>JAJEKV010000035.1:0-1200000 GCA_021234155.1 Isoetes taiwanensis | reverse complement strand
CAGGGCAGCATTAGCATATTGTAACTTCGTGCTCAAGATCATGATGAGGAGGGTAGAATGGATCTTTGGTTTCATCATCGGCCCGATAGCTTAGCATTTCTACTAAATCTACAGCCTTTTTACAAATGTCTTATGGATTGAATCTAGCTCACCAAACTTTTGAAGTTTTAATAACTTTCTATAAATCTTAGGCTGGACATCAAACCTCCGATAAAGGAAGCAACCCGGATGCAAAGTTGGGTGGGAAACATGGTTCCTATTACACACCAAAGAAATAAGAGTTAAATCTTTCCACATACTGTTTTCACACTTTCACCGATTTAATAGAAAGGAATTGAGCTCAAAAAACAAGGTCCCGGGGTGAAGTAGTCTTACCAAACCTTGACAGAAAACCTTTGTTCCAATTCATCCCACTTAGTACCTATTGACAGCGGTTCGAAATCCAACCAGGATCCGGCCTCATCACCTTTCATGCATTTGATAAACTCAAAGAAACCTGGTACCTTTCTTCTTTCCATGCTCCTCATAATATTCTTCAAAATTCTTCAAGAAATGGTTAGCATTCATGGAAGGATCATAACAAGGGGAAGAAATGGGTATAGTGAGCTCAAATTGGTAAGGAGCTTGTGGAGGAAAAGGCAAAGCGAAAACATTTGTAACATTTGCTGTGGAACCGTAGCCACTTTCATGCTTACCCCTACTAGATCTGGTTGACCTGTTACCTCAGGTTGCTCAGCAGGCTCAGCAGTCTTTCTTGGTGCCATGGAGTTCAACTTCCAGGTGAAAATCTCGGTAGGACCTCCAAAATGTTAGCCTAAAACCTGGAATTTTAGTCTAACCTCAAGGGAGCTCAAACAAATTGGTTAGGACCTCCAGATCACTTAGGGTGATCAATCCTCAACATATGAAGCGAGAAAAGTCATTTTGAAATAATGGTTTCTTCAAAATCACTAGAGTCCCTGAAACTGAAAAAACTGTCAGAGCAAAAATTGGTCTTGCGTATTACACCTTCCGAGATTTTGAGATGTGATTGGTGGTATAGATGATCAACTAGCAGAGGAAAAACCGATGGTGAAGATTTAACTTGATTTGAATAGGGGAAGGCTGAGAAAATCTAGGTCAAAGTCGGGTCAAAAAGTTGGCCAGTGCCAAAACAGAGAGCCAAATTTTGCAGATGGAGCTTGATAAGGAATTTTGAGTTGGGATCTGTGCAGGCAACTTCAGAATAGCCCCTAGATCACGTGCATAGGGTTTAAATAGCAAAAGATGTTTTAATTTTTCTCTGTAAGTAGCTAAAGCCTCGAGAAAAGCATAAACACTGTAACAGTCATGGAAGGAAAGTTCTTTTATATGTTTTCTTTGAATATATAGGTTTCTAATGTTTTTATGAAGATGGAATGCAACTACCTAAAGAGAATATAACTTGGAATAAATATTTTTGGCTTTTCTTTTTTAGTTTTTAGCTCTAAAAGAACAATGCAGAATTACAAAAGATGAATGTACAATGATGACAATAATTTTCCAGGCAAAGACTATTCATTATCATAATATAATAATGTAACACAAAAATTTAATAGTGTCAATCAGGACATTACCAAAGTTTAGGATATAATAGTGCTTGAGGGCAAATTCCAGGTCTGTCTGAGCCTTTAGAGAATCTCAGATCTACCAATGAAGCTAAATGAAATGATTATTCGAGTTGTAATTGAAGTACTTCAATGTCGAACAAGTCACACCGGGACAGATCATTCAATTTCGAGCAGAACAGAGCAAAATCTGAGTAGAGCAGATCAAGGTAATAACAAGATCGCCAAGATCCGCGAGAGGTCTATCTCTCGAGGGGCGTCCCGATTTGATCTCGAATGTTGGTTTAAGAACTGGTTTTTCCACAAAACTAGCTCGGCCGAGTGATTTAAGGCCCAAATTGAGCAATTTCTATCAAATCAAGTGCCACAAAGGATCCCCTGTTTTCGGAAAAGGTTTAGGAGCTTATCTTGGGCGGAAATTGGCGGGATTCAATCAAATTTAGGCACAATTGGCCGGATTTAGCGTGTTCCCCTATTTCTTAGGGTTCATCGAAAATTCTTAAGGGTGATATATCCCACAGGCGAAGTGGTTACGAGGCTCCCAGATATAAGGAATAATGCGGGCCCACTATTAAATTTTGCGTGCCACGCAGAGGGGACACCGGCCAGTGTCACGGCCCCCCCCCCACCGCCACGTGGAAAAATGGGGGGTGACCTGGAACTATGCAGAAATAGATAGGGTAGATAGGCTAGAATAGGTTTTTTATTTTTTTGGCACGCATCCCAAGAATCCAATTTTGAAGGTCTTCCCAAGGGTTTTTTTTTTTTGAATTTTAAAAGACCAAGTTAGCTCTTTTTTTCCAAGCTTTCCATCTAGAGGGTTTTTAGGTCAAACTGAAACATTTGAATTTTGGTCCCTTTTGACCCATGGTCAATGAATATTGCAACATAGGGATGGTGAAAAAGTCATA
The DNA here is from genome assembly GCA_021234155.1 of Isoetes taiwanensis. Lineage (NCBI taxonomy): Eukaryota > Viridiplantae > Streptophyta > Lycopodiopsida > Isoetales > Isoetaceae > Isoetes > Isoetes taiwanensis. Next base: position 1,197,503 of record JAJEKV010000035.1, on the reverse strand, counting down.
GGACAAAGATGGGAAAAGGGTGTAAATAGGCTATACTAGGGTTTAGGAAGATGAAATGAGAATGAAAAAAAGCTTTCTTGCCTTTGAAGGTTTTCAAGTGTACTAGGGGTCACTTCTCAAATGAAGGTGAGATCAATAAAAAATAAGTGGTAGAATGATGAGAAAAGGTCTCAAAAGTGGAAACAATGGTGAAGGAAAAGTTTTGAAGGCTCTTGGGATATAGAAAGGGGAATGTAAGATGAATGGAATGAAGAAGAGATGGGTACCTCTGTAGCACTTGATCTTATCTCAAATTGTTTCTAGGGCTCAATTCATACCTCCTAGTGAAGATAGATTTGCTCAAAGCCTAAGGTCTTCCAAACTTCTATAAGGGTCTTCCAAACTTCAAGGCAAATTCACTTCTAGGGTAGCATCCTCATGTGTGTGACTTCAATCTACTCAAGCAAGCTTCATAAGGTTGAGCTTTGGTAAAATGTCCTGTGCCTCCTTGATAAACTTGCTATAGCCTTTGCCTGGTCTTCAAATCAAAGAAAAATGTTAAACAAATGGGAATGTGTCTAGAAAGATGTTTTACCTCAAGGAAAAGACTAGGCCATAATAGGAGATCCCCAATGTCTTCCAATCTTGGTCAAATGTCTTCCAAACTCTGATGGGATCACAATAGCCTGGAACTTTTCCTTAAAGGAAATGTAAATGGAACAAAGGTTTTGAAACATAGATGCTGGTCCATGTTGCCAAAAATGGGCAACACCCCCCTCCCACCTCTTACTCTGCTATATGGGGTTTACTTTTCGTTCAATGTTGGCCCATGGGCTTCTGCATTTTTTCCAGCATATCACATGGTGCTTCTGAAGAGCACTAAGGGGAAGCCCCCCTGTGTCGAGCCTATATTTTCCTATCTCGGCGTATCCCCGTGGCTTTCCGGATTCTCATGGATCAGCTCTTCAATGTGATCTTATATTTCTAGTCCAACTTTATAGCTTGCTGACTCTTAGCCCATGGATGGCTCCTAACACAGTTGATAGTCACATATGGTTAGGTCTTGCAGTTTGGAGCTCATTGATGTGCATGGAGCTGCTTTTTATATGCCTCTGGATCGAGCATATATTTTTCCATCTCGGCGTAGCACCAGCTCTCTTTTTGGATCCAAGCTTTCTTTGACACAAGCCTGCAATAGCACAGGCTTTCTTTAGCCCTTTCTCCCTTAAAAGCCTTGTGTCTTCCTGCATTCCACATCGGCGTTTCCTCTGAGATGAATCCTGTTATTGTACGGAGTTCCCCCCCTCCCACCTCTTACTCTGCTATATGGGGTTTACTTTTCGTTCAATGTTGGCCCATGGGCTTCTGCATTTTTCCCAACGTAGCACGTGGTGCTTCTGGAGAGCACCAAGGGGAAGCCCCCTTGGGTCGAGCCTATATTTTCCTATCTCGGCATAGCCTCGTGGCTTTCGAGGATCCTCATGGATCATCTCTTCAATGTGATCTTATATTTCTAGTCCAACTTTATAGCTTGCTGACTCTTGGCCCATGGATGGCTCCTAACACAGTTGATAGTCACATATGGTTAGGTCTTGCAGTTTGGAGCTCATTGATGTGCATGTAGCTGCTTTTTATATGCCTCTGGATCGAGCATATATTTTCCTATCTCGGCGTAGCCCTGTGGTTTCCGAGGATCCTCATGCATCGTCTTTTCCATTTTGATATTGTGCTCTTGTATTTCTAGTCCAACTTTGTAGCTTGCTGACTCTTGGCCCGTAGATGGCTCCTAACACAGTTGACAATCACATGTTGTTTGGTCTTGCAGTTTGGAGATCTCTGATGTGCATAAGGTTGATTTTTATACGAGCGGTCAAGAGGGACACATAGAGCGGTATCTTAGCAGGACGGATTTGAGTCCTCGCTTGGATGGGTGGAGCGTTATAGTATAGCGACTTTCTGAATGTTCTATGTGGGAGCCTAAATTCATTGTACACAAGTATCTTATATATCGGATGGTCTAACCCGGGGTTGTGTTTGTTGTTTTACTCATTTAGGGTTTATCATTTTGTTCCCCTCTTCACTCATTTTGGGATTCATCAGTTTGTTCCCCAATGGGTCACTGTACTCATTTTTTCATTCAGCTCAATGAAACACTACTTCATTGTGTATAAGGACCTTTCCTTAGAATTTGTGGGGGTCTCCAGCTCCACAATATGTTGTTTCTCTGTTGCCAATTTCCTTATGAGCACCTGGGGTACTGAGGGCTGCACCTCTTCTGTCAAGCCTACAATTCAGGTACTGTTACCCTCAATTCTCGCCTTGAAATTTTTTTTTGCTTCTTCCTATGCCTGGTTTACCTGGGGCCTGAGAAACAACATGTCGAGCCAAACTTGTTGATTGAGCTTTGGCTCGTGCCTCCCTCCTCATGGAAGAGACTTCTCCCTTGTCCTTGTTGTCTGGTCGGGGCCGTTCTCGTGGCGGCCTATCCTCTTGATTCTTCCAAGCGGGCTCAATCATGCTAGGTCTAGGCTTAGGCTTGGGCTGTGGCTTGAGGGATGTCTCCCTCCAACTGGAGGTCGGGACAGAGGGCTACATAAGTGGCTATGGTTGTTTGGAGTGTGTGAGATAAGATCTAGACAGAAATTAGAGCAAAGAGGAAGTGTTCCTTCAAAGACATCTTGGACGCTTATAATCCAAAATGGGGACTCAAAAATGTCGTTGACACACCAATTTGGGACCTGGATGCAAAAACCTAGTGAGAGAATAGTCAAGAAAGAAGTGTTGCTTCAAAGACGTTTTGGACGCTTAGAATCCAAAACGGGGAGTCAAAAATGTGCCCTGGATCTAAAACCCTAGTAAGAGAGCGTGGGTAAGACCATTAACCCCAGAGGGATGTAGGTGATAAAGTTGACAAAGAAACCTGCTTGAACAAGATACAGCCTGGTCATCAAGTCCAATACCTCCTCAAACAAGAAAAACTAAGAGGTTAACTAAAATTCTTCTTGTTCGGATTTTAATGGGGTTTTAAGAAGTTTTATAACTTCATAGAGGATCCCTGCATCAATGAGCCATAAGTGATCCTCCAAAAATTGAACCTTCAAAAGGCAGCAGTTTCCAGACCTGGATTACGGGAGTTCTTAGAACATGGCTAAAAGTAATGTCAACTAACTTGTTGGTAAGAAAGTTGTTGCAGGAATATAAGGGCATATTTCTTTTTATTTGGAATCAGGATGACTGCACCAAAGTGGTTAATAAGATGATTTTCCTTAAGGATATGTCCAAAGTGTATCAGAACTATTGGAAATACCAAGTGAAAAACACATTGTTGATGGATGACAACAGATATAAGGGTTCTGCCAACCAGCCAAACGCTATGATATGTCCAAATTCCTTGCTCCTAACAGATTGGATTCTAATTTCCTTTTAGAGCACTTCAAACCATGGGTGGAGGGACTTCTGGCTGCAAAAAGCATGCTGCTTATGTAAAGGAAAATCCATTGTGGAATATGTGGGATTTAAAGAATCGCGCAACTATATAAAAATACTCGACAAATATTTTCGTAGATGAATCTTGTAAAACCTTTTAATAGTATAAAAGTAACTTTTATTTTGTGATATGTGTTGTATTTTTTCAATTTTAAATATTTAAAAGGATTTGTGAGCAAATATTCTCGTCTGTATTTAGAACTAGAGATGAGAGAGCTTCGGTAATCTCTATTTATCTAAAGCCACATTCACATTTTGCTGAGTGGAACTGAAACTGTCGTGATTAGCTCCCCGACGTCGAATTTTTGGAAGCTGATACGCAGTGGTTGAATGATCAATTAATCCTCCTTTTCTCAAGGTGATATCTTCATCTAATTTGTGATCATCAGGATTGTGCCATCATGTGCATAATATGTTTGCGGGTACATGGAATATTACTTGATATTGTAAGAAATGAGCCATCTCTTTTATTTATTTGATCCTTTTTTCATTTAACATTGTTCAAAGACACAAATAGTTACAAAATTATAAGGAAACATGTGAATCTAGACAAGTGCCAGTACATATTTGTTCTTGCTTGTGATAGACTTCATCAGACCTGTTTTCTAATCGTAAGCCATGCATGCCTCTCATATAGATACAAGTCAGGAACATATCACTTTGATAGCATGGGCTTGCACAGCGGAAGCAGTTATATTGAGAGGTTAGTGCTTGCTCATTGCATTTTGTTGCTTTCACATAATTACAATAAACTTTAGATTCTTGGAATTGCTTGGATACAATAATTTCAGTTTTACAACCCCAGATGTTGTGAAAATTTCTAGAAGGCCTCTTCAAAATGATAGTCATTCTGGTGGCCCTGCCGTATGTTCGTTTATGCACAAATATATGAGGGGGTATTTGAAGGGAGAGAACATATTCTTGCCTAATCTAGTAAGTTATCTCGAATTCAGCAGACAAACTAATTTCTATTATTGACAAAGTCTAGTTACAGGTTGTGGACATTTCAGACCAAGATCTATTGGATGTTAGAGTGTTTATGCTTGAAATTTTAAGATTAGTAGCAATAAAGGCTGGAACTGAGAGGAACATATGTATTGGAGAATATATAGGTGCATGAGTCACGTCATACCTTCAAATCACTGACATGTCAGTTCACTGACATGCGAGTTAACTTGGCCAAAACTAGGGTGCTACTAGTTTCGTCATCCCGTCAGCCAAGGCTTCCCTCGTTCATTTACTAGGGACAAGATGTGGAGGTGGCTTCAATCTACAAGTATTTGGGGATCGAGTTCTCTACTACCACCCACTGGGATACTGCTGCCATCAGGTTGCGTGTCACGGCAGTTTGGAAAGCACTATATGCCATACAGAGCAACAGCCACATGGCAGAGTTGTATGTCTGGGGCCACCAGTCACACCTGTTTAGAGCCAGTTCTCCTGTACGGGGCAGAGGTGTGGGGTCCAGTGATATCCCTCACCCCCTGGAATGACCTGGAGCAGGTGCAGAAAGCCTTTTTGGCACGAGCCCTTGGGGTAAAATCCACAGTTCCGTACCAGATCCTACTCCAGGAGACAGGTTTTCTACCCCTTCAAAGAGCTGCATTGGAACGCCATATTATTTACTTCCAGAAGGTGGTGGCTATAGGTGATACATGTTTGCCCAACCTTGCTTTGGCCGTAGCAATGGGTCCCCAACGCCTCAAAGCCTGTTGGAAGGACAAGCAAGCTCAGTGGTTCTCACGTTGGGATGTATGGGCATACAGATGCGTGCAGGTATGGACAAAGAAGGATCACAATGCACTAAGCTGTACCTAGATGCTAGCTTCCTTGGCAAGCTCTGGGATGCAGATACTTTGACATGTTAAGATGGCACACTACTGGCAGCAAGTCAATCCCATGCTCAGAGAGGCCCACACCAATACTTGCACACCTATTTGCCCATGAAGAAGCGCAGACTTATAGCTTCTATTCGCATGGGTGCACATCGTTTTTGCATTGAGACAGGGCGATGGACTCGGGAAGCTATCAGTATTGCCACCAGGGCGCCATTGAAGATGAATGTCATGCCCTTCAGATCTACCCAGCATTTGCCCATATCCGGGCGCAGTATGTTTGGTTAGTTGTGCCTGACCAACTGCTACATGAGTTATTGAATGGCTTGTTGGGGTCATACTTCCAGGAGGTTATGGATACACGAACTCAGTTGTGTCCTCTGGGGCAGTATTGAATTGTTCTATACAATTGTACAATTCCAGCATACTTATTACTGCTAAGGTTTTTCCCTCGAAAACCCTTTGGGGCGGAGGTTTTTTAATCCTGACAGTAATACGCTTACTGCTTTCTTTTTATTTGGGTCCCATAGGTGAATTGGTCTCCGTGGATGATAAAAAATCTATGCTATTCTATTCTATTATATTCTGTTCTTGCTTTAAGACATAAAGGTTAACTTCATAATGTAGTTTCTGAAATCCTTGTTCTCTTAAGAAACTCTGCGATTGTCTAAGACCATAAACTACACGCTTTAGTTTCCAAAGGGGCGAAGGATGAGGAGGATGGCAAGGCAAACGGCATAATAAGAAGGGGCAAAGGGGGAGGGAGATGGCAAAGGGGATGACAAGGGAAGGAACAAAGTTGAAGAGGGGATGGCAAAGAGGGGATGAATCCAAAAGTAAGGATTGTAAATAATAAAATAAATAAATATAATAAATACAATATAATAAGTAATAATACAATTAAAATACAATAAATGATTTAATTAATACAAATAAACATAATTATTTAGATAATTTCTTTCTTTCTTTCTTTCTCGCCCTGCGTGGCGAGAATTGTGCGTTGTATTTCAATCCGGTGCTGGCGACAGTGGCGACGGACGAGCAATGGAGGGCAGACTGCTATGTTCCCCTGTTTCTCCAAGAAACATTTCAAGAACATTTGTGGGCTTCTCCAAGAACATTTGTGGGCCTCAATCCGTTGTTCTACCATGCAATCCCTGTACTGGGAAGAGGCAATGCAATTCAATCTGTCGAAGCAGCTATAACCCACACCTCCAAAGACAAGGATACAATAATGGATAATCTGAACGGATATTAATCAATGATAAAAATATTATATCATCTAGGTGTTATATAAGATCTTCAGACTGCTGCGTTGTTTCTAAATCATCCACTCTGAATAATCCGTCAAGCTTTTGGCTTTTTAGAAATGCTCAAGAAGAGCTCAAGAAGTGCGGTTAGGTTCTTTTCAGAGCTCTAGAACTCTCCATGGCATTTTTTTTTTTTTTTGTTTTTCTGATAATGAATCTGGCCCTAGGCCACATCCAAATACTCTGCCATTTTGGAACAACCATTTTGGAGCAGAGCAGAGGGTAGCCTTGGTCGCAGCTGGAGCAAGAGCAGCAGCTACTCATGCCGCTCATAATAATCTTCACCAAGTGCTTGCCCGAGCGTTACTCCCTCACCACTTTCAATCGCCTTCAGTCGCAGACCGGCGTAGTCCATGAAATAAATGGCAGATCCTCCATCACTTTGCTCTGCGCTCCAAATGCAGTGCTAGATCCGGTGATCAAGAGCTTGGGTGATAATGAGCCCCTGCTTCTTATCGTTTTCATCTTCCGTTTTCATCCTCCGTTTTTTAATTCCAGCATCTTGACTCATTTCGAGCTCTTGGCAGCGGAAGAAACAGCATGAATGACGACTAGCAAAAGAAATGAGGGCCATACCTTCTAAAAAGCTCTGCCATAGCCTTCTTGCTTCCGATCTTTCCTATTCGTTTTATGCATGTATGCCCGATTCTTGCTCCCAACTCTTTCCGATTCTTTTTCTGCATCTTACCATGGTACTTTTGGCTGGGTGAAAACTACGTCTTACCAGCCATAACCAGGAGCTTCGATAGCATAGCCAGGATTTTGGGTGTTCTCCATAGCCACAATTTTGGGCGTAAGTGTACCAAATCTCATCAGTGACACATGTCTTAAATCTTTTGTTTTTCAAAGGTATGTACCAAATTTCCCCCCTTTTTAAATTTCAAATTTCGAATCTAAGCATGGGGAGAAAAAAGCGGGATATAGAGTGTACGTAATAAAAAAAAGGCGGGGTATAGCGTGGCCAATGGGATATTTATCTAAGGCCAAAGGGTATGGATTAAAATGTTATATATAAATTCTAATGAAATAAATTCTAATGCCATAAAATATATTATTTTAGCTCATATTATATTGTTTATCTCATCTTATTATTAAAATCCCATTTTTTTTCAAGCAAAAAAAAAAGCGGGGCATCAATGAGATATTTATCTAAAGCCAATGGGATATTATAATGTCTATATTATTTTAGCTCATATTATATTGTCTAGTTCATCCTATTATTAAAGTCCCATTTTTTTGGAGCGTACATTCATTTTGTATATGTATACATAGAAAATGCATAGGATATGGTGTGCATTAGAAAATGCTTAGAAAATACATAGAATATGGTCCTATTAGTCATGATTTTTGCTCCATAATATTGGAGATAGAAACTATGTTTGCAGGCAAGTAGGTTTGTTTGATCATATTGCATATTTGATCATACGTTTGAGTCTAGAAAGACCCTCATACTTAAGTTTTTCACTCTAAGCTGCCTTTCTCGACTCCGAGTCGAGAAAGTTCCTCAGACCTGACTTTTCCACAGAATTGGCCCACAAACTTGCGTTTTTCACTCTGAGTTGCCTTTCTCGACTCGCGAGTCGAGAAAGGCCCTCAGACTTGCGCTTTCACTCTGAGCTACCTTTCTCGACTCACGAGTCGAGAAAGGTACTCAGAGGGGTATTAGGAAGGAAGGAAGGAAGGTATTTTTATCGTCCACGGAGACCAATTGGTCTATGGGACCCAATACAAAAGCGCAGCAAGCGGATTACTACCCGAATTAAAAAACACCCGCCCCGGAGGGTTTTCGAGGGAAAAACCGTGGCAACAATCAGCCTGCTAACAAACTGTTCCAATATACGAAATGCAAAAACACACAAATATATACACTCATGCACCGCACTTTAGTAGTGCGATCGGTTTGGCGACCGGGGGCAAAGGTGAGCTCGCGGATCCGTTACCTCCCAGATATGCGACCCCCCGGATCCGCATTACTAAAGGGAGCCGTGTCCGGCGGATCTGGTGAATCTTTGGGCAACTCGGAAAGTGTGAGACTCATCCTCAATGGCACCCGTCCTCGACGAAAAGACGACAGAGCACTGTCACAGCGGGGCTCCCCAATCCACAACGTCCGCCTCGATCGAAGATGGTGGGCACCTTTGCGAATGGAGGCAATGAGTGCTTTTTTCGGCGGGCAGGAGGAACGCAGGTAAAGCTGCGGGCCCCGGGGCTAACCTGGGGTTGATGTGCTCCCTTGTAATGGGCCGTTTTTGACCTGCTCTAGAGCGTAGGGATCCCGAGCTTGCCAAGGAAGCAAGCGTCCGTGTACTCCATGGTTTCCACGATCGGGCCTCGTGTTCCCACACGCTGTTTTGTGATCCCGCACATTCCATCTGGCGAACCAGCGATCTCTCTTATCCCTCCAACAAGCCCCGAGCATTGCGGGGCCCATTGCCGGGCGTAAGCCGGTCGGGGCCGAGCATCACCCATATTAACCACTTTAAAAAATAGGCGATGTGTCTATCAAGGGCTGCCCGCTGAAGGCGGCAAGAATCGGTTTCTGCAGCGAATCGATAGGGGACTGAAGGTTTCACCCAAGTGCCCGTGCCAAAAAATGCCTTCTGCACCTGCTCCAAGTCATTCAGTGTAAGCCAAAGAAGGCGTCCGGGCCCCAAACCTCGACCCCATAATAAGGGCCAGGCTCGACCCGATTCAAAGCAGTGATGTGGCCCGATGGCCCCAATCATAGAGCTCGCACTGTTGGATTTGTTCGCATGGCATAAAGCGCTTTGCAACCTCGCTGTCACCCAAGCGGATGGACACCTCCCAACGAAAGCAAGGAGGGAACTCCACCCCTAGGTATTTGTAGGTGGGCGTGACCTCCATAGGTTGTCCCCGATATGTGAGTCACGAGGCGGGGGTGGCGTGAAGAGGATATGAGAACCACCTACGGTCTTGGCCAGATTCACACGCATCTCTCGTAGCCTGACGGAATGTGTCTAGGGCATCCAGTGATGAGACCGCATAGCTTCGGGGTGTGGGTCGAAGGTCAACATCATCCGCATAGATGAGTCAAGATGACCTGGTGCAAAAAAGTCGTATACCATCCCCATGGTTGATAAGTTGGGGCTCTAAATCGATCAATGTAGGAAACAACCCTCAAAAACTTTTTTTTTTTCCTACTTAAAAAAAAGGGAAAAAGTTCCCTTTTTTTTTGGAGGGGGAGGGGGGTGTGTCTAAGCTACATTTCTCGACTTCAAGAAGTCGAGAAAGGGCCTCTGACCTATATTCTTCAGAAATGGCCCTTAGAACTGGTTGCCTTATTATTTGTATTGTCTCTAGCATCACTTGCAAACTTGATTTTGCCTTTCCCGGTACAGATCGCGAACAGAAAGGACATGATTGGGAGCCATGGAAAGACCCGTTCATTGAGGAAAGAGGACCAGAAGAGGTTGATGTGGTCAAGCTAGCGTGCTCAGATTTCTATTCTCTTCAAGTTGCTCTTGTGGCTTGGAACACCTCAGATCTTGCTCTGCATGCTGTTCCCAGTAGGTGATGTGTGTGCAAAGATGATGTCAGCCCGACTATCATGGTATCTTCAACTATTGTAAAATACAATGTAATGAAATTATTTATAAATAAAAATTCAGGCCAGATCAGCACTTTGTTTACAGAGAGATAGCATTTTCATTGTTTTTTTTGTGCTCTTTATCTTCTCGACTCTCTAACCGAGAAAAGTAGACCACGTAATTTTCCTTAACATTTTTTTTCACATAGGAAAACAGGCATCTTCTAAAGCAATAATGCGGTTTTAAAAGTTTCCCTCGTCCTTTTCGTGTAAAATAACAGGGTTCCAAAAAAAAGTGGGAATGGAATGAGACCCACTTTAATTAAATGCGACTTCCACCTAGTGTTACACAATACCGTGCACAGTAAACAGGGGAATTGGTGGTTTATAACAAAGCCTTCAAAAAAAAAAACAAGGTGCTGCGCACGGAGGGTTGCCCTCCATGACCCGAGAGTGAAATGGCTTAAATCACACTTCAAAGTCATGTTTTCGAGCATATACTGACATATACTTGGAATATGCCACAAACCCACATGGATGAGGGTTTTCCCCTTAGGGACAACCCAAGAAACAGGACTCAAACATATCAGTGGAATGCTATTTCCATGCCCAATTCATAATTCATAAGGCCCATCTCACTTAGTCGTTTACGTAAAGCATGGTAAAAAAATCAAGATTGATAAAAATATTTATGTACATATTGACGCTAGGTTATAATGTCTTATAGACCTTGCAAAGATTGTAAATCAATATAGTTCATTTTATAGGCCATGCAAAATCTCTTAGACAATAATAAGAAAATTTTGGGGTTTGAATTTATAGGCCATGCAAAATCTGCATATTGGCTTAGACAACAATAAGAAAATTTTGGGGTTTGGATCGAACTTGTACGAAAGAAACCTAGAAATTGTAATTTTTTGCGTCATAGATATTGGAAGAATAGGTTAGAGGATTTTGATTCCATATAATAATTTTCAATTCCAACAAGCTCTGAGAGTATCGGACATTGAGTTTATTCGTATGTTTCACATTGTTCTAAAAAAAACGAAGAATTGTATATGCCTAAACAATCATAAAACTATATAAATTAGTGTCTAATGGCTTAAGCCTGGGTTGTGCACACATTTGAAAACCATGTTTCGCTTGTGTTTAACAATCATATGGTTTTCTTAGTGGGGAGGATAGGTAGCAACTACATAGAATAAGGTCTATCTTTTGATATGTCTTCATTACCAATAACCGCCATTGGAAATATTACCACTTTTACTGCCAAACATGTTTTCAACTTCAACAAATAATCCCTACTCTGTGGTGCTATAGAATTACCCCAAGCAGTAAAAGTTGTAAGGCACTCTCGTCAACCAATTACCAGATTCTCACTTACCAACCAGTCCAAACTATGATCAAATGAGTGTGGCCAGTCTTCTGTTCTTCACTGTGCAGAATATGAGGGTTATGTCCAAGAAAAGTCCTCGTCCTCAAATTTAAGAGTTATTCCGATGGGGGGTGGCAATGTCAAAATAGTTTTCAATAAGGAAATTGTAAGAAGAGAAATGCCTAGGGCTTTAGTTACTGTCTTACATGGTGAGATTACTTCTTTTATTTTCGTAATTGTAGGATACAATAACAAAAGAAAAGTTACCTTCTCTTTAGCTCGTGTTGTGCCACTTGATGCTTGAATCAAGCCGATCAATGGTCTGACTGCCTCTGCTTCTACAATCTCTGTTTTATTCTTAGGGAAAATAAAAAGATTGAACAATGTTGTTGCAGCATCCTTCTTACCACAAAACATCCCATAGATTAGAAAATCTACTAGAAGTGGAATTGCACCAGATCCACCAGTCATTTCCTTGTATTCATCCTTCACTAATAAAGTAGCAACATCTTGTCCGATTTCTATTGTGCTTGTTTTCAGCACATTCACGAGAGGTCAAATTGCATCAGCCTCTACAGTCTCAGCCTTGTTCTTATCGTTAAGTAATAAATTTAAGCAGCCCACCAGCACAATAAGATAAAGAGTCAGCCAAATAATGCCATGCTTCGAGAGTGTCTCGTCATATGTGTATACTGTAATATACCACCAGAAGAAAGTACCATTCACCTTTCTTTTAAATCCAAAAGAAATGAGTGCTCTACAAACAGGGAAAATCGGTTTGATAGAAATATGACAGTACAAAAGAGTTAAATGATCCCAACTGGAATTCTGGAGCAGTTGATAGCCAGACCATAGAAGAAAAGGACATTTATCATACATGGCATTTCCACAACCCTGACAATAATTTAAATCCTTACGAGGAGCCAATTGCATGACGTTTTTTTTATGTACACTGCGGTTCATCTCTCCACTGTTCCTCCAGGGCATATCCTGTAAATCATAGAATTCCATGATATAACATCTCCCTCAGGCATTTGCTGGAAAATCAGATAATTTGCTTTGAGATTCAACCCAATCCTTGTCAAAATACTCTAGGCAGCCACTTAACCCTTCATCTGCGGCATAAATATCGGCTAACAGCACATACGATACTGCATTATCTGAGTCCAAATCCAAAAGACACTTTGCTGCACACATTGCCATTTCCTGCTCTGCATAGATGTTGCAAGCACCAAACAAAGCCATCCACGAAATGGATGCAGGAGTTGGAGCCATGCTTTGGATCCAATTCTCAGCTTTGGAGTCATTGTGTTCTCTCATAGAGATGAAATGATGACAACCTTCACTCAATAACCCCATGTGACTGCAAGCAAACAAAACCCTCATGAACGTTTTCCTATATAAAGGAAAACCAGTTAGGTTATGCCAGAAGATCGTCTGTCAATTGAACTAATAATGCAATCAGGAAGCCCAGCCTTTTTGATTCTGAATCTTCAAACAAAATCAACACATCTGAGAGTCTAGAGTGATCATTCAATTCAGGCCCTCAATGAAGAACGGATTTGAAGCTACAAAAAACAAACGCAAACAAAGACCATCTCTTTGCAGTCTAATGTACCTTAAAATTTGCATCATATGGCAAAGGCCTTGGAGGCGGTCGAAATGTGCCGAAGAAAGACCTGTTGGAAGTTCTTAAAATAAGACCATGAACCCTTTACCAAACCCACATTCATTCAGGTGATTAAGTAATTAACTGCTGAACCTTATACCCATCTTCAAGGCTGTCCAGAACATGATGCCCTTATTTAGTCTGTTAGAAGGTGGATATTTAACTCTATGTAGACGGCTTTCTAATCAATCTCGTGTATTCCAGTTTCTTGCATCTCTTTCCATACACTCCGGAACTCACCTCGGATCATGCACCATGATTCCTAAAGCATTGCAACAGACCAAAGCTTTATTCATATATCATGCAATGAATCCATTATAGCAGGGGTGATATACAAATGTTGATATAAATTACTAGAGCAAGACCCCAACAAAGAATACAAAATAATGCTGATAGACTCTACAACCTAACAAAATTCCCATTGCTTAGCTGCAATGCTTAAATTTACCCTGCTAGAGATGAAGTTAACTGAAGTGGTTGGAGCGCAGATTGAACTGTTTCCAAGACCTTTTTGTTCCGCCGACAAACATTTGATATCTCCTCCATCGAACTACTAACAGCTGAAGATTCTGCCCCAGCTGCAACAGAAGATAAAGCCTGCAAGGACGTCATCTTTTCATTTTCTGTAATGACTGATGCAGGGATAAGCGCAACAGTTGGTTGTGCCCATTGTATGGCAAACCCTCCATAAAGCCGAGCAAGAGTTGAAATTGCATGAATAACCTGCAAATCCGTGCAGGGCTTTCTTAATCATTAATTAAAGCCTACTGCTGAAATATAACTCTAGAAGCAAAGCTGACCTCGTCTAGACGTGATTCTGGAAAAGCTCCAACTAATGCAGCAATAAGAACTCGAGTCGACGTTGCACCACGCGGTTAGCATCGCAGCATCTATGGCAGCTTTATAACGCCGTCCTCCATGAGACAGATCAAACTCCATGACATCTACAAGGAATGTCAATAGCGAACGACATGCTTCCCTAATGCTTGGAAGAAGAAGAACTGCGAAGGAATGGGGCTGGATGACCGAGAGTTTACGGGCAGCAGCCAGTTTGTAACAGTCACCAGCATATGCTTGGCATATGCCGGTATATACCTGGATATGCCCACATACCCACATAAACGAGGGTTTGCCCCCTAGGGGCAACCCAAAAATTGGTGGTTTATAATATATTACCCCTAATGCCCTAGACACATTATCAGTCCGTTTTGTTCAACTTTAAGCCCCGCTTAAATCAACTCTATGGACTAATATTATGTACATGGTATATTTTCAACTTGTAAAGCATATTAACATGCTATCTCTTACGTTCTTTTCAGGGAGAACCATGAGTAGCCTCATAACAAAGTTGATCTCTATGACCTATATCATAGTTACATAACCTATTCCATTTCTATGGAACAAAGCATCAACTTATATATCAATAGAGCACCCATACACTCTATTTACATGCTTTACCTAATTGAAATAACATCAACACTTACTTTCTTTGACGCCACAATCCTTACTTGATTGCATCAATTCATCAAGTAATCAGCCTAGGCTTAGACCGAAGTCTGGCCCAGTTCTCACAATAGTGCACCTAGTGCAACACACCATAGCACCTTCCAATCTCGATTCCCACAGTCGATTGATTGTTTTGAACAAAAAAGGAAGGAACTATAGACAAATCAAAGGTCTATCTTGTCTGATCCCCACATAAAGCAAAGTCCTTCTGAGGTCAGACTCAAGAATATCCAAAAAACCTTTGGGGTAATAACTCAAATGATTACACATTCTTAAGTAGCTTCAATGGACTTTTATGCTCAATTGATGGACCCATTCATCTCTTACCATCCCGGATGTTAAGCTAGAAATATCGAGTATCAATATGGCTGGCATCAGTTGCACAGACATATATCCATACGGGGTCATTGCAACCATTACCAAGCATGGTCACTTGACCTATTATCATGGTAGATACCATATGTTTGGACTTCCACCCTCACCATGGAATGCCAGATTCCACCATATCCATAACTATTCAAGACTCCCAGGGTCCTAATGAAAACTCTACTTCCAGAACACAGTTATTACACTGCCCCGGGGGGTGCACTCAGTAAAAACCGTAGAAAACATGTGAGTGTACGGGAGGGGGGGGTGCACTCAGTAAAAACCGTAGAAAACATGTGAGTGTACGGGAGGGGTTTTTTTTGGGGCCAAAACCGTACCCATATATGGGAGGGGGTATTGTTCTTGCTTGAATTCCGTATATATATAAGAGAAATATGGTAGGGGTATATAAAATATGAGGTATATTTTCTTAGGAAATTTCCGTATAAGGGATAATTTCTCTTAACCCTATGCACGCACATGCCATATAGACTTTACATTAGGTGCACCCCCCGGGTACACTGCTAAGTCCTAATACGTACTAGACCCCAAAACTCTCACGGAATTAGAGCCCTAGCACCATGTAGGAATCAGTATGAAGTCCACCTCAATAATTCCCAATTACTGTGAACTACTAGCACGGACCCTAGGTTGTGCTCTATTGACTCCTCGAGTCAACAATAACATAGTTGTCACCAATTCCCTACACGGATTTGGGTTAAGCCCTAACATGCAACCGCATGCCACTGATACTGCAATAATCTAGTAAGCAGAAGCACAATACCCAGTATTGTACAAAAAAGCACCCCATTAGCTAGCAAGCCTGGGCAATGGTCCTATGTTATCAACTTATACTAAGATAATGGTAATGTGTAGACTCCTTGCAGTACTCCAGTACTGCTATCAAGCACCCCTAACCTCGTTAATTACTAGTCCAACTAGTAAAGCGGTATTGGGTCCAAACGTTATCAAGTTGATAATTTAATATAAGTTTCATATAAGAATCCAAATCAACCACCATGAACTAAAATTCATGATGCCATGACCAATTCCTTGAATTAAATTCAAGCAAACATGATCCTAGATCATGACAAGACATATAAAAGCAACAGAGCTTTTATATACATTTCCTAGTATTCACTTTTCAATATTTTCAAGACCATGCTCTTCATGATCCTTATGACCACCAGGGCACAGTTAAGTTGCTAGCACCTCCTTGCAAACACCTCTTTGCAAGGCTGCAACTTAATCCTGGAATACCAGAGTTCACAATACATAGTTGTAGCATTACCATAGTATGAATGATAATCCCCATATCATCATGGTAATAACAGTGATCACAATATCACCATAGCTGCATCTTCCATAACACAGCTAATCTAGTTAGTTGCCACAAAGGATCAGCACGAAAGTCTGTAACCAAAGCTCTGATACCAAATTGTTGCAACCTACAAAAAGTAGAATCGATTGTGCTACCAAGAACTCCCAGAGTTCCCCTCAACCGCAAGTTCCCAGAACTCCCCACGCACAACCGCTACTGATCCCCAGGATCAGCTTGAAGCCCAGCTTCACAAGCTCTTTCACAAGAACCTAATACTCCAGCAACAATATTGCTCAAGAAGATTCTAAAACGCTCCCACAACGGGACAACTCCATGAGCCAAAACCAAATTATGGAGTAACTCAGAACAACTCGAATTGATCCTTGATCAATTCGAAATGGGCTCAAACAATAAAAAATGGAAGAGCCAGCAGTACAGAAGAGTGAAAAATTCCAATTACTTAGCTCCAATAGAAAAACCGTGCCCTGCCAAAACGTCCCTAATCCCTTATATAAGGTAACTAGAACTAAGAATAGGCAGAAAAAGGCTTATGGGCCTTTATCCCAGCTCAAACTGAGCTATCTATGTTGAGATCGAACCCTTTTAGTAGGATCCGACCGAAACAGTCGCGATCCGCTTTAGCCAATTTCCCTTTAAAACACTACGTTCAATCGGGTGCTGCCATCTCAGCCACCTAAACCCAATGGTTAAGGGTTTTTCATGGTGTTTGCATCATCATGATTCAGAGAAACTAGTATTCTTCAAATGGCTGCCGTGCTGGAGCACATATAATCTGTCCTAAGAGGTGCTGAACTGTACAACTATATGACGAGGTCAGTCCGATCTCTGGGCCCCAACTCACTGGGCTATGGCGATACTAGGCTGCTGAATGTGCATGATACCTGTGAAAAAGTTTGCAGCTTGTCCAGCAACTGAGCAAGAGTCTCTTTCAGGTAGCCCCACTATGCGCAGATTGCAGCCTCTATCTTGCTCGGGATCATCTATGGATGATGGAACCTGCGCCCCTGCCTATAAGAATCCGTGTGTGAACCTGGAGGTATCTGTACATCAGTCATTATAGTATCCTTGCGTGAGGCTGGAGCTGTCTGAGTCATGGCATCTGTGCTCATGTTTGGCCCTAGATCAGTCTGTGTATTGGCCTCTATGCACTATGGCCTGTATGGTTTTAGGTCAATGTGTATACTGCCATCTGTGCACTGCGGTCTGGGAGAGTGTGGCGGCTCTATAGGGCAATTCGGCAGGGTCTTGTAAGAAAGCATAATCAGCATTTGAAGGAATTGCTGTGCTTTTATCATGACAGTAGGGGCAAACGTAGTCTGTTCCAAGGCAGAAGATAGTGTATCATGTTCTGCTGCTGAGATCCGTGGGCTCAATTGATCTCTAATTTCAAGAAACTGCTTTAGAAGGTCCCCATCGAGTGTGCTAGGATTTTTACACTGAGCCCGTCTGTCATGGCGTAGGACCTTGCAAACGAGCCTGCAACTTGCTAAGCTGGTTTAAGCTGGCGTAACCTTCTTGGGAAGGGCGGTACAGGTGCAGTCTTAAAGATGTAGCAGAAGCTATATGGGCCTAGAAATTGTGGCAAACTATAGAGATTTAAGCGTGGCCAGTGATGCCTGGGTTGGAGCACCTATCCAAACTTCAAATCCGATGCAAGATCTTCAACCCACCATTGCCCAATCCAGCCTCCAAATCCATTGTGAGCAATAGAAAATTGATTCAGAATTCAATCTAGATACCTCGATACTCAGAAGTTTGCAAGGGCATCTTGCACTGCAGTCGAAACATGAAGAGCCCATCATGTGCTGGTGCAGTTTGGCGGATGCTCCCTGAAGCTGGATGCTAAGGCCCGCCTGATTCCTAAATCATGGTGATTCAAAGCCCTCACATAAGGAGGATCTCTCCCCCGTACAACTGACTAGGCGACGGGGGGAGTTGTGTAAAGTCCAAGAGGCTCGGATACAGAACAAGTGGCACAAGACCCCCAAAAATGAACTTGTATAAAAAATTAGCATGGAAACCAGTATGTATGTGGTTTTTTTATATAACAATCCATAATGTAAAAAAAAACCATATGTTCTTCCTGGTTATACAAAACCAATAGTGGTTCATATCATATTTCTTGTACTAATTTGAAACTTCACACTAGTTTCTAGAAATCATCATTAGTTTGTAAGATTGTTTTTAACTGTACATTGATTTAGCAAAATCATTGTTAGTTCATATCATGTTTAATTACATGGGTTCTTTAATCGTGAAATAGTTTTTTGAAATCATCAATAGTTTAGAAGATGTATTTTATGCATATATTGCTTTTGTAAAGTTAATAGTGGTTCATATCATATTTTTTGTAGTAACTCGAAATTTCACACTAGTTTCTAGAAGTTATCATTAGTTTGTAAGATTGTTTTTAAATGTGCATTGATTTAGGAAAATCATTGCTAGTTCATGTTGTGTTTAATTATATGAATTCTACAATCGTACAATAGTTCAGATGATGCGCTTTATGCATATATTGATTTTGCAAAACCTACAGTGGTTCATATTATATTCTTGGTACTAATTCAAAATTTCACACTAGTTTCTAGAAATCATCATTAATTTATAAGATTGTTTTTAAGTGTACATTGAATTAGCAAAATCATTGCTCATTCATATCATGTTTAATTACATAGATTCTACAATCGTACAATAGATTATTGAAATCATCAATAATTTAGAAGATGTGTTTTATGCATATATTGATTTTCCAAAACCATTGCTACTTCATATTTAATTATATAAATTACAGATTTTACGATAGTCTCTAGAAATCATCATTCATTTATTAAAGGGTTTTTTGTATATACATTTTTAATATCACAATTTCAGAAGCTTTTACATTGATTTTGCAAAACCATTGCGACTTCCTACACTTTTAGTAACATCCCCCTTGACCCTTTTTGTTTGGGTGCATATCTATAGGAGGGGTGACTTCGGGCACAGAGAGCTATTGGATGGGCATATTCACGAGTTATGTTTCATTTTGAGCTGTAGATAGCGATTCTCATTTGTGGGGTATAGTTCCACAAGTTGGGGTATATAGTGTAGAAAAGTTAGCAAGATACTATAAGGATTGGGCCAAATGTACACAAAGATGTTGATTCAATACATGTTTTTGGACAACTTGCAGTGAAGAGCCTCTCGCTACCTTGCGTCACCTCTCGTATAAATATGCACCTAAACGAAAGCGGGTTTCAAGGGGGATTTTGTTAAAAGTATAGGATGTAATGCTTTATGTTGTCAAAAGATATTTTTGGCCCCTTCGAGGCTTGGGAGGGAAGTCGCACATCTTAGACAAAATATGCAGCATAATTCTTGCTTATTCTATTAAGTGGGCAAAAGTTAATGTTTGCAATTCTTAGCCTTAAAGAATAACATGAATTTCACAAATTCGACCATCATATCAATTGTTTGCAATAACCTGAGGTAGGAGGATGTAGATTTATGAAAAAAGACAATATACTTGATGAGCGGGCTTCAAACAACCATAATTAAAAAGAAAACATACATGTATCATTATTATGAAACAAACAAAAGCCATCTTTGAATTGAGAAGCAATGAAAAAGAAAAAGCAACTTAGACTTGAAGCAAGACAACCTTGAAATTTTATGAGGCCCAAATGCAAGAAGTAAATTAGGTCCAATTTGGAAATAGATAAGTGACATTCTTGATTTATTGGTAATTCACTATAAAATATCTCCCCTACAATAATAATTTTGTCACTTAAATGGTCACTCCAAGCCTTTACTGAGAATAGGTAACAATAGTCACCCATTGATTTGCATCAAACGAATTTGTGAATCCAACAAAGCAAACTAATGAATTAAATCAACGAGCTTTATTCAAGTCATGTCATAGAGCAAAAGGATCACATAACGGCTTGTATATTTGTGTAAAATTCAAGAACTAGAGAATGCAAAATCTAAGCTTGGCCTTGACACAAGATATTACTAAATGCATAGGCTAATGACAATCCAGAACCTCCTTCGTACACTTCTATAGCAGTCAGAAGTGATGCACCAAAACTGAGTTAGAATGGCTATAGTACCAATTGAAGATATTACAAAATTCATAGCTAATCACAGAGCTATGAATCTCAAAAGTTATAAGCTCTAAAAAAGTTCCTGGTTGAGTTCCTACATAATGTTTGCCCGATCAAGAATAGTACTGTCATTACATATGATTTTGGAAGGTTCCGGGTTGTATTTATATAACAATACATATGATGCTGACGCTGGCGCATGGGGCGTGAAATATAAGTGTATTCAGTTTTCTTGTGCAAGATTTTTTTGTGCAGGATAGATGGTCGCGTGCGCCTTGGCAGATGGCAGACAGAGCTAGAGATGCTATCCTTGGTTGTGCAGGTGGCTGGGATCCGATCTTCCATTCCAAATTATGCTTTGATGCTTGTTCCTGAGATTCGGCGTACAGGTAAGCGCTTTCGCCCCGAAGAGAGATGCCAGAAAGGGCAAAGCCCCTGCTGCTGCAACCAGCATGCCCTCTGTTGGGCCCAAATCACGTTTTTCTTTCGAATATGCTTTCTTTGGAGCTGCAGCTGTGACAAAGATTTCTATCCCTTAAAGTACTGGATTTTCGAGATTGCAGAGACGTGAGGTCGGAGCTGCCGCATGTGCTTTATCATTTCTTTGAATGCTTTCTTTGATTCTATGCACGTTTTTGTAGGTCGCTTGCTTAAAGGCTAGAGTAGCTTGTTCTTCTGTTTCGCTGTTGAAGTTTGATTTTTTACTTTGGAGATGATGTCTATTTATAAGGCTGTTTCTCATGCCTCAACAAGAAGATAACATTGTGAAGGAAATTACTTGACATATAATGTAGTATTCCGAAGGCATTCGATGGTAAGTAAGTGTGCATCTCAGATGCCCTTAACAGTGCAGCGACGACAAAAATCAAGACCCTGAGATAAGGCATGAGCACTTTGGATTGTCAATTGGGATTCGATTCCCCATGCTAAAACTCTCTTCACGTCTATGCTTGATGTCTAATATTCTTTGTGATCTTTGGTTCTATTGGATGTGCTTGATGTCTAATATTGTTGTAATATGGTTCTATTGGGTATAGTGTATTTAGATTACTTGCCCCAATGGTTATTTTGCAACCGAGGCCCTATAATATGGGGTCAATTTGACCACATATTGACCTCGAATGGAGGTTGTGATCTGCGTTCAATGCACATTCTCCAGTTGTGCCATCATCGGCGGCCCGGATGTGATAATACACCCGGATGTGATAAACACACAATTCAAACTTATGTGCACCTAAACTTGCATGCCTAAAACCCGGCACACGTTTACTAGTGCTACCTAGATATAATTTTGACTAGATTAGAAATAACAAAAAGCGGGGGAGCACCAACACAAGAAGATAGTTCAACCCATGGAAGGGAATGGGAAAAAATCATAAAAACAAACTCCAGGACAATAATTAAGTTGGCAGAAAGTCCATCTTCTAAGCACAAAGGTCGGTATTAGTTTGAAAGTGTAATAATGAATAAAAAATGGGAATACCACAGTAACAGGCACACACAGCTTCAACAAAAACTAGGACATGCACGACACCATGGGAGCACCAAAATAACATTTTCCAGGACTGTTTTGGCTATCAAAATCCATGACATGGAATAACAGACCTGTTTAAGTTGGGAAACCAACATGGCAGCGTACTATGACTTGATGGGTTACTGCAAATATAGGTGGAAGCAACGTGCAATACAAGTGAATATGTCACGACAAGGAACGACAACCATCAAAAACAAAAGGAACGACAACCATCAAAAACAAAGTCTGGCAATTAGGGGCAAGGAAAGCCGTTTTCTAACTACAAAGGTTAGTATTATTTTGAGAAGGTAGTCAAAGTTTTGATTTATATGAGAATGGGAACACTTAGAAAACAAGAACACACAGCTTAGATCCAAGCATCCGATACATGCACTCCACCATGAGCAAAAAAAACAAGGCTAGTGACCATTGGCAGAAATGCCAAAATAATGCTTTAATCAGGTAGACCGAAATAATACGTTAATTACTGCAACCCTGTTATGATTTTTTCGAGTTGCCTGTACTGCAACCCTAACCTTGCTAGAAAGAACACGATCGATGTTAGGGTTTTGATTGTTCGCCTAGGGCAACGGCGGCAGCCTCCCGTTGCCATGCATCTCTCTCCAGTGGAGATGTGTGGTTGGAAGAGCAGCTACGCTGCGGCCTGTTGCTTGAAGCCGTGGCTGCAGGGCCATTGCCGAATGTCCTTCTTGTCTTCATGCAATCTGGTATAGCAAGGATGCGGTTTTGGAGTATGACCGCCACTTACAATGCCTCTCTCTTACTGCAGCAGATCAAGACTGGTAAGCACTTCTGCCTGTTGCTCTGCGACAAGATTTAAATTAGTTATAAGTTATTTCAATATATAGGCTGTCTCTTCCTTGCTTAATTAGCTTTACAAGCATCAACCTATCAGACATACACTCGCCATCCACATCCTCATACACTAATAAATATTTATCTGCATACTTTATCAATCCTGAAATATGACACATGCAGATTAGCAATGAGATGCGAGAAACTGATAGCCCCTAGGTTTACGTCATCAATTGTATTGCGAATTGGTAACAGATCAAATTTGTGCAATTCTTACTCGAGAAATTACAGATGCCTCGTCCAAGTAATGCAATGCGTCCAAAAGATGCATACGGAGTGAACCAGGCCCATTAGCCTTTTCCGAGCCAATCTCCCCAGTGAGACCAAAGACTGCAAGTGCATAAGCTGCAGCTTCTAGATATTGTGCAGATTGAACTGTTAAAAATGCTGCTACTGCACATCCAGTTGCAGTTACTTGTTGCATCATTGGAACTCCATTGTGCACTTCCAGAATTCTGTTACCATCTGTCACAAGATCAATCGCTCCTGTCACAACCACTATTGACTGAGATACACGGGCTAATTCCTTCGCTGCTTCCAGTGCATCTGTCGATGTGTGCAAACTATCCACTCCCTTGGTAGGCATAACCGAAGTTCCTGTAATGGCCATTATTTCTGATGCATTCTCTCGGATAACAGAAGGAGCCAAGTCAATCAACTCTAAGCATTTAGTGGTTCTGAAATCACTTGCTCCTGCGCCCACGGAGTCCAACACCCATGGTTTCTGAAGAGCATTAGCTTGCGTTGCAGCTGCTTTCATTGCAAAAATCCATTCGGGGGACAAGGTTCCGATATTGATACACACTGAATTAGCAGCAACTATAAGTTCGTTTATCTCTTCAATAGCATACACCATTGCTGGAACGGCACCTGCTGCTAGAAGGCTATTTGCCATTATATCCATTGATATGAAATTAGTGATGCAGTGGACAAGTGGAGCCGAAGATTTGACTGCTAAGAACGCCTTCCATGCCTCAGCTCCCCAGTTCAGATTTAAGCTAGTTAGGCAAAATACTAGTGTTGCCTGTGCTTCGTAGATGCGGGGCATCTTGGGGCCTTTTCTGTGCTCAAAATAGTCTTGCTACTTTTTCTTTTTTAGCAAAGTGCTAGAGCTCTGTAGGCATTATGTAAGCTTGTTCTTTTAGTCTTGGACTTTTAGATATTTTCGTAGTTTTGTTGGTGTCTAAGCTTTGATCCTTTTCTATTGCACTTGAAATGCAACAAGAAGACCACATTCTTTGTGATGTGACAGCACTCATTGCAGTTTCAAGTTAGGAAGCTTTTCAGCTGCTTAGGGTGATATGGCATAGAGCACCAAGGCTTCCCTGTTGCTTGTGAAATACTGTCTACATTCCATGGCAAATAAGCTGTTAAAACATGATTTTCGGTTGTTATCCTGCTTTCCTTAAGTCATTTGACTAGCCAATGGCAGCAAGTATTACATGTTGTTGGATTGAGCATATAATTAGTAGTTGACATGTTTCTGATTCAGGACATCATGTAGTCACCGATCTTTCTATGTGGTGACTTTGTAATAAAATGACAGAAACTGCAGTCCTTATTAAATGGCTAAGATCATTTTTGAGGCAAAATTATATTGGCGAATTCAAATGGCGGTAATATTTCTTTGTATGAATAATTTTTTTTGATTTTTAAAGAGATACACATTGAACATGCACGGATACCGTTGAAGCTTATATGGGATTGACTTGTGGAATTGAGGGGCTAAGGAAGAAAAGGGACTGGGTATGTTGGCATTTATAAAGAGTTCTCTAAATCCAAAATCTAGAGCAGGAAGTGCTGGAGCAGGAAGCTGCTTTAGCTTCCACTATACTACAACAGTAGAGATCTCTAAACCCCTGTAGTATCCACCTACTCTTCTCATATCAGAGGCAAAGAATGGGCATTGCAAGAAAGTGTACCCAAAGTATATAAGCATGTACCAGCAATGAATTCATCAATATCCGGCCACCAATTTGTGAAGTTAATTACCTCAATGCATGTGAATCAAAAAGCACGCACAACACAAAATTTGATGTGTTTGTTGCTCAGATCTATTTTTAGTTGTCTTTGATCTTTTTTGCTTGAATGTATGCGAGATCCAGCCCGACTCTTTGGTGTAGAGGCATGTAATAAAATGCTCTTGACAATTCAGCTGAGTGGGAGAATCCTTGTGTGTGAAAGAGTTGTTTATCTATATAATATGTCCTTTAGAATTGTACTCATAATTTTTTAGTAATATGAGAACATGGAAAGGGTTATTTCTAAATGTTGTCTTCTTTTGTCTTCTAAATAAGAACAATGATAAATATCTAAGATTGTTTTATAAACAGTTAACGAATCTGAAATATCAATCAATAATCTTGCATATAATATCATACTTTAACGATCAAACATGTTTTAAAGCATTTGAAGTTTATTGTGCTAATATCGATTGACTATTCAAATCGTGGAAAAAATCACATTACCAAATTTGAACCATATTAATTTGTCACAATTGTAACAAGACCATATACCATTCTATTAAACTTGAGATACCAAGCATTAGTTCATAACAAACATTAACATTTTAAGTTGTTAGAAAAACTAACTGAGATAATTACGTTTTAGTACCATGGAGAAAAATAGGATTAAAAAAATCATATTAGCATATATTTAAACCAAGATCATTTACCACATTGTGTATTGGTGATTAATCACGATAAAAACATCACGAGAATTATAAACTTAAAATTACCATGTCAATATATTGAAGAAGATAGATGTGATCAAACGCTAGTCTAATAAACTTGATGTACTAAACACTAGTATGTATCATATAATTTAAGTTATTATAGAAACCAATTAAACTTGCTATGTTTCAATACCATGCCATAAAACCGTGTTGTTTTATCACTTTAGGAAAATATGTTGATGAACCCTATAATTTAAGTTGATTGCTATGTTTCAATACCATGCCATAAAACCGTGTTGTTTTATCACTTTAGGAAAATATGTTGATGAACCCTATAATTTAAGTTGTTACGGAGACCAATCAAAATTATCATGTTTCAGTGAGAACTAGACATGGTTTGTAAACTTTTGAACCCACTAACATGTACTGATTTATGGAATTGATTTTTACCAACAAACCATTGAAAAAAAAGCATAATGGTTCAATTTTGGGGGCCTTGTGTGGGCAGTGTACAGAGGGGGCACGGCTATCATTCACGACCAGTGGCCTGAGAACCCTTGGCTGCGATATGCATAGTTGTGACGTTCCATGTAAGTATACTTTTTACGTATACCGTACCTGACACGTCGTCAAGGTATTGGGAACCATTGAAGTTTAACTTAAGAGGGATTATTGACATTAAACTAATCTAACTACATTAACTAATGGTATTAGTTAGCCAAGTAGGCTAGTTAGGATGTGCCACTTGGCCTCACTCGATTGGCTAAGGGCAGGTTGCCATCTTTGGGTGGCAAATTGAACTCCCCATCCTAATTCTATCCAAATTCGAGTTTGGGAAGAGCAGAGGAAGGAGGAAGCTGTCACAACCTAACACCTGACCAGTTCTATGGATGTTCTTCGAAATAAGAGGTCCAGCCAGAACACAGGTCAGTTTCTAGGTAGTTGTGTGCTATTCTAACCCTTGTTTGAGGTGGATGGATGATTAGATTCTATGTTATGATCTATTTATGATGATTATGGATGTTGTATCAGACTCTGTTCTCTCTTTCTATTTTTCCTTTGATGTATGGGTTTAAGGGGGGTAGAGACCTGAAAGCTATTTAGATTTAGTGATATTCCTAGCTAGAACCTCTTAAATCCCAGTAAGTGCGGCCTGTGCACAAGAGCCCACCTGACTGTGGATGCTAGCACCAGACAACGAGTATGATGGTAAATCAGGAGTGGGGTCTTGCATACCACGGCTACAGGACTCCTGCTAGGCTTATAGCCGGTCACGGAGAGGGCCGGGTATGGGTCTAACACTTCATGGGTCACAGGTGTCGAGCCAATATGATTGGGCCACAGGGGTGAACAGGCGGTGGCCAGACCTTTAGATTTAGGGGAGTAAGAGTCGCACACGAACGGGGGGGTCTCTGGAGGGGCACGCCGCGTTCTCTAGCACACTCGGGGATCCGTCATACTGGGGGAGGGGCGCCTCTCGATCTCCCTCATCGAGCCCAGGAGATGTAACCCTGGAGTAGTTCCATAGGGTGATTCCATGGGATTGCATCTCGAAGGCTACAATCACGCCATAGCATGTTCCAACCTATCATCGCAAAGTGCTGTGGGAGGCGGATGGAGTGGACTACCCTAGCCATTGTTCTATGCCGATAGCGCCATTGTTATGATTCCGTCTATTGTTATCTGAGGCCCCGACCGTCGGGTTGATTCCCATGAGCCCGGAAATGGGTAGAGCCCTTATTCATGATGCATTTCCTTTGATATGTTAGTATTCCGTTGTATTCGTATTGATGGTGATGGGCCACCCTTCGTAGTGGTATATTATTTATTGTGTGTTGCCAGGTGCTAACCTTGTATGTACGCTTCCGCTATTAGGATACCCATTGAAGGCGTGGGACGAATGATACCTCCGTGTCCTTCACTCCGACACTTGCCATCACAAGTGGTTCGAGTCAGACGGAGGGCCTTTCTATGGTGGTGTTGTCGCCGTAGAAGAGGGGATTACCCGTATGTATACGATGGGAGCATCGTATAGATCCGGGGAGCGTCACAATAGTGCCTTCTTAGTTCTTTTTGTTATTTCTTTGGTAGTTTGTTACGGGGCTTAGTCCCCATGCTGTGTTTTGTTTAGGCTTAGGCCTTTTTGAGGCTCACGCCCTCTTTCTTTGTTCTGGTCCCATAACTCGATTGGGTTCTCGTGGATGATATCTTATCTTATCTTATCTTATCTTATCTTTAATATTTATTTAATATTTATTTAAATGTTCATTTAGCTTACGAAACTTTTGCCACTTAAAAATAACCCAACATTGCTCCTAAGCGGTAACGGCCACTTAGAACGTTCCCAGGCCACTCAGTGGCACTTCCAAGGCCAATTCACAACTACCGCCCCCTAGGCAGTCTCCCAGCTCCTAAAAAAAATTTGTAACACCATATTGTGCTATATTGTGAAATATTATCTATTCTCTATGTTTTCATAATTTCGACATGAAGTGTGAATTTGATCAAAACACACCTATTCCTTGTATAATATTGGACGTTTGAATACAGTACCACTGGGAGCGAAGGCATAAGAGGGGCAAGCGCTTTTATAGCATCATCAAGACGACATCCACGCACTATAGAACATTATCTTGAGTGTCATCAAGACAATGCCCACACACCATAGAACATTTATGCGCGGCAGCATGCCGCTAATCCTAAAGCTGATGATCCTAATATACTAAGTTCATGTGGTCAAGCAGCCCACACTCGATGGCGCACCAAAATAAATCACGGTGGAGCCAAGCTAACCCATGCAACCTAATGGACACCTAATAGCCGTACACTAATTAAAAAACAAGACTGTTGACCCAAAGGTGATTGCAATTCTTTTCTAAGATCAATGGCTTAAGAAAGGGTGCAATCTAGAAATACTACTTGGTACATGCAAACTCATATGATGACCAAATAATGGCAATACGATATTAAAAAGCGTACAAAATTTCAAAAACAAATCCTTCCTATTATTATGCTAGATATGTTCACACTTCTTCCCTCTTATGTGTCACGCGTGGAAAGGCATTTTGGTTCAATGTGAATCATCTAAGATACCTGCGTCGTATTTGTTAATGTATAAACATCTTAGGAAGAACATTTGTACAAATAGAAGCGTGTTGTGTAAAAGCCACTAAGTTAATCAACGAAATATTGCAAAAAAGACTTTCTTTCCCTATACAGCTTTTGCACCAGGTCATCCGCCAGCTCATCTATGCGGACAATGTTGACCTTCTGGCCCACACCCCAGAGGCTATGCAGTCTCATCTGGATGCCCTAGACACATTCTGCCAGGCTACAGACATGCGCGTGAATCTGGCCAAGACCAGGGTGGTTCTCATATCCTCTTCACGCCACCCCACGCCTCCTGCACTCACATATTGGGGAGTCGAGGACAGCCTGTGGAGGTCACGCCCACCTACAAGTACCTAGGGGTGGAGTTCCTCTCCTCGCTCTGTTGGGGCGTCCATCCGGCTTCGGGTGACAACAGCTGGAAAGCGCTTTATGCCATCGCAGAACAACGATCACCGATCGAGCTCTATGATTGGAGCCATCGATCCCACATCTGTTTGGTGAGGCCGAGTCGAACTGTCCTTCAATGCGGGGTCGAGGTTTGGGGCGGCCATCTCTTTGCCCGATCTGGAATGACTTGGAGCGGTCAGAGAAGGCATTTTTGCCGCAGGCACTTGGGGTGAAACCTTGAGTCCCCATCGGTCCTAGCTGAAAACTGGATTCTTGCTTGCAACCCCAGTGAGCATCCCATGATAGACACATCATCTATTTTTAGAAAGTGGTTAATATGGGTGATGCTTTCGGCTCCCCACAGCTTCTGGCTGGGCAATGGGCCCACTGGCGGCTCGGGGGACTGTTGGAGGGTAAGAGAGATCGATGGTTAGCCGGATGGAGCGTCTTGGGGAGCACATCGCGTGCGGTGGACCGCAGAGGCCCGTCGTGGCGGCTGTGGGAGTACTGGATGCTTGCTTCCTTGGCAAGCTCACAGGATCCCCGGTGCTCTAGAAGCGGAGTCAAGATGGCCCATTACAAGGAGCACATCAACCCCACATTGGCACGGGGCTGCGGCTCTACTGCGTTCCCGGTGCCCACAAAAAGCGGACTCATTGCCTCCATTACGCACAGTGCCCACCATCTTCGCATCGAGATGGGCAGGTGGATTGGGGAGCCCGCCCGGGGATAGGCTCTGTCGGTCTTTGTCGGATGGGTGCCATTGAGGATGAGTCTCACACTTTCGAGTTGCCCGGCATTCGGTCGGATCCGGGCGGATCACGTTCCCTTAGTGAGGCCGGTTGCCCCGTGCATTCTGATGAATACACCGTCGATGCGTGCTCGGGGTGCATACATTGAGTCTTGGATCTGCGAGCCCACCTTTGCCCCTTTGGTGCTTGTTGTCGGGGCACTCAGTCTGATACATGAGTGTATATATTTGTGTGTTTTTGCATTTCGTATATTGGAACAGTTTGTCAGCAGGCTGATTGCTGCCACAGTTTTTCCCTCGAAAAGGGTTTTTTAATCCGGGTAGTAATCCGCTTGCTGCGCTTTTGTATTGGGTCCCATAGACCGATTGGCCTCCGTGGACGATAAAAATACCTTCCTTCCTTCCTATGATAATGTCAATTCAATGGTATAAATGTGTTTTGAACATAAAAACTTGCTTTATATTTATGTGAACACACAAGATCACATCAAGCATCTAGCTTGACAATGCAAACTATTTATATATCTCTCTTTTGTTATAGCAAAATGTGCACACAATATTCACCCCATACCTTATATAGCCCAACAATGCTGGCCATTTTTTCTAGTATATTAATAAATCAATATTGCTTGCCATTTCTCCTTCTGTCCAATTGCTACCTTGGATAAAGTTCTAAAGACGTTGATAGCAAATCTGATGTAGATGTCATTATATCATGTGCATCCAAAGTCTGTAAACACTTTTCCAAAGAATGTGAAACTGAAACCATAGAGGGGCGCTCTTTGGGTTGTAATCTCACACATTGGAGAGCCAATTCCAACACTTCAACTAGTGGAGATATATCAGTTGGCAATAGAAATGTTTGGTCCAATATGTCGGTGATGTTGCCCTCCGCAAAAACTTTGGAAACCCATGCCACAATACCAGGTTCATCACCCCTATGAAATGCCCTTCTTCCTGTAACCAACTCAAGGAGTACAACTCCAAAGCTATAAACATCACTCTTGGTTGTAAGTTGAAGTGTAAGAGCATATTGTGGATCTACATAACCTGGTGTTCCTATTGCACTAGTGTGGCTAAGGTGAGTGTTTCCTGCTTCAGGTCCAACCAAAGATATGCCAAAATCAGCTATATGAGCATTCCAATCTTTATCTAGCAACACATTAGCTGACTTCACATCTCTGTGTATGATTGTTGGAGAAGCATAAGTGTGCAAATACTCTAGACCTTTTGATGCTTGAGCTGCTATTTTTATCCTTGTCTTCAGGTCTAGTTCAATACTTCTTTTCAAGAAGAGGCAGTCAAACAAGGAGCCATTTTCCATAAACTCAAAAACAAGGATTTTTTGCTGCTTACAGTATCCAACAAGATTAACCAAGCAAGAGTGATTGAGGGCCTTCAATAAGTCTAATTCTTGGTCGAACATAAATGACCTCTCTAAGTTGGTGGGCCTCTTAACAGCAACATCACGACCATCATTTAGCTTTCCCTTATAGACAAGGCATGATGCTCCTCTACCTACCAACATGCTATCTTCATAGTTAAATGTTGCTTCTCGGAGAACTGAATCGCTAAACTCTTGGAACTTAAATGTGCTACGAGTACTGGATTAATGTTGTATATGATCATGTTTATCATCATTTCTCTAATATCTTTGTTGGAATAACTGCATGCATTTGCCCCAAATTCAACAGCTTGAGTTACATTGGCTTTGTATCTTTGATGGTCTACCATATCTAATTGCTTGATCAATATTAAAAAAATGTCCTCAATAGGTTTCTATAGTAAGCTGCTTTGGATCTTTCTTGCCTTATTATATGTTTGCACATGATTGTCCAATGTCCTGGCCAGCTGGACTGGGGCAGTAAGAAATGTCCAAACTTCTCAGCAGGGAGCTAGGCGGCTGACATAGCTGGTAATGGTTTTGCAAAAACAGGGGTCTGAGCAATGGATTTGGGTATCAAAATTGTTCAAACTGCATTTAGACACAGAGCAAGGCCAGGCTGATTTAATCACAAAGCTGGGTCGTTTTGTTCTCATTCTAAACTACCTTATGTTGTTGTCCCTTTCTTTTGCTCTGTAGTTACAGTGCGGAATTCGGTTGGAGAGCATAGTACGCATTTTTCTATGATGTATTTTTTAGTGTATATGTATTAATTCTATTTTTTATTTAAAAAAATATATAAGAACCGCTTAGGCCCCATGAGCTATGAGTCTCTCCCCTTTAACATCTCTTCTTCCATTGACTCTCGTGTTGCCTTTTATTTTTTTGGCTTACAAACCCATGTCCAATGCTTCTATTGTACCGTGTGTGGCAGTAGCCAGTGTCATTTATTATTGTCGTAGATCAATGTCCATAGCACAAATCAAGAATGCAGATACTTCTGATATTTGCAGATAATTTTTTAGTGTGGTTTAATCGTCCACGCTAGAAGCAAACGTATCTAAAACAAAGACTGTAGTACTTAATGAAAAAAGATCTTCGTTGAAAATCATGCTTAGGAACATATTTTGTAATGTCTCAAACCAACACAAATTCATTACTAAGCGAAGAACCATAATCAAATGTTGGACATTAATAGCGGTATTCACACAGGTTTGGAACCAAAGAAATGTTCGCGGCGGCCTTGGCCGCCGCGATAAAATTCTTGTAAAAATAAGGTAGTTCCTTAGCTTATCTTATTTTATTGTTTAACACCAAGTAAAGCCCATAGAAGATACTCTCTAGAAACACAAGGTAAACTAAGCATAAATATGTTGAGCCTAAGTTGCTTCCCCAAGCCGGCGTTAAGCCGTAACATATTGATTTTTCGCCCAATTGGATATACACCAGGGGCAATTGAGCAATTTTCGATTTGGCCCCAATTTATATCAACCCAACCCGAAGATCTAAGATGATTAGTATTTCTGAGCACAGCAGACCGTTAGATCCCCAAAATCACGAATCCCAAAAGGTCGTGGAGTTCGAGGCACGCCCACTTTATTGGCTCCCGAAATTGGGTCAAACCGCTGGCCAGGTTCGCCCAAAGCGAACCCTGGATTCGCCGCGGCCGAATCCGTTATGTTGACATATGGCCAGGTGGCGCTACCCAGGGTTAAGCTTTGGAACGAACCCGGGCCAAGCCAAGTGCGAGCGGGCGGCGCCGCGGCTTTGCCCGGATCACGAAAATCAGCGATTTTAGCGGTCGCAAAGGATGAAAAAAAATCTTGGAAGAAATGCTGCAACGAATAAATGGCCTGCTACGGAATCAAGTAAAAGCTCTCGATCAAATCGGCTAGGAGGGTTCAATCTGTTCTACAGAGAGTGCTATCCTTTAATCCTAAACGGAGGGGCGGAAAATTGGGGCGAGACCAATCGTAGCTATGGAATAATTCCAAATAAGGGGAGAATATAATGAAACAGATGATCACGGCTACGGTTTTGCCTTCAAGCTTGGCATCAATTATAGACATAATTTACAAGGAGGAATCCGTTACGAAAGCGTGTTAATCGGCCCGGATTCCTAAAGCAAAAGACCATCCGGGTTGGTTTTCAATTGCCCATTTCGAATAGAGGAGTGTTTTGATCGAGAAAGAGGAATTTACCATAGGCTGCGGATTACCAAAAGTTGAAAGCTTAGGAACCGAGCGGAAGGAAGATAAAATATGGCGATCTCTCTCCGGAAAAATCTAAGGCTAAGTTGGATCATTTCGACAAAAAAAAAAACGGGGAAAATGGTAAATCTGTCAAAATTTGGAGGCCTTTGAAGCGGATTCCGGCTAATCGCCCGATGGCGATTTTTATAATTAAGCTTTGGATCGATGATTTTTGCATCAGGCGGTGTGCAATGCACTTGGCTGCCAGTTCTATATCTTAGATTGAATCCAAATCGAGAATGAACCGGTAGAAAGCGGCGGCTATCGCGCGTCTTGGCCGGGCGGTTTTGCCCTCTGCTTCAAAGGGTGCGGACCACTCTCGAGTTGAAGCATTCCCGCTTTGTTTCTCTGAGGCGGTGATGGCGCAATCCAAGACCACCGGTATGCGATTTGCCTCGGCAAATTTGGTGATGGGGACTGCTCCCCAAATGCGCCCAACCGGCTTAACCCTGGTTCGGGTTCGCTTGGGCGAACCCGGTGGGTAGCGCCACCTCAGCGCCATGTCAAAATAATGGGTTCGCTTGGGCGAATCCGTGGGTTCGCTTAAGCGAATTTTCTGGGTTCGCTTGGGCGAACCCGGCTGGCTCCCGAACACAATTTCGGGAGCCGATCGAAGTACCGGTTCGAGGCAACCTATGCGTCATTTGCAACAAACTCTCTGACTCGTGGCACCATCACTCGGGCCACCAATAATTAGCATAGGAAACATTAGTCATGCCAACAATAGCTTAACATAGCAAACATTAATTTAAATTTATCTAATTAACGTCAATAGCTTAAATTAGAACAAAGTTCAAATGTCCAAACATACTGTCAAACTAAGAAGTGAGCCAGTTGGGAAGAGAAATGTTTGTAGCGGCCTTGGCCGCTGCGATAAATTTCTTGTAATATAAGGATAGTGTGATAGCTGAGGATGATTCTTGTTGTCTAATATAGAATAGAATAAAATAGAATAGAATAGATTTTAACGTCCACAAAATAGTTTTGTTGTCTAATAGATAGTTGAGGATGATTCTTGTTGCCTTTCACATTTGTGGTATAAAGCATTATTTCATTTCATCTTGGCAATGTCTATACTTAGAGATAGCTGTATTTATGATGGGTCATTCACATGACGAAGTTTTTTTCCAACGCTGAAACACCGCTGGGCTGGGCTGGTTTTCAGCAGCTTAGAAATTTTTATTCAGCATTGTGCCGCTCACAGCGAGAGAGCTGAGTCAGAATTGTATGCCCAGCTAAGGCACTGCTTAACAAGCCGGGTGAATTCAGCACATCAGACAAAAAACATTCCACACAAGAGAGACCAGCAGCATGTGAACGGCTGTGGGGTTCAGGAGTTCAGCCCGGGTTAGCAGAGCTTCAGCCCCCGCAGAAAAGCTTACCTATGTGATCGCTGCATGATAGCTGAGGATGATTCCTGTTGATTATGTGGTTTGGCGGTTTTTAGGATAGTGTGATAGCTAAGGATGATTCTTGTTGTCTAATATAGAATAGAATAGAATAGAATAGAATAGAAGGGTTTTTAACGTTCACAAAGCATTTGTGTTGTCTAATATAAGGATAGTATAATAGATAGTTGAGGATGATTCTTGTTGCCTGTCAAATTTGTGGTATAAAGCATTATTTCATTTCATCTTGGCAACGTCTATACTTAGAGATAGCTGTATTTATGATGGTGCTATTAAAATGAATGGTATAAAGCTTCACTTTAATTCTTTTTGCATTGTATATACATAGAGCTTTCATGTATTTCATGTATTATGTATTGTCAACTTTTGGGTTTCAGAATATTCTTGCCTAAGGAGGTTAGCACACCTTAAAATGGTGCAAGGTTCAAATAGATAAATTGGCCAAGGAAATTAATGAAGTATTTAGAGAAATTATTAA
The DNA here is from genome assembly GCA_021234155.1 of Isoetes taiwanensis. Classification (NCBI taxonomy): domain Eukaryota; kingdom Viridiplantae; phylum Streptophyta; class Lycopodiopsida; order Isoetales; family Isoetaceae; genus Isoetes; species Isoetes taiwanensis. The sequence goes on along the minus strand of JAJEKV010000035.1, from coordinate 1,162,168 downwards.
GCCATCCATTAATATTACGAAACTATGTGTGCAAGTTATTCTAAACCTGTGGTTAGTTTGGACATCTTTCTAGTTGTTGTGATTATTAGCACTTTTTAAAGCATAGATGAAAGTTATTTTAATATTAGCAATTTCTTGGATTAGGGCCATGGTTGGTGCATTAACACACAAAAACAAATCTCATAACATACTAAAACAAAGGTATCCACTCTACTATAGTAAGTTTTTCACAGAGCAATCAGGGTCAACACATTAGTGAGCAAGTTCAACTATGATGTCTCACAGAGTTGCCCAATGTGTGGGCAGGAAGTAGAAGCAATTGAACATTGTCTCATGCATTGTGGGGATGGGAACAATTGAAGGAGGATATGGTTGTTCTGGCTCTGTCTTGTCCCTTCAACACGAGGTTGCTTAAGGCCCAGGCATTAACAGGCTTGTTTATTGAAGAATGAGATATGGCTTTTCGCTTCATTTCTCGTAAGCTTTTATATTTTTAAGATTTCGTTGTTGTTTGACATCGTAGTCTCGGTCCGGCAGCTAGCACATAGGGTGCCTCGACCACTTGTACAGGTTCAAGCTTTTTTACTATCGAATGCCCTAAATTGAGCTCATATTTGTTTATATATTTCTTTTCCTTGAAAGTGTATTCCGTGGATGCATGCTCTAGGTCCTTGTGGATTTCTTTGTTTCTTGACTGTTCTCTATTCTCCAGTAGTGCATCTAGACATGTGCTATAACCATGTACCCAGTTCTAAGATAGGTTGGATTTACGCTGGCTCAGTCTTTTAGCTTTGTTTTTCTGGTCTTATCCAGGTTTCCACAAAATGTCTATAAAATTTCAAAGAGACTATTTCTTCAAGTAAATCGTCCCTATGAGTTCTTCCTTCATCCACGAATTCATCCAAGCTTTTTCTTCAAGTAAATCATCCCTATGAGTTCTTCCTTCATCCACGGATTCATCCGTTCGCGATTCCCATCAACTATTTCATCTTTCGTTCCTTTGATGTTGTTATTTATCTCATGGATTTGGAGCGTAACGTGTATGAGGGAGTTGAAGATGATATCTCCACTGATTCGTCCCTATATGATTCAGAAGCAACTGTAAGTGATTTCGCTTTTGATAATGTTGACAATGCTGCAGGTTTTGAGCTTGATTTTGAGGATGTAGATGATGAAGAACATGTGTAACACCCAGTGTGATTATGACAATCATTTGAGTGAGGGAGACTCTGTTGGATCATATCCACCTATACCTTCAATCAACTCAAAGGAAGGTTACATTTTCACGGACGCATCATACTCTTTGATGGTGCAATGCATCAAGACTCGTGTCCAGCTCTCCATCGAAGATATCCTAGGCACTGATCCAAGTTTTCCTGTTGGGTATGTTCGGACAGAAGCCACAAAGCACACAGATAATCGAAAGGTGGTTGAGTTTTCCAAAACAACTAGAAGTTGATCCAGAAACTAATCTTCTCATACGCATGACTTTTGGGAAGTGGCTCTATATCCCCCCATCATAGATGTGGAAGGAGATTATTTTTAAAGGCCATGTTGATCCGGATTTGGGGCACCTGCCTATATGCTCTACCCTAGACAATATAAAAATATATGGCAGTTTGGAGCCAAGTTTCATGGCATTCCAGAAGATTATGTGAGGCAATGCATAGCAACATGTGAATGTAATGCCCGTCACGTGAATCCCATCAGTAGAGAAAGCCGATTTACCCATGAGGAGAAAGTTCCATGTGACTTACTAGAGAGCCGGGTGGAACAGTTGCAGGTGGAGCACAGAGTGAGATTGCTTCGACGTCATACCAGAAGCTGGGGAGATGGCACAACATGTGTAGATTACATTTGTCATCGAGGAGGAGATGCCCGAATATGTGGCATAGGGGATGGAAGGCAGAAGAGAAGAAGCTTCAAAAGTAGATGTGGATTTCGCCTACATACAGTGATGCCAAGCAACAATAACAAAGATGGTTTTGCCAGCATATACATACGTGCCCTCGGTCCTCTTCAGACAAGATGTGCCTGATAATCCTTTATGGGGATGCAAATGATATAAAGCATTAGACAAGAGTATAATACAATACAAAGGGTTTCCAAGAGACTCACATAACGTAGATGCATATGTGTCAGTCTCCCCATCTTCCATTGTAGGCATCATCTAAGAAGTCACTCGTGATCTCAACCGATGACTGCGGGCATAGGAAGGAAGGAAGTTTATTTTAACGTCCACGGAGGCCAGAGGCCTATGAGGCTAGACTTGATATGTACCCCCATCCGCTCCAACACACCTCGCTGCACGACATGATACAAATACCCATGTGCCTCCCATTGGTATCCCGAAGATACCTCGTCTACAACTCTCCAGAACCAATCCTCAAGCCTGAGATCTGTCAGGACGTTCAACTAAAGGGATGCACGGGCTTCTCGCCCTCTCTCACTTGTCGCAAGGGAACAAAAATCTCGCTAGCGAAGAAAGCACCGCGCTGGTAAGGAAAGATGAAGCCATGCCCTCGGGCCTTGTCAAACACCCACTACTCCTCTGTGAGCTCTGCCCAATCCTCTGCCGAGGGGGGGTATGGCGTGACAAGTCCATGCATGCTCATATGAAGCTCCATATCACCTGGATCTGCAACCATCTCTGCCTCTGCCTCTACCTCCACCCTACCCCTACCCCTACCCCTGCCCCCACCTCGGCCCCTGCCCCTACCCCTATCATCATGTCTAGACAAAGAACCCGTTGGCTCGACCGGCCGACAGATGACAAATCGCGCCTATGTCTCATGAAATGCAGTCTGAAGAGAAATTGTATCATCGTGAGGGTGACTGGAAGATGGTATAGATGCCACCACATCTGGCGGATCGAGGGTATCGCTAGAAACAGTAACACCTGGTGACGAAGCCAAGCTAGCAAGCATGTCTGCTGTGGTATCTCTCAACATAGAGGCCATCTCGTCAAATGTCAATCTGGTACGCCGAATAAGGCTAGATAGTGCACCAAGGGAGGGCGCGACATCTAGGTATGCCAACGAGGTAAAAGGTACCATAGTGCAAGGAGATAACGGTGTAGAAAAGAGACCATGAGAATAGATAGGGGATTGTGGACGCTGGAGGGACTGGAATGTCACACACAAGACTAGATAGTGGATGGGCACATGAACTGGCTAAGGGGGTCGTGGAAGGTGGAGGGACATACGATGACATAGGAAGAGATGGTGGTCTAGAAGGGAAGTGAGGAAGGGAGACGCGAGGGTGAATGGTAAGATCGGAGGACGGTGAGGTGGACTAGCTATCGAGGCCGTGGAAGGTGGAGGGACATGTGAAGACGTGGCATGGGAAGGTGATCTAGGAGGAAAGTCGGGGAGGGAGCTGGTATGAAGGGTAAACAGTAGAAAGGAAATACGGGAAGTGGGTAATGAAGGGCCCTCGACCTCAATAGGCAGCGTCCCGATGTGGAGGTCTATATCAACGGGTGGGACAGTGGAGGTGCAGAAAGCAAAGGGACTTGTCTCAAGCCCTATCCTACGTGTGACACAAGATCCATTGTGGCTCCCAAATCAATCCCACCAGGCTCACCTGCGACACTGACTGCTGCTCCAACTACTACTCCATCTCTCCCGTGCACATCCTCAACCTGCCATGCATGTCTCTCATGTGGAGCCTCTCCCTCCTTTGCATCGATAGGTCATCACGGGCCAAGAGTCTACTCTGGGTCTCATGAAAATGAGTCTGCATCTTCGTCTCGTATCTGCACTATAGCCTGAATACGGTCTGCTATCCACTGTGAGCCCCCCCTGTGGGTATCTCTGAGCTAACTCCTGAGGAGAGTAAACCCTCGTGTTCCTCTCCCACTCGGCCACGACCTGGCTCTGCAACCTCGCCCTGTAATGACTATCCTGCTGGCAGACAAGATACTCTGCCCTAGCGCACCTCGCCTGTCCGCGAGCTCGGCGCCTCTCCCTCTCCCTCTCCCATGTAGCCTCATTCTCAAGATCAAGTGGCCGTGTCCTGCGTGCACCTGGCCGACGAGCAACCCAAGGAACCTCAGGATGCTTGGTCTTCTGATGCTTCTGCGCACCATTCAACAACAAACCCATATAACCCTCTCCACGGCTGAGGTGTGTGAACAACCCTCGTGCACACAAAAGCACCTATCCTCTTATCTTGTTGGCAACCCAGGAATGGTTGTCAACAACTGTCTGATCCTCCAATATCCGTGCAGCACATCCCTAAATTAATAAACATGAGACCTAAGTCTATGTACCTGACATTATATTCTAAAAAATATATGCATGACGAACTCTAAGATCCTAGGTACACGACACTTACCCGTCGACCGCAAACATCATAATATGCAGTGTGTGTGTGGTGGTGGTGGCATGACGCCCTCGGCCTCTCGAGGCTGGCCCTCCCTATCCATACCTAAGGTAAGACATAAGAAGAAGAAGAAGCATGAATATTGTAAAATATTAACGAATACTAAATGAAGAGGCATACTTAAACACAAAATTATAGGTCATATGCATAAAACAGATTAAGAGAATGGAATTCCTCGTTTGCCAATTTGCAACTATGATTTTAGAACTATCATGATAAAGATAGATTGAACTCAATAAAACATATAATGAGAATAGGAAATCCTCAAGCATCAATCTGCAATCACGAGTTCAGGATAAACTAGTATTTTAGATCTTTGTTTCGACAAAAATACAAAAAGAGAGAAAGAAGGACATTACCCATTGGAACAAAATCAGACAAGACAAAATATTCATTTAGAGTTGTTGGAACTTGTGGAAAGCACTATTCATTTGGGATTGAGTAAACAATGTTCATTAGGAATTGAGAAAAATGCTGTAGCAAAATATAACTATTCATAAAAATTACAAGAATGGATAATTCTTTTGTATTACAACTTTGGAAAGGTATCTCAGAAAACAAGGATAGGTAATTCCTCTATAACAAATTTTGGAAGGTTTCTCTCTATAACAAATTTTGGAAGGTTTCTCAAAAAAACAAAACCCTGTTTACAGAACACAGCCATGAACACAGCCACCAGCCACTCTAGTGGGAAAGTTCCTTAAGCAAAATGAGCTCTTGAGAGTCTGTGATGACCGGATGATCACTTACAAATAAATCTTCAAACAAATATGCTCTCTCATTTTTTAAGAAAGAAATAATAGAAGATAACAATATTTTACCTGTTAAGAACTCAAACTTGCAACAAAATTAGTAACCAAGAAATAATGATGGAAAGTTGCACCACATCTGTCTAAATTCTGGATCAATTTGTGAAAATTCTGCTTCAAATTCTCTTTGGGCACTGGAAAACTTGGCTTGTAAATCTAAAACTGGTTCTTGAAAAATCTTTATGATCTCCACAACTATGAATTGGCCAGACTAAATCCGAAGCAAAAGAGACATGAATCGGCCTGAGAAATAAGAGGCCGGTCTTCAAAATAGGAAGCTAGTCAGCATTGGTCTTCAAATCGGTCTGTGAATCAGCATGAAAATCAGCATTTACATGGCGTTTACATCTCTTACATCCCTTATGCCCACAATCCTAACAAAAAAATCGGCATTTACATGGCGTTAAAAAAGAAACAATAGGCCTACAAAATGCAGTATGAGAATAGTATTTCGGTTGAGAGTTCTGGCTACCTAGAATGGTAAAGAGGAGGAAGCTATGGTAGACCGGTAAAAGAAAAGGGCATACAGACAGACATGCAAGCTCCTCCACTAACCGTAATGTGGAGATGGGCCCTGCCGAGCCATAGGTCGCAGAGCAGGTACAAGTCCCAGAATGCAAACGAGAATTACTGTTGCATGGATGCGGTGGATATGCAAGCACAGTTGAAGATATCCGTATCCATATCCATATCCGTCTTCAAAATAGCAGCTCGTCTTCAAAATCCGAAGCTCCCTTCAACAAACAACAGACTGGTCTTTAAAATCGACACTAGTCTTCAGATCGGCCTGTGAATCAACATGGAAATCAGAAATAAGAGGCTGGTCTTCAAAATAGGAAGCTCGTCTTCAAAATTCGAAGCTCTCTTCAATAAACAACTGGTCTTCAAAATCAGAATCGAAACTGGTCTTCAAAATCGGCACTGGCATTCAAAATCAGAATCAGAATCGAAACTGGTCTACTGCTCTTCAAAATCGGCGCTCCTTCTATGGCTTCAAGAATGCCCTGAAAAAAGAAAGTATGCAACAGAAATAGAATTGCATAGGAAAAGAGGAAAGGATTAATTCTAGCCGTAGACATTAATTTTAGGTTCATTATGAATGGCTGTGTAGATAAAAAAGTATCTAATAATAGATTTTGGGATTCTATGGAAACCTCCCCAAATTAGCAATATTGGAAACCTCCCCAGGTTAATCTTGATAGAAACCTCCCAAGTTAGCAAAATTGAAAACCTCCCCAAGCTTCCATGAAAGCTAAGGAGGTTTAAAAGGATGAAAATTTGGGAGGTTTCCATTTCTTGGGACCTAACCAAATTCGGGCGTAGGATAAGCTGGCCATTTTTCTAGTATGTTGCAGTTGGAAAAGCATGAACGATCCTGATTGTTCCACATGGCCGTGAGTACATCGCAGTCGTCCGGGCCTCCAGGCTACTTTTGCAAGCCACATTTGCCGCTTCTCTGCGATGCCTTCTTCTTCTTGAAGTGCCTGCATGGTTTGCCGTTTAAGAATGGTGGGAGCTATCGGCTTCTTACAGATTGCATGTGGGGAACTCCGGACCTGTAATCTGCATCATTTTCTGTTTTCGCTTTTCCGTTTTTGATGGATCAGAATTTTGATTGATCGGATCTTTCTTTAGTAATTTTGCGGGTAGTTTGATAAAATGGACAATAAGAAAGAAGAGGCAGATCGTTGTTTGCGGCATGCAAAGGCTGCACTTGATTCTGGAAATCTGGTAAGGGCGCGTAGGTTATTGCTAAAATCTTATCGTTTATACCCTTCCTCGGATGTGGAAGAGCTTTTGTCAAAGTTTGAGGGCGAGAATGGGGAACCTGCGTCTTGTGGGAGCAGTTCTTCTTTCAATGCCAAATCTACTTTTGAACCAGATAATTCTGAAGGATGTAGCCAATCCGCCCCTGAGCCTTCAGAGGACCAGGTGGAAATAGTTAGAAGAGTGAAGATGACAGTTGATTATTATGAAATACTTGGACTGGAGAGAGGATGCTCTGAAGAAGACGTTAAGAAAGCTTATAGAAAGCTGTCTTTGAAGATCCATCCCGACAAGAACAAGGCTGCTGGAGCTGAAGAGGCTTTTAAGTTGGTATCAAAAGCTTTTCAATGCCTAAGTGATGGGGACCTTAGGCTGAAGTATGATAGGTATGGTCGAGAAGAAGATCGTCATATAAGGCATGATACTGGCATGAGGCACAGGAGGCATACTGATGATTTTTTTGATGACTTTGATCCCAATGAGATTTTTCAAAATTTCTTCTTTGGTGGCCAAAGTTTTGGTGGAGGCTTTCAGAGAGCCCATTATGCTCCAGGTAGAGAAAGGCCCTTTGCTAGTCGTGCACAAGAGGTACGCCCTAGTAATATGTTGATGTTTGTAAAATTCTTGTCAATCATCTTTGTCTTATGCCTTATAAGTTACTTCCCATATTCACAACCAGTGTACTCCCTGGTGTTGGGAGGATCATAAGTATGCCAAGGTGAGCATGTATCATGGTATAAATCACTATTGAACTCAGATACTTTTGACAAAGCTTGTCCCCAGACAGTCAGCCTAGAAGACAGATTGAAGGTTATTACAAAGAAATGCTTTTATACAGATGCCGAGCAGAATTATATTTGCAACATTTTGGACACATCAAGGAAAAGCCCGATTGTGTGAAGCATGATGAATATCAAAAGCTTTTTGGCTTAGGAGAGTTTTACATGACATTTTTAAATGTAGACAGTTGATGGCCTTTGGTTTGTAGCTGGAACTTACAATTATTGTAATTCCACAATCTATAGATGGTTGGCAAAATATGAATCTATAGAGATAACGTGAAGCCATAAAGGATATTTCTTTCATTTCCATGTGTTTTTAAGTTTTGGGAAGATTGTTCTTACCTAAGTCTTTTGTAAATAGGATCTTATGTAGCACTTACCTTGATCCTCTGGAGTTTCTCTTCATCGATGTTTGTTGTAATTTCAGCAAGGAGAAGTTCTATTTCTGGCTGAAGTTGGAACCAGTAGATCCAATCTGCTGAACATTTATTCTAAATATAAAAGTACAAAGGATTCTATTCCTTGCAGAACTATGCCTAGCTCCATATTGTCAATTACTTTGAGGAAGTAGTTCTTTGCATAAACAGATTTTGCTGGTCATCAATCATCCACTGGGTTGACGTCCTCTTGATTTTTTCTTGCCCTAGTCTTATGCGTCCTTTATCAATGGTATTTGTTACGAAGACTCGTTTTTCAGCTGATAGCAATTTCTTAAAGAATTAGAGAGTACAGAATGTATTCCGTTTTGCTATGTCATCTTTGGTAATTGATACATTGCAGCAATGAATCATAGTTTATGGTGCATTGCCATAGGGCTTGGTATTATTAGCCTCATATATCATCTGTGCTCCCTTTTTCAGACCGAAGCCATAACCAAAACTGGGGTTTTATGTCATAGCCAATGTAGAGCTCACTGCGTTCCTTTTCAAATGCGGATGCTTGCATGGGGTACCATATGGTTCAGCATTATTTAGTTCTACATTTCAAAAGGATTATTGAGGAAGTAGCTAAATGCTAATTCTCTGGGAGCTTTTAGTTCTGATAGAAACAACCTTTGACATGGGAGGAAGCAGTGTGCCACCAAATCAGAAGCGTCAGACAACAGGACCGAGTGGTTTAGCAACCTGGCAAGTGTTGATAACAAAAAGAGATAATAACAGAAGAGACATGTCTTTCTATCAACATGATAATCAGTGGTTAAACATTCTTCATTGGGTATGGATAACTGGAATGATTGACTTAGAATTTGAAGAAAGGAGGCTGGTCAGCAGACATGATTGAGAACTTGGAAGAAGAGTATTAGTTTGGCAATATTAGGATGCCTTGTCAGTGGACAGGATTGAAGGAGGCATATAAAAGAATCATCAGCAAGATATCGTACTTTGCTCCTGCTTCACGAGTTCACAAGCTAAGGATATCTCATACAGTGCAAACAAACAGGAAGGAACAGTAAGTTGGTCAAATGATTCAAGTAAGAGGCAGTTGGTTTTAGCATATCTATGGTGCCAGTGGCTAAGATGTAATTTGAAAAAGAAATTGAGTTTGTCCATCATAAAATCATCTGCTGTTAAACTCAATGGAAGGACTATACTGATAAGAGATTGTTAGATTAATGTGACCTTGAATTCAAACAGGCTGCTCGTAACACTCGCCCATCCATCTTTGCTGGTAGGTCTAGTATTAACATGAAGATTTGTTTTCAAATATGTCACAAATAAAGATGATGATATTGCTAACATTTTTGTGATGTAGATTTTAGCACTTCTATATCCTTATCTCTCAGCATGTTTGACACTTTTTGTTCAGGTACGTGGACCAGATATCTTTTGGGAACTTGTGGACTCTGTTATAGAACTTCAGAGTTTGAGTCTTAAGCTTTTCCTGTGGAGTTTAACGAGTTGAACAAGGAGGAAGAAATGGGTGTAAATAAATCTGCATGGTATGCTGTGTATAGTATTTGTAGTGTAAGATCTTTAGTTTTGGGAGCACTCTCTTGTCAGATTTAAAATTCTTCGTAATTTTAGTCTGGAAATGCTTTGGAAAGTTGTAAGTATGCATTTGGATTGCCGATCTATTCCGTTCTATAGCCTCTTGAACACAATTAATTGGGGACATGTAATACTAAATTATTGGAGATTATTATTTAAGGCAAAGACTGCCATCAAATGCCCTCTAAAAAGAGGGCAGTTTTTTGTTGGCATATAAAAACTGGGGATGCCTTTTTAGCTCTTTTTCTATCTTTAATTCTAGTTGTAGTAAGTCGTCTCCTGTTCATTTAGCTTTAGAAGTTGAAGATTACCCAGCAGTTGAATATTCATGCGAAAAAATACCCAGCATACTTTGTCTAGGGTCCACAACCCAAAGCAAACAAACTGTACCATATGCTGGAAGGACGTTGCTGTGATGATTATCCCAATGTTTATTAGTTCAGAGATCCTTTAGCCTCTCTACAAACTAATGTGAACTTTGAATGTACAAGAACAAGGTGTTGATGCCCGGTGAGTTGCTCTCATTGGAGCAATAGGTAGGTGAAGAGGAAGGTAGTTTATTCTAATATCGAATTAATATTGAGTACACATTTGAAGTTGTCAATAGGTAGGTGAAGAGGAAGGTAGTTTATTCTAATATCGAATTAATATTGAGTACACATTTGAAGTTGTTGGTTCATCCAATTTAGATGAAGGTTGTGATGAATCTTGACATTCAATATAGATATTCAAATATTGACCACATTTTGGACGTATGGTATGGTTTGCATGATGTTTTTATACATTTTTTGATACTTTGTATATATATTGTGATTTAAGGCATAACTCCAGTGGCTATAGCTAGTGGACATTTTGTGCTTCAACTTTCCACAGAACCAACACATAACAACCATTTACATTAACAACCAACACATAACTAGCATTGACATTAATTGGGTACAACACATTTAAATAAAATCCCCCTTAAACCCCCTTTGGTTTGGGTGCATATTCACACGGGAGGTGACTCCGGGCAACGAGAGCTGTTGGATAGGCATATTCATCCCTTATTCCTTAATCTACACCGTATGTAAAGTTCCTCGTTTGTGGGGTATGCAAGTACAAAATTTGCTATACTGTATAACAAGATTCGCAAAATATTATAAGATTTCAAGCGGAATACTATATGGTGTTGATTTCGTACGTGCAAAATACAAGTATGAGGGCTCTCGCTGCCCTATGTCACCCCCCGTGTGAATATGCACCCAAACCAAAGAGATTTTAATTTAAATGTGTTGGACCCAATGGTTGTGTTAATTAATGTCAATGCTAGTTATGTGTTGGTTGTTAATGTCAATAGTTGTTATGTGTTGGGGGATTTAATTTTTATATGTTGGATGTTAATGGTTTGTGTTGCAACCGTAGGGACGCCCCCCTCGGTGTGACACAAATTTTAGAATTCAAACCAGAAAAAAACTAGAATTCATTTGAGGCTTTCATCACCTGTAGCTTTTGAATTTCATCACAATAAAACAAATAGATCATAAGTAAAAGTTACCATAAAGATAAAGCAGATTGATCCCATTATTCTGAAAGTCATAAAGTTTGCAACACCCATACACAAACATTTTTCAACTGGAATTTAATAGCAGCCTTTGGCCTCCATGGATTCTTGGGTGAAAGCGTGTACCTGGGGGACACTTTTTATGTCCACGACATTTGGTGCTTTGGGGGTGCTTAGTACTTTCCTATGAAAATTTTCGGCCCTTCAAGAACTAGAGTTTGACGTGCTGTTCATATTTCTCATGGAAAGCCCGCGCAGGAGAGAGCTTCAAATCCTCTCCAATTTAGGAAGTTAGTTGGCCATGTCATCGATCCAACTTCAGAGGCTAGTTCTCCCGCTCTGCCCGATTCTACCGTCTCCTTTTCGAAATGGACAATTCTTGGTTTTGTCATTTTTTCATTTCAGGAATTGTATGGATCTGGTTGCAAGCTATGCTGCGGAATTTGCACTTCGATTTGGAGGCCAGGATCCAGAACAACTTGCTTCCAGTTTGGGAATTGACATCCAAGATAGAATTCCAAATTTTAACGTGGAGGAAGAGGAAGATTGTTGCAATGGCATGCAATTTCGAAATTCCATCAATGCAGTGTCTGAGGTGGTCTTATCTCCAATTTCTGATGAGAAGGTTCCTAGAAATTCTGAGGTATGCTTGGTTGAGTGCAAGAAAGTTTGCAATTGCATTTCTCCTAATACTGCATGCAGAAGGATTTTATCTGCTAAAAGAAAGTTGCAGAGAAAGAGGAAGAGGGAATTTGAAAAGTTACCCAGAGAAGCGATGAGACGCAGACAAGACCAAGGACAGTGACCACTAGGCGTAAAAAAAGCATGCTAAAATCATTGTAGATCACATCAACAATGTATGCCCAAGATACATCCCGGCCGATAGAAAAGAAATCATATCCAGGGCAGCCGAACACCTACATGAGTTTGGGATCATTGGAAACAGGAAATTACAAGTATATCAACATGTTGTTGAGAATATGAAGGACACTCTTCAAGCTTATAAACGTGCTAGGACACAGGACATCAATCAAGCACGGGCATCCACCTTGATGATGGTCATTAATGGATCTACCAACCGGACAAAGCAGCTTGCAAAGGTTTTGAACATGAGGAGAAAGGCGTGTATGCCGCATTGGACAGAGAAAGTTTATCAATTTGGAGGCCCGTGGTCTATGTTCAAAAGGAAATGCAAATCTGATCGGCTATCGGATGAAGATCGCGAAAAGGTATACAACTTTTGGATTTCTGAAACTAGGGTCTGTCCAAATAAAAGGCAGGTTATGAAATTGAGAAGGAATAATAACGGTGATAAGATTGCTAAGCCGTATAACCTGCAGCCACTTCATTACTTGGAAGAGAGTCAGGTATGTAATTGCTTCCTTGTTTTCACAATAAAAAGCTTCTCTCATTCTTATATTGTTTATTACATTTCAGGTCACATTTTATAAGAAATTTAAGCGGGTAAAAGCATGTTAGGGTGTACCACTTTTGGAACCTGCAAAAGTACATACACTAGGTACTTCTGAACTGGGTACTTTCTCATTTTTCTTTTCATTAAAACTAATACAAAAATCCAAAATAAAAGTCAAGGACATGGTAATATTCGAAGTTAAGGTAAAGATAATGCTATCGGAGACCAATATATATATAAAAAGTTCTAAAACATACCTTATATTGAGATATTATACAGGTACCCAGTACCCATTCCTGGCTACCTTTTTAGGTACCTTTTTAGTCACTAAATAATACTTTTTAAGGGACACCCTAACATGCTTTTACCCAAGCATCAATATCCAGAGATGAAAATAGGTCTCAGGTTGTTTGAGACTTTGAAGCCCAAGTTTGTGAAAAGGCTTAAAGAGAGGGAAACATGTTGCTGCATATACCACATGAGAATGGAATTTGTTAGGCAGGCAATCAACAAGCTAAGACGAGATTCTAACACCCATGGTTCTAGGTGTACATGCAAATGTGATGTCTGTGGTCCAGGCCCAATATGTGCAGCGAGCAATCATACTTTCAATAGTGTAAGTGAAATGTGGAAAACTATGGTGTGTCCTAAGGATGAAACCGCAGATTGGTATAAGTCTACTTGTTTGACCATGGAATGCAATGCTTGTGGTCTGAAATCATTCCAAAGATGTCCCAAAGAGAAGCGCAAGTCAATTAAGCTTGATTGGAAGAACTTCGAGAAGGTTAGCATTCCATTAGTTGCATGCATTGATTGACATTAATTTGATTATGACTTTTATTTGATATGGTTTAGATTAGCCATGAAGAGATGATTTAATTTATCTTGTGGTGGTTTAAATGTTGCTATGGCGGTGTGCAGAGTGCTTAGCTAGTTCGTGTAGGTTATTTGATCTTATAAGGTTGCATGTGCTTAAGTATTGATGGGGTTGCTGCTGTAAGTGTTGCTTACACAGGATAGGGATAAGACATGCATACCGGGTAGCCAAGTAAATTATGGCCTGCATAGGGAAAAGACATGCATACAGGGTAGGCAAGTAAATTATGGCCAGGGATAAGTTTAGGATAAATAAGAGTAAATGTTGCTTTTCCAAAGTAATATGTTGGCATGTTGGATATTTAAGAAAGGCGACATCAAATTTGCTCTTATATTGCAGACAACAGAAACCTATGTAAAGGATACAAGCAAAGGGGGGAAGCCAGTAGTCACCACGAAGGACGTTATGAAGTTGGCTTACAAGAGCACATCATTACATGAATTTATGGAGCATCTTGATGCACGGTTATCAAACAATTCATTCCCCATAACTATACGGCAAGGTGGCGAGGCGAGACCGGTTTAAGGAATGTTTGCAAACATTCCCAAAGGATACTGTTGTATCTGTTATAGACTTTGCGGAAAACTATACGTTTAAAATTCAGCAGGAAATCCAGACAATGCATTGGAGGAATGATCAATGTTCTATACTAATGCACATTACTTACAGACATGCAAAGAAAGTCGAGACTCCAAACCTTCTAATTGGCGATCGTAAGTTGGTGAAAGAGACCCACTTTTACATATCGATGATCGAAAAGCATGATAGCTTATTCGCATAACACCGCCTCCGTAAGCATGCCAACTATTTGAAGGAAAAAAGGTATATGCTATTCAAATCATGTATTTTGGTCTGATGGTTGCTAAATCAAATTCAAGTCCTCCAGCCTTCTATCACTTAGGAAGATTTTATCAATCTAATGCAATAAAGATTTCGTGGAATTTCTTTGCATCTTGCCATGGCAAGGGAGAGCATGACGGTGCTGGTGCCGTCATAAAGAGGATACTTACAAGTAAAATGTTAAAGAGGGACGGCACGCCTCTAAGGAATGCGGAGGATGTTGTACAATTCTTGATTTGGTATTTCCAAGTGAAAAGAGGTGTCAAAGACACTTTAATCATTAGGTATGATCAAATTCTAGGACTTCACAAAATGCTTGTATGTGTGTGCGTTTTACTAATTGTGATCAATGTCCTGCACAGGGTATTTCGGCTCATAAAGTTAGGTGAGGTGTGCAGGGAAGTGACATATGACTGTGACACCTTGAAGGGCACAAAAAACATTCATACCATCAGGCCAATCCGCCAAAACAGACCTACCATGGTGGCCCACATACCTCTATCTTGCTTTTGTACTAGCTGCTGGATGGGATTATGGAATAGGTGCAAGCACGTAAAGAGATTGAAATGTTATACATATTCTGAATTGAAGCCTGAGATAATGCAGGGGGATACACCAGTCACTCATGTGCAATATGAAGGAGATAACCAGTGGAAAGCAGAACTTGTACAAGTTGGAGACAATTTTGTCATTAATGCAGAAGCCAACAATGCAGAGAATGTTGATTTCTGGATTGTAAAATGCACCGAAGCCAAGCACATGGTAGAAATAGCATTCAAGGATCAGTGGGGATCAAAATTCAGTAGACAAAAGGTCATTCTCACCGGCAAGTTCTACAAGTATATTGGCGAAGGTAGATACGAGCTGTTAAGCCATATGCCAGATGTGAATTGCTATTCACATCTCGTAATATCTGCAAATGTAGAGTTACTTGCTGATTTAGGTGAAGATAATGTGTACCATTTACCTCTAGCAGCACATAAGCATATCATGGATTCCTTGCCACCACCAGATTCTGAGACATTAGCCCTTGGCAGTTCCAAGACAAGCAAGAAGACACTTGAAAGAAGAGAGGACATTCTAAATGTTTGTCATAAAGAAGGTAGTAGCTAGAAAAAAGGTAATTGGAAAGAAGAAGGTTGGGAAGAAGAAGGCAGTTGTAGTGAAGTCTAAGACAGTTGCAAGGAATTCCAAATCCAAAAGTAGTTCAGGTTTGTAGTGATCGTGTTGTGATTTCTGGCTTTTCAATTTCTTGTAATTCATTCATATTATTTTGGCAGGCAAATGCAGATGATTGTTTCACAGGTGAAGTTGGCAGGTATCTTGTTTCACAGGTGCAAGTTATATTAAATGAGAATGACCTGAACATGAAAATGTGCCACACATTGTTTTAGGGGGAGTGTTAGACTATTGATTCTATATGTGTGACCATGTGCATGCATGTACATGTACTTGTACAAGTGCTGCCTATTTATTCTGTAACATATCATTTTATTAAAGGAACAGTTCGGTCATTGCTCCTCTCATTGATTCTAAATGTTAAAATGTAAAATTAGCACGAAAGCAGATCATGAGGCGAAGGCAAAGGAAAAGCCTGGTAGAGATCATTTGTTGCAATTGTATCCAAATGATAATACTTCTTATGCAGCACCTATGGTCATTGGGTGTGCACTCAGACCATGTTAACTTTCATTATATATCAAGTTTTAAAAGCTCTTTGCCAAAGCCATAGATCAAATTTAATGCTGTAGAAAAAAGGCAGTTGGAAAGAAGAAGGTTGGGAAGAAGAAGGCAGTTGGAATGAAGTCATATTATTTTGGCAGGCAAATGCAGATGATTGTTTCACAGGTGAAGTTGGCAGGTATCTTGTTTCACAGGTGCAAGTTATATTAAACTAGGTTGCTTTATTTAGAGGTGCAGGTTATATTGAATAGGTTGCTGAAATTTATATGTGCAGTGCAGGTCAGGAAGTGCATCATCGATGGTGGCATGGTGGCCATGAGGACCTGATAGTAGCCCTGGATGATCTTTAAATGAGAATGACCTGAACATGAAAATGTGCCACAGATTGTTTTAGGGGGAGTGTTAGACTAATTGATTCTATATGTGTGACATGCACATGCATGTACATGTACTTGTACAGGTGCTGCCTATTTATTCTGTAACATATCATTTTATTAAAGGAACAGTTCGGTCATTGCTCCTCTCATTGATCCTAAATGTTAAAATGTAAAATTAGCACGAAAGCAGATCATGAGGCGAAGGCAAAGGAAAAGCCTGGTAGAGATCATTTGTTGCAATTGTATCCAAATGATAATACTTCTTATGCAGCACCTATGGTCATTGGGTCTCACTGTAGATAGTCGAAAATCTTGTGTCTACGCAGTAGTCTATATGTAATATCTATCATATTTGTACATTTGGCAATACTACAGTAGTGAAGGCCTTTTAACGGTGGTCTTTGGGAATAGGTACCATGTTGCTAAGATTCAGGGGAAGTGTGTTCGGTAAGCGATTTGTTGCTGTCAAAGGGTCACGAGTTTGTAGAAAACAATGTCCTGTCTAAGAGACATCCCTTTCATCCATGCAATTACCTTGTAGGGCTTGTAGAACAAAAATAGATTCTAAGACCTTAATGTCATTTTCTAGCCACGTGGCATGATTGAGGTTCGCCACATGGCATTCTTACCCAGTTGGCATGTCCTAGCGCTGGAGGCATGTTCAAAGTGACCACATGGCATATTTGGCACTAAACAAAATTTTTTTTACATTAGAACCATTTGAAACCAATTCAACCATGTGGTCAAATTTATATGTAATCCTCTAAGACCTTAATGTCATTTTCTAGCCACGTGGCATTATTGAGGCGCGCCACATGGCATTCTTACCCAGTTGGCATGTCCTAACGCTGGAGGCATGTTCAAAGTGACCACATGGCATATTTGGCACTAACAAAAAAAAATTACATTAGAACCATTTGAAACCAATTCAACCATGTGGTCAAATTTATGTAATCTTCTAAGACCTTAATGTCATTTTCTAGCCACGTGGCATGATTGAGGCGTGCCACATGGCATTCTTACCCAGTTGGCATGTCCTAGCCCTAGAGGCATGTTCAAAATGACGACATGGCATATTTGGCCCTAAATTAAAAAACAATTACATTAGAACCATTTGAAACCAATTCAACCATGTGGTCAAATTTATGTAATCTTCTAAGACCTTAATGTCATTTTCTAGCCACGTGGCATGATTGAGGTTCGCCACATGGCATTCTTACCCACATGCTTTGTTTAAACAAATGCATATGGGATGGCTCACAATATTTGCATTTGCTTTAATCATGGATGGTGTCTTCATTGAACACGTTTGCCTTGAAGTGAATTAAATTGCCCATTAAGGATGAGGCCAACCATTCGAAGGAAAATGCATCATAACTCTAGTCAACCACTGGCTTTTGTAACTCTTTGGCCTTGTTCAATGTATTCCCAAATTAATAGTGTAACGACGCCTTTGTTCTTGACTTGTATCTTCATTCATGAGATTTTATTAAGCTTTTGATAAGGTGTTTTATTTTTAGTCGTCCCTCAACTTTGTGGATAGCCTTTGTTTCAAATGTTATTTGTCGACCTTTATTGAATGAGATCAAATATTGTTTTCCAGGGCTTGTCATGTCGAAATAAGGAAACATGGACCAAAAATGATAAGCAAATACTCCTTCAAGCAGATGGAGAACATATGCGATTTCTACCTGCAACATTTAAAATTCTTCCTGGTGCTATCAATTTGTATACCTGGTGCAAAGTTATTTCAAGCACGGCTAAAGGTTAGGTTGCTAAGCAAAGATGGCTTTTAGATGGCGCTTGTGAAGTTTGAGCTTCATAGTTTGATGCTAGTACCAAGAGGCTAGTACCACTGTTTCCTTCATTTCCCCTGTTTTGCAATATAGAATAGCAGCATACAGATCATACAAATCTGCAGGTCATGCCTTGCTCATCTTTAACCAGTGAACCAAGCATAATAAAAAACATAGTTTATAGCCAAAGGGAACTTATTTCCCTGCCAAAAAAGACACCTGCATTATTTTGCACTTTCAACACTTATCTATCAGACTGCTTTCAAAATCCAAAATTTGATTGAACCAAATATGATGGCATATTAGTCAAATGACCAACTAGGTCAAAACAAGGCATTTCTTGCACTAACAAGTGTATTATAGAGCACTATAAACATCAGGGCAGCAAAATTGGATGGATTTACAAAGGGTTTGGCTGATTTCTTTACAGCAGTGACATTTCTCAGCCAAAAGATACCTGCACTAGCATACTTTAATTGAGGAAAATTAACAGCCGATGTTCTTTGTAAATTGCTCCAGAGTCATGTCCCCATCTTCATCTGATTTACAGATCGATTCATTTTTGCGTGCAAATGTGGACCGCCACCACCTGACGGGGCATTGAATTTCATCACCAGAAAGCGTATGCACGATAGGGTCCTGAACATGCAAGGGGTGAACCGCCACCACGGATGGGAGATTGAATTTCATCACCGTGAAGCGTAAGGCATGATACTGCCCTGGAGCATGCAAAGGTGAACTGTGGCCATGGAAGGGAGATTGAATTTCATCCCACGTGCAGCAGCGAAGATAAGATAGGTCTATACCATGTAAAAGCGGACTTTCGGAGGTAAAGTTGTGAATTGAAGCACGAAAATTTGTAAAGCCAATAGGATTACGGGTTCGTGCATGGCCAATTAGCTACCTGGGTTGGAAACCATAACTTCTTTATTCGGCTAGAGTTCCAAGACTCTGCTTGATTCGAGCAACCTGTACCTGCCATTCACAATAGTTTTAAATTACATGCTAATGTACTAGAAGTTTTGAAATAAAACATCAATATGTTCTCTACTGACCTACTGTATTTTCAGTGCTTGCAGCAGTAATTGTTGTTGCGTCCGAAGTCTTCTTCATGCTAGCAGGAGCAGTTGGTTGAGAGTCCATAGGTTTTTCAGTGTTTGCAGCTTTCTTTTTCCTCTGATTAACCCTTGGCTTCTTTACCTTTCTTTGCTTCTGTCTTGTAGCAGGTGCATCAGAAATATTTGGAGGTCTGAAGCATTTTGGTACGCCCTTTCTTCCAACTTTCACATGTGGTGGAGCTTGATCAAGTGGTTCCTGCTCCGTTGGAGCTTCATCGGGTGGTTCTTGCTCTATTGGAGCTTCATTGGGTGGAACTTCCTCGACCCCTATAATTTCTTCTCCTGCAATTTATCTTAGTCTGATACCACTAGTCTCACAGAGTGAAATTTTAGGGAAGGCAAAAGCTACCTATTTGAGTTACTTTAGCATCCAGACCTCTCGTATTATCTTCCACACCTGCTTAATATGTCTTAGTACAAATGCAAAAATATACCAAGCTAAATACTAAACACTTACTCAAACCTCGCTGCTCCAAATCAGTGTCTTACGTTTCAAAGAAATCCTCGTTCTCTCCTTGTGACTTCTTCAACCGTTTGTGTTGTTTTTCTTTTCCTGCATACTTTCAATTAAATAAACCAGCTATTGAACATATATGAAATATTAAACTAACCTTTCAAAGGGCTTGTCATGGATCGGGTTTGTGGACGTCTCTTTCTTTACCGGGTAATTTAGAGGAGAGATTCAACATCTTCATCGTTAATATGACTACATGTACCTTTAGTGGCCACAGTCTCAGTATCTTCTTCATCCTCCACGTTAGGTACAAAATTTACGTAACCCAGCCCCGAATACAAGTCTGTTGGCAGCTCTAGGTTGCAAACATTACATTGCAAGTTCTGCATGCACTTCTGGAAGCACCATAAGTGGAACTTGTGTCCACATTGGAGTTGTACATGCATGGCAAAATTGATGCTAAATGCCATGCCACAAACTACACATCCACTTGTATCGTCAACAATGGTCCAATTTCCAGGAGAAGGCCTGATCAATGTGGTGGTAAGGAATGAAGACCTCAAATGTTGCAGGTTTGCTAGTTTGGTTTTTAGATCATCTTGCTTTTCCTGCTTATAAATAATTAATGCACTTAGCCGTCTTATCTGTGCTTCTATATCTGGCCGAATGTCTGGCTCCTGTTTTTTCTTCAAAATGGTGAGCAGGGAAAGACCTAGTGCACATTCTTCATCAGATTTTTGCTTCAAAGCTGCATCTTCATCTGGGCAAATCTCTTTCAAGCTTTGTAGATCGTTCTTAATTTCCCGTATATCTAATGAAATTGATGTAGCTGCAAGGACATACCCTTGCAAAATTCCATTCACACTGACCAATTCAGTTTGCTTTTCTTTGAGTTCAAGCTCTAATAAAGCAAGCACATCATTCAGGACATTTAAGTCTGCATCTAAAGATGAAATAGCGAAAGCAACATTCTTCAAATTTATTTCTTCCATATCAGTTTTTTTTTGGGTATTTCTCTGCGAAAGCTGCATTCTATTCCATGCAAATCTAGCCCAATTCACTATAAATTTAGCAGGACGAGCAAGTGCCATTGGAGTATCTTTTGCCACGCAAAAAGCTCTAGCAAAGACCCGCCCTAGCTTCCTTATTTTTAAGCCTTTCTGATAAACCTTGTGTACCAAATCATGCAAATCATCTGCAAATTCTGGCCTCACCTGGTGGAGCTTGATCTTATTGTCTTTCACTTCACGATTCCACACACTAAGAAAATCAGATGTGGGGCAATCAGCCCAAGTTAAAGTTTCGGATCTCCCGCCTTCATTTGGGCTAATCTGGCTGAAATTCCTCAATAGTGCTTGCAAACCTCATTTCGCCCTACAAAAAGAAGCATGCATGAGCCGGATAAAGGCAAAAAAATGCAAACAAGATCAAAGGCAACAAGACAGCTTTAGGGTCTACCTTTTCGGGCGTCCAAAATGCAGTTGTTTGATCCACAGAAATGCAACTAGGGTTTCCAAAAGATGCCGGAATCATAGCCATCGGGTGAATCATGTCGAAGTACGTCTTAGTAGCTACTGATCGATGTAGCTACTGATCGATGTAGCTAGGGTCGCAGGCAGCAGAAGCGGCCCGCTGCACAAAGAACGTGAAGGGCATGACGGGGGAACCTAAAATAAAAAAGTATTCAAAAAAAAGTTGTAAAGGGTGCTTCTGGGGGTGCTTGCCCAGCGCAAAACTGTCCCCCAGCTACACGCTTTCACCCTCTTGTGGTGAGAAACCAAAGTGGAAAACTTTTCTGCTTGTTAGCACAAGAATCTAGAAGCCTCAAAATCTAAAAATGCATGGTAATTTTTTACAAGCTTCATTCAGAATGAGCCATAAAACAATATCCAATAGCGCAATCCTGTATTAATCAGCTGGTAGGATGTGAAAGCCTACCAAACCCGGCCGAAAACTTGCTGTTTTAGCATAAATAACTTAACCAAACATATCCATATAATACACTATCAAAAAGATCTCGGAGAGAGCTTTCCAACGCAATAAAAATCATCTCAAACAGAGCTCTGGATCAAAAGTTATGATAAGAAATGTATTGCCGGCAGGGAAACTGCACTACATGCGCCCTTCAAGCCCTTCATGTGCCCATTATGCACCACACACATAAAAAGAGGGCTTTTGTTGTGAGCCATTGGTTGTTGACCATTATGCACCACACACACAAAAAAGGGCTTTTGTTGTGAGCCATTGGTTGTTGACCATTGAAAAAAAAAAGCTAAAATCAATGGCTCAGAAATGGTGCACTCTAGATGTACGCATTAGTACATCCATTTGAATACATCACGAAATCATAGGAAAACCTTAGTGAAAAGCGTACAAGAACACAAAGAAAACCCCCTGTTATTATGCTACATATTTGCCTCTTTCTTGGCTTTTCCGTGCCAGCCAGTCAATGTTTCTTTCACATCTTAACCAAATATAGTTGCAAATATAGTTGCTTTGTAACATGAAGCCATCTTTTGGAATATCAAATATTGATGTAGAGATTCCTTGAGCTGCATTTTGAGAAATACTATACCTGTGAAACAAATGCATATAGAGGTAATGTGCTATAGCTGCATATGATAAGAACTAGAGAAAACTACTCAAATGCTCCTACAAGTTTTCGTAATTACTAAAATGCCTATATATTTCAAATTTATGAGATTCTCCCTCCATACCCTATAGGGTGATATTAATTTTACCGTTAATATTGTGATACCTTCACAGCATGAATTAGTTTGGCATAATCATCGCAACAATATTCTGTCACATGGAATCACCCGCCATAACTACACAGGTTTGGGGGTAATTTTTTGACATGTTGCAACTCACCTAATATGGAGGCACTCGATCCAATTTTTGGTCTGCAACGATCGGAACCTCTAATCCATAGAATTTTGACCACTATGGAAGTGGTCGGAACCAATTTCGAGCTGAATCAGTTGAAGTAGCTCCAGTCTGAAATTTCAGCAAAAAATACTTTAAGAAATGGTTTTTATCATCCACGGAGATCAATCGACTTATGGGACCTAATGAAAGAGCACAACAGACTTATTGCTGTCCAAATTAATAAACTCCCACCCCGAACGGTTTTCAAGGGAAAAATCGTAGCAGTAATAAGGGTACTGTCAAACTACACAAATATACATATGATGAAATATATATACAAGTCAGTTGAGTGTCCGAGGACATGGCTAATCCCGCATATCCATGACCCTTTGAAGGTATGATCCCAGCATCCGTATTAAAGGTGTGATCAGTATCGCATGTAACGGTTGGCCAGGTCTGACCAATTCAGCATAGCATGTCCGGATCCAATCATACGCTAGATAACTCTGGAGGGTATGGCATTCATCCACAACGGCTTGCATTTGGCAGCATCGACAAAGCTACCAACTTTCCCAGGCTATTGGAAATATTTCATGGATGTACAAATCCATCTCCTATAGGATCTCTCATAGAAGAAGTGCCTGATTGGAAGAGTTTTGTGGATGGTTATGCTCTCGACATGGAAGGTCATTCTAGACCTCTTCAATTCACTTTTTGGGTGAGAGAAGGGATTCCAATCATGCAATGGAAAATGAGACCTTTAGAGGATAAGTGGAGAGGTGGGGCAGAAATTTGGCACAGGGATGCAAATGGCAAGCCTATGATACCTCCTGGTCAACCAAAAGCTCTAAAACCAACTGAAGAAGTCAAGCAATTGGGATTGACTAAGGATGGCATCAATGACTACATCAAGCATTGGCAAACTAATTCAGATGAGACTAATCGTGCATTGATAGATTATTGGAAGAGGGTGATCAACTTGTTGGATGAGGTAGACACATCCTCAGAAGAGCTGAAAGAAGGGTGGTTCCCTAAACGTAAGTGGAAAACATTAGCTGGTGCTGACGAAGATGCCATTAGTAGCATTGTGAAGGCATATGCTCCTCCTCAATCTGATAAACACTATGTTGGTTCTAAGAAGGATAGGCCAAAATATCTAGGCATGGATTGTTATGAACCTTCTACTGACGTGGAGTGCCACCAATTTGTAGTAGTAAAACTAGCAGATCTAGAGACCTATCCAGTGTGGTTGGGATACACTATCTCGGATATTTGCAAAGAAGAAGGTGATGTTAACTTCAATAAGGTGCGCGTGGAATGGTGGTGTCCAGTACATCAGTTGAGTAATGTCACCGATAAAGAAAGATATTCAGATTGTTGGACAAAGAGGTGGAGGAGAAATCCTAGTGATCCTGATCTTTGGCTAGACATTGAAACCGCATTGTACTCGTGGACTCCAAAAACTATTCCAAGTAAAACAGCGAGAGTTACAATACCTCGGGATGTAAGGGTTACTATGTATCAATCACAGTTAATAAAAGTTGTGTACTACTTGACTTTCATGATATATGATTTTGTAATTTGAAGTTAAGGTGTGAATTTATATTAAGGTGTGTGATTATATGTTAACGTATAGTGACTTTAATCAAGTTACTAAAAAAATTGCAATATGAAATTTGTCCCAAAATCAAGACATAATCCCAATTTAATTGAATGATGGTTACACCCCCCCCCCCTCCAGATGTCGCTATTTTACTTATATCTTTTTCCCAGGGCACACTGTCAAAAGCCTTGGCGAAATCCACAAAGCAGCAGTATAGGTCTTGCAGATGGTTCTTGCTATCTTTACCAGAGTCTGTAGTGTGAAGATGTAATCAATGTTTGAGTGCTGCAACCTCAATCCCATCCGCGTTAGCGTCCGCATCCCTGTTGCCCAGGCCATCAACTACTGCTCGAGAATCCTGGCTAACAGTTTTGCAAACATTGAACCAACCATGATTCTTCGTTAATTGGCTGGGTAGTGTGGGTCACCTCTTTTGTAGATGGAAACATTTCTGTAATGCCCTATTGAACTACGTGGTGAGTACCAGTACTATGGATGTTCTTACTCACTTGAGTAACTCGGCCTGCATACCATCTAGGTCTGGCGTTTTTCCATTGGTGAGATGCTGTAAGACCTGGTCCACATCTACCTCTGTGATTTTCAGTGCCGAAGCTTGCTGCAGGGGAATTTTTGCTAATGCACTCCGAGGATCATACAGGTGTTGTAGGTATTCCCCATACTATCGAAAGTGATGTTCCCTGCAGGTTGTACTGGCTTTCTGAGTACCCTTCACTAGAAGGTCTTGAGATATCCATGAAGTAGAACATTTCCTATTGATGGACTGTGATGTACCTTGCTTTCTTAGTTTTAAGGAAAAGGCGATATTATCTGATTGCGTGCGGGCGCAGAGTAGGGTCTATGATCTGACGAAACCATGTTTGTGCTCCTTTCACTCAATATCAAACCACTGGTTACGCGAGAAAGTTATGGTCCCCAAGGTCTGGACGACTTCTCCCAAAGCACCTTTCTGTAGTAGTCCCAAGGACGTCAATCGGTTGGCCTGCCAAGTCCTTTGTGAGCATCTCGGCATAAGTCTCGGCATGTTCATAATCCAATTGTAGCTGAAGCATGTGAGGAGGTGTTGACATGTGGTTCGAACAACTTGCCAAGCTAGGTGCAAATAAAGTGGTAGGTGGTCTGAGTCCACCTTCTCATCCCTGCTATCTGTTTCCACTCGGAAGTGCTTGATGATAGCCGCTAACACATAGCCTATCACACTAGATCAGCACCCCTTCTTCTCTTGCTTGCAAGTGCACTTGTGGGAGGACAACTACTGTGCCGGTCCATTGCAAATTACTAGGTTGAAGATACTGCAGAGCAAAAGAAGCTGCCTACCATAGCGCATGACCTGATTATCATCTGATGCCCGTTTCTTTGAATCGTAGAGTAGGTTTCACAAATGTATAGAGATGGTGTGAGAAGTGCAGATGCCTCGTAGAGCATCGTTTGCAGTTTTGTCACGCCACAGAAAATTGTGACGGAAATTTTTTACAAAGACTTTAGTTCTGTCGTGTGGCCCCAGAACTTTCAGTAGTGGAGGGCACTTGTAGAAGGAGCCTATTTTTCTTCTGTCTAATGTATTCTATGGTTCACTTCTATGAAAATCTACATTGTAGTTGTCTTTCTTCTTCACGAATTGCATAACAACCTTAAGCTTCAGTATAGGTAGTCTAGAGCTTTTTTCATTTCCTTGAACTTCTTACTGATAAATGACAGTGATCCTATGCCAGATTTTCTTCTTGTGCAAATGGAGGAGATGACTATTATTGAAAGAGTAAACCTGCTCTGTACTTGGTTTGCAGCTTCAGATTCTGTTGGGAATGAAGGTGATTGTGGAAGCTGGTAATAAATCTTATTGCAAACTATATGCATGTATCGAGTTGAACTAGTTGCTTTGAATGCTATGGAGTTTACATATCTAAAATGATGAGATGGAGCATGAGTGCTAATTTCTCAGCATGGTATGTTCTTCTCTGCTGCATAAAGTTTGAAATAGAAAAATGAAAGAACTTGATAACATAGAGAATCTGTATTGCCATTGGCATGTTTGAGCACGTGCATGGGATCAGCCCCCTGTCTGTGATGGCAGAATTGCAATGGTTTGTTATGCAGTTCCTTTGAGGCGCACCAGGAAGTTGTGTGAGAGTTGTTAATGTGAAGTAATATTTGGACTTGTTGTGCAGTTGTGTTCATCGAATAGGAAGTTCTGGGCGAATTGTTAATGTGAAGTAATGTGTGCTCTTGCTGTGCACCTCATGCATCTCAAACCTTAATGTTTTTGTAATGGTGCAAATGTACGTGCTATCATTTAATGTATTTGGAGTTGTTGTGCACTCTATACATGTCACACTCTATTGTTTCTGTAATGGCACAGATGTTGAACAAACTCCTTATTGCTGTCCATGTATTCTATGTTTAAGTTGTAGCATTGTTGAATGTATTCTATGTATTCTCATTGACTACATTGTCGACTTTAAAGAATATGCCTCAAACCATAGGATGACGTGTAAAATGGGGTTTGACCCCATCGTCTTTTTGGGTGGATGATCAAGGTTTCAAGTTTCGGAATATCCTATGGTATATTCCATGGATCAAGGGCTATGATAGGAAGAGTGTTAGGATAGGACGAGTATTAAGATAAAAAAACTCGCATTCAATTAAAAAAAATTGAATTGAATTGAATGGTCTTTTATCATCAGTGGAGACCGAAATTCTTTAACCTGTGCTCATCAGCTTCTCCCTTTAGGGCATGGTAGGGCAGTTAGAGGACTCCCAACAAGGGCCATACTAGAGCCAAGTTAATAGATCTACTTAGGAAAGCTGAACATGGCCGTGTTCAGCCTACAAAGGCCCAATTTCTAGAACTCTGTAGGTTGCCAACCTCTGTAAACAAAAAAATTTATACAATTGGCCATGATATTCAAGTTTTTGATGCCAGTTTTGGGGAAAAATGAACATTATAACGATTTTTTGCATTTCCCTTGTAATGGAAAAAAACAACAAGTGCAAGTACTGCTCTACACAACATGGAAAATACTGGATCTAAAGAATGTTTCTAGATTGTGTTTCACCAACAAACTCCATCCAACAAGGAGGAACTTAAAACATTTCAAGAGACATCGAAAACAGGTTTTATGCATGAAGTTTTAGTTTGATTTAAAGAAGAATGCAACATAAAATGTTTATTGGTTTTGAATGGTCTTCTGATGCACAAGCTCTTGTACGAAGCTTCGGCTTTGTGCAATGCTGCAATTATTTGACCCATTTTACTTCAATTTTTCCATACTGGAGCTTCCTACTGAATTTCTGCATCTTTTCACAATATTTAAACATTTTATTTATGGCTGAATATGATGGAAAGATAGGTGCTGCTTAGCTTTGGTGGTTTTATGTTAATTTCTGCAGGCTCTAGTATTTGGAATTTAAACAGGTTGGATGTGATACCTCTTGATTGATATTTTAGTACAGAAATTTCATTGTTTATAGATATAATGGTATCATTTGCATTTTTGTTACAATTTTTGTTGTTACTATGATTGCGGAGACATGGAGGGATCGGTTGCTACTACCAAACAACCCTGGCATAGTTAATCTCCATGTGCAAGATAGACAAGCACAACTAGTACTTGTGGATGCGCGTGCAAAACTGCAGTGGCAGCCATCTCTTTGTGGCAGCCTGCTACTTCCCACATGCCGAGATTAACTTCTATCACACCCACTTAGATGTGGATAGACTGGACCTCTATGTCGATCTACATGATGATATACAACAACACAAGCAATTGGGTAGTGGCATACTCCTCGAAAACTTCAATGCACACACCAGCACATAACAACCCAGAGAGATTTGACCCTTGATTGACTATGTGCTGTAGTTGTGCCCTTCAGAAGGAGTTTGATGCATGTCGCTGTAAAAAAAACCCTAATCATGCACCCATCGTCTTGTAAACTGCACCCATCTTTAAGCAAATTACAGGAGAATGCCTGCAGAGGAACCCTAATCTATGGCTATGGTGCCACTGCCATAGCCATCTCCATGTCCTCAGCATCACCATCTCTACGCGCTACTTCACTGCTACAAAACTCGATCACAAACAGAGACAAGTTCCCATAGCTCCACCCGACCATGCAAACACCAAAACTCATTTACTGACATCAAGAATATACGCTTTTGCCATACGAATACCCCCTTAAAATATGTAATGTCTGACCGCTTTTACAATTGCATAAGATAATAAGAGTTTGTAAAAAAGTACATATAGTTATATGTAACCGTATATACGCACATGTACGGAGAGAGAGAGAGAGAGAGAGAGAGAGAGAGAGAGAGAGAGAGAGAGAGAGAGAGAGAGAGAGAGAGAGAGAGAGAGAGAGAGAGAGAGAGAGAGAGAGAGAGAGAGAGAGAGAGAGAGAGAGAGAGAGAGAGAGAGAGAGAGAGAGAGAGAGAGAGAGAGAGAGAGAGAGAGAGAGAGAGAGAAAAAAAAACCTTCATGTGTGTTAAAAAAAATCTCCAGTAAAAATAGGTTGGAACATTTAGAAACACTACCATGTCAGCAATTCAAGGCTTCTCATTAAGACAAGATGCATATATAATTTATCATCTTACATGACATGTTGCATATTTTAGTTCAAGGATCAAGCGGATAATGTTCCAATGTCTATTATTACTATTATGTTTTATTAGTGTATTCATTTGAACATTTGCTTCAATGTTCTCCAATTGTAATACGAATAGTAGATGAATGAATAGTAGGTGAAAGTGCATAAGTTAATTGTGGTTCATACCTTGTTCATTGTCTTTATATCTTTTTGTTTCATTAACTAGTAAGTCTAAACTCTTTAAGTTGAAATGGCACGAACGTAGGTGGAGATTGAAAATGCTACAATTGTAGTATACAATTGACAGATGCTTAGCTTGCTATACAAGTGTAGTGCAGACCACGTTGAGGGAAAAAATGAACATGATGGGCAACACATCTTCCTCAGGCAAGTTGAACATGATGGGCAACACATCTTCCTCAGGCAAGTTGCGCTTGTTGTACATGTGACTAGCCAAGTGCAAAATGAGACATCATATGTACAGAGACCAAGAAAACATTAGATATTCCAACATTGGCAGCCAACAAACACATTAAGCTTTGTGCATTAGACAAGTTTACTCATTCATAGAATAGTGCAAGTTCTTGCTTTGTATTTTGTGAACAACAGTCTTAGATTAAATATCCAAATTACTTTGCTTTGTATTTTGTGAACAACAGTCTTAGATTAAATATCCAAATTACTTCTTAACCAATTAGAGAAATTAATTGAGTCAGGATTTCCACCCTGCATTTCAATTCATTTGGGAGGAGCCCAAAGCGTGCCCTCTTTTCCAGGCTCGTCGAGCTTTGGGCCCCGGCTCCTTAAGCCCTATTCTGATCGCCAATCTGAGGCTTGGGTTTCGTTCTTCATCCTCACAGCTTTTATTTGACCTAATTTTCTCGTGGTCCAGCTCTTGCCTTTTTCCGGATTTGGCACAATTTTCTTACCCGCAGATCGTGATTCGTCAACAGGGTTTGATTCTCTATCTCTTCAGGTTGTTTGTTTTTCCGATCCGTTTCTTAATCAGGCTGAATTCGGCATTGGTGAGGATCGAAATTACAATTCGCCCGTTTTTGGTTGAGGAAAAGGGCAAGAAAAAAGCTAAACGTTGGTGCTTTGGTTTGTAAACTATTTGAGAATCTCAAGCCTGTTCAAAGAATCATAAGCATTTCATTGTAGATACAAGAATCGCTAAAGAAGGAGCCATTTGAATATCTCCAAGATCTTTTAATTCAGAATGGCTCAACTTCAACAGGTTGTGCAACCCAATTCACCTACTACTCAATTTGTTTCAACTTCACTGTACGTAGGGGATCTGGATCCCAACGTCACAGAATCTATGCTTTATGATATCTTCAGCAGTGCAGGTCAAGTGATTTCTATCAGAGTTTGCAGAGATTTGATGACAAAGAAATCACTTGGTTATGCCTATGTCAACTACAACAATTTTGCAGATGGTAGGTTCTTATCATGAGGTTAAGTCAGCAATGATTATGGTTAGTAATTGCTGAAACATTTTTGCTGGATCCATGCAGCTAGTCGTGCTCTAGAGATGCTGAATTTTACCCCTGCTAATGGAAAACCTATACGTATTATGTTCTCTCATCGTGACCCCAGCATTCGTAAAAGTGGGACAGCTAATATTTTTATCAAGGTACTTTTTGAATAAGACTGTCATACGATTTCTTTACATTCATTCCCATTAATCTTAACAACAATTTATGCAGAACCTTGACAAGAGTATTGACAATAAGGCACTTCATGATACTTTCTCCGTGTTTGGACCTATTCTTTCATGCAAAGTTGCTATTGACTCCAATGGCCAATCAAAAGGTTATGGGTTTGTTCAATTTGAACAGGAAGATGCTGCACAGATGGCCATAGAGAAAGTGAATGGTATGCTTTTGGCTGACAGACAGGTCTACGTTGGGCCATTTGTAAGGCGCCAAGAAAGAGATAATGTGAATGGGGGCGCTGCAAGATTCAATAATGTATATGTTAAAAATTTGTCAGAATCGACCAATGATGAAGACCTCAGACAAATATTCGGTGTTCATGGTCCAATCAGTAGTGCAGTTGTAATGAGAGATGCTGATGGGAAGTCAAAATGTTTCGGATTTGTGAATTTTGAGCATCCTGAAGATGCTACCGAGGCAGTAGAAGCGTTGAATGGGAAAAAGTTTGATGATAAAGAATGGTATGTTGGGCGAGCTCAAAAGAAGTCAGAAAGGGAGGCTGAGTTGAGAGCAAAATTTGAGCAGGAACGAAAAGAACGGAATGATAAGTTTCAAGGGGTTAATCTGTATCTCAAAAATCTGGATGATAACATAGACGATGAACAGTTGCACGAATTGTTCTCTGTGTTTGGGACAATAACATCTTGTAAAGTAAGTTCTTTGTAAGGTTCTACAGTTCCTTTTGTTTACTACAGCGTTTAGGAGCAAGAGTTTGAGCTACATTAACTTGATCCTATAGGGATTGATGTATGCACTTACAAAAATATTGTTTGGAGTTTTTTAGTCAATTGATCAACAGACAGGAATTGACTAAGAAATATTTTATATTACTCCTAGCCTTGCCTTTGAGATCACACTCACTATTGTTGGATTGTCTGTTTCTTATACTGGGCACGTTATCCCACCAACATGGCTAGCCACATGGCAGAGCTTTCTTTCCCTGGCATTTTCCTGATGTTTATACTTGTTATGTATTTCAATTAGTTGCTAAAGGAAGAGGACTCACATTATTATAAAATGAGCTAATCCCTTTGGTGCTTGGATTTTGCAGGTGATGAGAGACCCCCAAGGTCAGAGCCGGGGATCAGGTTTTGTTGCATTTGCTTCTCCAGAAGATGCAAATCGTGCAGTACAAATTTCACTCTAATTTTACTTCTCAATGTAGTTTATAGCCTTTTTTATTTGAAGGTCTGTATTTTTTGCAAAGTTGGGGGCCTGTGGCAAGTGGAAATCTTGGTAGCTCTATGTAAGAAAGAGAGATTAGTTACTTTGAATTTCCTTTGAAATGCCCACACAGTTGGGGGGTCCTTAAGTGCTCTTCTTTTATCATAGCTCATTTAAGGACAGCTTTGGTATGCAGTCTATACTTCCACGTGCTTTTATTCATTCAGACACGATCCTGCATTTCTGGTCCTGGATGCAGCATCTTTCTTGCCAGTCTGGAAAATGATATCTTGTGCTGGAGCTCTTGCCAGATGATAAGGCTAAGGCATAACAGCCTTTTTGGCCATTGAGTGGGGCCAGGTCCGTCTTGAGATGAGCCTGCTCGTGATTAATCAATAGAAAATTACCTTGTAATGCACTTGGAAATGAGTGAAGGTGCTTATTTTTAAGCAGCATGTATTTGTTGAAAGGCAATGGGATACAATGGAAACCTTGCAAATGAATATTTTCTCCCAGTTGGGTTAATGTGGGAGCTTGTCAACTTGAATTGAAATGTAAAAGAGAAACATTAGTGTCCCATATAAACTTTGTTTTCCTTTGATGGGACCTAAGGACTTAAGCTTGCAAGCCAAGTGCTCTAAACACTGGGTTACTGGTCCCCCTTTCTGCATAATTTGGATCATATTATCACCCAGGACCTCCTGCTTGCATATGTTGGGAACATATAACCACTTGTATATGTGTCAACAAGAAAGCTTACAACATTTTTAAATAAAACTTATACCTTTTTGATAATAAGCAGAAGTTGGTTAGAGGGGCTAGCTATTTTGGCAGTTTTTTAAGCATGCTAAATCTTTATGTATTGTAGAGCAGTATTGCTCTTTTGCAACCTAATGACGTGTCTTGGACCTGTAGGTGATGGATATGAACAATAAGATGGTTGGAAGCAAACCCATTTATGTTGCTCCTGCTCAACGCAAGGAAGAAAGGAGAGCCAGACTACAGGTACTATGATTGTTAATTTTGTATTGCCGCAATGGACTTGATCTTTGGTCTTAAACATTCAAAGTATCAAAATCCTTTCTCACAAAATGCTGCTATTGAGATGGTGTATATTACTTTTGCATTGATGGATGGCAATTTAATTTGGAGCGCACATAAGATACTTATCGCTTTTCTCAAATAGTTCTAGCTTTTTCTATCAGTATGTTGATTTGAAAAGTTTTGAAAACTAATGTAAGAGATAGCTTACATATCTCTTATACCTCCCAGGCACAATTCGCTCAGTTGAGGGGTCCTGTCGCGTTAGGAGCTGGAGTAGTTACAAGTTTGCAAAGCTTCCATCCTGGGCCCCCAGGAATGGGACAGCAGTTGTACTATGGCCAGCCTGCTCTCATTCCACAACAGGTATGACTCTTTTGTTATAAGCTACATTTCCTTTAGCCCTATTTTTAAGGTCAAAGACTTGCAGAGGACTAAACTGCGTTGTCTGATGAGAAGTATAGCCTTATGTTTACATTAATGAATTTTTTTATGGAATTTTATGGATTTCCTAGAACAAGGTGAGACTTATCACTGTTTTGATTCATGTCTTAGGCCCCACCTTCAGAGATGAACGCCAGAAAGGTCATCCCTATCATTGTCCGCTAGTAGCATTCCGTTCTCATTTTTCCCAATCAGTTAATGAAACCTCTATATATATTATATATAAGGGCGGAAAGATACCCAGATTGCAGTGGGAATAGAAACTGCTAACATTATTAATCATTTACATTTGTATATATAAGGGCAGAAAGATACCCAGATTGCAGTGGGAATAGAAACTGCTAACATTATTAATCATTTACATTTGTTTACAGTCATGAAAATAAAGAAAAATTCTGGGTTACTGGCAAGTATCGACAGTAGAGAAGAATCACTGACAATTCTCACATCTCTTAGCATTTATCTTACCTCTCACACAGCCACACCAGCTCCTCAGAGCTCTTTCTTGTGCTTAAACTACTCAAAACTTGATTGTCATTATAGGTGGTAGATTTAATGAAGCAAAGGTTTTAAGATGTAGCACTCATTTTGGACCAGTACCATTAGGCACTTCAAATTAAACAGCCTTGACCACTTGAAGATGTTTATTTTTGCAGGCAGCTGGATATGGCTATCAGCAGCAGGTAATTTCGGGCGTGAGGCCGGGCAGTGCCCAGCATCAGAATTATTACATGGTTAGGCCTGGTCAACGATCTGGAAGGCGGGGTACAGGAGCAGTTTTGCCGCATCAACCGTTAACAGTACCTCAGCAACAGGCACAGGTGGCTCCTATGACAAGTGATGTTTTCTGTTTTATTATTGGGACCTTAATAGATTATTGGCAGAAACTATAAATAGGTTCTATTCTGTGTCTGTTAATTATAATGATATTCCTGTCCAAGCATCTTCCACTGGCTAGGTTTAATGATTTATTAAAGGATTTGATTCCAGTGTAGTGGAGCTCTAGGATTGCCTGATTAGTTGTTTGTTCTCTTTCATGTTGCAACCTTTCAGATTTTTCAGCGTGGTGGTACTCGTAATATACGGTTCAGTCCAACTGCGAGGAACACAATGGATGGTGTGCCGCAACAGGGTCTTATGGGCACAATGGTGCCAGTGCCGCTCGAAATGGGTGGACTCGCTTCTCCGGTGCCTGGAATGGGCATTAATCATTCATTGCCAATAAGTGCTCTCGCATCCGCCTTAGCATCAGCCCCACTGGATCAGCAGCGTGTTGTATGTTGATTTTCTAAACCTCCAGTCTTCATTATGTTTTATTTCATAAAGACAGTAATTCAAAGAGGTCTTTGTCTGGTTATTCATGCTGGGCTTTTGTGAATTACAGATGCTTGGTGAACAGTTATACCCACTTGTAGATCAA
Source organism: Isoetes taiwanensis (assembly GCA_021234155.1). Classification (NCBI taxonomy): domain Eukaryota; kingdom Viridiplantae; phylum Streptophyta; class Lycopodiopsida; order Isoetales; family Isoetaceae; genus Isoetes; species Isoetes taiwanensis. Next base: position 1,127,477 of record JAJEKV010000035.1, on the reverse strand, counting down.
ATAGAGCACGATCATGCAGGTAAGGTTACTGGTATGCTTCTTGAGATGGATCAAACAGAAATATTGCACTTGCTCGAGTCCCCTGAAGCATTGAAGTCCAAAGTTGCCGAGGCAATGGAAGTTCTGAGGATGGCACAGACTGTGTCCCCTGCTGATCAGCTTGCATCTCTTACACTTGGTGATTCTTCTCCATCCTAAGGGTTACAGAAGACATTAACTCCTATATATCAAGTGGTCTTGGTGTTTATCAGATAGATAGCCACATGATTGGCACCAAGCTGAGTTGCTCAGAGTAGGTGTTGTTGGTTCAATTGTGCTGTGCAATTTTGAAGCTGTTTTATCGTTAAAACTTAATCAAACATTTATTGGAGTGAATAACTTGCTTCACAAGCAAAGTTATTGGGCAAGAGGATTTGGCACATTGCCAAGGATACGTTCCATGCTTATTGAAATGGAACCTTTAAAAGAGTCAAGTATCAGCAATTTTTGGATTCAAGACGTTCTTATAGACCATTCATTTGGTGGTTATAAATTGGTTTTGGAGAGGAAACATGCATGGCATTAAAACTCTGGCTTGTGTATGGAGTCTTCGTCGATGTTCTCAATCCTTTTAGTGTAGGAGTAAGACATACATTCAGTTTGTATATGCACGCTCAGCTGTGCTGTGCATACTAAAGAATTGTGGATTCTTTTATCGTTTTGATTATTGTTTCTATTTTACAAGGTGCCTTATATGTACATGAGGATGATCGTACTATCTTAAGTTTTACAAGAAAAGGGAAAAGAAAAACAAGAACACTGGATTTTCTTTAGATGAACTCTTTCGTTGTATATCTTTTGTTGTTGATGAATACTTTGAAGAACATGACCATCTTTGTTTTAAAAGAAAAGTGCTCCAGAGATGAAATATGTTAGGTCGTTAACGTGTTAAGTTTGAATTTGTACTATCTTAAAAAAGTTTACGAGTGTCACAAAAAGTGTTCATTAAATGTTAACAAGTTTGGAATTGCTTTTCATTCATATCATCGAGCATTGACACGAGGCAAAGCACGCCTGTTATACATGACAAACAAAAGCATATCTGAAACTAAATATGAGATATGAAAGCAGTTCCAGCAGTTCAATGCCTTTTGTCAAAAAATCCTTCCATAGACGCCAGTTACTCAAATTTCTACCAACAACTTTTTGTAGAGTTATCATTGCTACTGAAACTTTTTATTAACGGCTTCAATCCACCATTCGACAATGCCTTCATTGCAGCCAACATGAAGCATCAGATATGTTAAAAAGATCTGAAAGCAAGGCTTATGGATTTAACAAGATCCATTGGAACCAATCCTGCTGCCAGTGGACGTGCAAGAACTCCCAAAAATATGGTAAGGAAAAAATGTCTGCTATAAAAGAAAATAATATTGGGTGCCATAGGGAGGACCACAGGCAGACATATGCAACCTCAGCCAAGGGGCTTCATACTGATGATACGGATTAGCCACAGAGGTTCCTCAGCCTGGTCCAAGGACCTTCCTCAAGAGAGCTTTTTGATCTGAATTCAATGTTGTAGGAAACTGGACATCAAACTTGATTATAAGATCCCCCCTCTTTCCTGGTTCTTTCGTTATCGGCATACCTTCTCCCTGCACTACCTTCTCGTATCCGGGATGAACAATTTCAGTTACAGGAATGTTTAAAGTTCTGCCATCTAAGGTGTTCATAGTCACTGTACAACCTGTAAGAGCATCAGCCAGCATGATCTTCTCTGTGACAGCTAGGTCATTGCCATCACGTTTGAATATCTTGTGCGACTTCTCCTCGATAATGAACACCAAGTCTGCAGCAACAACATTATGCTCTTCATTCCCCTTCTCAGGAAAAGTAATCTTTGTTCCCTTCTTCCAACCAGGTTTGACATAGACTGACAATATCTCCTCAGTTGGCAACAGCTTGCTGAAGACCAACAAAAAAACACACCAGAAAACTAATCAAAAATCGAAGAGCAACTTTGAGGGTTTGTTGTTCATCTCATCATCAACAAAGTTCCAACTCCAAAATGCAAGGCATCAACAAGCAGACCAATTTGGCACTTAAGAAAAGAGGAAATTCTTCTTCTTCTCCATTCTCTGAGTTTTTGGATAAAAAAAAAACTGACTGTTTGGTTTCTTTTCGACTTACCCGCCAGCTCCAATCACATTCCTTGAGATCTTCATTTTCCTTGTAGAGCCGGTATAGAGCTCCTCCAGTGTACAAGGTAACTTCCTTTCCAAAGCAGGAGCTTTTCGAAGTCCTCCATTTGATGATGAAGATGTTGTGGCCTCCCCTGAAGCAGAAGATGAAGTAGCAGGCCTACTGCGTGCACTCTTTTCAGCATACTTTTCAGCATAGCCTGGCCTTCCAGATCTGCTGCCAAATGTTGTACCCCCAAACATATCGGAGAAATTATAATCTGCATTGCTGGAGTTGAATCTAGTATACATACTTGGCCCTCCAGCATTACCGAATTCCTCGGGTCCCATTTGTCCTTTCAATCCTTCCTCTCCATACTGGTCATAAATTGCTCGCTTTTGTGGGTCGCTTAGAACCTGCACAAAATATGGACAGAAATATTAACCAACCATGCTGTACCTAATAGATAAGTGGCCGAAACGAGTAGAAGATCGATTATACATATTTGGGAGCTTAAAAAAGGACTTGATTACAAAATGCAAAGAGTTCTAACCTCGTATGCTTCGGAGATCTGCTTAAATTTGGCCTCTGCCTCTTTCTTATTGAGAGGATTCTTGTCAGGGTGCCATTTCATGGCCAGTTTGTGATATGCCCGCTTCAACCCATCCTCTGAAGCACCTTTTCCGACCTTAAGAACTGAATAATAATCCACACCCATCTCAAGAGCATAAACTCGCCATGACCATAATATAATCGGCAGCAGGGACCTCAAAATCAAGCCTAAATGCAGTAACCCAGCTGGAAAAAACGCCCTAATACTCGGCCCAAATTAGCAAAAGGGCCGCATCAAAGAAGCTGTAGATATCGACACAAAAGCGGCGCTATTAATCATGAATCCGAATAAAAAACGGAACGCAGGTGACTAAGACAAGGGCGCTTTCGAATCAAGAGTAATGTGCAGATCTGAGGGAATATCTGAGAAGGGCAGGTGTATGGTTTTGGTATGCTCTGTTTTCTGCCATAGCCAAAAGCTCGAGAGCAAATTGCTGCGCGATGGACGGTGGAGATGTTACCCGAAGCGGCCGGAGGGCTGGGCTTAGTGGCGCATTTACACACAATTTTTTAAGTGTTTTTGTGTATTGGGTGGAATATACGCTCTTTTGAAGGTTACATAAACTTTTTTAATTTTCCACACAAATATTTGATGTTGGGCCCTAGCAAGATATGCATTTGGAAGGTAAGATTAAGCTTTCTTTGTTAGGTGTGGTCGGGTCTGTCCCCCAAGTCTTATAAAAACCATCCATTCAAACTAGATGTCTGATATTAAGCATCTCGCCTTGCAGTTCGGCCAAAAACATCGCCCTTCATGATTTCTGATATTAAGCATCTCGCATGCAGTTCGGCCAAAAACATCGCCCTTCTTGATTTCTGTCTGAGAGTTCCTATACACTACCTCTCCTATGCAAGCTCATCTTGACACCCATCATACAAATATACATAAGTTGTGGTTTAGTTTAGATTTACTTTTCGCATTTTATTATATGATGCCCTTGTTACAAAATTGAAATGAATAGAGAAATCTATTTTACCAGAATTACATAATCAAATAAATTATTTTATTAGTTACGTAAAAAGACTTTTGTTAAAATTACTACTAAATTACACATTTTTTTGGATTGCCCCTGTTAAGGGCAGTTCGATGGGGGAGGAGGGGGGGTGGATTTGGGTATCTTATGGTATATTGTAGGCATAAGGGAGGGTGCTCAGTGACGGTACACTTAACAGGAAAAGGGATCGATGGAGGACCTTCATTGCTCGGATCTAGGCAACCAATGGCTCATTGGAAGCTTTAAGACTTGCCCTCTCCAATGACCCCAAAATTAGCCACTCTGGTGCCCTATATAGAAAGTTTGGAGGCTCTAAACTGACCCCACTTTTTGCCCCTGACGGCGCAGTTAGGTATCCTATCCATGATTTTTTGTCCTAACGTAGTCAAAATAGGACGTGTCAATAGTCAAATTAAAGCTCTTGTGGAGCACTACAACGACATTTGTGTGATAGCCGACTGCCTCCTGTGGAAAAAGATTTTTTAGTAAATGTAAAAATAGCAAAACCGGAGATCTTAGCCATTGAAACCAAAAGTCCAAATAGAAAGGTCAAATGGGAAGATCTTGGCCATTCAATCGCGCCATAAAAGTGAGCCGCCTCACAGCCTCTGTTCCACTATCGGGCACCCTCCCATGTCAAATGATCTGGCGGTCATTATTACTGATTGTTTTTTTAGTGGTGGAAAATATTTTTCTACTTTCCCTTACAAATATAGCCTAAGGTTTTTGCCTTTTGGACGCCACATTATTTTTCTGGTGATCGAAAATTCATTTTGCCCTAATTTTTTGTTTGTTAGTCAATTAATTTTTCATCTTTAGAGGGAACACTTTTTTTTCTTTTCCGAAACAGACCTCTTAGACTGAGTTTTTTTTTTTAATGGACCATTTCTTTAACGAAGTAAAAAACTCCCTTTGATAGCAAACATGAGCTATTCTTGCTTTTGGTGAATGGTTACGGAATTGCTTGCAGAGGCATGATGTTGTTCAAAAAGCTTGCGACGGAAGAACATAGGCAATAAAAGGTAAATATCAACTTAGTGCTATATTTGATAGATCTGCTGGGAAAGTTCAACTATGAGGACCCTTGTAATTGAGTGAATGCATCAAATAATTGGAGTTAGGCTGGATCACCAACTCATACGCAATATTAAATTCTGTTATGCCTCCATCTCTTCACTTCGCTGGCATTATATTGGTCTATTTTAAATCTTATTTCATGTTTGCCCTTGTTGGCTCAGTAGGAAGCCGCAGTTTTTAAACTATGAGGTGGTGGACTTATTAAAAGCCTTGCCTTCTAGAATGTACATGTCGTGATAGTACATTTCTTCAAAAAGTCACCATATGATCCATTATGAGAATGGTGAGCAACCTTGTTACAAACTATGCCTCTGCCACACCGACTAACTGCTCCAATTCGACTACATTTTGGAGACGGCCAAAGGCCTCTCTTATTGTAACAAGAAATGCAATTATCTCTGCTAATTAATAAGCAGGTTTATGTTGTTGTTCTCAAGGCATATATCTTCGTAGGGAATGTCTTGATTGACATGTATGGAAAATGTAGCAATCTTGCTAACGATTGTAATGTACGGGACAATGTGCCTATGAGAGATGTGGTGTATCATCGAATGTTATGATCACATGATATGCACAACATGGAGAACACTTATTAGCTGGAAGCGATGCAATTGGAAGGCATAGCACCAAATATAGTGTCATGGGGTGCTATAATCGCAGGACTTGCTCATTATGATAGAGGTAGTCTCGCCCTTGAATGCTTTGAAAATATAGAAAAAGAAGACTTAAAACATGATGGGGTCATACATTTGAGCATCCTCGTCAAAGCATGTGTTGGCAGCCTGGCATTGAAGCTGTAAGACATGATAGGTTGATCCATGTCAATTAAAAGAGGACTTCATACAAATGTTATTATGGGAAGTACATTGGGTGATATGTATATTAAGTGTGGATGCAATAATTTCAATATGTAGCACAATAACAAGGGGTTCCATGGGGATTTGATATGGATATAATTCTTGAAACCATAGACCATATCCCTAAAATAAATGAATGGGATGTTATAAATGACATAGATTTAAGATAAAAAATAATCACGTTAGCTCACTAGTAAGATTGGTTAAAATAGTCTTATTAGGACATTGAGTTATTTTGGTAGAGGTTCGAGCCCCCGTATTTTATATTCTAAAACCTTAGGCGAAGCTATATAGAGGCTCGATATTCCATCAAAACCTAGGCAAACTCGTATTTCACATTTCAAAATCATAGGCGTCCCCAATCATAAATATGTAGCACAATAACAGGGGGTTCCAGGGGGATTTGATATCGATATAATTCTCGAAACCATAGACCATATTCCTAAAATAAATGAATAGGATGTTATAAAAAAAACATAGATTTAAGATAAAAAATAATCACGTTAGCTTACTGGTTATGCTATAAGGTGGAGAAGGTCCTTTGGTTCTAAACTTAACAACAAGGCATAATGCCAAGGGAAATCACATTTTCGAGTATATTGAAGACATGCATCAAAATATTAGCAACATGGTAGGCTCATACATGAGCAGATTATCGCATTCATGTAATTGCAATAGCAGCAACACTTGAGAATAGGGCCTTGTCATATATCTTATGTTTCCAGGAAACTGATCACATAAGAATTCATTATGCCCAATTGCTATGAAGGCTTCAGCTAATCCAAGCAGCATAGATCGACAAACTAGCCAAAAGACGAAGTAGGGCACTATAATTATTGGATGAACTACCGAACCAACATGTATTGTTATTTTCTAGTGAGTGGCAAGTCTAATTTTAGGGACCAATAAGACATTATTCAAGAAGAAAAGGGCAAAGTAACTGAAAAATTATGCCTAGATATGGATATGCAAAGCTGAAAATGTGGCTATATACGTACCTGATAGGATAAAAGCATTTTAATGAGCTTAGTGGCCTTAGCAAAGACTTTGTAGACAAAATCAAAACCATCAGCAACTTCCTCTAGATTTCTGGTCTAGGGGCCAAGCCTTCGATAAAGGAAGAGACTAAGAAAGAGTTGGAATTGGCACTTGGCTCTTTTGGCCTTTGCTCGTGTAGGTGCTAAATCTCTCCTCGTATTTGTTTACACTTTCAAAGTTTTGCAATTCATTAACAAGGTCTTGTGGTGCAGCTACCTTACCAAATCAATCAAAAAACTTCTGTATAAGTTTATCCCATGAGGTGGTTCCCACAAGCTTCTCATAAGTTAGCCATGCTCCAGCCTCACTTTCTTCTTTGAAACATTTCTCAATTTGAAAACTTGCATCCCTTCTTGAGATATAATCCATGTAATATTCTTCAAACACTCTCAAGAAGTTGTTAGCATTCATACTTGAGCCAAAAGTGGGCAAAGAGACTGAAACATTCAACTCAAATTGGTATGGCATGCTTGAAGGTAAACTTGTTCAACATCTTCTTATGGTTCTCTTATGGCGAAATTCAAAGACCAAATTTTGCTCGCTTGGGATGAGCCAATCAATTGCCTCCCACACCATGGATCCCGGATCCCCCACGTTGATTGCCGTTGCGTTGTTCCCAGGCGATGTTATCAACAACTCGATGTTACCAACACCACAAGTGATCAGTTCTTCTCAGCAGTTCCCCTGAGCCGTACCTGATCAACCGTACAGAAATCTAATTGCAACCACAGAAGGCTCTGGCCTAATCTATGGCTACTGTAATGGATTCAATCTGCCAAACCGAGCTCAGCCAAGTATCAATTTAATCAGAGATCTAATACCTCAGAATTGGTTTTTCTCACCCTCAATTGTATCCTGGCCAATTCGTCCTCCAAGCTTTATAATCCCACAAGTGGTGCTAACCTCAGTTCTTCTGAGAATAATTCGACCCACCTGGACCAGAACTCGACTCCAATCAGAGCCTCCACTGAAGAACTCAGCATGGCTGCCATCGCAGCCCTGTTACAGACTATCCAGATATGTTCTTCAACATTTTTTTACTTCAACGAACCAAAACACGCCACGTGTCTTTTAACATTAACATTTAACAATGTTATCTTATATTAACTTCTTATCAATAACAATCTTAGCACCCCTAGTGCTTAATAACTAACACTAGTGCCCCTGATGTTACTTGTAACAACACTTACATATTAACATTAACAATCCATTAATATTAATGTTACGTTACTACTGGCAACAACCATTGGTATCACCTCCCTTGCTTCCACAACTAATATTATTACTTAATATTAGTGCCCCTAGTGCCGATATCGGTCCCTAGCAATTTTTTGTCCCGTATTCCGCATTCCGTCACCATAGACTGATTACAGTCAACATGGCCCATTAATCACAACTACCCAGCAATGTAACTAACAGTACCCCCATGCTCATGGACGTCTGTCAAGTGCCCGGTTCTGGGTATACCCCCTTGGGAGCACCTGTAACATTCCTCCCCCTTTTTTTGGACCTTGTCCTCAAGGTTGGTCCTTTAGATGAGGAAACTGCTGCACAAATTCCTCCGTCTCCCAGGTGGCATCCTCAGGAGACTGGTCCTGCCACTGAATCAGATGTTCTATCGCATCTCTATTGCGCAGCTGCCGAACTCTTTTATCTAAAAGACGTTCTAGCATTACAGAGGAGTTTAAGACGATCGGTGTACTTTGCAAACTAACCACATTAGTGGTATCCAGTATAACCTTCTTCACCTGACTTACATGGAACACATGATGGATCCCAGCTTCTTGTGGTAAGTTCAACTCGTATGCTATTTTCCCGATCCTTTTAGTAATCCTAAAAGGTCCAGCATACCGCGGAGTAAGTTTGGGCACTCGCCCCTTAGTCAAAGGCCGCAAGGTGTTCATTCTTAATGCAAAAGGATAAACAACTCTTAAGAAAACATAATCACGTTTCCCTAAGAGACATCACGTCTATGCTTATTAGCAGACGTTTGAGCCCTATCTTGAGCCTTTCGCAGAGCTTGCTTACGTTGCCTTAATATTGCATCCATATCATGGAGCATATGTACGACAACTTCGGTTTTGAGGTACTTATGCATACCCGAATAAGCCCTCGGATTTCGACCCATAATAGCCACAAGGGGAGTCATCCGAATTCCCGTATGATGCCTATTATTGTAAGCAAATTCTAGATAAGGTAGATAATCCTCCCATCTAGACTGCTTTTCATGGACAAAACTCTGCAACATATCTTCTAGGATCATATTTATACGCTCGGTTTGCACATCTATCTGTGGATGACTTCCATTACTCATGTACAATTGGATCCTCAATTCTTTCATGAGATCTCTCCAAAGTGACCTGTGAATTTAGTGTCTTGATCACTTACAATAGACAAAGTTAGTCCAAAAGTTGGAAATATATGTTGCATATAAGCAACCGCTACATCATGTCCCGTAGCCTCCCCTCTTAATGCTATAAACTTAGCATACTTGGTTAATTGATCCACTACTATCAAAATTTGAGTATGTTGCCTAGCGGTTCTGGGCAATGTGACTATAAAGTTCATACTCACACTCTCCCAGTGTTCATTTGGTATAGGAAGAGGTTGTACTAATCCCGGGGTTTTCTCATGATCAGCCTTTACAGCTTGACACACCAAGCAGTGGCCTACCAAGTCCTTGACTTGATCTTGCAAGCCTAGGCAGTAGTAGAACCTCTTAACTAATTCATAAGTTTTCCATTCACCTCCATTCCCAGCTTGCGGAGTATCATGGTGCTCATGCAAAATTGATTCCTTAAGATTCCTACTCAAAGGAACATAAATCCTTCCTTTGTAAAAATGCAATCCTTCTTATTCAGTCCACAGCTCCCCAAGCTTGACTACTGTCGGATCTTGTTGATCCCGGGGATATGCATCCTTTATCCTTTGCATAAGATCATTTTCCAAAGTTGTTAGAGTATTTATATGCTTAAACCTTGATAATGCATCGACAACTGGATTATTCCTTCCAGGCATATGCTCAATGGAAAAATGAAACTCATGGAGAAAATCTAGCCATCTAGCCTGTCGCGAGCTAATCTCAGCTTGACTTTGCAAGAACCTTAATGGTTTATAGTTCATATAGACGATAAACTTGCGCGGCTCTTTGCTCGTTCCACTACGCAAGTAGTTCCTCCAAGTTTTCAATGCATGCACAATAGCTAACAACTCTTGCTCATAGGTTGCGTAATTCCTTTCAGAAGGACTCAGTTTTTTACTTTCATAAGCCACAACGTGTCCTTGCTGCATTAGCACAGCCCCCAATGCTTGCCCACAAGCGTCAGTATAAACGTTGAATGCCTCATTCAAATCAGGCACATTCAACACAGGACTGCTAACCAACAAGTCCTTACTGCATCAAAAAGCCTCTTGCTGCTCTTTCCCCCACAGAAAATCGTGGTCTTTTTTCAAAAGATCGGTGAGGGCAGCCACAGCTTTGGAGAACTTCGGTACAAATTTTCGGTAGTAGGTTGCTAACATTTTGAAACATTTTTCTGGTGGGAGCCACTGCTGTACCACTTGCACCTTGGTCGGTTCGGGTGACACACCTTCACCTGGAAGTATATGTCCGAAATACGCCACTCGCTGCTTAAAGAAGTCACGTTTAGATATCTTTGCATAGAGTTTATGTTCTCGCAAAATTCGAAGAAGTTGTTCTAAGTGAGCAAAATGTTCTTCAATAATTTGGGAGTAGATGCGAATATCATCTAAAAATACCCCTACAAACTTGTCCAAATGCTCTGAGATACCTTAATCATTAATCGCATAAATGTTGCAGGAGCATTTGTAAGACCAAATGACATAGCTAGAAGACCTTGATGAGTTCGGAATACAGTTTTAATTTCATCCCCTTCCTAAATTTTAATCTGATGATACCCGTTTCGGAGGTCTATCTTGGTGAACCAGCAGCATCTAAGGGTGCATCTTTATCAAACTTGAACTCGGCAATTCATCATCCAGATGAATGTCTTCGAGGGCGGGTATTATGCCCTCCTCCGGCGAATGCACTTCTGCAATTTGTCAATAGGTCCTGCTGGTACATCTGGCACAAGTTCAACCATGTTGCTCTGATACCACTGTTACGGCGAAATTCAAAGACCAAATTTTGCACGCTTGGGATGAGCCAATCAACTGCCTCCCATACCACGGATACCGGATCTCCCACATTGATTGTTGTTGCACTGTTCCCAGCCGATGTTATCACCACCTCGATGTTACCAACAACACAAGTGATCAGTTCTTCTCAGCAGTTCCTCTGAGCCATACTTGATCAACCGCACAGAAATCTAATTGCAACCACAGAAGGTTCTGGCCTAATCTATGGCTACTATAATGGATTCAATCTGCCAAACCAAGCTTCTTAGCCAAGTATCAATTCAATCAGAGATCTAATACCTCAGAATCGGTTCTTGCTCAGAAGCCCACCCTCAATCGTGTCATGGCCAATTCGTCCTCCAGGCTTTGTAATCCCACAAGTGGTGCTAACCTCAGTTCTTCTGAGGCAAATACGACCCATCTGGACTAGACTCGACTCCAATCAGAGCCTCCACTGAAGAACTCAGCATGGCCGCCATCGAGCCCTGTTATAAATTATCCCGATCTGTTCTTCAACATTTTTTTACTTCAACGAACCAAAACACGCGACATATCCTTTAACATTAATATTTCACAATGTTATCTTATATTAACTTCTTATCAGTAACAATGTTAGCACCCCTAGTGCTTAATAACTAAGACTAGTGTCCCTGATGTTACTTGTAACAACACTTACACATTAATATTAACAACCCATTAATATTAATGTTACGTTACTACTAGCAACAACGATTGGTATCACCTCCCTTGCTTCCACAACTAATATTATTACTTAATAATATTAGTGAACTAGTGCCGATATCGGTCCCTAGTAATCTTTTGTCCCTTATTCCGCATTCTGTCACCAAGACTGATTACAGTCAACATGGCCCATTAATCACAACTACCCAGCAACGTAACTAACAGTACCCCCATGCTCATGGACGCAAGGACCCGGTTCCGGTCATGCCCTTGGGAGCACTTGTAACAGGTTCTTGTTCTGCTGGAAACTTTCGTTTAGGAGCCATGAGTTCTTAAGATCCAGGAATCTTGATAGAACCTCCAAGATGTTGACCCTCGACTTGGCTTTAAGAGTCAAACACAAGAAACCAACTTGAAACTATGCTCGGCTGTATTTAAAAACTCCAGATCACTTACGATGATCAGTCCATAGAAGAAAATTTCAATATAATAGCCAAAAGAATGAACTGTTTATACCTTTTCCATTTTTGCAAAATAATAGCAGTGTTTGAATCGAGGTGGCTTGCAGAGCTTTATTGATTTTGAGGATTTGATTGCTCCCACTGGTGTAGCGAGAGAGAGAGAGAAATGAAATGAAATGGAATTTTATTGTTTTCGTCTACGAGACCGCCAAGTCTATGAGACGATCAAAGAACTACAATCTCATGACTATAGAATATATCATCTAATGCCTCTTCAGATAAGAGAACACTAGGCTCCTCTATCTCCAAATCTCCAACATCCAAGGATTTCAAATTACTCTCCCTACGCTCCAACATATCAATAATGTATGCTCCTATGCAAGACCCTGGGTACAGAAAAAAATCTGCAAGTAATCCAGCAACAATATTATATCTGTCCCTAATGTCATCATATGCATGACAACGTAACAGCACATGCTCCTCATCCTCCACCACCCCCGCATTGCAGAGTCTACAATGCCGGAGTTCATGGGGTATATCTGCCCATCTCCCAATCTCAACCCCAAGGCGATCTGAGCTTAGCCTCATTCTGCATATAGCATGTCTATGTTTAACTGATATGGCCTCTCTAAGGTATTGTGCCTCTCGCAGTTCAGGATTGAAAACTGCTCTATAATATTCCTTCTTAACTGCCGGAATATGCCATGCTTTTCTAGTGTAATGTCCATGCACCCACTCTTCGAGGTATTCTCTATGACCTTCCAATTCATTTATATCCATTCCCCACTTTCTCAGCCAATCAACAATATCTGCAAACCACCCCTTCACCCGTGTTTCTTCTAATGCTAACCTGGGTAAGCTGTTTTCAGGCATATCATACAAAATCTTACACAAATATCTAAGAAGTCTGCATAGTGCCTCTATCTCAGCGAGCATCATGTCATATGGCGTTTGCATCCTAGTACCCAGTTCAGTACGAAAAAATTTCTTTTGAATCTTTTCTACCCTTTTCCATGTGTCATTAGCCAATCCGGGCCCCCACACCTCACATCCATATAGCACAACTGTTTGCACAAGGACCTTGTATAGCATGTGTTTCATATCAAAATTCCAAATGTCAGCCTTCACACACTTCCTTTGCATAGCATATAAAGCCTTCAAACCGGCATTAACCCTATGTTCCACTGCTTGGTTCCATGTCGAACTCTTATCAACAAGCAAGCCCAGATACTTATACTCTTTTGTAATCTCAACGGGTTCCCTTTTATAATAAAAATGTACATGATCGACTTTATTTGCTCCGAAAACAACAGCCTTATTTTTATTCAAATTAACATGCATACCTTTGGCATCACAAAATTTCGCCAGCGTATCTAAGTGTCCCTGCATACCCCCTATGCTCCTAGCAAGGAGGACTATATCATCAGCATACAGAAGCAACATGATGACATAACCACTAAGTCGTGTACCATCTCCTCCCTGTGAGCGTATCCAACTCTCCAGTTCATCGATAAATAACCCAAACAAAGTAGGTGACATGGGACATCCCTGCTTGACCCCAATGTTACTGCATACACACTCATCACATACTTCTACAAATGGAGAAGATAATTGAACCAAGACTTTCTCATAAAGTCTACCCACAGCATTTCGATATTTACAGGGCACATCTAGATCCACCATACGCTGCCATAGACTTTTCCTATTTACCATATCGAAAGCTTTAGCAAAATCCACAAAAGTGGCATATAGTGGCTTTCTCTTGCCCACAACAGAATCCATCATAGTCCTGAGTGTAACAAGATAGTCGGTGGTAGACTTTTTGGGTCTAAATCCAGCTTGTTCAACCGCTCTGACATTTTTAGTTTCAGCCCAAGTGCTAATTTTAGACTCCAAAATGCTAGCAAACAGTTTTGCATATACGCTGCTGATCATAATCATGCGATAATTATCCGGATCATGGACATTACCAGATTTATAAAGAGGTACAACCCTGTTAATTTGCCATTCCAAGGGAAAACCATCTCTTAAGACCGCATTAAACAGTGTTACTAATTTATCAGCAACCTCATCACCAGCCCACTTTAACATTTCTGCCACCATATTACATGCATCTGGAGCTTTCCCATTTGATAATTTTCGGAGTTCACTCTTCACATCATTGATTGTAAAAAGCATACCATCATTAGGTTCAATAGTCATCCTCCCATCCATATACCTGGTACATGATATAGCACGCACACTTGTGCCATGAGAGCATTCACATCCAAGGCATGATTATGTTGGTGGGTGGACTTAAGTCTGTTCCAGAACTTTTTAGGATTATCAAGCAGTTCCGTAACCATCCTTTGATGTTTATAGTGCAGGTATTCTCTTTTCTTCCGCCTTATCAGTTTAGTATATACTTTCCTTATTTCTACCCTTTCCGATCCATATGCTGTTCTGAGCTTTCGTCTCATCTATTTACATTCACAATCAAACCACCTATTGCATGGCAATCCCATCTGTTGTCTATGTGACAAAAAGCAACCCCGCGCAGCTGAAAGTAAATTTTCTGATAGCTTTTTGCTAATATCACATGCATTACATGTCCAATCTGTGGACATTAACTTTTCTTTACATAAAGCACTATAGTGATCAGCCTTATCAAAATTCATATGCAATCTATTATGCTTAACTGATTGAGAACACATGTGCTTACCTATCATAGAGACTTCAATGAGAAGAGGTGCATGGTTGGACTCCTCTCTCTAATGGATAAGCCAACCACCTGTTCTTTGAAAGAAGGTTTTGCAATAATATAATCCACAACACTAGCATTCTTACAGGTACGTTTGCCAGACCCAGGAAAGTGAGCAGTGCCATTATAAATTACCATATCAAAACCACTGCATAGGTGTAAAACATGTCTACCTTGTGGAGTGATCCATTTTGCTTTATCATCAGTGTTTCTATTCCAACCCTGAGCACAAACACTCTCATCATCCAACATCTCAACCCATTCTGGATCCCCATCTGAGCTTACTAATGCGGCTTGATTGTCTGCTGTGCGTCCATTGAAATCCCCCAACAGTAAGATTTCCCCAGAAAGGCTTAAGGCCAACATATCCAGTTCAAGATGGAAAAAAGGATCATCCTTATCCAAGTCTCCTCTCTTATATGTAGGAGATTCTCTTGGCGGGAAATAACACCCAGCAACATAAACCTTGCTAAACTTACCAGGTAATTCAATCCATATATATATTGTTTATTTGCTTTATTAGCAACCACATTAACCAAATGCACAATTTCTTCCCTGACATAACAGGCAATGCCACCATAACCCTTAAGAGCCCAGCCTTTATGATTCCAGACTGATGATAATAACTTAAACCCAACAATATCAGGCAAGCCATTCTCCTCATGCTCGCATGTTTCTAAAAAGAAAACGACATCTATGTTCTCCAACAAATCGCACATAGTACATACGTTATCAGAGTTGAGAGTGTTAACATTCCACAAGCCAACCTGACGGTGGACAGTCCCTATGCATCTTCCACCACCACCTTCCCGCTTCTCCAATATGCACGCTTACACGCCTCCCTTGCCTCCCGCATTTTTTGAATTTCCTCTTTCCTCTGTAAAAGTTGCATTTTGGTTAAATCATCGTTAATCCAAACATATTGCCCCTTAAGCATGGGCCTTTTCTGCATAATCTGGGCTTTGCATTCTCTATTAGCAAGCTTTACAACCACATTTCGTGTGACGTTCTAGCACAGTATACGGTCCCAGGACGTATACTGTATTGCATCGTCACGCGTACACGCCATCCCGATTGACGTGTACGCAGACGTGTAGCTAAGCAAGTAGCACCCTAGGGGGCAACTTGCAAGTGTGTGCACATTTATTCATGTGTGCACTTTAGCCCACCTAAATAATAAATGGGCATCTCAAGGGTCGTTGGAAACCCTAGCCCTAACTTATAGCCTATAAGGTATTCAAACCCTAACTTTCCATTTCCATCCACAGCCTTCTAGAGCTCCGTTTCGCTTGCTCCAAGAGCCAATCTCGACTCCCGAAGTCTGTCTGAGCAGTCCAGCTCATCAGCTTTCCCTTCCGGCTGCATCTTCAAGCAGTTCAGCAACATGGATGCGTTCAGAGCAGGAGGAGCAAGCCAGGGATCAGGTATTTTGCCAATTCAATAGTCTAATCCGCCTCCCAGGCATAGAGTAAGTAGGTTTAGCCTATTGAATTGCCCATAGCAGCCATCTAGACCTCTAGATATCAAGCCATAACTAAAGAACCTAACTTCTGTGATTTAGATTAAATCTTGTTCTTTAGCTCTTCTATGATATGTATGTGATGATGATCTCTGTGGAATCATTGTATTGGGAAGGGGGGTAGAGACCCTAAAAGCCTAGTAGTTGATGCTCCTAGCTAGTCCTCTTTAATGCACTATTAAATTCGGCCTGTGTACAAGAACCTCACCTGGTTGTGGGTGGAGGGGCCAGACTGGCTTACAAGGATGTTCATGTCCTGGCTCATGATCACATCCCTCTGGTAGTAAAGCCTATCGGGGACTATAGTGCACTAGACCTAATGCTCTGCCACTGCGTGCGGGCTTTGCATGGGTTCGACACTCTTGGGGTGGTGTAAACCTTCCATGGAGTTCAGTCGAGTACGGGCAGTGGCCCTCTAGTCACCTTGAGTCAGCATGCCAGCCTCTGGTGGGAGCAATCCCTATCTGCCCCATCGGAACTGGGGAGATGCAACCCAAGAGTAGCCCCTCTGGCTATGCATCCGGCGGGCTACAGTCAGGTCCCAAGACCTTTCAACCTACTCTGCAAAGTGTGCACAGGAGGGGCGGATGGAGTGGACTACCCTAAGCCATGTTCTTATGCCAGCCAAACCCATTTGCCATGAATTCTGTCTGCAATGACTTCTGGAGGCCCAAGCCGTCAGTCATCCCCCTTGAATCTGAGCCTTGGGTAGGATCTCCATATGTGATGTAGTGATCTCTGTCTATGCAGATATGTGGTGAGCCATCCTTCGTGATGGACATGTGATGTTGATGTATGTATACTTACATGTATGTTACGCTTCCGCAGCTAGGTAGGCCCTGAGGGAGACAGGGTAAAATGACCCCTTCATTCTTCCCACTGGAACTCGTCAAGGTTGCAGTGATACGTGGAGGGCCTTGTATCAGCATGGATCTGGTATGGGGGATGAACTCCTGTTTGTATACGGTGAGTGCACCATATATGATTAGGGGACGTCACAGTGGTATCAGAGCTATGTTCTTGGAGACCAAGAGCAAAGCACTGGCCATGCTCCTAGTAGTACTAACTTAGTAGAATTCTCAAACCTCGAAAAAGTGGGAAATTTTTTTTTCTCATTTTTTTGTAGCATATGCTAAGCTAGTAACAGTTAGAAGAATTGAAAACCAAGAAAAACTAAGAAGTTGAATTAAATTTTGACCGTGTGGAAATTGCTCATGGTATGCGCCAGAGCATCGACCTAAATTTTAGGTCAGGCCCAAGGCGCACACCATGAGTAACTCTACCATAATCAGCTTCAAACTTGATGAATTTGAACAAGATAATATGCTAAATCGAATTTTAAGGTAAGGGTTAGCTAGAATTG
Source organism: Isoetes taiwanensis (assembly GCA_021234155.1). Taxonomy (NCBI): domain Eukaryota; kingdom Viridiplantae; phylum Streptophyta; class Lycopodiopsida; order Isoetales; family Isoetaceae; genus Isoetes; species Isoetes taiwanensis. The sequence continues at coordinate 1,109,837 of JAJEKV010000035.1, read as the reverse complement.
TATATCACACCCCTAGGAATATGTCTAGAAGTTATAAAATTTTAGTCAAAAATGCAAAAATGCTCATGGTATGTGCCAGAGCCTCGATCTAAAATTTAGATCAGGCCTCTAGCGCACACCATGAGTAATTTTACTTAGAAAACTCTAATAAGTACATGTTTTAAGTTAATATGTGCCTTGACTCATGAAAATGAGCAATTTAGAATTTGACCTAAAAATTGCCCAAGCTATAAATAGACCCAAACCCTTCTCATTTGTAGACTTCATGCTTAGAAGTTAGCTCCCGCACTTTGAGGCGATTTTTAGGCGCCAGAGCTCCGATCGACTTGAAGTAAAACATGGCGCGCACCAAGCAGACTGCACGCAAATATCGACCAGGCGAACAGCCCAGCGCCCAAGACAGGAGGAGGATTCAGCAGATACTTCGGGAGCAGCTTCTCGCAGGAGGAGACCCTCTTCCATCAGCAGAGGAGAGTACTTCTGTCGAGTCACAGGAAGAGGAGTCGAGGCAAGAATCACTAGACGAGCTGGCCGACACCATCAACCAGCGCTTAGACGAAGAAGCAGACATTGACTCTGAGGGTTCAATGGACGAAGAAACCCGTAGAGTATACGAGCAAATTGAAGAGGAGATACGACAGCAGGAGAGGGCAGAACGGGAGCAGCTGCCAATGAGCAGGAAGAACAAAAGGAGCCCACTCCCGAACCCACCCTGGAAGAAGAACTCGAGGCCTGGATCCAAATGCAGGAGGCGAAGTCACAACGCAAGAAGAGGAGAAAGGCCGAGAAGAAAAGGAAGCGAGAAGAACAGGAGGCAGAAGCAAAGAAGAAGCTCAAAGGGAAGGGCAAGGAGGAGCCCAAAAGGAAACTAAAGAAGACACCCATGGTCAAGCTCGTCATCAAGGAACGGCAGCCCGACCAGCCCCTATCCTCTAACGACTCAGATGACGAGGATTACCAGCCCTTCCCCAGAGGAGACCAAGAAGTAGGGAGCTCCTCAAAACCAGTGGCCGAGGATCAGCAGCTACAAGCACCCCCACCCTACCCCACGTGGGAGAAGGACAAAGATCCGAAGAAGCCAACCCGACCTGCCCGGGAGTCGTATGTGGTAGACCATCTCAGGGTCTACCAGAAGAAATTAAAGGCCTACAAGGAGTACATGAAGAAGTGGGAGGCCTACAACTCCTACTATCAGGCAAACAAGGTCACGTACATCGAGGGAGGACGGCCATCGAAGAAGAAGACTCTCAAGCCGCCTCCAGAGAAGCCAGTACCCCCCAAGAAGCCAGTAGCAAGGAAGCCCGGATCGAGACTGTTGCAAGCAGTCCGAGAGATCTAGCGGCCTCCAGCATTCGATGGCTCAGAACTTTCTCCTAGCGGTCAACCAGATCTATCTGACTCGACATCCCATCCGGCTTCTCATCCCATCCGGCTGCTCCCATCAGATCCTCAACTTTTGCCTTTTGTATTTAGTAATAGGAGTTAGACTGCCCTGATAGCCTATTTTCCGGATAAGGATTGACTGCCAGCAGATTTCGGCTATGGCCCAATACCAGCCGATTTGCAATTTTGGGATAATTTTACTGTTAGTGTAGGAACGAACTAGATATGGATATGTGTTCTCTATTTCTAACTTGCACTTTTTATTAACCCAGTTAAAGCACGAATTAATTAATTAGAGAATTTCGGAATTCTCGTTTAGCATGAAATAGGTTCTTGATTGTCTATAAAACACCGTAAGTGGTTGCAACAGAGTAAAAGTTGCCGTTTTTTTCGCTGATTTTCGGTCACAACCAGCAATGTATCCGATTTCGACATGTATAAGGCTATCCCAAGCTCCTTTCAGAGTAAGAGCAGTCCACAAGAAAGAGTAAAAATACTCAGCAGGATCGCGACGGCGAAGAATTGAAGCTGCTTAGCTAGCCTATGGATATAAGATCACAAGTCCGTTAAGGTCTACATATGGATGAAAGGAAAACAAAGTGATAGTGAAGATCGCGGCGGCGAATATTTTGAGCTGTTCAGCTACCCATTTGATTCGAATTCTTAATTTAGAAGAAGTCTGTAGAAGCCAATCATTCTAAGAAAGTTTAGACAATAAACAAAACTCAAACAATAAGAAAACTCAAAGATGTGGAAATTTTCAAAGCCTTGTAAGTTATATTCCTCAAATATAGCAATGTACATTACTTTGCCAGAGGGGCAGAAATTACTCCATCTGGGTTTCTGATACTGACTCAGGTACAACACCTATCTTAGCAGCTATCCTAGCAACATGTTCCTGGCCCCTTTTTATAACCTCTGCTGTGTCCATCTCTGTATAGCATGTTACATCTGAGATGTCTACAGACATGGCCTGTGCAAGGACTTGGATATGTGGATCTGGTCCTTCCGTCTCAGTATCCATAGCGCTGCCTTCGACCGATGCGCCACTCTGCACAGCACAGGCGATATCGGGTGCATGGAAGAGCTTCTTTTTCTTGGCTACAACCTCTTGTGTACCACTTGGCTCACCCTCTTGATCCGCAGGGTCCATGTCCATGCCTACGTATTCGAAATTCGACCCGCCTGTCAAGAAAGGCATGTAGGCATCAAATTTTTTGTTGAAAGCCCCCAATTTTTGAAACACGGGCTCTAGCGCAATAATACCTTTCTCAGTAGACTCCAGAAGTCTTTTCGTTTCCTGCATCCTTTCCTCATAGCTTTTCTCATCCATTTGATCCAAGATTTCATCAATCTTAGATATATCTGTTCTCTGGGTAATATTTAAATTGATCTTGTCAGGATCATTTGTCTGCCTTCTCCTCTTCAACTGTCTCCCCAGTGCCCTGGCAAACCATTTTTTCAAGCTTATCCAAGAAAGCTCTCAGAAATCGGCATACTTTACCCTGGCTTTTGAAAGCAATACTTTTCTTTCCCTGCATTAAGGCGACACGGGAAGCAGTACCTGCCAAGAAGAAATCAAGGACACAACCATCCTTGGGCACAAGCTTGTCAACAATATAGTAAGCATATGATGTCTTCAACTGGCACTTCAGCACGTGATCACCTTCCATTCCGACAAACTTGTATCTGGGTTTACCCGTGAAGTAAGTCTGCCATTTTTTTTTTCATTTTCTCATCAGTTTCTTCATTACCAGTGACAGACATTGGTGGCAAGGGGGTGTTCTTTGGTACTGTGCTCACCGGTGTCAAACGAAGCTCCAGCTCTGGCAATATCGAGGTTACCCTGGAGTCGCTTCTGTTAATGCACATATGGGTGATGTAATACTGATATTTCTTCACCCTTTTCTTGTTCACCCATCCTTGCTCGTCATATGTGCCTACAGAAATATGGGACCCCTCTTGAATCTGCTTCTGGCTGTACAAGCAATCTGGCAAGTTCACAGACCGCATCAGAATCACCAGGTGATAAATATTAGCAGTTGTCATGCTGGATATTCTTGTAAAGAGTTCCATGTACTTTTTGCAAGTCCATAATGTAGAGAATCCCCTAATGTCAATGAACACCAAAGTTGCATTCTCAGATACTGGAGTGGACGTAGGAATCCCTTCCTTTGTCACAGCATGAACAACATTTTTCTTTTGTTTGATTTTGATAGCCTCTTCAGGTTTCAAAATCGATCTAATGGGTTCTAAAAATGCAACGGGCAAATTACCCACGACATGATCTTTATTGTAATTAGCTTTCACATACTCTGTATCCAAATCAGATATATCAAGAATCCATTGCTCAGGAAAGGTGAAACTTCGATGCAAAGAATTCTTGAAGGAAGTGTATTCTTTTCAAGCAACAGCGGGAAGCGTATGACAAAATCTCTTTGCGCATGAAGGTCAAGCTTCTAATGTCAATGGCGCGCTGCTTGCGATCAAACCTACCATGATATCTGGCTTGCACCTTAATATATGTTTTTCCTTCCAAAATCTCATCAAGAAGCTGAGAAACCTCTACATTAGACATGCCTCTAAGGTATCTTAACCAGGTTTTGTTGAAGAAGTCCTTCGTGGGCTTATCAGGAAAATCTCCATGTTCATCACAGAGTTTTTTGTTCACCCATTTGTTGGCCACTTCCATTAATTTTCTGAAGACCCGCTCCTCCATAAAAATAAATTGTTTTTCGTCTTTTAGCTCCTTCACCTTCAATGTTGTGGTAGCTATCTCGTGGAAGTCCTACAAAATAAATGGTCAGGAAAATCGCGGCCGCGATGTTGATGAGCTAAGATAAGAAAAATACCTTCCATGCTGAGGTTGTGGCAGTACCAATGGGACCTTGCGGAGGACATCCATACGCCTTATGTTGATGCCGTAGCTGTTGAAGCTTCTCTATCAATGGCTCTCTGTATACGGTGTTAGCAATGACTTCATTGCACTGAATGCTCAATTCAATATATTTTCTATCTGTCAAATTTCCATTAAGCACTCTGGTTCTTCTCCTGGCGTAGGCTTTAGCAAACTCAAGCCGCTGTTCCAGCTCTCCAACAACACCGCAAAGAAATTGAGCTGCACATATACTATGGTTACCAGAAATTATCCAAAATTTCTTGCCCTTCAAATCAGCTTCTGTGTTCCATGTGATCTTTTTCCTGAAATAATGTACACTTATAAGTTAGGAAGCCACAAAACAAAAATGATGGACAATAACAATCACCTGGTAATCGGGTCGAAGGGGACAACGTCGGCCGGTGTGAGCACCTCCGTAGGATACGTCTTGAAGCTCTTCACGAGTGTTTGCACATGGTCATTTGAACGCCTTCGATGCGTGAGATTAGCAGAAGCTGGCTCGCAATAAAAAATAGAGACCTTCATAAACCAGTTCACACCAAGCGGATAAAACCGCTTAAATTGTTCAAGTTTCTGTGCAGTTTGTTCAGCCAACTTGCGTTCTTCCTCGGGATTGAATTTAAGCTCCGTCGGCAGTTCAGAAACAACGGGCCATGTTAAGGTCTTCGAGGATGAAATACCTGTCACGGAAGGGGACGTGCGAGAAGACGAAGGCTCTCCACTGTCAGAAGTAGTCAGTTTGCGGAGGTTGATCGTGAACTTCGAAATCTTGTTGGGGACCGTAGTATCTTTCGTCACAACAGGGGGAGCACAAATAGCCAAAGGCTGAGTAGGATTAATAATAGCAAAAGGATGGACAGTGGAAACAGGCTCCACAGACAGGGCTCTAGTCTAGGTAGAGTCCTCTGCTAAAGAAACAGGCTTTACATTCTTTTTCTTCGCCTGAGCTCTTAACCAGTTTGTGTCCATTACGGAGGGCATTTTCTCATCACGTTTAGCTTTCAATGCAATGCTGGGTGGTTTCTTATCTGCTAGCAAACCTTTTCTGCATGTCGAGAAACCAGACAATATATCCCTATTTCCAGTTATTCCTGACAGAGACAGAGGTTCATACGACTGCAGCTTCCAGCCATATCCTTTTGCACTAGTGGGAACATTCTTTCCTGTGGCCGGCTTGTTTAACTTGCTAGCTGTCATGAGTGAGGGATCATAGTTTGTCCATTTCAGGACGTACTCAAGGAACTGCAAATTTTGTGTATCCTCCACGCTGCATATAATGGCGTCTTGGACATTGTTTTTTGTTCCTTTCCACATAGCAATGACAATTCTTTTCTGTTGTATGTCCTCAGCTTTTTTGTCAGTCTTGAGGAACAAGCAAAGATCTTTTCTGCGGTTGCCTTTTGTCTGTGGAATTGCTTGTGCAATTTCAATGCACCACTTCCTTTCATTGGAAGGTGTGATGATCTTCGTAGGCTCAACGTCAGGACCACGAAACAAATCAAGAGCTGTAAGCAAGAGAAGTGTAGTATTAATCCTAACCGCACTGATACGGAGCGGCTCGGGGGAGTGGTTCAAGCAACAAGGATCCAAAGGCATGGGCAATGGTTTATGGCAAGGGATAATAAATTGACCAAAATATATTTGTTGTAAAATCGTTACACCCTGGCTGATAACGGCTGCCGAACTGACAGTCACGATTTGCAAATTAAAACCTTCCGGAACTGATCCAGAACTGCTTCAAACCAGCCGGATTGCATCATATTTGTCCCGGATCTGTGTCTATAGACTCACGCCACAGAAAAAGGGGATCGGCCAGCTATATTCAGATGAAACCTATTTGCAGATAATCCTTACCTTTATCTGAGATATTTCTGGATAGCTATTTTCGGAAAAGGCCGTTCCTTCAATCTATAAATTGGGTCGAAGCATTGCACTGGACAATCAGCCTAGCCTTGCTTACCTCTCTTCTTGCTTAAAGCCTACGACCCAGCCATTATTACCAGTCTTCATACCTGTGCTAAAGTTGTCGTTGCATCCAGCCATTAGCCATTGTCATTGTCTTGCCAGTGTTAACCCATAGAAGACAAGATATTCTTGTCTGCCCAAGACAAGATAACGAATTCTTGTCTGCCCAAGACAAGATAACGAATTCTTGTCTGCTCTGCTGAAGCTGTGAGCCTAAGGATCCTTGTTGAAGACAAGATAACTGTTTCTTGTGCTTGAGCCCGGTTGGGTGGTTAAAAGAGAGCTCTTATCAGTTGTCCAGGCATTGCGCCGGTTGTTTATCTCTGATTAATAGATCTTGACTTCTTTTGTTTACTCTTGAATCGATGTTGAATATAAGCTGTGGTTATATTGCAATCTCTTCAATTGTATCACGCACAGTACTTATTCTCCCGTGAACTCAACAGGATCGCGGCCGCGATCTTCTTGAGTGCTCAGCATGATCGCGACCGCGATCTTGTTGAGTGCTCAGCATGATCGCGACCGCGATCTTGTTGAGTGCTCGACCAGATCGCGGGCGCGATCCTGCCGAGCACTCCACAAGATCGCGGTGGCGCGATCATGCTGAGCACTCAACAGGATCGCGGCCGCGATCCTGTTGAGTTCCATACTTCTGTATGACTACTTGAGAACGAAAAGATGAACCATAAAACACATCAAAAACGATGCCCACATCCTCCTTAAAATACCCCCTTTTGGAAATGGAGAATTGAGGAGCAAAGGATAATCTTTTGTGGAGAAGGGAATTTTAGTTCTATGTTAGGGGTATTGAGAGAGTAACGGGGGGATTGCGATTTCGAATATGGGGATTTTTTGGAAAAAATGAAGAATGGGGGATGAGGAGAAATGGGGTAACCATCATTCAATTAAATTGGGATTATGTCTATTCCAAAATCGCGCCGAATAGGCTTATTATCGACATTTTTAGGGATATATCCAAATTTTTGGACCATATTCATTTTCAGTCCGAGAATACGCATCTTGTGTTGATTTTGATAGACATTGTAAAATAGATGCAATTTCACCATATTTTGACCCAAACATGGGCAACATGAAAAGCTAAAAAATCGCATATTTTGAATACATTCATGAGTGATTACAAATTTTGTGGAGTACAATGACAAGTATATTTGAATAAATAAGGGCAAACTTGCCCTTAAAAACAAGAATTCTCATAGTGCAAATCGCGCCTGGCGCAATTTGCTCGACATAAATTTAGCATATATTACATTTTATAATACTAAAGTAAACAAACTTAAGAAGAAGATTAATCTATTATTCACATCTTTTTAACAATCTTAATATAGAGTTAGTAATATTTGTACAAAACCAATGTCATAAAACATGCCTTAAAGCAACAATTTATAAAAAGTAATTAACGTGTGACAACAATAAAAAGCGATTTTCCAGGCTGTGACAATCTAAAATAGAAAATGATGTCTCTAAAATACTTTAAAAAAAGGACAATTTATAAAGATAAGCTTGACTGAAATGGCGCCTGGCGCGATTTCCCAAGCTGTGACAGTCTAAAATAGAAGATGACATCTTTAAAATGCTTTCAAAAAACAAGAATTTATAAAAATAGGCTGGACTAAAATTGCGCCTGGTGCGTTTTCACAAAGCGTGCTAATAAAAAAAAAATTAAGCATCAAGTCTCAAAGCATATCTCAGAGAATAACCATAAGACCAAACTTTTTCCCTTCCAAATTTGGAGGCTCTGTACTCAAATATATACATTAAATTCCATTGAACATATTGAGGTTTCCTCAGCATGCAGAATAAGAGCTCTGTAAGAATGCTAATACAGAACCCCTGCTGTCTTTTTGAAATAATCTCTACTATTTATATCTGAATACCAAGCACAAATCCTAAGAACAGAGCATTAAGAAAAACTATATAAATCCTTGTGCGTCAAGCTCCAGATATTAATTCAAGATGGTGATATGCTCCAGATGTTGAATTTATATTGAGATTGAGGTGCCCATCTGATTAATCTGTTGCGCTGATGATCAGAAAAAGCAATACAAATCTGTTAGAAAAAACTTAAAGCTTATGCACTAAGAACGAAAAGCTTTGCATTAAATTGATGTCTTTAACCTTCAACACAAATTAGATAACTGGACATTTCTGCAGGCAATTACCTATAAAGCTTGCCCAATGAAGCAGGAAGAAGCCCACTAAAGGCATCCAATGAAGAAGAAGTCCAATAAAGAAACTGAAATAGTAAACAACAAGAGAATTCCATATGCATTATACCATATGAACTAATCTGTCACAAATGAGCAGGAATTTAAAATTTGTAATGCCAGACTAGCTTAGAAGGTCTGGTAAATTTAATAGGGACAACTCTTAACGAGGCCAGAAAAATATCATTCGAATGCACTGGACAGATTGTCATTTACCAGATGCTTCCTTTTGCCATGTCAAAATGGGATACGAAATAGAGGAATGCACATGTTTGAAGTGGAGCCGCCTCTCTGCCATAGGCATAGTCATATGCCTGTCCGCCATAGCCATGACTGTCCAAAAATCGGCAAGCACAAAAACCAACTCATTTACCATATCATGCCTAAAATTTAACTCTTCTTAAAAGGGGATTAGATGAACAGAAGCGCAGAAGAAATCCATGGCAAAAAACATGCCGCCCTTGCACAACCCTTGCTCTGCTCACCCATGCCGCCCTTGCACCCATCACCCATGGCAGCCATCACCCATGTCGCCCTTGCACAACCCTTGCTCTGCTCAACCCGCCATTGCTCGCCCATCGCCCATGGCTCCCTTGCACAACCCGCCTTGCTCGCTCCACCGCCCCTGCTGCTCTGCACAATCCGTCCAATCTGCGCTGCTGCTCTGCTCAGACTAGGGAGAATAGGGAGAAAAAAAGAGGGAGAAAAAATAGGAATAGGGAGGCAAAATGGAGCGATGTTATGTGGAACGGGAAGGGGGAGGGCATTCTTACCCGACCCACGACCGCGAATCGATCCTCCGATGCGGCCGGATTCTCGCAGTCGGGGCGGGTAAGAATGCTCGATCCCTTCCTGCTCCACTACGTCAAGGTAAGCCCCAACCTGATTCTCCCGGTTTTCTGCATGCCAGTTTTCATTCTGGATAAGAATGATCCAAGAAACAGAAGGAACGGAGACCCACTTACCTTGACGTGACAGGAAAATAGAAAAAGGAAGAGGCGGAAAGAGACGAGAGAAAAGTAGGCTAAAAAGTGAAAAAAACTGTGGGAGAAGAGGCGGGGGAAAGCAGGATGGATGGGACATTTTGAAAAGCAAGAAGCGAGGGAACACAAAAAAAAAAAACAAGAAACGCAAAGAAAAAACAAAAAAGTAGGAAGACGAAAAAAACAAGAAATGCGAAGAAAAACAGAAAAAATGTCCGCGATAAAAATTCTCAAAATGATGACATATTTTTAAATTAAATGAATGATGGTTGGGTAGTCAAGGGTATTAGAGGTAATGAGGGAGTAATAAGGGGATTGCAATTTAGAACATGGGGATTTCTACTAAAAAAATGAAGAATGGGGGATGAGGAGAAATGGGGTAGTCATGGTTAGTAAGGTTAATGAGGGAGTAATGGGGGATTGCAATTTAGAACATGGGGATTTTCTGTAGAAAATGAAAAATGGAGGATGAGGAGAAATGGGGTAATCAGGGGTATTATGGGTAAGTAAGGGAGTAATAGGGGGATTGCAGTCTAGAACATGGGGATTTCTACTAAAAAAATGGAGAATGGGGGATGACGAGAAATGGGGTAGTCATGGTTAGTAGGAGTAATGAGGGAGTAATGGGGGATTGTAATTTAGAACATGGGGATGTCAACTAAAAAAATGAAGAATGGTAAATGACGAGAAATGGGGTAGTCAAGGTTAGTAAGGGTAATGAGGGAGTAATAGGGGATTGCAATTTAGAACGCGAGATGAGACGAAATGGGGTAGTAGGTTGAGTAGGGGTAATGATGGCGTAATCGAGGGATTGCAATTTAGAACGGGGGGATGAGGAGAAACGGGGTAATCAGAGTTAGACAAGGGGATAAGCTCTTGCCTTCCGGTAGGTGGTAGGGCTTTTTTATATATAAATAAATAAATAGTTATCAGTTATATATCCAAACATGATTTCTGAAGGTACAACGTTTCCATCAAGCATCAATGTTTCAATCCATGTGTTTTAGCATATGAAAATAAGCAGGACTAATTTGTGGGAGATGGGATTCTATTTAAACAATTGCCACCAATGGGAAATGGAGTGGGAACATATCAGTATTTCGTTGTGCTAACAATGGCAAGTCATTAGACTTAATTATTTATGATGCAAGATCATCATGGTGTAGAGATGCATGCATGGACAAAGAATTAATCTAGTGACGGAAACATGCTTTTTTATGCAAGAGAGTGCACATAAAAGTACACAAATTGGGTTTTGGAAAAAATGTTTGTTGGCATGAAGTATGTGTGGCATTTCACGAAGCAGAGCATGGGAATTGTTAGGGGCAGAATGCCTAATATTATCAAATAGGGTTTATGTTGAATAAATGACAAAATTGTGAGGGACAAGCAATGGTTTTATTGGATCGAGTAATGGTTACATGGAATATCTGTAATCTGACCTTGAAATATTCCACTAACATCTACGAGTGAATTGCAAGAAATATTTATAGACATGATATTTCCATAAAGGGGGAGCACCAAACATACATCTCAAGGCAATGGCTCAAGGGGCTAATATATATGAAGACGTGTGAGGAAAGGACCCCAAGGCCACCATATATTATGGTAGTATAGCAAAGACAATGTATTACCCTCATTTGGCAGATGGGACAAATAGAAGTAAACAACACTTATAGCGGAGAAATGGCCGAAGGGTTGTGGCACATATGGTGGTATTGAATGGCCACATGATATTCTAAAGGAGCCCAAAATAGTTTTAAAAGGTAAGCTCTTGTATTGATATTATTATATGCAAATGATAGGCCCCAGCAAAACAAGGTAATGGTCTTGAAATTAACTAGCAGAAGGGCAGGGTTGAGGCAAAGGAAAAGGAACAAAGAAGAGCAAAATTTTGTTTTCAGATGTATTGTGCTTCGATGGTGTAACACCATAGTAATTCAATGCGAAGCTCTGAATTATTGGCCTCTTGATTGCGGCACGTTTTGATCCGGCTACATAATAATAGAGATGCTCAATAATTATCCAATTTTTATGAGTAAAACAAAGAAGAGCAAAATTATGTTTTCGAATGTGTTGTGTTTCGATGGTGTAACAGCATAGAAATTCAGTGCGAAGCTGTGAATTATTGACGTGTTGATTGCGGCACGTTTTGAACCGGCTACATTATCAAACCAGTCCATATCGGTTAAGTTCTTGTTTAGGCACTTGATTTGTGTTAAATAAATTTCTCAAACTGCCTTATTCTTTGTGCACGTAAATGGTGATGCTCAACTCTAGTATTTACAAGGTCAAAATAAATGACAGATCCATGAGCTTAATGTTGTGCTTGTATAACCCAAATAAATGTATTATATAACCCAAAATACAACACTGTCAATACATATTCAATACAATTGTTCTAATAATGGCGTTCCATTCTAGACCAATGCTAACAATAGATCGATATATTTGCTTACCTTCATCTACTGCCATACCACTGGCGCATACCTAAAGAATGCTAATAAACCAATGTTATCCAGCTTTAATTCATGTAGTTGTAGAACAACATAGAGGGTTGTTTAATTTGTCGTGTTGGGCATAAGAGACAATCGTAGCATTCCAAGTCATGACAATTTTCATATGTATTTCTTCAAACACAACCTTTGTTTCTATGAGACTTCCACGCCAGATCGTGGGGCTATAGCGTGGTGTTTGCATACTTCCACACGAAGGCTATCCTATCAATATGATCGCCCAAGAAACTACGCTATGAGAGAATGTTGTTTCACATGTGCTTTAGAATCTTCTCGCAATAACATACTCGCCAAGAACATTATCACTTCGTGAACCATAAAGAAGTACTAAAAGCTTGCATAAAATAAAACCATCATTTAAGTCTACAAAACAATGAATGTCGGTTCTCGTGATATATGGAGCCATCTTACTCCACGCAAGAGGACATGTTTATCTGGTTCTCCTGCAGGTGGTAAAACCTCACCGTCAATAATTTCTAGAGAATTCTCACAACCCCAAAAAGGCATACATAGTGCTCCTACAAGTAGTTCCTATGAGCCCTGAATTTACTCGACCGATAAGCGCCCGTGATAGAACTAAAATTTCACGAAATAGGAGATTAAATCATATTTTATTGGCTTTGAATTATGTTACTTTCTTATGTTTCCCTAATCGGAGATGGACACCATCATTTACACTTTGTAACTCATAATCAGTGCATTTTTTGTGCTTATCATAGGGTATTAGCAAAGTTCTAGTAAAATGCACAATAATTTTCAAATATATTCACCCGAAATATGCAAAAGATGTGTTCAAGGAATAGAAGAAGCTAAGGCAAAGGGAGTGATAAATTATATGGCACAAATCGGGTTGTTTGCGGCAAGGCCCGATGCTATTACTGATGATTAAACTCCAAACACCTCGAACCGCGCAATATCATTTACAAATAAACCATACCATCAAGAACCGATGGGGAGTAATATCGACAGATTTCAAACCTCATGTGCTCAAGGTGACAAAAGAATTGCTGCTTAAATATTTACTCCGAATTTTATGTTTGGACCTTGCACGCATCTATCGAAAGCTTGCAATAAACAATAAAAGACTATCAGCGGGGCCCTTTTAACTAGCTAGCACTTTTAAAATGGGGTCAAAGAGGAAAGCAATTGATAATGTCCATGCCCATCCACCAGATGCAAACATTTGCTAATCCTAAAAGATGCAATCTATCGGGCATAAAACAAATTCTTAAAATAGAAAATGCTATATTTGTCAACCGCATGCACCATCCCTCTAGCCCGAATGTAAATAAAGAGCACATATTCTCGAAACAACTTTTCCTCAGAATTGTAAGTTGGATCTCACCTCCATCAATGTGGCCTCATAATCTGCAGCAAATGATTTTCCAATCGTCCCGAGCCAAGGGAGAGAAGAGGTACTACAACCATTGCCACTATGGTATCCACAATAGTTGCAACTATTCAAAAAGTAGCCATTAAAAGTGCAAGAAGACCGAGAAAGATAAAACTAAAAACTGAATCAAACACACAGCTTCCAATAATGTTGGCATTACTAACTTATATTACAACTTAAATTGATATTCCCGCTAGAATTGGATATCAATTTGACTCTGCTTGGTTCAAGAAAAAAAATGACTCTTGAGACCTTCCTATCTACATAGATATCTACCTATCTACCATGGATTATGAACATTATAAAAACGTATATGTCATGAAGTACGCACTAAAGTAATCCTAGGAAATTCACCTAGTGGTGAGAATGCATTGCCTTCTAAGAAACAAAAAGATGCATAAACGAAGATAAATGTCTACATAGACAACTTATGAGATCCAACCAACCAAAAGCTTTTCGGTTGATGTCAAGACCCATTTCATATCTGTAGTATCACAGCAGCGGAGGGCACGGCTAAAGGAAGTAGGTAACTGCTCACTATGCCATAGACATGAGCCTCGGATGGTATTAATCCCGTGTTACTCGCAGACCAACCCAACAATTGTGCTTACAAGGGCTCCACTTAATGCATTCCCCTTGTAGTTCTTTTTTTTTACCTTCATATTAGTAATTCGTTTATCATAGGCGGACGATTTACTCTTCGACATGAACCCTATTCCACGTCGAGAATCTCAAATGCCAAGTGCAACTTCCCTACATATCTCTCTTTGTTACGAACCTCTACGAATCACTGCCGGAAGTTCGTAGAGTCATCTTTATATGAAGTGTTAGGCTTCTTGCTACTCTTCATGTAAGTTCACGCCTTCTGAAATGATTGTGCTCTACATCAACCATGCCACGCCTTTGCATCTATTCTCACTCTTGCGAAGTCCCATAATTTCTTGTTCAATCCATCTTAACCTTGCTATTATACCCATTGCTTCCATTGATATTGCTTGAGTAGCACTTGCATTCACACTACTGGATCCGCACCTCAATGCATCGAGAACATTGCCATTTGGAAAAACATGTTCATCCAAGTAATGATGGTACTAAATGTGATAGCTGTAAGTGTCACCATGGTGATGGGAACGGTGATGTGCATGAAACTAAGGAGAATCATCTCCGGATTCCTTATCAAATCTGCATTCCTGATCAAATGGGACCTAATATATTTGCACTCCACACACTTTACGGCGTAATGTCTTCTTCTCGCAGAACGTCCCGCCCATAATTGAGACCCTCTCAAAAGCACATTCAAATTAACTAGTGCATGTACCTCAAGGCAGTGCCAAGCAGAGCTCAAGAGCTATGCCACCGCCATAGCAAGAAAGAGAAACACGGCCGTCGCCATCCGGATCTGCCATAGCCGAGTTGCGAAAGGCACGGCAAAGAATTTTTAGAGTTTTCTAATTTCCCTGGCCGTACGATTCGAAATTAGAGAATCGGACGGCTCAAATTGATTTTGGGTGACGTGGCACGACACGTGGCATAGCTAGAATTGCAGCCTTTTGTGCAGGGGGGGTTAGGCAACCCTGCTAAAAAAAAATTGTTGGCGCTCGGAAATGGTCAAGATATTTAAGATATTTCGTATGCACCTAGCCATTGTCGATATATGTAAAAGTTTTTTCACTATTTACCATAACCCTAAATCAGAAATGACAGAATGGAGAAATGCGCCGTCCGGATCGGATCGGATCGGATCGGCAGCTAGGTGGCCCAGATTGTGTAGCAGAGATGACAGGGCGGCGAGGAATGCTGGTCAGAGCAAGTAGTGGAAATGGCTTGGTATACCAGGCCCGGAACACGTATGTTTAAAACTGTTCTTGTACAAGTTTTTAACGATGAATTTTGTTTCTTTTCGACCTTGTGTACATTTTTCGGTATCTTAGTCCCTCATGCTGCAGAAAGGAAGTTACATTGGAGATGATAAACATGCATGAGAAGCAGCAGTTTATGGATGGAAAGAAACTTATTGCCGTCATTTCAGAGGCAGCATCTGCTGGAATATCATTGCAAGCTGACCGTCGTGCAGCAAATCAAGTATGGGTTCATTTTTTTCTGTACATAGAGACAAAATCTATGTATTATTATGTGCACACTGGACTGGTTTCATATTTAACAGATAACTGGCAAGGCTCACATCTGAATGTTGATTTTCGTCTTTTAACATGTGTCAACAAAGGGAAGGTGCAATTTGGTGACCAATCGGCAAACAACAAAATATTGGGTGTGTTGTTCATTTGTATGAATTCATCTTTTGCCCACAAAAGAAAACAAGAAGCGACGAATGTTGCTCTCTATATGCTGAATTAATACGGATGAGCAGATTATTATGGCCCCTCTTCACAAATGAGAAATCTATGACTTGGTAGCATTTGTGTGCAGCTTGATTATGTCCCTGCAGCAACCTCTGCTCTTGAAGAGGTGAGATCTAAACTTTGGATTTATTTCCCTTAGAGAATTAAGTTTTGTTTGCATTTTACCATCTCCTTTTACAGATGTACATCCTGGTAATATTTTGTTTGAACTGTTCTTGCTTCCGTGATTGCACCCGCAACCTAATTGATCATTTTTTGTTCAACTCAGAATCGGATTGGCAGCAGCTGACCTCAACACGGGTCGTGGCTATGCTATAGACTCTGGAAGACTTGCCCCTTGAGCTTGATTTTACTTCAAAGTCTGTCGGCTCTGCTTTAGATGCAACTGGTCTTTCGCGACGTTTTGTGGCGAGTTCACATAGTATTTATAGTAATGGTGATTTTTTTTTCGTGGGGTTGCCCAAAAACATAAAGGCGAGAACGGCTTTTACTGGAATGGGCTATCAAAACGTAAGTGCTTAATCTTGCTGGAAATGTACAATGGCTTCATTTTGTCAATAGTGGCATGCAACGAGCAACATTTAGCAGATATACTCTAGATTGTTATCATCACTAGTTCCATGTTCGAAGTGATAATTGGAGTTGGTTAATTGTTTGAAGTGATATAAGCATGGCTGTGATAATTGGAGTTGGTTAATTGTTTGAAGTGATATAAGCATGGCTTTGTTGGTTTATGCGCTGGACAATCTACCTTACATCACTTAAAGCAATGGTCAATCATGCAGCTTTTGTTCCCAATAAAGCAGGTTTTATGTAACAGTTTGGCTAATATATCCACTTTGGATCTATAGAAGGGCATGCTCAATATCTAGCTTTAATTCTAGGCTCTTTAACGGCATGCAGTATAGGTTAGCTTTCACTATGAATTTTCTTGAGCATTATGCTGTCCATTTAACCTCATGAACGCATCAAAATCTGCTAGTTGATGCATGTAGATTCCGATAAGAAATAATAGTTTTCTTTTGGCATTTATTTCTCCACTAGCAAGATCATTTAAGGATCTGTACTAAATTTTGTTTGACCTTTTGCAGCTTTGGTGGATCACAGACCTGCATTTCTGAAGAGCAACATTTCATCGTTAGCGGTATCTTATTCTTTATCTCACATTGTTTTTGTGCCCAAAGCATGAAACTGGATTTGCTTATTGTGGAATGTCCATGCACTTGGAACTGGCAGAAATGTCATTTGGATAGCAAGATTTGTGAATGATCAATAATTAGCAGCCTATATGGTCTGTACTCTAGATTGTTATCATCACTAGATCCATGTTCGAAGTGATAATTGGAGTTGGTTATGCGCTGGACAATCTACCTTACACCACTTAAAGCTTTGGTCAATCATGCAGCTTTTGTTCCCAATAAAGCGGGTTTTATGTAACAATTTGTTTGTGTACCCATCTAATTTTACAGCATGGTATAGAGCTAATTTTACAAGTTATAGACATTAACCTGCCATGATAAGAGGATATTAGCCTATAAAATATAAAGGGGGAGTTGCAGAAATAGGGAACAGGGTAAAACATTGCAAATGGAAATGGGGGATTGTTGCATATGGAAACGGGGAACACACTGCATGTAGAAACAGAGTACAACTGAAAGAATTTTTGATAGGAGGATATATATCACAAAGGGGGGATTGTTGTTATAATGGGGTATGAACATTGATTGTTTTAACGGGGTACGCACATATGGTATGGAATGGGGTACAAATGAAGAAATTTTCGAGTAAGGGGATGTCAAACTACAAAATCACAAAAAGGGGATTGTTGAGAAAAGGGGTATGAATAGTGGTTGCAAGAAATGGGGTACGAATATTGTATATGGGGTACAAATGAAGAAAGTTTCGAGTAAGGGGGTATGAAACTACAAAATCACAAAAGGGGGATTGTTGAGTAAAGGGGTATGAATATTAGTTGCGAGAAATGGGGTACAAACATTACATATGGCAATAGGGGATATAAAAAAAACTTCAAATAAGAGGATACTAATCTACAAAATCACAAAGGGGAGAATGTGGCAAAATACCCCGTTTCTGAAAATCATTGCTATTCCACGAAAAGGGGGATTTTGAGGGGGTTTTTACGGGGGATTTTAAGGAGGATGTGGGCATCGTTTTTGATGTGAAACAAAACATGCAATATCGAAATAAATTGCGGCCGCAATCTTCTTGAGTTGAGGGGGCAAGAACTTACCTCCTCTGATATGGACTTTAGGTGCCATGGATCGCGGGCGCCGGAAGAAATCAGAAAGCGGGTTTTCTAGGTCTGCGATCGAAGGTGCTAGAGTGAGCTGAAGGCGCGAAAATCGTCGATGGCGCTAGTCTCCTCTTCAAAAGAAATCGCGAATTCTGAAAATAAATAGTGATCTGGCGGCCGTCTTAATTTAATATCACACGTGCGAGATCTGACGCGCCATAAATGCCTGCCATTATTGCAGCCGGAATTAATAATTACACCACATTAATGCAGCCCTTAATTATGGAGACGCAACAAATTTGTTATAATTGAGACGTGTTCCGGACAAGAGGTACTTTTTGACGTGGACCTCTGGATTCAAAATCTGTACGTTGAGGGAGAGATATAACCACGCCCCCCTACCAATACCCCGCGTAATAAATGGCCCACGGAATAAATCAGTACAAGGTTCAGGAGTACGAGTTAAGGACGGAAAAAGACATCTGCGTTTGAATTTTGCGACTGAATTTCGCGCTCGTTCTTGTTGGCGGGTATTCCAGTTTGAAATCGAGCAAGGTGTTCTTGAAGGCGCTCGATCTCCTCGTCTAGGCACCCTATCCGTTCTTGAAGGCGCTCGATCTGTTCTTGAAGGTGCTAGGCCTCTTCTTGAAGGCGCTCGAGTATCTTAAGCTTTCAGGGTACAAATTCCTAAGGCCTTACCTGCATATCCAGCCATACATTATTCAATTCAGGAGGTGATTTCTGTTTTGTTGTTTATGTATGGGTTATAATAGTGTTTTCACAACCACCCATGCAATTTACTGTATTAGCACCATCTCTTTTTTAGTATATGTTGTTCATGGTTGTGTATAATCGGGTAAGCAAGCCCTGAATCAATTGCTTATTTCTCCGACTAATTGAGTAATGAAGGGCTTAGACAGCTCGGTTTCAGTGTAAGAATGGCACATTTGATGTCTTTAGAATGAGGCTAGAAGATCATCCTAATAATGGGCATAAATACGCCTTCCCGAGAGCACATCGCATACCAAAAGATGTTTACTCTAACATAACTATGGATCTGCTAACAGGTTGACAAATCAGGACCGATCTCCATTCTAATTAACAATAAAGCAGAGATTCGTTGTGGAAATAACAGTTGCAATTAATATTTAAGTTAACATTTAATTTGCGAGAGTTACTCAAATATCTATTTGTTGCTCAGTTGCACCAGGTCGGATCTCTGCCTAAAAGAATCGCGACTGCGTTCCTCCTGAGATATCGACGTATAACGCGACGCGAGGTACATGTTCTACATATGCTAACATCGAAATAATCGCGACTGCGATCTTGTGGAGGTAAATCCCCGAGGAAAGTGTTTTTTAAATGGTCAGAAGGAAAATAGTGAGAGCTGAAGAAGGTTTGTTACATTAGAAGAAGATTCTAGTTAGATTTGAAGGATTCTAGATATTTACCAAAGTGGTCCAGAGGATCGCCTTCGCGATCTTGTTGACGTATTATGTCGTCCCTTCAGGCTGAACTCATAAAATATTACTTGCTGGGCCCTCTGTGTCTTTTGCCTGTTAGTTTCTTACCAATCTGGTCCAGAGGATCGCCTTCGCGATCTTGTTGAGGTATTATGTCGTGCCTTCAGGCTGAACTCATAAAATAATACTTGCTGGGCCCTTGAATATTTTGCCTGTTATTTTCTTACCAATGTGGTCCAGAGGATCGCCTTCGCGATGTTGACGAGCAATGTTGACCTTTTTGTGGGATGGAATCTCTACAGTCGTTCTACTTGTTGGGGAAGAAAGTGGCTGAAGGCAGAGTGCATAACTTCATGCACCACCACAACGTTCCTGTGCCAGACGATTTGATAGTAGTTTCTGTTGTAGTTGTCTTTGATGGGCAGATACCACTTCCGTTTCCCGAACTGGAATTGAACAAGCTAGGGGAAGCTATCGGTAGCTTCGTTCTTTGGTCCAAAAGCGACCTTAAGAATGAAATCCAAGCAGCACCCGATGTTAGCACACCACCTGGTCAGATCAAACGGGTCCGAGAAAATGGTTGTGTAGAAAACAGTAACCCAAGTGAAGTGCATGGGATTTGCAGAGATAAACTAGTGGAGAAGACATGCGCGTTACTGCACGAGTGCTGCAATGTGCCTTATGCTTCAGGTGTCATCGTCTTCGCAGATCCAAACGATGCCGTGTGTGACATGAAGTTGGGTGAAGAATGGATAGGGGTTTCTATTATGAATTTGTTGCCCATGCCCGAAAATATTTCTATGCGCTGTCAGGCTTGTGCAGAAATGCCACAGGTGCATGACTTGGTGAGATGGCCAATAGCATTGGTTCTAGTAGACAGTATTCCAGTTTCAAGTCTAGTTTCGGCCGTGAAGGAGACACAGGTCGAGAAAGAACCTTATGCTATCAGGCCGGAGGCTGGAATACAAAAAAAAAAAGACAGTACCACATGGTAAACAGGAGGGCGAGATCACGCTCCACCCCAAACAAATGTGAAAGGAAAACCACAGCTGACGCTATCTTGAAGTTCAGGTCCTCGCTGTGCTGCTTGAAGAGATGTTGTGCTAATTTCACATTTAAAGAGGTATCCTCCATGAGGACCTTTTACTGGAACATGAAAAGCTCAGAACATACAACTTTTGCGTACAATATGCTAGATCTTTGTTCAGAGAATGGAAGTGTGACAAAGCTAATGCTGAATAACAAGCAAGTCTGTGTGAAGGCATGGCATAGTGCTTACGGTATACCCGTTTCTACATTTTACAAATGGAGGAAGCTATTTTTGAGCGGCCACAGGATTGCGGAACACGGAAACTCCGGATCCAAGAAGACAAGATCTCATACACTGGCCGGAACTGCTGTGCTATCTATGTACATAGATGAAAATGCTGAAACTATGCCACACCGCTCAAAGGTTACGAGTGGGGGCACTAGAGAAAATGTGAAGAGATTACCCTTCATCTTGACTAAAAAGGACATACATCAATAGGTAGATATTACCGTGCACGAGATGACAGGAAAACATGTTTCTCCGTCGTCCTTCTTGTCAACGTGGAAGGAGAACCACTCGGAGGTAGCAATCGCTAAAAGGATAACATTTTCTAAGTGTAATACCTGTATTGTGATAAAGGAGAAGCTTGCCAAGACTAGAGATCCAAGAGAAAGAAGAGACAGCTCAACTTTCCTGCAGGAGTCTCTACTGGTCATGGAGAGCTTTGTCTCATCGATCTCCTGAACATGCCTTAACCATTATACATGATAAGATGGATCAGAATAAGACCATGGTTCCTCGTCTAGAGAAGCTAGCAAAGTCTGTATGGAGGGGTGAACGATTGAAGGTGAGTGTTACTGGTGCTCTCATGCACGGGCATGGTATAGGTGCCTTGGGCCACTTCTCGCTGGACCTCTGGCCTGATGATTCGAATTTTCATGTGGGATCTTTAAATCATACCTTGAAACCACTAGAGAATCAATCTGAGGACAATTGGGGACATTTGAGAAATACAGATCATCCTGGAAGCTGCTGGGGTGGAGCAATTTTGAACACGGATGCCCTTAGGACAAAAATGGTGAATGGCACTAGAAATGATTTTACGCCTCCTCTCAAGGGAAGTTGCCTAGGAGGCTTTACTTGCAGCTAGACAATTGCTCAGGTCAAAACAAGAACAGGTATCTTTTCTCTTACTTGTCATACTTGGTCTGGTTGGGTGTCTTCGATCAGGTGCAGCTGGGATTCATGATGGTTGGACACACCCACGATGACATAGATGCCCTCTTTGGAAACTACTCTACTCTATTGAGAAGATCAGATGCATTGACTATTCCAGAGCTTATGCAACTCTTCAGGGAGTGTAGTTCAAAGTCTCCTTCACCCTACCTTGTGTCAGAGGTTCCCAACTGGAAAGAATTCGTGAAAGGTTTTATCCCTGATAAGAAGGACTGTTTATGTGGTCATTTGGAACCTCTACTCTTCAAGTTCTGCATGAAGGATGGATGGCCACTAATGTTCTACAAGATGAGGCCAGGGCATAGGGAGTGGCTACCTGAAAAGGGAATCAAAATGTGGAAGGAGGATGCCCAAGGTTTACATATGATTCCGAGAGGGTCACCTAAGGTCGTGCAGCCATATGAGAGCGTGAAAGATATAGGTGCAGCTATTTCTAGAGCCGGCGATAACTCATGGTCTAACACATATATGAATGAAGTTATTGATTACTGGTCCACCTTGTTGCGAGTGCTTGGGGACGTTCAGCCCGGTAGAGCTGTCATTCAGGATTTCTGGCCCAGCACGAGACAAATTGCATTGGAAGAACCCGATAACGTGTTGGTGGATGAGCACATTGGTGCATCTCATTATGTTGGGCCTTTCTCTGGTAGACCCAAGAACCCAGTTGAAATATTCGACCCCCACCAAGATGTCAAAAAAGGAATGCTCTTGCTGATCAGGCCACATGATAACTGCCCGACGTGGATGGCCTTTGCCGAAGAGGACCCAGTAGAGGACCCTAATCTCCCTCACTACAAAGAGGTGTTTGTCTCTTGGTTTGAGCCCTGCCGAAAAGGGTACTTCATATGCAATGCAGTATAGGGATTGCTGGAGCAAGAATTGGAGACCCAATCCTAATGATCCGCCACGCTACCAACATTTGAAAACAATAGACTACGGTTGGGCGGTAGAGACGAAGCCATTGTTAGTGGTGATCCCCAATAGTGTGGGGGCTCAGTTGCAAGAATTAGTGTCTAAAGAAGCTAACGAGGATGATGAGAACTCTTGAGGTATGCTATGTTCTTTTACATGATTACTATAGCATATATGATATGCAAGGTACAATAGACTATTTATTATTCATTACGTCTTGCATTTTTCATCTTAACACAAGAGCTTTTACACTATACAATGTTGAACAGGTGATTCATTCATCATCAACAGCTGTAGTAGTGATCCCTGATATCTCATAGCTATTGGCTCGGAAGCCAAATCGATGGATCATAACATCTAATTAGCTCGTGGCAACGAATCTCAGCGCCCATAGCTTTTCTTCGCAGGTAGGGATCAAGAAGAATACCCCTGTCTAGGCAACCGACAAGATCAGAGTGGCTCATTGAGCACTTGATCGCCTCGATGTGGTGAATCGATGAAGGCGAAAAATCCATGGGAGATGAATGAACTTTAGCCCCGAAGTGAGAAGCTTTTATAGTGAAGTAGAATTATTGAGGTGAATTATTGGGGTAGATTTTACCGCCATTATTGAGCGTGTATAAGACTGTTGTATACGTACAAGTATAATACATCTTTCGTATGGATATGTGTATGCTTTTAAAACATGTTTTGTGGATTTTAATATGGTAGAAGTTTTTGTGCTTGAGTAATTCAGGTGTGATTGAAAATAGGGACTGCGTACAGATATAGTGGAAGTCGAAGAGCACACCCTTACACTACACTCAGGTATGATACATCAAACAATATTCATTGTGCTATTGATACAGTAGTCATCACTGATAACATTGATTAAGCTTATTACATCCTTACATACTATAGAAGTGCTCATATATCATTATCGTATACTTGGCAGGTACAGTAGTCTTCGACGATTCACTCATCATCGACACCTGCAAGGGTGATGGCATTCAGCTCATAGAACTCCTGATCAGGAAGCCAATAAATGTGGACCACAACACGAGTGAGCTTTCTACAAGCAGTCGCAGGACCATCTACTTTGGACTGGAGCCATGGATCTAGATTAATACCATTTCTATAGCATTCATTCAGATCGTTGTAGCTCAAGTAGCACTTGAAGGACCGGATGTGTTCCGGACGAGGAGGCAAGGAAGCCATGGAAGATGAATGACCTCTAACCCGAGCGGAGCTGTTTTTATAGTGAAGTGAAATTATTGATGTGAATTATTGTTGTAGAACTGTAGCACCATTATTGGCCTTGTACAAGTATCTCGTACACGTAAAAGTATAGCACATAATTTGTATGTATATGTGCATGTTGGTGACCTCATGTATCTTGGGCTAGAGAACTAGATGAAAGTATTAGTGCTTGAGCAATTTAGGTGTGCTTAAATTTCTCAAAATTGCTTTATTTTCTCCAATTAATAAAATCATGCTTGTTACAACTGTTAATCGTGTGTCCTACTCATCTGCTACTCGCGCACATTCATGCTTTGATAATCTAAACGGCCTTCATATGCTATTCATAATTCACTATTGGGTGACACCAAGGTCTTGGTAGTTATAATTCCTTAAGTGTAGTTGTTGGATTTGGCTTGCTCCACCCGCACTTCTTTATACTTCGTTTCTCCATTCATTGTGCTTAGTCCACTCATCTTGTATCTCATTTTTTCCTACATCATTTGCTCCTAGTGCTTCATATTTTGATCATTAAATGACCGCCATATGCTACTGTTTTCCTTGGTAAGTCTAATCTGTGTGACTCTCACCAATATCTAGTGGATTTGAATTGCATTATGAGAATGTATAATTCCCAAGTCGTTTTTGGATTTGATGGCCCCTTAATATTTTTTGGGACTGTGCGGCCTCATTTATTGTTGGACATTCATCTTTTCTAACCCATGGTTTGCCTACAATTGTTATTTGTGATTAATCATGTCATGAAATTTGGTTAGGTGCCATTTTTTCCTTATTCAATTTTGTCTAGACACATTATGTGGGTTTTTCATATTCCTACATGAGGTTGTTTAAAACAAGACCACTTTACATCCTGGGATTTTTTAAGTTATTCGGGAACCTCAAAGGTGCCATTTTTCCTTATTCAGTTTATTTATACACATTATGTGGGTTTTTCGTATACCTACATGAGGATGTTTGAAACAAGAATACTTTACATGGCCTGGGATTTTTTACAGTATTAGGGAACCTCAAAGGTGCGCACAAGGTAATTTATTGTTTGTTTATTTCATTTGGGACATGGATTTTTTGAGCTCCCTTTTGCTATAGGAATGCTTAGCCTTAGAGTTATTTATGATGCATTTGGTGGAAGTTACAATATGTTGTGAGTTCAGTATGTCATTCGGGTGATTTGTCCTTAATGTTTTTTCGTAGTTACGGCTTTTTGCTGCTCTTGACAGGGGTTGTAGTTGCAACTTTGAGCTATTGTTTTTTGTTGGAACATGAACTTGATCAACGTTTATTTAATTCATGGCTATCACCCTGTATGAAGTTGATCTTGACCTTGACCAACCTTTGTCCTTCACCTTACCTTGGCTTATACACGTCTAGCATAATTATACGTAATTCTTTTCTTGTCTTACATTGATTTTTCTGAGAGTGATTTTTATGACACTATATCGATATAATACGTATATAGTCGATTATGGATTGCTCGTCTTCTCTTTTTATCTTTGTGGACATATATGGTGTGTCTTATGGACATTGGGTTTGAGTATTAGGGGGGCAGCCTGCCTTCTTTTCTTTTGATGAGCTTCATCGAATATTTTCATAGTCTATGTTTCTATCGCTCCTATTGTTGTGCGGCTTGCCTCGTCATTGCCATGCATGTTTGATTTTCTCTAACCATTCATGGGCGTTTTTTAGGGTTCTTTGTGTTGCTTGCAGGTTTTACGCCGTCTTCCGAGGTCCTGCTTTTTTTGGCTTCGCCAACGACCCATCTCCTTCGGTTCTCCAGGCAACACATTCAAGGTTGCTGGCGACCATTTCTCATTAGGGTTTTCCTCGAAAACCCGAAAGGGCGGGGTTTTTTATCCCGATGAGAAGTTGTCGCCATTACCCTTCTATACTGCCTGTGCACATTTCTTTTTTCCGGGGTAGCCCAATATTGTTCCTATGGTCGGCTACCCCTCTCTATTCTTCAAACATTCTATACTGTTGTTGTGATGAACGACGAGCCTATCGTGTCTCTTGCGAGTCCCTTCCCAGAATATGTGCCTATAAATTCATGCTACATGGTTCGGAAATCCACAAAACAAATATCTTGCAATCTGCTTTGCATTCTGCTCTGTACTTAGCAGCAACAATTTGCTACACACTGGCTCGATTCACAATTCTCCCTGCCACTTCCAATGGTCTATCTGCATCATCTGCAACCCTCCACTGCAATGAGGGCGCAGGATCTTCAGCAGCCCAAGCAAGCAGCCCCCTTGCAACATAGTCAGAGCTCGCCAAGCAAGACCGATTTTCCATGGGTGTCATTGAAGCCAAGGAGCTTGGCAGGCCCATAAATAACAACATTGATTCAGTCGGCCTTTGCTTTAGCTATAAATATTTGGAAGCCTATGTTGTTTGAACCTCTGCTGCTATAAATATTTGGATCTCTAGAATTCGTCCGATGCAATTCTAAACACTGTTGCTCTTTCAAACAAGAAGATTCCTCCCATGATTGAGTTAGCAGGATAAGGAATTCCTACAAGAATCTGAGCTCGCTTCAAGCACTATTGATGTCCGATTTCTTCTTGTTGTCTTTTGATATTGATGGAGGTGAGACCTTAGGGTATGGTTGCCCGCCACCGCGGATGTACCGTACCCTGTGGTACCAAAAGCCACCTCTGCGCCATCCTACAGTCCCCCCTGAACGCACACCTGGTGTCACGACTTCGTGAGCCGAGAAGTCGTGGCTCCTCGTGCCATATACCCACTCATCGCGCACCTGGGAACCCCCGAACATGCCCATTCCAAGGCATGATTCAATGCCCGGGGCTGGAATTCGCACGCAAATTCCAGCCTCAATGCATGCAGATGAGATGGGCAATCAGTGTGATTGCCCAGGAACAAGAAATTCACGCACAACCCCTCAGTTCTGGCTTGGGACTCAATTGAACCCCTGCTGTTGCCGAAGGGTAGACCAATGGTGTCCACTAGAGCTTGATCAGGGATCGATGCGACAATGCCAGGCAGCAGCAGAGCGACAATAACAGCCAGCAAGCGAGTTTGTGCGCCTAAATCAAAGAAGAAGCCTCCTCAGACCAGCGGATCGGGAGCTACAATGACGAGGAAGTCGACAAAAAGAGGCCAATGGACGGAGGAGGAGATGCTAGACGCTCTTGATGAGGTGAATGAACATGGTATTTCAATTAGAGAAGCCTCTAGACGATCTGGTATCCCAGAATCATCCATCAGAGACTGGTTGTATGGCTGAATTTCCCGCAAGCATAGTTACCGAAAACGGCCGTTTTCGCCGTTTTTTTGCCGTTTTTGACTTTTTTGCCCCGAGCCGTATTCAAATGCTAAAACGGCCCTCTAAAAAACGTGATGCAAAAAACGGTGAGGTGGCGTTTTTTTTTGCCGTTTTTGTGTAAAAAACGTCCGTTTTTTGTAATATTTTTTTTTTTTCAGGCCATCCACGAATTTGTTGGACGACGTTTAGGCAAATTTTGAGGGAAAAAACGGGCCCCTATTTTTTGAGAGCCTACAACCGCTCAGAAATCTTCATGGCCGAAGTCTTGGAGCAACTGATTCAATCTCGGTTTGAAGGCGCAGAGGTCATTGTTAGTTAAGAAGATCATGGTTTTCATCCATTCCAAAGCATTTCCAGTTAAGATTTTTCTATTCTTTCAATCTGAAGCATTTAGGTTTTGTAGCAATATGCACAATAAAGATCATTTCGTTGAAAAAACAACATATACAAGCAAGAGCTTTTCGATTTCTAGAATATTTCAATTTTCAGAAGAGTATTTCGATTTCCATTTTGTATTGAGTTAGATCTATCAGTCTGAAGACTTTTAGTTTTGTAGTAGCTATACAATGAAGAACATTTTGATTGAAACAACATATACAATGAAGAGCATTTCGGTTTTATGCATTTTATATAGTGATATTGAAAAACAAAGATAGACATACAATGAAGAGCATTTCGATTTTGCAAAATTATTATGAAGAAATAAGATTTAAATAGCATTACGGTTCTATAGCAAAGATCAAATTCATATTTTAGAAACCGAACCATCAAATTCATGTCTGTAGCAGCTTATGTTTTACAGAATTATTTAGGACTGATGACACAATAGCCTGCTTTTATTATTTTTGTCTAAGTTTGAAGGGTCTATAGGCCACGATATTCTTTAGCTAACCTGTTAATTCCTTTTTTTTTGTTACCCAGTTATGGCAAATATCTAAATGGTTGGATTGCAGGCAACTGAGACCTCATCTATTTCTGCAACAAAAAATGGTTCAATAGGTTCTAGTCATCAAAACAGATGTGACTTGTCATGATCCAAGACATATTGTTAAGTGCTTCAGTCATCTTCTTCTTTCCTAAAGCTTTAGTCATACTTCTTCTTCCCTAAATTTCGACTGCAGAAAATGCAAACTCAAGTATCTGGCAAGAAAGACTTAGCAATATGCTATGCAAATCTACTTCACTTCATCTATTTGAGTTCATTCTAGTAGGATATTTATGTACTTTGTTCTGAAGTTAAAACACCATTTGGCTTAGCCATAAAAATGGTTTGTATCTGTTTTTCTTCAAAAAAATAATATTCAGACTGGCAAAATGTTTTTTAAGTGAATCTAATCTGGAAAATTTGTTTTATCTGGTTTTCATATGATCTATAGGAATATGGTATGTACATAAATTTTAGTACTCTCTGTTATGATTTATGGCTGACCTTAGAGCAATAGCTTTGAAAGATATGGAAAAAAAAACCTAGGAATTCTTTGAATAGGGTAAGACATAAGGGGCATTATATTTCTACTTAGATTGGCCTACAGATGAATTTATAAGTCATTTGCAAGGAAGGCTTGGGACGCAATGACTTATATAGATCGCAACCTTCTTTCTTGAAATCACTTATTTATGAAATGTTATTTAGTTACATTGTACAAGCATATTTAGATTCTACTGTTATAAGTATGATAAATTTACATTATGAGTGCATTTATACATGTACGCTTTTTTTTTGGGGATTTTTTCAAGAACTTGCCGTTTTTTGGGCCGTTTTCGTATTCGTTTTCGTTTTCGTTTTCAATCCCAACCTGCCGTTTTCATTCCGTTTTCGTTTTTGGTAACTATGCCCGCAAGACAGAAAGACATCCACAGATCCTAACACCGTCCCAAGAAAAGGAACTTGTGGATTGATGACATATTCAACAAAATTTGGACTTATTCAGATTTAATAGATAACACTTCAAGAACGCCATTATAAGAATATATGTATTGTTTGATTCTTCTTGATTGTTATAATTTTTATACGTTTTGATTATATAAGTTTATCTTTAAATTAAAACAATAATGGTTATCAAAGAATTATCTTGATTTCCAAACTAATTTTTTATTTGAATCTATTTAGAATTCGACATTTCAAGAATATAAAAATTTCAATTTTTAGTGATAACATATTCAAAATTTAGCAATCATAATAATTAAATGAAATTTGATGGTTTGATAAGCGATTGACTTGAAACTATTATAAGAATTTCACAATTTACAAACTTTTACACTTATAAAGAATACTTTAAGAAAAGTTTTATGTTGAAATTAATTAAATGATATAAAGTTATTGGTTTAATAATAACTATTGAATAATTTATTATTGATGAAATAAAATATATTGACATTTAATTAATAATAAACTATTCATTTTTTATTAAACATAAACGTAATCATTTAATTAATGTCAATCTAAAACTTTCTTTAAATATTTTGAAAAGAATAGGATTTTAAATCGATGAAAATACAGAGTTATCTTAGATGAAAATTTAATCATAAATCGATGAAATCGAGAATTAATTTAGACATCCGGCCTGCAGAGGCAGAAAAACCTATCCCTTTTTGCAATTTGCGTGAGGTGCGCTGATAATTGTTTTGTTTATTTATTATATTATATATACTATTTTTTATTTATATTTCGATTTTTTCAGCTTCCTAGAAGATGGATACCTTTTGTGGAGGATCACGCGTTCCGTTGGGAGTCAAGCCCTTTATCTCCATTTAGCATAGCTACAAAAATAGTGAGTCAGAAGTCGGACGTGGTGTCAACGAGACTTGGACTTCAAGGGACCTTCCATACTTCCATAATGTTTTGCCTTGCATTGACGGCTACGTATCTTGGTAAGTTTGTAGGAATTAAGGAGCATTAGAGTAATTTTAGCGTTGAAGGTTAAGTGTTAAACATCTAAGATGACATATTCAACAAAATTTGGACTTATTCAGATTTAATAGATAACACTTCAAGAACGCCATTATAAGAATATATGTATTGTTTGATTCTTCTTGATTGTTTTAATTTTTATAAGTTTTGATTATATAAGTTTATCTTTAAATTAAAACAATAATGGTTATCAAAGAATTAACTTGATTTCCAAACTAATTTTCATTTGAATCTATTTAGAATTAGACATTTCAAGAATATAAAAATTTTAATTTTTAGTGATTTAACAGATTCAAAATTTAGCAATCATGATAATTAAATGAAATTTGATGGTTTGATAAGCGATTGACTTGAAACTATTATAAAAATTTCACAATTTACAAATTTTTACACCATTAAAAAGTACTTTAAGAAAAGTTTTATGTTGAAATTAATTAAATGATATAAAGTTATTGGTTTAATAATAACTATTGAATAATTTATTATTGATGAAATAAAATATATTGGCATTTAATTAATAATAAACTATTAATTTTTTATTAAACATAAACGTAATCATTTAATGAATATCAATCTAAAACTTTCTTTAAATATTTTGAAAAGAATAGCATTTTAAATCGATGAAAATACAGAGTTATCTTAGATGAAAATTTAATTCTAAATCAATGAAATCGAGAATTAGTTTAGACATCCGGCCTGCAGAGGCAGAAAAACCTATCCCTTTTTGCAACTTAGATGAAAATTTAATTCTAAATCGATGAAATCGAGAATTAGCTTAGACATCCGGCCTGCAGAGGCAGAAAAACCTATCCCTTTTTGCAACTTACGTGAGGTACGCTGATAATTGTTTTGTTTATTTATTATATTATATATACTATTTTTTATTTATATTTCGATTTTTCCAGCTTCCTAGAAGATGGGTACCTTTTGTGGATGATCACGCGTTCCGTTGGGAGTCAAGCCCTTTATCTCCACCTAGCATAGCTACAGATATAGCGTGTCGGAAGTCGGACGTGGTGTCAACGAGCCTTGGACTTCAAGGGACCTTCCATACTTCGATAATGTTTTGCCTTGCATTGACGCCTACGTACCTTGGTAAGTTTGTAGGAATTACCACTTCAAGAACGCTATTATAAGAATATATGTATTGTTTGATTCTTCTTGATTGTTATAATTTTTATAAGTTTTGATTATATAATTTTATCTTTAAATTAAAACAACAATGGTTATCAAAGAATTAACTTGATTTCCAAACTAATTTTCATTTGAATCTATTTAGAATTAGACATTTCAAGAATAAAAAAATTTCGATTTTTAGTGATTTAACAGATTCAAAATTTAGCAATCAAGATAATTAAATGAAATTTGATGGTTTGATAAGCGATTGACTTGAAACTATTATAAGAATTTCACAATTTACAAACTTTTATACTTATAAAAAATACTTTAAGAAAAGTTTTATGATGAAATTAATTAAATGATATAAAGTTATTGGTTTAATAATAACTATTGAATAATTTATTATTGATGAAATAAAATAGATTGACATTTAATTAATAATAAACTATTCATTTTTTATTAAGCATAAACGTAATCATTTAATTAATGTCAATCTAAAACTTTAAATATTTTGAAAAGAATAGCATTTTAAATCGATGAAAATACAGAGTTCTCTTAGATGAAAATTTAATTCTAAATCGATGAAATCGAGAATTAGTTTAGAAAACACTTTAAAGTAAGTATCATATTTTCGATCTAAAGATAAACCTAACAAATTATTAAAATTAATAAGAGCTAGAAATACATATGATATTATCATGGCATTCTTGAAGTACATTTATTAGATTTGAATAAGTCCAAATTTTGTTAAATATTTCATATTGGGCCATTGGGAGGGCAGAACAGGGGATGGGCGTAACCCTGTCCTCGGTCAAGGAGCGTGCTGCAGAACTGGCCAAGGAGAACAATCCAGCATTCGAAGGCGTTCCAGGTGGAAAGTGGTGGAAACTATTCAAACAGTGTCATCCTGAGATCTCTCTTAGGAGTGCAGAAACTCTAGATGTCTCACATGCCCGGGCTATGAATCAAGAAAACTTGGATAGGTTCTACTCAGGCCTTAAAGAAATATATGATGAGTATAACTTCCCTCCTTCAAGGATCTGGAATGCAGATGAGACCGGGATCCAAGCTGGGAAAGTAAAGGGCCTAAAGATAATTGCAAGGAAAGGTGAGAATAGGGTTAGTGAGCTGGTCATGAATACCAATCTTAGTGTGTGTAAATGCAGAAGGGTTTAAAATACCCAGTATGTACATTTTCAAGGGAAATAGGATGAGGCAGGACAACATAGCCAGGTGTGAAGAGGGGGCAATTCAAGCTGTCCAGCAGTCAGCTTGGATGACAACTAAACTCTTTAAGTCTTGGTTGTCTCACTTCCAGAGTAGCCCTTAAGCTTGAAATATCGCCAAAAGGCTATTTTTTGGACATTTGCATTTTTCTTCACTACTGTTGAGTAGGATCAATTAGGAGTGGTGCCAATAAAATATCGCCACCTTGTCTACGAAATTTTCTCCCTCCACTCATAAGTTAGCCTACGTCACTAAATGATAAATACTTGGATTGGCCTCCATGTGAATTTTATTCTTGGTAATTATTCTAAAATCACCCCTTAACCCACAAAAATCATGTAAAATTAATACGAATTCTATTCTTAGTGAATTTTTTGAATTGCTGTTTATCTCTAAGAAAGAACAAAAAAAAAAAGGAAAGGGAAAAAACCATGCATATTACATGGATTTCATGATCCAGCTCCAACATCCAGGTATGCAATCCTGGAGTATTTTTGCTTTTGGTCTATTGTTTATTCAATCTTAGAAAGATGACTGAAATCAAATCGGTTCGTACTTGCCCACTATAATATGCAATTATGCCTCGGCTAAATTTGTGTACTTGTTTTTGTTTAGCCCTTAGTGTGGAGCTATTGAGATTTACAATCAGATAAGGGCTACGAGGTATGTTGTAGAGTACTTATAGTTGGTTTGCTTACTCATTTTATCAAAACACTTGCCCTCTTGATTTGGTTATGAGGCAATTGATTTTCTTACATTTTAGAATAGAATAGAAGGAAGGAAGGAACAACCGAGCAACCGTGCCTTATCTTGGCTATCAATTTTTTCTATTTTGTGTTATTATGATTATTTCTACGTACGTGCAACCAATCTAGGTAACACATGATGTATATGATTGTCTGTCTCCTGTATTTTAATCATCAACTGGTCAGTTCAATTGTTGCATAGACATTTTTATGACATGATCAAACTCTTCAAATTGGGGACGAATGATGTTAAATATCGTGGTAGAAATCTAGGGTTTAGGCACCAATGTCTTCCGATTGCGGGATTAGACTATTACCTTGTTTTTTCTAACGGCCCATTATCTAATCATTTAGAAAATACAATATCTAAGCATTTTATCGCTCAATTAGGGGTGTCACAATGAAGGTAAATTTAGGGTCCAATAAAAATTAATGCCTTAGGGTACTACTAGATGCTGGGTGTAATTTACGTTTTTATTGTTGACACTAATCAGCTTGGCCTTTCTCTTCTTAAGACACATATGTCAATGTCTGGTAACATGTATATTCATTATGTGAGCATTACGCTTATAAATATATACGGACATAACAAAAATATATATCGTAGACTCAAATTTTACTTGAGAAAAAAACATATACTCCATTGCTTGATGGATGAAAGATTCGCCAAGGTTGCTACAACTCAAATTGAAGCCCAAAACAAAATCGCCAACATAACTAATCGAAAAAATCTAAGATTCGCCTCACATTCTAAATTACACTTATGAAAATTTGGACTTAAGGGCTACCCTGCTCACTTCCAATGTAGAGTGCCTGGAGGAGTATCACCTGAACGACCACATCTGATCTTGCTTGATGGGCATGGAAGCCATATAGAATTGGATGTCATACTGGCAGCCAAAGACATAGGAATACATTTTGCACTATTACCTGCACATACATCACATAGGCTGCAGCCACTAGATGTCTCATGCTTTGCGCCTTTCAAGGCAGCTTTCAAAAGATTGAGGGCTGAATACATGGTAAGAAAAGGCAGGTCTGAACCTAAGAGGGAGGACATAGCTGAATTGATCTCCATGTCCATGGCTGCAGGGTTAACAGTTTTGAATATTAAGGCTAGTTTCATGGCTACAGGGATATGGCCGTTCAATCCAACAAGGGTAGTGCCTGGAAAGGAAGGCAGTAGTCTTGCTCGAGAGGAAGTTTATGTGCCAGCACCACTACTTGATCAAGCAGCAATAATTGATGATGGATTGGCTATCCCCATTGTGCAACCTGCAGCAAATGAGAGTGCACAAATGGATGAAGTTGATAGGAGTGAACCAATGGCACAACTATGTGACCAAGGGTTGAACATAGAGGGTTTCAACATGCAAGAAATTGACTTGCAATGGGAGGAACATGTGCAAGCCACATGTGACCATGCAGCAAATAGCTTGGGAACAATGCAGCAAGTCTTACTCCATAGGGCAGCAGCAGATCAAGCTCCAGGCCAGCAAGCATCCCAGGTTGCACCAAGTCAGGGCACCCAAGATGCAACAAGGAGGAGGAGGGAGATTGCACCTAATCTTCATGGAAGAGTACACATTAGCAACAATGAATTCTGCCAAGCACTTGCAGCAGAAAAGGCAAGAAGATAGGAGGCTGAGAGACTGAAGGTCCAGCAAGCTGCCCTTAAGAAAGTGGAGGCAGCCAGGAGGAGGGCTGAAAAGGAAGAAGCCAGCAGGCGGGCTGCTGCAAACTGGATAGAGAAGGAAAGTAGAAAGCAAGCAGAGGCTTTGTATGAGGAGAGCACCAGAAGGCTGAGGGCATTTATATATCCAGCAGGCCAATCCAGGGTGAAAGCCATCTTTGGCTGCCAAAGACCATTGAATGAGGCAGCAAAGGCCAGGAGGTTGGCTGCAATGAAAAGGATGAGAGAAAGGCAAGGCAGGGCAAGGCAGTTCATTAGAGAGGATGACAATTGGGAAACTTGTGTGCCGAGCAGCCAGAATGACGAGGTGGTGGTTATCCAAGTACCTGGAGAGCAGGCAGGTCTTGAACACATAGTAGCTCCTCGAACACAAACCCTGGACATAGGTTGCAGTCTTGAAGACACACACTTATGTGAGGGAGATGGGGTGCATCCTCAATCAATTAGCATAGAGGGCTGCATCCCCTTGGTCAGGCCTACACCTAACAAAGTCAGCAACATCCGTTCACCTTTGAAGAGATGTGACCTTGCCATCAAACAAAGAACATTCAATCCTTTAGCTAACTCTTTGAGGATGGATACACAAGGCTGGATAAACTATGCAGCAACAAACACAGGGCCATGAAATGATGAAATCAGGGCAATTGACAAGGCCAGACATATTCGGGAGATGGCTGAGATTGGAGTTGATGCCGAAGCTCTTGCTACAGCAAGGGGCATGGACGAGGGCTTCTTTAGAGCATGGAGGTCTGCAAAGGTATGCAGTAGGGTCTTTGCTGTAATGTTGTGCTCAATCTTCTTAACATACTTTTGGTATTGCAGGTAAATGAGGCAACACCAGAACTACCTTTGAACACGAACACAGCTTAACAGGTATGTAGCTTGTAGCTGTCTTTTGACATGTGGATCTGATATTCATGGGTTGACATTTAGAACCCATTGATGCAGGATGCATATGATTCAGACGAGACCATAGAAGAGTAGTAATTTGTGCTACAAAACATTGTGCAAAAGGAGGATGACTTCACTTGTTTTTTTAATGTCAAGCAAGCATCTGAACATAAATATCATGTTTTCTTGAATACAAAATGCCAACACTACAAGAGAATGCCTGTTCTGCGTCAGAAAATGCGTCAGAAAAATCTTATGGGTTTTTCCTGTGAGGCTTTGACGAATTTTCTGACGAAAATACTGACGCAAAAACTGACGAAAATTTTTGACGAACAATGTGACGAAAAATCTGACGCATAAATTGACTGACGAAAAATCTGACGAATATTCTGACGCAAAATTTGACGAATAATCTGACGAAAAATGCGACGCAAAATCTGACGAAAAATCTGACGAATGGTTCTGACGAAAAACGTGACGCAAAATCTGACGAAAAATATGACGAATGTTTCTGACGATTAATCTGATTTCAAGTCTGACGAATAATATGACGAAAAGTCCTGACGATTAATCTGACGATAATTCTGACGAATGTATGACGAATGTTATGACGATTTTTTTCGTCAGTATATTCATCAGAATATTCGTCAGTATATCTAACATGGCATTTTTTAGCTTTAGGTCAGCATTATAGGTTTCCATACTTATTTCTATGAGTTGCATGACTTCATACATACCAAAGGAATAAGAAATGCTCATATGCATGTAGATATGAAACATTTTACAATCTATGTCAAACATATCAAATAGTTAGACGAGGTAAATTGTACAATGTTATCTTGCCTTTGGAAAGGAGACTTAATTAAGGAGAAGTCATTTCATGTTTATCGATCTTTAATTAAGGGCTTGCAAGTTCATTTGGATGATTTCTTGAAAGGTTGATGAGTTTGTAGGCTATCATCTTGTGTATCAATCTTTGTCAACATTTCTCTATTATCTTGCAACTAAGTGACTTGAACATGAAAACAAAGGCAAATGATTTAGTAATTTTCATTTAGTTAGCTTTATATATTAT
Organism: Isoetes taiwanensis; assembly: GCA_021234155.1. Classification (NCBI taxonomy): domain Eukaryota; kingdom Viridiplantae; phylum Streptophyta; class Lycopodiopsida; order Isoetales; family Isoetaceae; genus Isoetes; species Isoetes taiwanensis. Next base: position 1,073,037 of record JAJEKV010000035.1, on the reverse strand, counting down.
GAAATTTTTGGAGATTTGAGTATACCCCATTGTTTACAAAATGTTACGGTGCATTAGTCCTTATTACACATATTGGTAGTCATCCAATGAGAAAGAAAAAAGAGTTTTATGATGCATCACAAAGACCACTTTGTTAACTTTATTTACACGCCAATATTATACTATTCTATCAAAGAATGTCCACATATGGTCCACGTGGATATTAAGGCATGAATCATGCCCCATTCTTGGATGCATGGTCAAGAAGTTGTTCCTTCATGGCCTAGAATAGTAGGAAGCCCCCCAACAAGTGGTGGCATTGCATATGTGCCTTTTCAGTGATCATGCATAGAACAACTAGATAAGTTGTTTAAATACATTATGTTGGCGTCTGGGTTTTGGCAAATATGGTAAAATACATTATGAAGGCTTAAAAAATGGAGAGAGTGGCGAACTTTGGACCCTTCAAATTCTCATAAAAGAAAAAGGCTCTACAAAAGGTCTGCATAAATAGAATAGAATAGAAAAAAGCTCTTGTTTCCTTCATTTGGAATTTTTTTTATGGAAGCTCTTAATGCATGGTCAAGATTTTTTGCAATGCTATGATATCGAATAGCACCCTAAAGTGGGTTAATGGGTCATTGTTTAATACTCCTTGGAAACCTTAAAATTGTTCCTTGGTAGACATCCTACCTGGATATATGACATGTAATAAAGATATCATGGGGCATCATGGTTTTTTAGGGGTATATGACACCAGAATGAACGAGAATATTTTTTAGAGCATTATAATTATATTTGGTCTATAGCGTTTGTTGGTCTTGGTTTTTGAGACCCTTGTCGTAAATCGAAGGTGTGGCAAATATGAGAATAGGTGAAAGGCTTAGGAACTATGTGGAAAAAGCCTAGGAGATGGCAAAAAATGACAATGGCAGTGATAATCTACCTTGCTACTACATGGCAATATGAAATGTATGCTTGGCAAAATACATGGCAAGTTTTAAGCCTAATATGCTTGAGGTGCATCTAGATTACATAATTTTTTTATATGAACCATGCAATATACATGTGCTCACATAGCTCATGGCACTCACACATGTGTAAGCCTTCCCACATAGCACATATTTTCGTTTATGGGCAAGAGTTGGCATAGTATTTAAATAATACTTTTATAAATGAGCCATTGGGTTTCTTTGCATGCATGCAACATGCAGGCAATATACTTTTGTGAAAAGAAAGAGGAAAATGCTTTCTTATCTGATCTTCTAGCCCAAATTTCTCTTTACATGTTGCAAAAGGGGCATCGAGCCTTTTTGAGTTTTTCTACCATGGCATTAAATTGTGAGTTTTTGATCCCTCAAATTTTCATAATCCAAATAATAGAAATCGTATGCCAATTGCCAGTTAGGTTTCGTGGAGGGCATGGCCTTAGCGGCCAATCTGACCACATATGATCCGGCAGCCCGGATCGGGTGTTCCTACAAAAAAAATCTGTTGTTGATTCCGTGCCTTAGCAGCCTGATTTACCCTGGAGTGTAAGGCCGACCTGTTTGACATCGTTTAGGAACTTCATCAGTTGCTTTCCATGCCATAACAGTACAAATGCATTCTCGGCTATCAAAAGATACATGGCTTTATAAAAGGTAGGTGAAGAACAGGATTCTGGTTGGCATGTGGTGCTTAGATATGTTGTCATTTGCAATGGCATCTAGTTCCACTTAAAAAAGCTGAACAGAATGGAGCAACTGCCACTAATCAGTTGGAGCTGGCCGTGTTGCTCAAAATTGCAGATTGCGGATAGTTTTATGCTCTGACCGAGTTTAAGGATCTGGAACATGATTTTTGAGCAGAGGTCCAAATGATTTTCAACAAATACAATCACAGAATCTGGAGGCGTAACGATTCAGGTTCTATCTGATGTTCAAATTGCTCATTTGTATCATTTCTATTCTGAATCAGTATGATCTTAAGTTTTTAAAGTTTGTCTCTTTGCAAACTTTATTTACATTCTTTATGCCATGCTGATGCTTACTTCAGTTCCGGCTCTAATATAGATATAGCAGAGAATGACGGTTTTACAAGTTTCGATGTTGCAAAGGGATGCCATATAGCGGCTGTTCCATACACCAGGATATATCTCTGGCTCTTATAATCAGGTTGGAATCCATGTTCATCTGAAAATAATGGATCGATGTCTCATTTTTGTAGTTATTGCCATAAAAGGCTTTACTTGGTAAACTACTGTAAACATTTCTTACAGCAAAGGGAAAGGCATTTGTAATATGACATCCTGTAATACAAGTTCGGAGAAGCATTGTTTAGATGCTTGTGATGCAATTCTGTCCGAAAATGGTACACTGATTTATTATTTTAAGAAAATCAGGTTTGCAGTTTGGAATATGGCAAACCTAGGCTCTGTTATGGCGAAAAATCAAATGCAAACTGATGATACTTGGTGAGCGAAGCAAATACCATTTGCTAATATGTTCTAAGATACATGGAAATAAATGATTATACAAGTTTTATAGTTTATGTGTTGCATAAATTTCTCAAATAGGCAGAAATATGTATTTGCGTTTGCCATTTAACCTTGTTCAATTCTGGAATTTTGAGCATAAGAAATTATGGCTGTAATTTTTGGGATGACACCTAATTAAATTTATTCTACCTAATTCGTTTGTGCCCTTGCTTGATGAAGTTAACTTGGCTTACAGCTTTACATCCCAGCTTTACATCCCAGACGAAACTTTATTTTGCTATAGAGTGTGATCTCAAACTGCCAATGGCGAATGCTGGAAAATCATCTACTGAATTTTGAAATGCTGATGTGCAATTAGAGGACATGACGGACGAGTTTTCTAAGGTCTGATTCACTCGTTTATATATTTTACATTGATTGGTACGGTTTACATGCCCCATTATTTTTTAGATATATGCCTATGCCTCCATAGCAAAAGTGCATCTAGAAACTTTACTTTCATGCATTTATATGCCGGATTCTCCATAGAAAAGAATGTATTCTCTTCTTTTAAGACATTGTCTAAGGTAATTAAACTTAGATAATTAAACTTAGATAAAATCTGCAGTACTTTTAAGTTGTTTGAGATCTTGCTTGCAGCTCAACACTTGCATAAAATTAGAGAAGGTATATGTAAGTGTTGAATCAATAAGTTCTTGCTCGTAGCTTCTTGGCTTTCAATTTGTGTTATTTTGATAATTGTGAATGAAAAGAATAGATTGGAATCTATGAATTTAATTTTTCCAGAAATACTGTAGGATTACATAAGTCTAGAACCTTTTTAATTTCTCTATACATGATGCTGCAAAGGTTCTTTATATATGATGCTGCGTATAATATGGATGGTCAACTCAAAATGAAAAGGTATATTTCAATATTTTCTATCTCCCAAGTTTTTATTCTTGTCTAGTTTTTATTCTAATTGTGAGATGATAGCTAGACTGTGTAGGACACCAGAAGGGAGTTATGAAAAACTATTTCTTGAAGACTGCAGTTGAAGCATTCTGTGAAGACTTTGGATTTCTTCTTTTTTCATGCTGCTGTAGTTTGGTGGAGCCCATTGTCTCAAGATCTTTGACATGTAACTATGATTCGATTTAAATACAAAAATTTGTCTTTTATATACACTCTTATCTCTTTATGAATTTGTACCCCATTAAATTCAAGCATTATTAACGAATAAAACAGTAGCCTTGGCATAATGACGAATATGACGAATAAAATACTAATGAAGCATATGATAGATATTATATTGTGACACAAATCGAACAAAAATTTTGACGTAAATTCTGACGAAAATTTTGATGCATACTGTGACGAATTTTTGTGACGAAAAATATGACGAAAAAAGTGACGAATACTTCTGACGAAAAAAATGACGAAAAAAATGACGCTAAATCTGACGAAAAATATGACGAAAACTCTGACGAAAAATCTGACGCTAAATATGACGATTTTGCATCAGAAAATCTGACGAAAACTCTGACGCAAAATTTGACGATTTTTCGTCAGAAAATATTCGTCAGAATATGCGTCAGCCATATGAGTCTGGGCAATTCTCTATCTGTGAAGGGTTTCTGACGCAAAACATGTTTTCTCTTGTAGTGCAAGTTAAATACATGAACACGTTGTCTTTGGGATGTCCTCAAGGAAATTACATTTCATAGGAACTCTCGGGCAAATACATTGTTGCTTGCAAAAAATGCCTTTACAAAACACTAAATCAAAATGGCACTAGGCTTATTTCAAAAAACAGCAAAACAAAAACTAAAAAAACATAGAAGGGTCGTCCAGTGTGCCAAGGATCACCAGCATTCATGTGCTCAGGTCTCCTGATTAACAGGGCTTTCAAATTTCACATTGTCCGCCTCAGCAACCGTGACCTTGCAGTGCACCAGATCATGCTCGCCCTTTGCATGCTGTATCTGGTCACAAATCTCTGGTGTGACCACCACATTCAGGTTAGACCTGGCAGCAGCAGAGATCTCTTCGCGATTGACAAGGCAATTCTTCAGAGTGAAGGAGCCAAGCTCCTCTGTCTGCACAGACGCATCAGAGTATCGGCGCTCCCTCTTCTTCGATGGGGAGGGTGTCCCTGGAGGGGGCTTGCGGTAACCACCTCCTGCAATACCTTGGCCCTTCCTCCAATACCCTTCCATAGTGCTGCAAATCAGAAGGAGTCCCATTGGATAGATTGAAAGATAGACTGAAACCCAGAACAAACATTACCTTGACGACGGAGTTGATCGGAGCCCGATCGTCCGAGTTGGTCGGGGGCCGAATGCTTGCCGAAATGAGTCACCGGGATGCCAATTGAGGGAAAGGGCAAAGACTTTTATAGCCAAGATTGAAATGATGAAGGCTCTGCCAATTTGTGCGAGGCTCTACAAACCATAATCCTCTCAAATCATTTGGAGGAAGCCGATTTAGGGGTAGATCAAACGTCTGGAGGAGAGATTCTTTTGGCAAAATCTCGAAATAGGGCCAGAATGGGTAGCGGATGATGGTCCCTGCACCCTCGATCAGTGGAACGTTGGGCCATGATGGGATCTTCGGGTTGCGCGACTGCGAGCGCGGCGTGAGGCCTAAGAATGAGGTGCCATCACGACGTGGGTAGGCAAAGGCATCGAGACCACCCTTGGGTCGCTAAATAGGTTATGCCCAATGCGCCTTAGGATGCCATAATGATGTAATGGTGGAACACGCCAAATACGATAGGTGGCTACCTAGATAGCCGGCTGTAGTTGAGGGCGAAAGTAGGCCACCATGCATGGAGTGGCTAGGTATATCACGCATGGGGCTTACCCCTTAACTTTAGAGGCCACAACTTTTAACCGTAGATAATTTAAAGGCAATTTTCGATAGGGCTTATGGCGTCCGGACAGTATCCAATGACACCTGGATTGATGCAATTGGACCATTTTTTGGCATTTTAATGGGCGCACGCCTCTTAAGTGCGCTGATCTGATATGAAGTTCCTGAGCTGCAGTTCCTCAACCTGCTAAACCGACAGAGCTTTCATGTGAAATTCACATGGCAAGAAAGGCAGATGTGCAGGCATTAAGCTTCAACTCACTCCATTTCAACAATCCCACTCCACTTAAGCGATCATGTCCAAGCCTGCACTCCAGCAACCAAATTGGACCCCCGCAACCAAAAACACAGGCATGCAATCATGACCTGTCATGCCGATCTCCAAAGGCTTCTCCTTCTAAATTCGCACCATAGTGAAATAAACAGATACTGCTCCCTTCCGGCCATACCAGACAAAAACAAAAAAAAAATGCCCGTAAGCTGCTCAAACCCATCCAAAAAATACCCTGGACATACCATTTCAGATACATACACCCCCAAAATCTAGGCAAAACCATGCATGAAATACGGTCCCCAAAATACCAAACGAAATAATAATCTAGGCAAAACCATGCATGAAATACGGTCCCCATTTATGATTGCCGTTTGTTTACCATTGAAATGCCTATATTAGAAACTGAACCCTATGAGCAGGCCAAGACCAAGACGTAAGGCTGTCAAAGGCACCAGACCGAAATGTAAAATTAAACACAATGATTTCCATAACTGATGTAAAAAAGATGTTATGCCGATGCCAATGACTCAAGATACACGATGCATGCATACAGAGTATCAATGCCAATGTGCATGACACACAATGCATACAAAAAAGACAACGAGAATTTTAAGCCAAAATGTTTTGTCTTCGAAAGGGCCTTTTCTGTTGCTCCTTCAGCAACAACATAGACAATCAGCATTTATTGGATTACAAGAGAGGCTGATAAAATCAGACAACAACAATCTCCTTTCGCAACTTCTCGAGTTCCAAATAGGCAGTAGAATATGGCAAGAACTCATCCATATAATCTTGACCAATGTATCTAAGGGCTCGAGCGAGCATGACAATCTTACCTGTCTCATCTCCTGTAGCTTTCCTAACATACCTTGCTGGATTCCCACCCCAAACCTCTCCAGAAGGAATTATCCTACCAGGAGGAAGCACAGATCCTGGTTCCAATATCGCATGTGTTTCAACGATCGATCCTTCCATCAATACGCACCTCTCTCCGATAATTGCCTCGTTCTCAATGACACAAGATCGGAGACAACTGTTTGCACCAATTGTCACGAATCTCCCAATATCCAGATGTGCAGGAAGACCTGCATAAAAAATGAAGTTTCACAACCATACATGATAGGAACTGAAATATTATAGATTGATGTGGAAAATTGCTAAATTACATCATTGACAAAGCAGTATTTATCAATTCAGTCCACACATCTCAAAGGGATTGAAAGAAACAGTTTCACACTTGGGAAGGCAAAACAATTCCCTGAATTCTAATACATATTTTTTATCCTTCAATTACTGTTCACTATAAACAAGACGTCCAATGATTGAAGGCGAAGTGACCTTCTAGAATAATTAATCTTTACTGGCTCTTTACTGGCTCCATAGATGAAAACATGATAATCTCATTTGCTGGTTGAAGATGCAACAGAATATTAACCAGCGACAATTCTTCAGGAGCTTCCTAACGTAAAATATGATCCAACAAATTTCTTTGTGGCCATTGGGACAATCATTCAATTATTTATGTTGTGGCAATTGAAGATCAAGAGCAAAAAAAAGTGGAGCAACGATTAAGAGAGGTAATGTAGCACAAATTAATAAGCTGGTCCGTTGTTTGCTAAAGTAGAGAGGTCCAGATTTAAGAACACAACTATAACTATGATTTATATGTTGAGAAGAAACTCCATACCTGTTGGAAGCTGGGAAGCCACATGCAGGACACATCTATCCATCACATTTGAGGAGAAGCCCACGTTAATTCGATTAAGGTCCCCCCGAAGAACAGCCCCATGCCACACAGTGGCCCTGTCATAAACACGAACATCACCCACAAGGACGGAATTTGGGGCAACCCAAGCATCAACAGCAACATAAGGGTATTTGTCAGTGCCAAAGGGGACCTTAGTCCGCTGGCCCTTATAGTCCCAATCTAAACGGTGAAGAGATTTACGCTGTTCTACCTCTTCAAGGGAGGTGCAGAGGCGCCGGAATGATGCTCCTGGGGCAGGTTGGATCTTCGAAGGTTTCACCAATTGGGCAGATCGGAGCAAGGCGGCACGAGCTGCCATAGCTCCTCCTCTTTTTCTACACTAATAACGATGTTATTTCTCCATGTTCATGTATTAGGGTTTACCATTTTATTATATTGTCTCTGTAAAACTTGAATGGGGCCTTAAAAAGTACAGTCCTTTCCACGTTCAGAAACAAAGTTAGTCAAATTGCCATTCCTTGTGTTTACAACAACTAAGCCAATTTAACAACCACCGAGTAAATGTAGAAATTAATCTCTTGCTCTGTAATAAAGTGAACAAGACCTGGTCTTTCAACACATACGCCTTGTCTTGAATTTCTGAGTTTGTATTAAGGTTGACAAATAATTTAATACAAGAGCAAATACACATTGGTCCTACTTTCATAGTGGAGATATTGCACCGTAGCATCATCAGTTGTTAAAAATTTCCTTCCCTAGGTGTGCCTTTTATAGTCCACTTCATCTTCCATGTTTGTCATTGTCAATTCATTCATTCTCTCAAAATCGTCCCATCTTCTAGGTGCAGCATAGATATTTGACAACGCTATCAATGCTGCAGCATTCTTAGGATCTAATTTCAGAGCTTCTTCTACAACCTACTCTGCCTTTCTGAATTGATGATATGTTATACAAGGCGCAAACAAGGTCATCCAAAGAACATCATCGGCTTCAAATGGTATGACATTAATGAAGTCCTCTGCTTCACTGAGCCATCCTGCCCGCCCGAGAACATCAACCATGCAGCCATAGTGGCCTCGTATTTCTAGATCACTAGCACAAGAAATGAAGTAATGGCAGGCCTCATCAACCAAGCCTGCATGACTACAGGCTGAGAGAGCATTAAGAAGAGTGACTCTATCTGGTTTTATGCCCCATCCCTGCATTTTTTTTTAAAAGTTCAGTGCCTGTACCACATGCCCATTTTGGGAAAAACAAGCAATCATTGCATTGCATATCACTATATCCAGCTAACATCTTTTTTGCATCCTCTAAGTATGCACACTTGCCATAGAGCATAATTCGTGCAGTGTCCAAAACTACATCTAAGCCGCATTAGACACATGAATTTTCCTACCTTCTTCAATTGCTCCTAACTCAGCATATGCATCTAAAATGCTAATGAAAGTGATTATGTTTGGTTTATTACCTTCCTTCTCCATGTCTTGAAAGAATTCCACGGCCCTTCTATAATGTCCATGTTGGGTATATCCTGTAATCATGGAATTCCATGAAAACAGGTCCCTTTGTGACATTCCAATAAACATTGTTTCTGCATCCTGCAAACTCCCACTTTTTGCATACATATTCACAAGGGCACTTTGTATGACCAAGTGTGAAGCAAGTCCATTATGCACAATGAGCATCTATTAACTTACCCAATGGAAACACTCCAGGAGCCAAACATGCATTCAGGATTGAGACAGCAGTAACTTTATTTGGTTTATTGCCTTCCTGGGAAAACCTCAATCCTTGCTTGTTATGACCATGATCAATATAGGCAATACAAACTGCAGTCCAGAAAACAACATTAGGCTTGCATATTTGAGCAAACACTTTCTGCATATCTTCCAAACTACCACAATTTCCTTACACATTAACAATGGCAGTTGCCACAACAATATCAGTCTCCAGTTTACTGCAAACGGTCAGCATATGGATAGATTTACCAACACAAAACATCGAGGGTAATAAGCAAGCCCCAAGGGTGCCAATGAACGTCACTCTATTCGGCAGGATTTGCTTATCACGCATCTCTTTGAAGAGGTTGATCGCGTCTTTGCTGTGGAACTGCTGGCAATATGTTGTTATCATGGTATTCCAAGATATTATATCACGCCTTTGCATCCTTCTAAATACATCCAGTGCCTCTGGAATGCTTCCACATTTTCCATACATACTAATAAGGGCATTTTCTAGCACCAAATCTAAACTAGATTCAAACTCCAATAATTGTGCATGAATTACTTTCCCTATGGGTAGCGCAGGGGAGCATGCACTGAGGATAGTGATGAAGGTGATATTGTTTGCAGCAGTGCCTTCTAAGCACATCTGTCTGTATAGATTAAGGGCATTGTTGATGTATCCATGCTGATAATATGCCGCAATCATGGCAGTCCATGAAATAACATTCTTATACTCTATGCTTTCAAAGGTACTACAAACATCAATTACACTCCCACACTTTACATACATATTGATCAAAGCATTTCCCATGCTATGCAACTCGCCATTCTTTAAAATGGAGTTATGCAATATTCTAGCATCTGCTAGTGCCCGTCGGAATGGAACATGCTGCTAATAATGCAAAATATGCAAATTGTTTTACTTTGATTCCATCAAGCATCAGCTTCTGCAGAAGTCTAAGCGCTTCTTTACAGTTCCCATCATGTGCATGGGAGGCAATGATTCGGCTCCATGATTCAGCATCACGTTCACAGATGCAGTCTGACAATCTTTGCATGAAATTAGCCTGTTATCGGTTTCCGTCTTCATACTCGTTATTTTTCCTACAGCATTTTCCAAACCATCTACATAATTTTATGGAGAACGATAGATTATCTTTGAAATACCGAGAAAGCATACGGGATTGGTTACTGTGCAGCAGATTTAAGTTGCACTCGACATAATCCATGGGCCGCCAGAACTATTTAAATTTCCGAATCTCCAAAATAAAACCCTAATATTTCAAGAAGTGCAAATTGGCAATTTTAGCGTTCGGTGTCCTAAGGCATTGAATTATATTTTGTAGATTTAACGCATTGTTGTTGCAAAATGCAATGCAATATCAGAAACCCGATATTTGAATCAACATAATATATTATGATCAAAGTTCCTGCAAAATAAATTAGCCTGCAATATTCGTTTCAACATTCTCCAAGCAAAAAAGAAAGGTCATTCACCTGTTTCATTATATCCTGCATAATGGCATTTAGAAAGGACCCAAAAAAGTACCCAGCATACTTAACATAAATACTAATTTCATCATCCAGGTTCAAATTTATATATAAAACAAAGCTTACAACAGAAGCAAAAAAAAAAGAAAACCGCTGCTAATTTGAAACTTTATTGATTCAGGGTAAGCATACTGAAAAAAATAATGATTTAACCTTTCTGTAGATTTTAAGACAAGTCTCGAATAATATGAGCATCTTAAATTCTCCTGATGGTGCCCATCTCATATGTATATATGCCTCTGTTCTGCGCTTTGCTGCTTCACTGCATGTGTTCAACTCATTGCAGTAGCACGACTTACAGGATCGCGTTAGCATAAAGATAGCAGTCAATATGTTCTTTGGAACTTTTCAAGTTTTGCACAGTTGGGCATTTCTTTTATGCGTCCAAAATAATGTAGATTCATTTCTGACCGGCAATTGTGTATTAATATTTCCTTGTAATCCCCTTCCACCTGACCTTCAATTTGCCTTCTACCCCGACTTCTCAGCGGGTAATCTCGGTCAAAATTGGCCGAATTCACATAATAAGAGACACCATGATTTGAGGTCGTCTTGGCATAAGCATATGACCCTCCCCCTTGTAGGGAATATATGGGCTGTGAAAATGGGAAGTAGCTCAAAAAGAACAACACAAGAACTGCCAACAATTGTACAATAACCAGGGTATTCGTGGAATGCACCTCTGCTCTTTGACCACCAAAGTGCCTACCATGTTGAGTCCTAACATAGTGCGGTCTTTGAAAGCCTGCAGCAAATCCTTGTCCACCAAAGAAAAAATTTTGGAATATTTCATTAGGATCAACTTCCTCATAGAAAAAATCGTTATGCCTCCTGTGCCTCATCCCATTTGCATCATTTAACTGTCTAGCTTCCTCAGGGCCATATTGGTCATATTTTAATCTAAGTTCCGAATTACTAAGACACTGGAATGCCTTTGACACCAGCTTAAAAGCCTCCTCGGCACCAGGGGCCTTATTTTTATCTGGATGAACCTTCAAAGACAGTTTCCTGTAAGCCTTTTTGACATCCTCTTCTGAACAACTCTTCTCTAGCCCAAGTATTTCATAATAATCAGATGTTCTCTTAATTCTTCGGACAATTTCTACCTGATCCTCAGAAGCAGATTGACTAGTTTCATCCAGATTTTCATTTCGAGGACTGGATCTTGCTGCTTTGAAAGGACTTGCCGAGTTCCCATTAGAAGAAACCCCAGATTCCCCATCCTTTTCCCCCAGTTTAGAGAGAAGTTCATCCACGCTAGGAGATGGATACAATCGACTAGCTTTTAGCAAAAACTTTCGTCCCTTTGCAACATTTCCTTCTTCAATTAGTGCCTTCGCAATCCTGACACACCGTTCTGCCTCCTCCTTGTTACTATCCATCCTTGCTCCAAACCCTGATTTCACTAATTGTAGAAGGTACTAAATGCAAAACCTATTTGACAGACCCAATTCCACCAAGATCTAATTCCAGTTCCTGGCATACGCAGAAAAAAAGCTATCTAAGATTTTGACGACGGAACAAAAATAAAACGTAAGAGAAAAAGCCACAAAAAAAGGTTTGGATGTTGATAAAAACTCACAGATCATACTGCCGCATTTGCCTGGTGCCGGAGCTGAAGAAGAGCGCTCGATCTGAAATTAGGGCATGGAGGAGGAGCAAGGCGACGGACTAGACCGGGAAGGGCTTCTTCGAAGATGCAATTCCTTTGTGTGCGGCATCGTTAGTGGCTGTGAGAAGCGAAGGTTTGACGGCTTCCATTCATTCCAGAAAAGGTTCCCTTCCACATCCAGCCGTTAGTTTCTGCCTCGAAAATTTTTGCGTTTATGTGCCACGTTGGCTGGATGTTCCTCCAAGATCCCGATTAGAGGCCCAGTCAAAACTTAGGGTGAAATCACACTACGTTCCCTCCCCTTTGTTGACGTGGCAGTGAGGGAAACGGGAAGGCTAGCAAATTAGTTCGACCGTATCGCACTATCGAAGATGGAGATGCCACGACGGAAACGCGCAGTGAGGGAAACGCGCATCAGGAAGCTCTTCTTCCATGGGCAAAACTCCGGCCATGGCTAAAAACTCTGCAATCCGCTTCAGAATCATGCCTAAAACTCTGCTTCAGAATCAAGCTCTTCTTCCATGGGCAAAACTCCGGCCATGCCTAAAAACTCTGCAATCCGCTTCAGAATCATGCCTAAAACTCTGCTTCAGAATCATGCCTAAAACTCTGCTTCAGAATCAAGCTCTTCTTCCATGGGCTTCAAAGCGCCACCCAAAGCTATGGCCTCCAAAGCTTTGCCTTTAAAATGCATTTCTTCGATGAATCAATGCTGAGTCGGATGAATGATGGCCGGAAATGTCGGAGGGATAGGCACAATCGCCCCTCCCTCATATTTCCCTCATAGGTGTGCCATGTCACTCTGGGGCAGCGGTAGTGTGATAGGAACTGCGCATTCCTCGCTTGCATGGCAGAAACATATTGGCTAATATTTTATAAAGTTGGGGAAGGGAAGACAGTGTGATTCCACCCTTAGCAAGTGGATTGGGGCATGGTCTTCATAACTTGGATACTGGGGAGCCTATTCTATCTGCGTATTAGGAAAGAGCCGCCAGCCAGTTGCCACCTGGAAACCACCTCTTGGTGGAACGTTCCCAAACGTAAGCCATATGTAACCAATGGTTTCAGGACATATGTTCTATCTTTCACGTCACCGCCCCTGTTCAGAGTTTTGCGAAGCAAAATCAGAGTGATTTTGGAAGCGATGGTCGTCTTGGCCTTCTGGCAGTCTTGCCCTTCTGGTAGCGATGGTCGTCTTGGCAGTAGAATGGCAACGTTATGGCAGCTCTGCAGCAATGGCCTTGCAAAATTATGCCGGCTCTGCATCCCTATCTGTTGTTGGAGTCCCTGTCTGCAAGCGAGCTTTAAAGGCAAAGCTTTGGAGGCCATAGCTTTGGGTGGCGCTCCTTATCACAAACGAGATGTCGTCAAAAGCCTGAGTTATCAAAGGGAAGCATGCTGAGCGGCGCCGCTTAGAGTGGGCAAACCAAGAAGTTGCCAGAAATAAATAATACAAGAAAAAACGCGGAAACCATTGGGTACCTGTGGTTTACAAATTTTTCCAAGATTTCATCAAAATTCCTCTAGATTCTCAAAGATTTCCCTTAGATTCCACTAGATTTTCAAGATCCTCTTCAGATTCCAATAGATTTCCTAAGATTCTCTTGGGATTCCCATAGATTCGCAAGTATTATCTCAAGATTCCTCTAGATTTCCCAAGTTTCTATGTAGATTCTCCTAGATTCCCATAGATTCTATGAAGATTCCCCTAGATTCTTCAAAATTCCATCAAGGTACACCTAGATTTCCAAAGGTTTCAAAAAGATTACCTTGGATTCCCCTAGATTCCCAAAGATTCTCTTCTATCTCTCATAGATTCCCTAAGATTGTCGAGATTTTTTTAGATTCTCTAAGATCCTATGAACGTTCCCCTAGATTCTCGTGAATTATTATAGATTGCATGAAATTCTAAAATTCCAAGAAGATTCTTGGAGTTCGATCACATTGGCTCCAACTGCAATGGGACGATGCCAAGACACCACTCATTGGAAAGCTCTCGATGAGGGGAATCCAAAAGCGAGGATCCCACCTTCAGCCGACCCCTCACCTGCAAGTTATGACTATTTGACAGTGATGCAAAAAAGGAAGCTTCTTGGAAAGTCATCCATAAATGCTTTGCCACCTCACTACCTTTTTATTAAATATGGGTGCCACCACACCCCTTTAATATAAAAAAATGCAATCTAATAAAAAACATTAATGGTTGGGATTTCTCCTTCCCTTTTTTATCTAACGGCAAAGATTTGGACACTAAATCTACCCTTTTATCGATGATTGAGATCAAATCCCCAACTTCGACAGCCTGGATCAAAATCCCCAAATAAGGGGGTTGCTTGGGGCATCATGAGGTGGCCTTGTCACGACCGTCGATCTCGCATGTACGATGGCCTAGGCGACGATAGCTCAATCTCTACCCACAAGGAACTTGCTTTAGGTGGATTGAGGTGGCTCCGTCTCAGCCGTTGATCTCAGATCTGGATGACCCAGATGGCAACACCTCAAACATTGGACCACTGGATAAGGGGGGAGCTTAAGCTGCACTGTGGTGGATGAGGTTGGGCCATTGATCTCACATCTCGACGACTGAGCCCTGCCACCTCAAAATATTGGAACACTGGATATAAGGGGGGTGCTTATATATATTTATATAAAGTGTTTGTACCATGAAGGACTACATAAGGCCGGCCTGCAATGTGGATGGTGGAAAATGCCCTTAGTTTTTTAAGATTCTACAAAGATTTCTCTAGTTTCTCAAAGGCTATTCCAAGATACTCGTAATTCTATGTAGATTTCTCCTAGATTCATTCAAAATTTGTAAAGGTTCCCCTAGATTCCCCTATATTCTCAAATACTTTATGAAGATTCTCTTGGATTCCTCGAAATTCTCAAAGATTTTCATGAGATTCCCATAGATTCCCTAAGGTTTCCTTGAGATTCCCCTGGATTCCCAAAGATTGTCTCAAGATTCGCCTAGATTCCCCATGGTTCTATATAAATACTCTTCGATTTCCTTAGATTCTATGAAGATTCCTTTAGGTTCTTCAAGATATCATTAAGATTTCCCTCGCATACTAAAGATTTTATGAAGATTCCTTTAGATCCTATGAAGATTCTCTTAGCTTCTTCAAGATTCCATCAAGACTCTCCTAGAATCTAAAAAATTCCACCAAGATTCCTCTAGATTCTCTAAGATTCGCATAAATTCCCCAAGATTCTATGTAGATTCTCCTAGAAGATTGCCCCAAGATTCACCTAGATTTCCCATGATTCTATTAGATTCTCTTGGATTCTCTTAGATTATATGAAGATTGCTCTAGGTTCTCAAAGATTTTATCAAGATTCCCCTAGATTTCTAAAGATTTTACGAAGATTCCTTTAAATTCCCTTAGATCTTATGAACATTCCTTAGGTCCTCCAAAATTCCATCAAGATTTGCCTAGAATCTAAAAGATTCTATTAAGATTCGTCTAGATTCTCAAAAATTCTATGTAGATTCTTCTAGATTCTCGAAGATCCTATCAATGTTCCCTCAGATTCTCAAACATTCTATGAAGATACCCTAGGTTCCATAAATTCTCTCAAGATTCCCATAGACTCAAAGATTGTCCCAAGATCCACCTAGATTCCCCACAATTCTATGTAGATTCCCTATATGAAGATTTTCGTGGGTCCTCGAAGATTCCATCAATATTCCCCTAGATTCTTAAAGATTCCATCATGAATCCCCTACATTCTGAATTATTCTCTCAAGATTCACATAGCTTCCTCAAGATTCTCCTAGATTCTCTAAGATGCAATCAAGATTCCCTTAGATTCTCAAATATTCTATGAGATTCCATAGATTCCTATAGATCCTCTTGCGATTCCCATAGTCCCTAAGGTTCTCTTGAGATTTCCTAAATTCCCAAAGACAATTCCAAGATTCCTCTAGATTCTCCAAGATTCTATGTAGATTCTCTTAGCTTCCTGAGATCTTATGAGGGTTCCTCTAGATTCCCAAAGATTCTCCCAAGATTCTTCCAAGAATCCCATCGATAAGATTCTATGTAGATTCTTCTAGATTCTCTAGGATCCTATGAAGATTCTCCTAGATTTCCAAAGATCCTCTTGAGATTCCCTTAGGTTCTATTGAGATTCCTCTAGATTCCTAAATATCCCATGAAGATTCCCTTAGATTCCCTTAAATTACATAGATTTCGTAAAATCCTAAGATTTTAAGAAGATTCTTAGAATCCGATCAAGTGGGCATTGACAAAGCGCTAAGCTAGGTTACTATCTACTCGGCTTCCATGTTGTGGCAATATGCATGGCTCATCCATCGCCAGCTGTAACGCATGTAAAAATAGAACAAATTTGAAATCATTATGAAACAAATACACGTCCAGATTATAACTGCATAAACATGAAATATAACTCCAGGATGCAAGCAAGCCTGATATGGTGCAGAAAAACTTGTTAAATGCCACGATACTTGATAATTGAAAGAACAATGGGCTTTGTGGAAAACTACATCGTGCCTTTCATAAGAAATAGTGATCCAAATATGGCTAACAAAAGGAGCTCCTTCCATAGCAATCATGACCTCAGATGCGGAATTCTGAACATGGCATGTAGGAAACAACTGGAAATCTCTGAGAAGGAACAGTAGTTCTATTTTTCTATGAGAAATGTGTCCCCCCTGTACTCAGGCCTCTGTCACTTGGTGTTATGAGGTTGCCAAAGTCAGGCATCAAGACAAATACGAACACTAATATACATAACAGAAGGTAGGTCTCAAGAATAATTTGGACTTGAAAATTACAGAGATAGATCCAGATTGCAAGAGCCCCATTTGAAGACTTGCCTCCAAGGGGTCCTACTAAACAAAAGGAAGACAATCTTCACATCTTTTCTTTTACAGAAGGAATAGGATGTCTGATTGAACTGTGGATAACTCTGAGGCCATAGTGGTAGGAAAAGACATTTCAGAAAATGACTTAGGAAGTTTACACTTTATAAAATGAATTAGGAAGACACTTTGGAATAGGCTTATATGTCTCTGCAATGTTTTTACCAGAAACTACATGCAATCTAATATAAGCTGTGTAAAAGCTCCTACAAAAAACCTCGTGTTGCTAGCTCTAGCTGAATGTCACTGCAAAAAATGAAGCAGGTTAGAATGAATCTAATAAACTTCCACTTGCACATTTTTTCTAACTAAATAAGGTATCTACATGCTGCAAAAATCAGTCTCCAACAAAATAGCAAATGAATTTTAAGATAGACAGAAACATTAAGGCACCAGGGCTGCTTATGCAATATGCCTAGCTTGGAACAATAAAATCATTGTTGTCAGGGGCATATCAAAATAGGCTTATGTGTTTCTGCTTCATATTTCTACCAGAGGCAACATATCATGTAATTTTTCCCATGTAAAAGCTACTAAAAAAAAACTCGTATTGCTAGCTCTAGCTGAATGGTACTGCAAGAAATGAAGCAGGCCAAAATATGTCTATTCAAATTTCCTTCATATATCCACCAAATAAATAAGGTATCTACGTGCTGAACTTCCACTTCTAGGATCTTTAAAGAACATAAATAACTTTGAAGCTAAGACCTTCAGCAGATGAAACATAACAAATGGAATGCCCAAGGAATTACCATAGAGCACACATCTACAACAATACAGAACTAAACTTGTGAAGCTCATTTGAAAAACTTAGTCAGACAAAATTTTCCATATTGATAACTAACAATATTGGACAAAGATCATGCCTACCCAAATTCACCATACTGTAGACCTAACATGCATCATATGAAGAAAGTGACCCAAATGATTTCAAAGTATAGAGGTAAAAAACAATTGATGTTGAAGGCTGTTGCAGCGCATATGATTATATTCAGCATATAGAACAACAAATATGGGACGGGCATATGTGCTTGCACATCATATTCTGCAAATGAGTGAGCTCAAACTATTTCAAATCGCATAAAATGGTAAGAAGTTAGAACTTACCAAGAAAACATTGTCAATACCCTGCGTTAGCAGTCCCTGTGTTAGCAGTTTAGCAGTCGTCAAGATTTTCTCTCTAACAAATGCTTGTTTTGCTCGTTAACTCCACTGTTCTTCAAAATGGCCAAAGTCCAAGCAAAATAGGAGCATCAACAATATGCTTCAAATCCAAAAACATACCATGAGCAAAATCTGATCTAGTATCAAAACAATATTTCGTACTTAGATGAATGATGGCATAGACACAGAGCATTACCTTCAGATGTAAATACCTATGCCCATCAATTTTCTTTGAATTTTGGATTCGGGAAGATCCACATGTGGCATTTCTGACTGCCTCTCCAATTCGTCCTCTGAACTTCATAAACCATGCTCTTGCATTTCAAACATGATGTTTGGATCTAATTCCTACAGCAGGGCAAGCGATCATAAGCAAGCAGCATATCCCCTTTTGATGCACAAATCTGGAGGGTGTCAAGAAAGTAGAGCTATTAGGGTTTAGAAAGCCGTGAAAGGGAATCTACAATTACATGGCTAGAACTCATACCTATCTTCATCCAACATGCATGCTAGATTTGCCACTTCGCAAGAATTAGGAAAAGAAAGAGCAAACACGTCCTCCACAATTTCGATGCCACTAAAATGCTTAATAATTTTTGTACGATTTTTGTCAAATCGTGAAGTTTTTAAGGATCTAAGTATCTAAGGATCTGATTTAATGTCAAATCCTTAAGGATCTAAGGAAATCAACTTTTAAAAAAATTTCAAAAAGATATTTAGGCGGACCAAAAAATTCCAAATTAACAAGATAGATAGATTAGTGGAAGTTGATCATTTCAATAAAGTTGAATTGCTATATTCCTTGTTGATTGTATCTTGTAAGTTTGATGCAGGTTTGTCACCTTACCATAATGCTGAGGACAGCATTATGCTAAGGGGGCGAGAATGTGAAGTTCCCCTAAAAGATATGGTATAAATTTGTACATTGTAAGGCCACGTCACCATACAAGCCTACTATATAATAGCCTTGTATACCATCAAGTGTGCTTAGGGGTGCATGGCCAAGTTATATTACATAACTTGCCAACCTTAGGATGGAACCAATTCCACATGGCTCCATCCTGTTGGACAACCCGCCACACGGATGCACCCTAGTGGAGCCACGTTGCATGACATGGCAACTCTAACCTAGTTATGACCCAACCCTAACCCTAAGCCACTTTTGGTTCCTACCACCTTGGAACCCTATTTCGCCCGAAACTCTGTCTCGAGAACCGTTTGTTGCGGCATAGCACAAATCATCAGTCCCCAAGACTGCGACTATGTTAGGAGGAGTGGAGCTACCTCGAATCGCTTGCAAGCCATGGAGACCCCAAGAGCAGTTGGAAGTTCCTCCAGAGTAGGTATTTGGAGTAGTTTCCTAGCTACATCATCTGGAATCTCTCTAGATGAGCTAGTATCTTGTATTTCTAGTAGAGCCCTCCTAGAACCCTCAGTTCGGATCTTGAACCCTAATCAATGAACCCTAACAATAAGTTAGATGCATGTGATTAAGATGAGATATTATTCTCATTATTTATCATGTTATGTGGATATATGATGTTAGTTAATCATGGTTGCACCTCTTGTATTGGGAAGGGGGGCAGAGACCTAGTAGCCTTGTTTAGATGATGCTTCTAGTTTAGACCCTTTAGTTCCTATTATATTGCGGCCTGTGCATAGAGCCCACCAGGCTATAGAGGCTAGGAGTGACTAAGCACCACATAATGGGGTTAGTGGTACGGTAGAGGGAGTCCTTACTAAGTGCGGCCACTGGGGACTTGGAACGAGCTAGGCTTATAGCCGATCACTTCGTGTGGGCCACGTATGGGTCCGAAACACTTTCTAGGTCGATATCATAGTTCACGGCCAAGGGAACATGGTTGCCAGCCAAGAACAAAGGTTTAAGTTTTAGGTGGACTATATTTATCGTGAAAATCTCCATATGGATCAATATCATTCTCGACATCTTTCATACAACTCTCTCTGGCTGGTTCAGGGGACTTATTCCAAACAAACAGAATACTCACGTAAACCATGTTGTCAACTATTCTTAAAAAAAAACATGCACAGTGCATATATGCATTCTTTTCAAAAGCATTCCAAAGGACATGGATCAATTCTTTATCTCCTTATCTCGTGTACGTTTCAGTATCACGGGAATAACCCAAAGTGCTCTTTCCTTTTCCATTTCCATCTAACCTAGCGTACAACAATATGGGCACGCGTGAGTAGTCTTACCAGATCCGTGCTTCATGTTGTACATGCACTTGATTATCTTCAAATCAACATTCAAATGCCATTCAACCTCGTAATCTCCATAGCTAGGAACGTTAAGCTTCTTCCCAGTCAAAAAACACCATGATTTTCTTCAGGTAGTTGAAAGATCCCTATCTCCCAAGTGTGATTCTATGACTGAAGAAGGTTTTTCCTTCATCGGTATTAGAACTTGACAATCCTCTGTTTATTAATGTCAAAGATACCCTTTCATATTTCTTACCTTTGATGAGCTCCATCTCATCCAACTTTATACATACTTGCAGTTTCCCTGTACACTCTTCCAATTTCATGTTATAGAAACGAACTAATAACTGATTCATCTTACTGAGGTCCATCTGACAATTGTTTTTTCATTAAGAATAAAGAAATCATTTTCGGATACACCATTACTTTTTCCAAGAGTGTGTCCAGGTGACAGATATAGCAATTTAGTACATCTCTCCCAAGTGTTTGCTTTCACATGAGAATTACGCCTTGATATGCTCACCCTACCTGTTGATGGCAAACCTGGCTAGACCACCAACCTCAGGTCAAAGAAGCAATAGTCTTGGTCTAGGACCTCCAGATCACTTGAGGTGATCACTCTATGCTCAAATATCTATGTTCAAACCCTCAGAAAACAAGATTTCACTGGTTTCCCTAAAGCTAAAAAAGCTAGTCTTGCTCAAACAGGCACAAAAACCAATGCACTTGACATTTTAAGCCCAAATAAGCATAGCATGATGCAATGACATGTGTAAAAAGTGCTGTGGAAAGTCTACGCAAAAAATCTCCATAGTTGATGAGGAATATTGGTTCCTGACCAGGTCAGAATCTAGTCAATGGACTGGATAGTGCACTAATTTTTGCCAAATGAAAACAATAATGAAATTTTGACTCAACTGAGTTCTGACAGTGAGCCTAGGACCTGCACAATAAGTGCATGCTATTCACAAGGTGAAAAAATCAGTCTGCAATTTGAAAGACATGTCTGAGCATGAAATGTCTATGAGATACTGAGACAGACTTTGAAACATTAGGTGATTGATCCTTTTTTTCTTGTTTTTTTACTTTTTCAACTTTTCCTTTTCCGAGTAATTGCACTAAATGCAATTAGAACCTCAAATGCAACAAGATGCAGATATGTAGTCTTTTTCTTTCTATTTTTTTTTTTTTTTGAAATAATTCAAATGCAAATGCAGCAAATAATATTTTCCAAGGTCAGATTTTCATTCAACTGGAAACAGAGTCACCACATTCGATGTTATGTTAATGATCAAGATGATCAGTTGACAAAACATCTCTAAAAACATGAATATTTGGATACAAACTGGTCATAATATGCCTCAGGAATGATTTCTTAAGGCAGGAGGATCTCTCAAAATAGAATTTCGACTTCACTCTTGGTGCCGTCTTCAAATCGCTAAAAAAGCCTACCCTTTTTACGGTCGAACAAACCCCTCTTTTAAAATCTCTCTTTCCTACGGATCTTGGCAAATTCGGAGTCTTGGCCACGCTTTACGGTTGGTTTAGATGTTTCTTTGGGTATAGCAGACAGAAATGGTCACCAACGCAATGATTGATCGGTTTGATCGAACCGAAAATGTGTTCTTGGCAAGTTAGATTTTAGGTTTCTAAGTTTTCCGAGAGATGATTTATCCCACGAGGCTTGACTCAAAACAAGTGACACGGTATATAAGTAATAGCCTCGCGCCGGCATTTCTAAATCTACGTCTTGCGTGTGGAGTGGATAGCCAGCCCGTGTTAGGTCCACGTGCCCCACCGCCACGCGTCCGCAACTTGAGATGAGGTGGCTAGTGATGTGTGGGACACGCCGATAGGGCTAGATTAGGGTAGATAGGACCCCCCTTTTTATCATTTTTATTTTGGCACGATTCCCAATGTCTTCAATATCTAGGTCGAAACAAGGTCTTTTTTGGATTTTCAAAGGTCAAAAGGGCATATTTTTTTGTGCTTTATGACATGAAAGCTTCATCTTGAGGAATAGAGCACATTGGGTTTTTGGGTATAGTGGAGCTTGAGGTGAGATGGCAATAGGTTAGAATGAGGTGGCAAGGAGGAAGAACAAGGCTGAAAGGCTCATTTCCCAAGCATTTTGATCTCATGGTTAACCAACTTTTTGGGCTTGGTCAAGACTTGCCTAGTCATCATTTGATGATGTAAAGTGATGTGATGGTGTAGAATGATGTAATGATGTTGAGTGATGTAATGGTGTGGAGTGATGTGATGATGTGGATACTTGTCGCTTAGGTGGCAACTTGGTGGATGACATATGGAAATAGCAAGAATGAGTGGACCAAAGTAGCTTTGTAGGTGATGACATGTGTGTCTAGCCATCATGCCATGTCACTTAGAAGTGGTGACTAGGCAAATTCGTGCTTAGCTTTTCCTTCTTTTTTTTGTATTTTGGCTAGCAAAAATGCTCTTTTAGCTTTGGCTACTTGGTGTGAAGTGCATGATAATGGAATGATGTGATGAAGAATAGTGACATAAAACTTGATGCTAGGCAATCTCTTTGGTGTAATAACTTTCTTGGAATGCCTTAGGTAGTGGTAGGTCAACTATGGAATAAGAGGCTATGTGTGAGATGTATAATGGTATAGGGTGTGGAGATGCAAAGAGAAAAAAAAAGAAAAAAGAATAAGGGTGATGGTATGTTGGAAATGAGGTCAATGTGAAGGAATAGAGTAGAGATGACAATATGAAGGAGAAAAATACCATTTTCATAGCTTGCAAACTTCATAGGGGTCTTCCAAACTTCTAGATGCTTAGATCCTCTCAATGTGTGATCTTGATTCCAGTTCAATGTCTTCACTTGGTTCTTCAACATAGTATCTTCTTTTTTCTGCAATATGAATAAGATTTGATGGCACCTTGCCATGTTGCCATAGCAGGGCAACATCATGCTAAACAAGGAAAAGGAATGGCTAGTCCCCTCAGCCTTGTGAGCAAAGAATGGAATATGACAACAGGGTAATGATGGTAGTGCAAGGGAATGAAAATTCTGAGAATATGGGCAGCAAAGGTGATAAAAAGAGATGAAAAAATGGAAATGATGTTGGAGAAAGTCTGTGCAGATGGACATAGTGATGTGAATGATGCTTTGAGTGAATGTCTTCAGAAGGATGTTTGTATGGAGCTGGAACAGTGACTTGATTTTGAGAATGATTTGACTAGTGACCTGACTTGACTTGTTTGACTTCTCTTGAAAGATGTATGGAGCAGGAACAGTGACTTGAGTTGGGAGTATTTTTATCTTTTCTAAAACTTGAGCCACCTCTATGGAAGGCTTATGGAAAATAGCAGGCTGTGTTCTCTTTTTTTTTTTTTGAAGATGAGTTGGGAAGCAAGGGCTAGATGAGAATGGAACAAAAGGCAGATGAAAATGGATGGAATGTATCAGGTGGACCTGCCAGTGTGGAAAAAAAATATGATGTCAGTATCACGTTCTTCCAGCTAACTGTAGTAATGTTTAGCTGTTTGGGATCCTGCATCAGTGAAGAATTCTGGCTGATATGAATTGGAGGGCAACTATTTGCTCAGGTGGAGATTATTCAGACTGGTGAACCTGTCATGACAAGCTCTTCATATGTTAGAAAACAACTCCTCCTAGGCTTTCATGACTGTGAACTCAACCTGCAACATCATAATACACACAAGATATTAAAGTTAAAACCTACTCTCTCTTTTTTCTTTTCTCTCTTTTTTATGACTGTGAACTCAATCTGCAACATCATAATACACACAAGATATTAAAGTTAAAACCTATTCTCTCTTTTTTCTTTTCTCTCCCTTTTTTTTTATGAAAATGATTTCAAAATAATATCAAAAGAGCATAAGCACCTACATCTTTAGGGAACATGCCTATTAATTTTAAAGCTAGTGTCTCTAATAATTCAAGTGGCTAACTATCCAAATGACTATCCTATTCAAACAAACTCATACAAATATGTTGTTGCCAATATCTCTTTAGATGTAATATGTTTATAGGGTTCATGAGCTGCTGTCCTGTCATGATATCTTCTAGGAAGTAAGAATTTGTACCTGCTTGTCCACAGATTTTGTATGGCCCTTCCCATAAACAAATCAAATTTACTGTTTGTGTTTTTCCTTTGCCTTGTCCCATTTGAGAACTAGCTCCCCTTCTTTGAAACTTCCTTGCAATTTGTGAATGGCTTTGAATGCTGCTGCATCCTTTGCCTTCTTAAGCAAGATGGCATTCTCTGCTTCAAACCTCTCTTCTTCTAGATGGAGCAACCTATCAAACCTATCTTTGTATGCTTCCTCCATCTGCATCTGAATCTTTAGAGCCAACCTTAAGGAAGGCAACTCTAGTTCCACTGGAACAACAGCCTCAACACCATAGACAAGAGCAAAAGGTGTATGATTAGTAGCATTTTTAATTGTAGTTCTATATGCCCAAAGTGCATCATGTAATTTAAGGTGCCAATCCTTTTTATGTACCTCTATTGTCTTCTTGAGAATACCTTTTAGAACTTTGTTGGTGGACTCAGCTTGGCCATTGCCCTGAGGGTAGTATGCTGAGCTTTTCACATGCTTTACTTTCAAGGTTTTTAGGAGGTTGCTGATCACATCATTTATGAACTGTGTGCCTCTGTCAGAAACTATTTTCAGAGGAATACCAAATCTAGTGCAAATGTTTTCATGGAGGAACCTAGCTGTTGTTAAAGCATTTGCTTGTCTCAATGGGATGGCTTCTGCCCATTTGGTGAAGAAATCTGTTGCCACTAGTATGTATTCATGTTGAGAGGGAGAATTTGGATGTATAGGCCCTATGAAGTCTAGTCCCCAAGTTTGGAATGGACCTGGAGACGTGATGCTAGTCAAAGCAGCAGGTTGAAGGATTCTTTTTCCATGTATCTGGCATTTATGGCATCTCCTGATAGTCTCATAACAATCTTTAAACAAGCTGGGCCAGTAATATCCAGACCTGAGTATCTTCTTTGCGCTTGTATCACCGTGCATAATGGCCTCCACAAATTCCTTCATGGCAAGCTTCTAGAATCAACTTCGACCGACCTATCAACACACCTTAGTAGAACACCGTTTGATCAATCTTACATAATACCTCTCCAATCATTCTCGTATGTTTTTGCTTTTTCTTTGAATCTTCTCAACCGACCGCTTGTAAAGTTTTCTCGGTACCTCTTCATGTTTGAGAAACTTGATGATTTCATCCCCAAAAATCCTCTTGCATCTTACTAGATAGCACAAGGTTAGTAGCAATTTCACACACTTCATCAGTACTTAAACCATTAAAATCTTCAAGCTCAAACACCTTATTGGTCAAATAATCACTAGGACTCTTAATTGTTTTGACAGTCCTAACCTTTAAATTGTAATCATGTATCTTGCAAGCCCATCTACATAATTTAGCCTTACTCGAGTTTTTTTGGAACAACATGGGAATAGGATTTTGATGTATCATTACTTTCATCTCATTGTGTTGAACTATATGACCAAGCCTTTGCAGAAAAAACATTATTCCAGCTGCACTTTTTTCCATTCTAGGGTATCTGTTCTTAGCATCAGACCAAATTTTGCTGGCAAAAGATATTATCCCATGTTTCTGCATGAGTGCTATGCCTACAGCTTTGCTAGTGACACTGATATATGCCTGGAATGGTTGAGCAAGGTCTGTGGTTTTCAGAATCTCGATTGGCATATGGAAGTTATCAACAGGTCAAATGCAGCTTGGCATTCATCTGTCCATTCTATTGCAATAAATTTGCTCTCACTCTTATTATACTTGCCAACACGTGTCAGAGCTGCCAAAGGACTTATGATGTGTGAAAAGTTAGGCACATACATTCTCAAAAAACTTGTCAAGCCCATGAAACTCCACCTGTTTTAGGGTTTTAGGTGGAGCTAATTTCTTCAAAGCCTCCATTTTTCCTTCACATACTTTGATCCCTTGAGTAGATACCTCATGACCTAGCAATTCACCTTTAGAACAGAGAAATACACATTTCTTTGGATTCAAACACACTCCACCATTCCTGCACAACTCCATTGTCATTGTCAGCAACTCCATATGTTTGGTTAGAGAAGTTCCCAGGCATAGATCATCCAAAAAAACCCTAAAGTTTGACATTGGCATGCTTTGGAATATTTTGTCCATTGCTCTTTGAAAGGTAGCAGATGCATTCATTAAGCCAAATGGCATTTTCATCATGGCAAAAGTGCCCCAAGGGGTTATGAAAGAGGTTTTAGCTTGATCTGTCTCTTTTATCTTGATTTGATTGAAACCTGAAAATCCATCTAAAAAAGAATATATTTCTTTCCCTGCAGTTGCATGCAACACTTCTTCTAGAAATGGTAATGGATAACAATCTTTAATAGTGGCCTTGTTTAGATCCCTGTAATCTATGCAAATCCTAATGCTCTTATTCTTTTTTTCTACAGGAACAATGCAAGACAGCCAGTCAGGGTTTGTTATCTCTTTAATAACCTCAGCTTCTTTCATCTTCAACAATTCCTCTCTGATCAGGGTAAGCAATGATGCATTTATTCTTCTGAGTTTTTGCATTACGGGTTTAGCATTTTCTTTTATCTTTATTTCAAATTCACAGATATCAGTCCTCACTCCTACCAATTCTGTATAATCCCAGGCAAATACATCTTTCCAGCTCTCAAAGAAAACTTTTAAGGAAGCCTCGTCTTTGCTATCAAAAAGATCTCCAAGGAAAAGTGTTCTTACCTGTCCATTTTTGCTGATGGTTAACTCTTTTACCTCTTTCTCCTGCTGTGCATCTATCACCAGAATAGGATAAAGTTGTGTTGCATCTTCCTTGTTTAATTCATCTTCATTTATAGCTCCCTCAGCCAAATAGTCAAGGAGCACGGTTCTGCAAAGTGCATCTGCTTCACAATTCTCCTCCCTAGGTATATGCTTGATCTCCCAAGCTTTGAATTTGCTTAGAAGTTGCAGTACCCTTTCTTTGAGCTCTGACATGTCTTGGTTTTTGGTCTGGTACTCTCCAGTGACCTGTCTGCATATCAATTGAGAATCACCAAAGATAGATATGTTAGTCAAACCTAAGGCTAAAGATTCTTCTAAGCCAGCTATGAGTGCCTTATATTCAGCCATATTTGAAGTGATTCCTTCATGCACTCTACCAACTTTGGATAAGAGCTTGTTGGCACAGTTTCTGATCACAGCTGCAGAGGATGCTATACTCAACTTGATTGAAATTCCACCATCAAACCACAATACACCTTTATTGAGATTTGTTTCCATGCCGAGGTCACCTAAACAGGTAGGTATGATTTCTATTGGTTTATAGACAGAAACAGGCATTTTTAACACCCCTGGCTCATCTTCAATCAACATGTCTTGTTCTATAAAGTTGTATGCATTAGCATCACCCGCTTTGTTGTATAGAGTTTTTTTTTGCTCCATTTGAAATGGTACACGCCCTTTGGACCGCATGGGTCTAGCATCTACTGTGGATAACCATCTCCTTCCCAACAACAAGTCATATATGTCAGTCACGTCACAATTGTCTTCAAAAGCCACAACTATGAAACTGGCCTCAACAATTATACCTTCAATTTCTATTGGCACCTTTGTCACTAGTCCTATAGGTTTTATTTTAGCATTGGAGAATGACCTTAATATGACGGTGATGGTTGAGTAACAAAGAAGACCACATTTCTTCATTACATCTTTGAGGCATGACATTTAGTGGAGAGCCTCCATCTAGCAAGACTCTAGATAAATGCAAGTTACCTAAACCGGGCGGTGAAGGCACTGGATCTTTTTCTTCTTGAGTTAATATAACATTCTCTGTTTCATGCACATCGACAAAATGAAATTTGTTCAACATTATTAGACCTCAATATTTTCTCTCTATAGCTAGGTGCAATTCTGAGAAGCGTGAGGAGATCTATGCTTACTTTAGAACTTTTTAGGATCATATCTAGCTCATCTAACTCTTTATCCTTTTTATTAAACTTCTCAAAAGGAGGTGGAGCTATCACCTGAACTTCTCTGTTGACAGGAATGTTCTTGCTCATACCTTTATCTGCAGGTGTTCCACTTTCCACCATCTTTCTTGTTTGCACCACCATGATCTCTTCCTGCTCCTCATATTCCTCTACAAACCCTAATGGCGATGTTCCTTCCAATTTCTTGCCTTTGTCCCGCTTTGTCAAAGTATTCTTTAACAAAACATTTGTCCTCAAGATGACCTATTTCCTTGCGAAAATTGCACACACAGGCAGATCTTTCCAAAATGACCTTTCTTTCCACATTTTAAGCATGCCCTGTAATAGCAAATATCAGAAGGATGAGTATCTTTGAAACAATGTGCACAAGGAGGATAAGTTTTTTTGCTGTTCTTCAATTCCAAAAGTTGTTTGGTTAGCTCTGCAATGGTCTCAGACATTTTGGCCATCTCACTCTTGGATTCACTGATTTTAGGTGTAGCTTCTTCATCTTTGGATTTTCTTCTTTCTTTTGCCTTTGCATACACAAAGCACATGCTCATACTCCTGCTCATAATCTGGATAAAAAGGGTCAGCACAATGGTTCACATGATTATCAGGTAGAAAAGACATATCATTAGAGATTTTAGTTGCCTTTTCAAAAGCCTTGTGTATGGTATCAAAACCTTCCTGATTTTGAATTTTTAGCATCTTTCTGTGCACCTTAGGCCTTGGTGACAGTCCTTTAATGAAAGCAGCCACGAAATAGAGTGTGGGAGTAGGTACCTGACTCTTTTGGCATTTTCTCAAGTATGCACTAAACCTCTCCACATAGTGGTTGATACTTTCATCCGCCCTTATGCAAAAAGTTTGTAGCTCGTTTGCTAACTCTTGAGGGGCAGATAGTTTGCCAAACCTAGCCAAAAATTGCTGCACAAGACTCTCATATGTATCAGTACCCATAACTGAGGTCACATGCTCACACCAAGCATATGCCTCATCAGATTTCATGCATCTCTTAAACTCAGAGAATCTACAGCCCTTTTTACAACCATAATCTCTATAATATTCATCAAACACTTTTAGAAAATGGTTAGCATTCATAGTTGGTTCAAATATGGGTGGAGTAATGGGCAAACTTAGCTCAAAATACTGTGGGATTGCACAATTTGGCTGCACCACAGTTGCAACAGGTACTCCTTGTGGTCCCAATGATTCTGGGGCTTTTTGTTGTTCATTTATTCCTCTAGGAGCCATGAGTTCTTCGAAAACCAGGTGGAAATCTCGGTAGGACCTCCAAAATGTTGATGGCAAACCTGGCTAGACCACCAACCTCAGGTCAAAGAAGCAATAGTCTTGGTCTAGGACCTCCAGATCACTTGAGGTGATCACTCTATGCTCAAATATCTATGTTCAAACCCTCAGAAAACAAGATTTCACTGGTTTCCCTAAAGCTAAAAAAGCTAGTCTTGCTCAAACAGGCACAAAAACAAATGCACTTGACATTTTAAGCCCAAATAAGCATAGCATGATGCAATGACATGTGTAAAAAGTGCTGTGGAAAGTCTACGCAAAAAATCTCCATAGTTGATGAGGAATATTAGTTCCTGACCAGGTCAGAATCTAGTCAATGGACTGGACAGTGCACTAATTTTTGCCAAATGAAAACAATAATGAAATTTTGACTCAACCGAGTTCTCGACGGAGCCCTAGGACTGCACAATAAGTGCATGCTATTCACAAGGTGAAAAAATCAGTCTGCAATTTGAAAGACATGTCTGAGCATGAAATGTCTATGAGATACTGAGACAGACTTTGAAACATTAGGTGATTGATCCTTTTTTTCTTTTTTTTACTTTTTCAACTTTTCATTTTCCGAGTAATTGCACTAAATGCAATTAGAACCTCAAATGCAACAAGATGCAGATATGTAGTCTTTTTCTTTCTTTTTTTTTTTTTTTTTTTTGAAATAATTCAAATGCAAATGCAGCAAATAATATTTTCCAAGGTCAGATTTTCATTCAACTGGAAACAGAGTCACCACATTCGATGTTATGTTAATGATCAAGATGATCAGTTGACAAAACATCTCTAAAAACATGAATATTTGGATACAAACTGGTCATAATATGCCTCAGGAATGATTTCTTAAGGCAGGAGGATCTCTCAGCAGGAATTTCGACTTCACTCTTCAGGTACTTCGTCTTCAAATCGCGCAAAAAAGCCTACCCTTTTACAGTCGAACAAACCCCTCTTTTAAAATCTCTGTTTCCGGCCGGATCTTGGCAAATTCGGAGTCTTGGCCACGTTTCTGGTTGGTTTAGATGTTTCTTTGGGTATAGCAGGACAGGAATGGTCAGCCAACGCAATGATTGATCAGTTTGATCGAACCGAAAACAGGTTCTTGGCAAGTTAGATTTTAGGTTTCGGAAGTTTTCCAGAGATGATTTATCCCACAGGCTTGACTCGAAACAAGTGACACAGGTATATAAGTAATAGCCTCGCTGGCATTTCTAAATCTACGTGCCGTGTGGAGTGGATAGCCAGCCCGTGTTCTGGTCCACGTGCCCCACCGCCACGTCCGCAACTTGAGATGAGGTGGCTAGTGATGTGTGGGACACGTCAGATAGGCTAGATTAGGGTAGATAGGACCCCCCCTTTTTTATCATTTTTATTTTGGCACGATTCCCAATGTCTTCAATATCTAGGTCGAAACAAGGTCTTTTTTGGATTTTCAAAGGTCAAAAGGGCATATTTTTTGTGCTTTATGACATGAAAGCTTCATCTTGAGGAATAGAGCACATTGGTTTTTTGGGTATAGTGGAGCTTGAGGTGAGATGGCAATAGGTTAGAATGAGGTGGCAAGGAGGAAGAACAAGGCTGAAAGGCTCATTTCCCAAGCATTTTGATCTCATGGTTAACCAACTTTTTGGGCTTGGTCAAGACTTGCCTAGTCATCATTTGATGATGTAAAGTGATGTGATGGTGTAGAATGATGTAATGATGTTGAGTGATGTAATGGTGTGGAGTGATGTGATGATGTGGATACTTGTCGCTTAGGTGGCAACTTGGTGGATGACATATGGAAATAGCAAGAATGAGTGGACCAAAGTAGCTTTGTAGGTGATGACATGTGTGTCTAACCATCATGCCATGTCACTTTGAAGTGGTGACTAGGCAAATTCGTGCTTAGTTTTTCCTTTTTTTTTTTTGTATTTTGGCTAGCAAAAATGCTCTTTTAGCTTTGGCTACTTGGTGTGAAGTGCATGATAATGGAATGGTGTGATGAAGAATAGTGACATAAAACTTGATGCTAGGCAATCTCTTTGGTGTAATAACTTTCTTGGAAATTGTGCCTTAGGTAGTGGTAGGTCAACTATGGAATAAGAGGCTATGTGTGAGATGTATAATGGTATAGGGTGTGGAGATGCAAAGAGAGAAAAAAAAAAAAAAGAAAAAAGAATAAGGGTGATGGTATGTTGGAAATGAGGTCAATGTGAAGGAATAGAGTAGAGATGACAATATGAAGGAGAAAAATACCATTTTCATAGCTTGCAAACTTCATAGGGGTCTTCCAAACTTCTAGATGCTTAGATCCTCTCAATGTGTGATCTTGATTCCAGTTCAATGTCTTCACTTGGTTCTTCAACATAGTATCTTCTTTTTTCTGCAATATGAATAAGATTTGATGGCACCTTGCCATGTTGCCATAGCAGGGCAACACTACCTCATTGATTATTGGGAGGATGGTATTAGTAAATATCTTGTTGCTTTATCCCATCCTATAAACACTGCAAAAGACAAGGTAAGACTGCTTACTAATACCCACATTATCAAACAACTCTTGCATGCTCTCAGTACTCTGATTTTTTTCTAATTCACTTAACACCCAATCTATTATAGCTTTTTTTAGATGATTGGCTCCGGTAAGCTTTAACATTTCAATAATATCATCCTTACTCACTAATTTCTTCAACAAAGAAGCAATATTATAAAGTTTTATCTTCTTCTTCTCAGACATACTTGTATCCACGAGTTTTCTATAGCAGTGATTCTTCTTTTAGAGCCTCCACCTCCGGGAGCAAGGACATTTACAACCTTCAAGTTCATTTTCCTCTCCCTAACCTCCAATAGTGCCATCTTCAATCTCTTTTAAAAATTATCATTATTTTATGAAACTCTCTTCAATCCATGCAATAGTAAATGCACCTCCACAAGCAATTTCTGGTTTGAAGCTTCTAACTCTTTTGCATGCTAAAGTTTGTGTATAAGTAACTATTACAGTGATAAAGATACTTACAATCATTTAACACTTTGCAATGAGCTCCATACAACTAGTTTTTTACATTTCTTATAAATTCTGATGAGAATTCTTAGAAATAAGGTTGTTACAATATCTAAGCCTTCATGACGTTTACAAGCAAAATGAATAAGCCCTGACACTGAGCAAAAATCAAGGCATTTCTTGGTATTAGGATCAGCAAGATATAGTTCTCTACGTGCCTAAATATCAATCTTCATTGCTCTTGAACTACGAAGAGCATCCTCCTTCCAAATTGAACCTATTCTTGCAAGGCAAACAATTCTTAGGCATCCAATCTTACTCTAAAAGGTCAGAAAATAGTGAGAAAAAATGAGAGATCTTCTCCACTTGCATGAAGTTTCTTATCTCGGCCATGATTCTCCAATATTCTCATTGTCGACAGTTCCGGCAGCCAAATTGATGATATTTTGTTAAAATCAGAGGGAAAACAGAGTTTTGTCCTCGATTTTTGGCAATGAATCACATCAAATCATTTTGAACATCACCCTTTAAAATTTGGCGCTCAATTTATAGGTTCGTTGGCTAATCCCGCTTGATGGAGTGTGCGAACCTGAAGTTAATCTAAAAGAAAATATAGACGATCTTCTTCAATGACTACATTCCTAACCTACTCAACAACCTAGCATAATTAGGTTTACCAGCTTTGGAAGGCAGCTTTTTGCCCAAGCCTGCAAATTCGAAAATAGGTTTGGAATCAAATTTGGGGACGATTTGGAGGGCCCTTAAGTGATCCCATCAAACCTCTAATGGTCCAATCTCACAATTAGTAAGAATCAGTTATTTGGCCACACACCTCGATCCATGTTTAACCTCACTAACCTTGTAAAGCTGAAGATTGGCACTAATAATCTGTAAGAGCCATTTATGAGGACCCCAGAAGTCTGACAAACATATACAACTTAGATATTTCACATAATTTGTTCAGTAATTCGACTAACAGCCTAATCACGCTATCCAAGTCCATTGCAAGTCTACAGATAAACTATACGTTCAACTCTATGTATCAAAAAGCTATTTTGATGTGAAATATGCTATATGGTTAAAATTGGATTAGAGTTTTCTATATCCAGAAACTTCATGTAATTCCTTTTTCATTGGTTACAAGTTATAAAAGCTAAAGTAGGAACTATGGTTTTGGTTTTAGTATGTATGAACATCCATATAATGCTGACGTCGACACTGACATGCCTGTTGCAGAAAATAGTTTTTGGTTTCAATTTTTTTCCGAATAATAATTTTTTTTAGACGATGGTGAGCATAATGGCTACTCTACAGAATATCTCATGCCATTTTGCATGACAAAATGTTCATGGTTATGGGTACAATCATTATAAAAGAGGAATTCTTCAATCTGGCAAGATTGGGGCAGATTTGTTAAGAATTAGTGATAAACATTCTCCTGCAAAACTGATAATTCTTCAGCCCGTGCAGGAATTTGAAACAAGAAATAGAGAGGGCATTGGAAAAAATGATCAGATAAT
This sequence comes from Isoetes taiwanensis, assembly GCA_021234155.1. Taxonomy (NCBI): domain Eukaryota; kingdom Viridiplantae; phylum Streptophyta; class Lycopodiopsida; order Isoetales; family Isoetaceae; genus Isoetes; species Isoetes taiwanensis. The sequence goes on along the minus strand of JAJEKV010000035.1, from coordinate 1,038,791 downwards.
AAAAAGTTTAAGGATTGAATTGATTGCGGGCTTTGAAGCCGTCCAAAACGATTGAATTGCACGCAAAAGTCATTCACAGGGAATTAGAATTGATTTCAAATGTTTTAGATAAGGAATGCCAATTTGGATCACAATCTGCTTGGCATGTCATCGTTGTAGTCTGGGGTTTCTTCTGATTGTAATGACTATAGTTATTTTCCAGTTTCTATTCATGAAGTGTTTACGTAAAGTATATGGTTTTTTATTGATAAGACAGACATACAGGTAGACAGGCATAATTTCTAATGTCCACTAATGGGCGACTCACATGGACAAGCATCGATGCCCCAGCAGAAAACTGGCCGATCCAGTGCTGAAAATGAAAAACTCAGCCCCGTTTAACAGCTTCAGCTGCTGTGCTGTCCATGGCGTGCAACGGGGAGAAAACTAAGCAGTAGCTGAAAATAGTCCCTGCCACTTTTTAGCGCAGGGCCAAAAAGACTTTCATGTGAGTCCCACATAAGACCGATTGGTCATGGGGCAATGGTTTCTTTGCACCATTGATTTGGGCATGAGTTTTTGGTAGAAGGGCAACATTAGTAATGCAGTTGACAAGGACAAAAATTTAGCTGCAATGCGTGTCCTGCATATTGCAACATATCAAGCACATTAATTATGCATTATTGTTGTAAGCATAATGTTTGAGAACAACAGATCATGGCTGAAATTTCAATTCCATAATATTATTGGATTTGGATTAATACATATTGTAAGTCGTATATTGATCTGCAGCTCCTCCTTGCCAAATGAGAATTGTTGTACTGCCAACTAACTTGTTAGCACTATGTTGGCCATCTCCAAAGCTTTTCATGGTCTCCAACTCAAAAATGTGAACCAACTCTAAAAGTGTATCTTAAATTAAGATAAGTATCAAAATAATTAATTAATTCAAAATTTAAATTAATTCTCACACGAGCCCTAAATACCTTAACGTCCTGCTCCCTGTCCTTTCACCCTAGGTTTTAACCCAAGCTATTCATTCTAAAATGCTATATCCAGTAGCATTATTTTGGACGAATTGTTATGGCCATAACAAGCATGTTATGGTCATAATATATTAAGCTCATAACAGGAGCTTCAAGAACGCAACTCTGGAGAAATCTTCGCCGAATTACTGCTCTTATGTTTTCTCCTCACCGGATTTTTGCCCTAGAGCCTCTCCAAAAATCCCAGACCTCTATAGATTGCCGCTACAACATAGATCCGACCCATTTTTTCCAAACCCGGCCATTTTTGCAACGTTGTTCTTTCAACAACGTCATGGGCAGCTTTTTTGGCTGAACTTATGGATTTGGATCTGAGAGTTTTGAGACAAATTAGTTGGAAGAAATGGTTCGTGAAGGATTCGATCTGCTTGGACCTTCTAATTGGGCATATCTGCAAAAGGACTCGGCCCAGAACATTAAGGCTGATAACGTCTTTGCCTCGACATTATGGCCCAGGCAGAAATGACCTCGACGGCCATGTGGCCAGGAACAGACGAGGCACTTCCTGGACACATCGCCACCTCAGCCATTTCTCATGGGCTATTATGTGGGCGAAATGAGGAAGGGTATGTTTATAACTTAAGATTTTGCATGATTGGTATGCATATTCATATGGAAATATGGTAGAAAATTATGCTGGCAGTGTGGATTCAAAACATGGGAATCTAGGGCTCGAATCTGCACCTGGTTTGGTCGGAACTGGCTGTGTCCACGTGGTCGGCAGGTGGGCATAGCGGAGATGGCGAAGGCGACGCTGGATATGTGTCGTTGCTCTGCCACCCTTTCTTATTTTGGCCACATAATAAGTAGGGATCGCCTTGGGTCTTCGGAAGCACATCTCCAGGTTTCTGTCAGCCGACTTTTGGTACAGGTAAGCCATGTTTGCTGCTTGTTTTTTTTTTGTGATGTCTTTGAAGAGAGCAGCGAGGAATGGAAAGGGTATTTCTAGGTCTGTGCCTCCTTCTTTGAGCTTGTTGAAAATTGGGTCCTCTTCTGGAGAGCCTCATATTGGAGGGCATTCTGCTGGTGCTTCTCTTGGTCAGGATTGGAGCGCCATAGATGTGAGCGTGACCTTGGGTCTTTCTGGGCAAGATGTGCCCACAAGTTTTTATGATGCCCTTGCTTGTTTTTGCAATCGAAGGTGTTTGGCTGGAGCCGTGGCCATGGAGCGTGGTGCAAGTGTGGATCACTTGCATTGCCAGACCATTTTCAAAGCCCGGTTCAAGAGCCCCAAGGCCATGAACGATGCTATAAAGAATGTCAGTGAAGCTGCTATAACTGGGACATGGAATATGCCTCGATCCAATGGTCTAAAAAATTTATAATACACCCCAAATGATAAGGTCCACAAAAGATCTTTTCATCCATTTCTTAAAGGTCGAGGTGGGTTTTTATTCTTTTGGGGTTTGTTTATTGCAGTTTCAGACATTTATTTTTAGAGAGTCCAGTGGCACATGGGCTTCTATTTGTGGTGAACCTGTTTTTCTTGCAGAGCAAAATGGAACAGGGCTTTCTTGAAGAGCAGAACATGGCTTTCTTGAAGAGTTTCTTGAGGAGGGCTGCGATGATTGTGCCATGGGGGCGATTCAGTCACGGATGGGGATGGTGTTGCGCCGTTTCTTGTCACTAAATTAGATGTTTGTATGCTTCTTATGTGTAACTGGTTGGTATTACCGGGCTTTGACTCCCCGGGCAGTAAATCTTCTGTATAACTATGGCTGTACTTTTGAGAAGAGATTTCTGATTCTAGAGACGGTTTTTGTTGGTTGGTTGGCCCGTTTATTTGTTCTTCCTTCATTCGTCCTCTTGCTGCAGTTTCTTATTTCGGATTTTGTACTGAATTTGTGTACATTCGATTCTGTTGTTGCTTCTACCTCCGGATCTTTGTTGCTTCACTGGAGCTTTTCAGGTTGAAGCTCTGGGCCATTCGAATACTCGCATTTGCACGTCTTTGTGTATTTATTCGTATTTAACAAATCCGATGGTTTATAATCCAATGGTTTATAAAAGAAAAAAATTAAATGAGGTATGGGTTAGACACCCCAAATGATAACGCACTCCAAATGATAACGCCTCATTTGATGAGGACGTTTAGCCCGTAACGATATGGAATTTGATGGAGCGCCGTATATATCGGACGCCGACATGTTATAGCCACGAGCATATCCGTGTCTTTGACATGTTATAGCCACGCCAAAAAAAAATTACACGGCGTTTTTGTGGACTTAGCGGATGTTTTGCCATTTAAGTCTAGCTATAACATGCCCACGCCCTTACCGCGATGGGAATTTGACTAGTAGATGGTATAACAATATAGAAATAGGGTCGATTTTTTAGTCGTTGGTGCATTTCTACGTTGACACGTGTCACCGCCAATAACCCGGAAAGGCAGTTGGGTGCCCTGATTCCGGGTGACAGGTTGAACCGGTCACTCCATGTTTTTTTCAGTTGTAAATTTCTATATTTTTAAAACAGAGTTGCATTCACTATTCAAAAGCAGAGTTACATTCAAAGTATTCAAAAGCAGCGTTACATTCAAAGACTACTCAAAAGCAGAGTTACAAAAAACCTTTCAAAAAGGTTCTGCAACAAGCGTTCAGATCTGTCTGAAATGCTCTTTCCATTTCGGCTCTATCCCATGTTTAATCGAGATCCAAAACCATCAGATAGCATGTGTCTCCTGAAATCCGGCCCCTTTTTGCAGCTCTTCGGCCTTGGTTCTACCATTCCGGCTGCCATACCTCCATGCAAAGAAAAGACCTTGGTTCTACCATTCCGGCTGCCATACCTCCGTGCAAAGGATTTACTTACTGTTAATACCTTTTGCTTTTAAGCCAATGTAGCATTTCAGAACTATCTGCAACACAAAAAAGCAAGATCCTATCATAAAAATGCTTTGCATGCACAAAAAGACAGCAAGTTTATATGCAAGAATCTTACCTAAACACTTAAAAACACCCACAGAGCATGAATCGAAAGTAAAAGTCGCCGGAATAGATAATGTCTGCCTTCCTAAACCTGTAAGACAAAAAAACTAGTTAAATAATCACAAGAATGAGCAAAAGGATTGTTAGAAATAAACAAAAACCTGTAGCATTTGATATTTTTGCTCCAACTCTGTTTATACCAGACACTACAAGAAGAATCAGCGAGCAAAGCCTTTATCGCCACCGAAAAACTCTACCAAGATCAAGAAACAAGCAAATCGCCTTCAAAAAGCAAGAAATGCAACAATAAAAAAGCATAGCAAGCAAGCGCCTTCAGCCATGAAGCTCTGGTGCCGGCCTTGGCGCAGCTCTAGCGCCGGCGCAGCTCTGGCGCCTCGACGAAGCTCTGGCGCATGCCAGGAAAAAAGGGGGAGAAAAAAATCTCCCCTATTTCTATATTATGGGGGAAGGACAATTGGTCCTTGATTCCGGTTTCTAGGTGACCTGCTCCCGGCTACCGCCGGTCGCGGGACCCCACCTAGAAACCGGAATCAAGTCCCAATTGCCCTTCCCCCATACAAGAGACTATGTTATTTAATAGAAAGTTACAGAAGTATCCATCCATGGCATTTGACATACGTAAACCCTAGAGCGGCTATGGCCGATGTGAAAGCGTTGGAGAGTTATGTAATAGTCCATAATGTAGCCAAGAGACACAATCTGGGTACACTTGCCCGGAGTGCCACTGCCTTCGGAGTCTCGGAGATGATACTTGTTGGAAAGAAGGATTATAATGCTTTTGGCAGTCACGGTGCTACATTGCACCTCAAATTTCGTCATTTCTATTCTCTTTCTGAAGCTCGAACTTATTTAAAGGTATGGCACCCATCCTTGCATTCTTCTACGAACAAGAGAACAATGTAAACCCATCCTTCGTGTTTAATGCAATTGCCTCGTACAGACCCATTGAAATCCATATGATCTGAATTATCAGCAATAGGTCATTGAAAATAGAATGCAATGTTTCAAAATGCTGAAACATTGTCGCTCTTCAAGGTCCCAAGAATGTTCTTAATTATTCAGTATTGTCGTGGCCAGACTAAAAACTGTGACATATGTGGAGTGGAAATCGTCAATGGAGCTAAGCCCATTCATGAACATCCGTTTACTCGCAGCACGGCATTTATTCTTGGGAACGAGGTAATGTAATTGGAAGGATCTCAAACTGTAGGTTTTGGACCTAAATATAGTTTAGGTTGACTTATCTGGCACAGTTTGATTTGTTAGAAATGCTGCAGAGGTGTTCTGCTGCAAGTTATGTCCTTTCAACTAGATAGCTGCTTCACATGTTGTAGGTTTTGCCTACTTGGTCAAGTATTGGTACTTTTTTTGTACTCTGCCCTTCACGAATGGAAAACGCAGTTTTCTTAAGTGGTTGCAGAAGATACAGTTTGAGTAATTTCTAGATAGCTTTTGATCTTCCTAGAATAACAAGTAATATAGGTTGTATTGCCAAGTGTGAAGCTGGAATTCAAAAAATCAAGTGTATTGCCTATTCTGCAATAAATGCTATGGCTTTCTTTGGGATGTCATTTATGGATAATGGTAATATACTATAATTTTATGGGTTCTTTTTCCTTGCATATCTAATTTGTCTCAAAAGAAAGTGTAACTGGACGTTTAGAGAATACATGACATGAATATAGTTCATACAAGCTTATAATTATACGGAGATTTGCAATAGGGATATTGAAACCATATCAATTAGAAGTACCATGTGTGAAAGACAAGCATTCTGTTAATTCAGTGCTTAAAATATAGCTCTTTATCCAGTACCTTAGGTAGTGACTGTCAAGATCCAATTTTTGGTTGTGATTGGGAATGGACATAATTTTTTGTTTTTGAAGTTCAATTAATTCACTTCTTTAAGTTAGTGTCATCTTTTTAAGCTAGATAACTAATAGACGTTGCTCTTTACTTCACATGCAGGGAACTGGCCTTTCAGATAAGGAAATGCAGATTTGTGATTTTTTTGTCTACATTCCACAATTTGGGTCGGGGACAGCATCTTTAAATGTAACTGTGGCAGCATCAATAGTGCTACACCATTTTGCAGGTATTTATTATGTACTATCATGATATAAGAATGCATCATAAAAATCCATAGCTTGATGGCAACTTATGCACATTATCTTGGTACATAACCAGCATGGGCAGGTTATCATGAACGGCAGCGAGAGGGAAGCAAATTTGTTGTTGCAGAAAGGCCAGCATTTCATCGGGGAAGCAAAAATATATGTACAGATTCTGAAGAAGACATTGCAGCTAACAGAAGGTTGAGAAAGCAGAGTAACATTGATACTTGGCTTGATGGTTGTGTTGGAGAAGATGGAGTAAATATGGCAGGCAATCCAGAACCTGCTTCAAGTACACTTGATATGCTGTTTCAACCATAAGTGCATTTCTTCCGCGGAACATTGAACCATATTGATGACTTTCAGACCTCCTTGTGAAACCATGATCCAAGGAAGCCTGAAGCAAGCGAAGTAATGGTACAAAGGATTATTATTTCAAGATCCATCAAGTCAGCGTAAAGCACTATGAACTGCCACTTCCTCAACATATGTGAAAGCTGGTTTAACAGTGAGCAACGTCAAGCTTTCTTAACATGAGCATGAAGGAGGAAATGAAGCTCCTGCAAACAGGAGGTTTCATGGCTATGCATATCTTGTGCATGGTCTTCAATCTTTATAGCTGTCGGATTTTTAAGTGATAATCCCCATTGCGTCATTAGCCTCAGAGTATGCTATAAAAAGATTTATATTAACTGAAATGTTATATAAAAGACAACTCATCTTGCTCTCCAGGATAAGGACAGAAAAAAAGAACTTTGAATAACATCATCACATAATCATCATAGTATGAATATAATATAACAAGATGTGTATTCTTGAAATGTATTAATAGAAACAACTCCGTACTTGTAAAAAGATGATTGGTAGCTTGTGCTACTAAACCCCGATGATTAACAAAGCAAGCGGGCCAATAGGTAATGCCTTCATCTTTAAAAGGGCCAAAAGGTAATGCCTTCATCTTTAAAATCGGATCAGATAAGTATATCAAATGCACCTATATATAGATAGTAATGGATGGAAGATTTTTAGAACTCAAAGGCAAAATCCAAGTAGTCAAGCTTTTTGGATGCTTGTAACCACCGGAACAACAACCATGATGATCATAACAAGCATCAAAATAATTCCAATACACATGCATTTGCAAGTACCTCTTTGATGCTGTTTTGCAGCATGGAGTTGCTTGCTCCCCTTCTCGACATTAATTGCAAGCTTTAGAAACTTGATGTTCAATATCATCAAGCTGCTCAAAATTCCTTTTTGTTACCGTTGCAATATGTCCTTTAATTGACTCTAAAGGACTGCGAAAACTATTATTTAGCAGTAATCAAATCACAAGAAATATTCACATTTTAGTTCTATTTCAAGGTTTATGCAGAGCAGATTTAACCACACCAAGAATAACGCTCAAGGCATCACCCCTTTGTGCACCGCGGCACCAAGAAAAGCTTTTCAAAACTTGCAGTCTCCTTACCCCTGAGCTTTTAAATTGATTGTCCACAATCTATTTTTTATAGAAAGTTTCGCATAGGATTTTCAGTCAAACCCTAATTTTCGTTTTGTTTCAGCGATCATAGCTAGTAATTTTCTTGGCAATTCAATTACAAGTTGTGTGTATAAGCTTACCTGCTGACGGTGGTTTTGCCAACACCAGGCGGCCCCATGAATAAAATTGAGTCGCCATCGCTAAACAAGTGGCGAGCTATTTAAGCACTTCCCATACGGCTCTTCCCACTCTACAAGCGAGGCCAACAATCGGTTCTCCTCCATTTCGAATTGTACTATTGCGATTATGATTTGCTAATTCCCCAACCCGATTCCATGTAATTATATGGTATACGTATAAATACTATGACACATCACCCAAGTATAACTAGACCCTTATGGGTCATTAGGGGATAACTTGGATTACCCTTAAAGGGTTTTTATTAGCTATGCGAAATTGTTAATAAGTTAATTAACCTATTTAGATTAATTAATGTTATTAATTAGTAAATGTAAGCTAATTAGGGAAAGCCACCTGGCCCAAATCGATTGGCCAGGGGAGACTTACTAAGATTAGGGTGCAAATTGGGAAGATTTGGGTGAAGGAGGAGCTACTCACCAATGTATCCTGACCTGAAGAATGGAAGCCTTTCATGATAATGGGTCTAGCCAAGAGACCGGTTAGTCTCTAGATAGTTTGAGGTTCAGCTAACCCTTGTATAATGGGTACGGACTGTGGGCGCCAAGGGTGTCCCGATCCTTTAGCACACCCATGGAACCATTGTGATTCTAGAGGGGATTCATCCCTTTCCTGCCTCGTCGGACTGGGGAGATGTAATCCGAAGTAGTCTCATAGGGTGACTCCATGAGATTACGTCTCCAGAAGGCTACAACCATGCCATAGCATGACTCAGCCTATCTGCAAAGTGTGCACAGGAGGGGCGGATGGCGTGGACTACCCTAGCCATTGTTCTATGCTAGCCAATGCCATATTATATATCTGTCTGTCACTATCCGGAGGTCTTGATCGTCAGTCGACCCCGTAGAGTCTGAGCCCGGGGTAGAGCCCTTATTTATGGTATATTTCTTATGTTATATATTGGCATTGTATTGTTGCCTATATGAAAGATGGATGGACCACCCTTCGTGATGGTATATTATTTTGTATATGTTTGCTAGGTGCTAACATATATGTATGCTTCCCTTGTATAGGCATAGAGGGTGTGGGACGAATGACACCGCTATGTCCTTCACCCCGACACTTGGGCCATCCCAAGTGGTCCGAGTTAGACGGAGGGCTTTTCCATGGCTATGTAGTCGCCGAGGGAGGGGAATTCCCTGTATTTGTACAATGGGAGCATCGTATAGATTCTAGGAGTGTCACAAACGAAACGAAAATTGAAATTACATTATTCAAGGGCCATCATACATTTAAGAATTGAACAGTGTACTATGGATGTGGGGACGCCTGTGACGTTCAACGTATTTATACGGTATACGTATAAATATACCGACACGTCACCCAGTAAAGGTATGCCACCATGGGGTATTGTAACCTAGGGGGTTGACCTAAAAGGGATATAATTAGCTATGCTAATTAGATCATTAAAGATAATAACCTATAATTTAGGGATTAATATTAATATATGTTAATTAAACTAATTAATGCTTTGGGAAGGCGCCACCTGGCCTAAATCGATTGGCCAGCATGGGGACTTCCAAATTGGGCCATCAACTTGACCCCCTAACCCTAATTGTCTCCCCAAAATCGTCCAGAGGAGCAGGAACTGAGCGCCTACCTTTGCCAAGCTGAGCGCCACCTTTGTCAAGCACTTTACCTGTGTAGCCAGAGCTGAGCACCAAGTCCAAGGAAGATGGAAGCACCAAATGACAACGGGTCCAGCAGGAACTCAGGTGGGTGGCTAGTATAGCTTGGGAATTCTAGGGTAGCGCCCCTGTTGGGCACTTGTAGTGTTTATTTCTTCTGTTCTCTCTGTGCTTTACTTGTAGGAACTAACCCTTGATTGCAAAGGTGAGTTCTCTTTATTTCTGAAAAATTACGAAGAATTTTCATGGAATGATAAAGAAAATGATCATGAAATTTCACGAAATTTTTAAAAATCATGGGGATCTAGCAAAAATCTTCGGAGATGTTGTAGTGGAGCACTAAGGGCTCATTGGAGTTCAGATAACTCAGGGAAAAAGGAACCACTTTGTCAAGTACCTCAAAATCTCAAGTAACCAATTAACTGTCAATGTGCTTTGCTTCTTAATTGACTAAATTGCAGGCATGGATAAAGGACACAGAAGCTAAGCTAGCCGCCTTTGACTCCGATGAATATAAAGGATCCTAGAAGCAAGAGATGTTTCTGTCATAAATACCCTTATACGAATCGTATTTTTCAGATAGTTTTTCCACCTTTCACACCATCTTTTTCTGCACGTTTGGTGGCCCATGTAAGCAGCCCTTTAATGGTTCAAAACACTCTTCGAGGACTACACTTTGATAATAATATTCAATGCATAGAAGTGCTAGTATAATAGTCTTCTTTTTTTACTTTGAAAAATAAAGACATGATAAACACTTTGGTTGCTAAAGATGGATACATTCAACTATTTAGTACAACCGCGGCTCTTTGAGTTTAATTCAAATTTAACTCAACTATTCACGAGAAGTACTAATAAACAATGGCGAGCTTCATTGAATGGCTATTATGCGAGGAATTGAGCTTAAATGTTCGCGTCTTTGGACTAAATGCATACTGCCATTATGCACTAAAGACGCTGATACCAAATCATATGATGACAATAAATCAGTGGGTTTGATACTTGAATTCGGCTTGAACAAACAGAACTATGGTATTTATCTATGACTTCTTCTAACTTAATTATTGGCACGAACTTTACATACTGATCTGTTTAATCTCGAACGTTATTTCCAGATGTTCATCAGCCATGATTGATAAACCCACTGATAGTACAAAAACTTGTATATATATATATATATATGTAATAAAATAATAATAATTAGCTGGCGCCTCGAATGCCGTGCCCGGAAGTTTAAAAGTGACATTTCCTTTAGGGTTTTCATTCATTTCTTACTCCTTCCGTTTTCTTCCTCCTCCTATTTTCCGTCTGCAGAAATGGAATACGCTGGCCGTTTGGCATGGTACATGGGAGGAGAGCAGTGGGATCCCCAGGTTCCCTACCCTCTCTTGGATCCCATGTTGCAGTGTAGAGTCGACCTTATCGACAATATGCGGGCACACCCTGATTATGACACTTTCTTAGAGTTTTATGATGAGGAAATCCTGCCCCAAGCAGAGTTTTTCGGAGAGCCGGCTCAACCCTATCTCCATAGGGATATCTTAGAGCACATGTTTGGAGATGACCGTCACAGTTATGATCTTCTCAAGGGCATTGTTAGACGTGCTAAGCACGCCCCCATTATTGACTGTGGCTCTAACGAGCTGTACTTTGAGGCACAGTTTGCCCTTGCTCTTATCATGGATAAGTATATTGACGGTACCGACACGGCCTTAGAGCAAGCCAAGTCCCCACTTCCTTCAAATCCTGAGGAGGATGAGCAGATAAGCTATGCCGACTTTGTAAGATGGAAGAAACTGGCCACAGAGAAACCTTTACCTCGTAGTAAGGGCCAAGCTCTTGTTGGCTTAAGCTCGCTTCCTACTATAAAGGTTGGGGATCAAGATTACTTGCTGCTGAGCGACATTCAATGGGCATATCAGCATATCGCCAATAAGGGCAAGCAAAAGACAGCCCATCTCCTCTATGAGCTCGCCGAGTATTGTCAGGGTCAGAACGACTTCATCGATTATTCTCGACCCGTCTATGTGCCAGAGATACACCAACTGCTCAACTATCAGCCTCTTGATATTGAGCCTATCAGCACACTGTTATCCTTACGCCAGTTAATGATTCAGGGTACTCCGTCCTCAATTCCTGAATCGGCTTTCCATGCTACGGGCCCACATGTGCCCAACATCAATGATGTCGTCGTCAAGATCGAAGACGACCCAACTACTATGTGATGAGGGCCAGTATGCTCAGGAGGAGAAAGATTTTGCCATGGAAGAGGAACTGCCCTAGAACTTGGAGTCTGAATTGGCTTCTTCAACCCATCCGACGGTTCAGGGGTTGAAATGCCATATTACCCGGTTCTTCTTGTCGGCTTTTACAAGCAGACAAGTTCTCTTCTTTGCTAAAGCAATTGCACCTGAAGCAGAGGCGGCTGTTTAGGCACTTAGGGCACTTTCTACCTGCCGGCCATAAGAAGTTAGCCCCTAACCTTGAGCAGATCGTCCTGGTAAATCGTGATCTAGCCATTGCAGTATTTGACCACGATATCGATTCTTGGATGAACATGAGTCTGCTGGTTGCAGCGCCATTGGCTACAAATGTTCCTCCAGAGATAGCTTCATCAGCTGCATCATCAGTTAACCCTAGTGTGCTACTCCTGCAGCACCGACTAGAGCCTGAGTTTGATACCCAAGTACGAGATGTTGAAGGGTCGACCTCTTAGTTCTAGATTTTGTTGGACCATTGTATGCAGTTTTATGTAATTTTGATTGGCATTACCTTTAATGGGCCATCACAAAACCTATGTACTATCTTCTTATATTTACTTGTACCGTTGAAAAACCATTGAATTATCTTTTCCCTTCAATGCTTATTTCTCTTCCTTAAAGTTGGTATAAGAAAATTGCTCAATGTATATATATATTTATTCTTGCCATCTTGCAGACGAGGGTCTTGAGGAATATGAAGAAAGAATCACCGCCCAGATACGAAGGGATGATCCAGGGCCTCCCGAGCAAGATTACGGCCAACGATATGGGGAGTACCCGGAGCGCGACGGTGATTATGAGATGGAGGAACCTGCAGAGCAAGGAGAGCCATACGATCCCGATAAAGGCTTGGAAATAGTTAACATCCTCAGGGAACGGGCCTTTGAAGATCTGAAGCAAACTCTTCGTCGCACATGGGACTATTGGGACATGACCAGGCATGAAGCCTTTGAGGATGCCAATGATCACCTGTGGCAAATCTTCTATGCACTAAGGAGGCTCTTTAACCTCCTCATCGTTAGCCCCACCTTGGACTACCAACCTGTTATCGTTCAGGCCTGGGCTCGCTACAAGTTAGTGAGAGCTGTACGCGAGAGCGTTCGCTACTCTATCTTGTACCCTTTTGCGCAGCCCTAGGTCCGGACCCCTCAGTTTTGTTTTGCTATGCTTCAGTGTGACTAAGGAAGTGCCCAATGTATAAGATCCACTTGTGTATTATATAACTTTAAGTTGATAACTACCTTCAGTGTGAAGTTCTTCAATGTAACAGTTGTTTTGACTTATAATCAAAATCTTTTCTCTTGTCTTTTCTTATTCTCTTTCTTCAGTACTACCCAAAATGATCTTGTTGTGAGACTTGATGTTGCTGGAATTCTGCTTATATCTTTTTATGCTCAATATAGACGGTGCACGCAACGCCGCCTGGCAGACACCCTCGAATGCCAGTAGGTTAACCCCTGAGCAGGAACTTATGTTGATGAAGAGGCAACTAGTTGAGTTGCAGACTTATGTACTAGATGTCAACCCACCGCAGCATGTCCAGGAGGATGGACCGGAGTTACCTCCGTTACCGCCAAGTCCCCCACCACAGCAGCCTTCTGCACCTGAATCCAGTCCTGCACCCGTACCGAGGAGGCACCGTTCCAAACGTCATCGAGGTTCCTCTAGGGACAGTGCCACATCCTCCCAGTCAGCAACTTCTGAGTCCTCTGAGTCGTCTATGTCATCCGGTGGCCATGCACACCGCCGAGACAAGGAGTACCGTAAAACGGTTGACACAGCCATAACTAGTATATGGAAAAATAGGAAACTGACCCAGTTTGATGGGAAATCTAGAGGCGGACTGAATGCAGAGTCCTGGTTGGACGAGATGAAGGAGTTTGGGAAATCCTATGGTATGACAGAAAAGGATACAGGAAAGGTTGCCACCACCAACCTTACAGGAGCTGCCCGTATTTGGTGGAAGGGCTATGCCAGAGCCAAGCATCTGGATAGGAGCAGATGCAACTTCAGAAAGTTTGCCAAAGCCTTTAAGTCGCATTACGTGCCTCGTGCGCACAAATGCCAACAGATTCAAACTTTTTACCGATTAGAGCAAAAGAATATGTCGGTCCACGCCTACACTGATGAATTCATGCGCCTGAGGCTATATGTGCCGGGTATGAATGAGAAGAGGGCGGTGGAGGGCTACATTGAAGGGTTGGCCCCATCAATTAAACGAATGGTTAAAGCCATAGACCCCAAGTCAGTTGCGGAGGCCGAGGCTAAGGCATTGAGCCTTGAAGAGGACACGCCGCGAAGCCAGTACCAACGTCCAGCATCTTACTCCCAGCCACGCCCGTACACACCTTACAAGGGCCGTTCACCCAGTCCGGGACCCTCTCAGCAGAATTCTCATGGCCGCCAGGAAAAGAAAGTCACCTTCAGCACGTCCGATAAATCGAATAATGCGGCAAGGAAGTTCGAAACCTCTTACAGTCCATTCCTAAAGAGGTTCGAGAGCAGCTCCGCCGGGATAAGGCATGCTACAGGTGTATGCGACCTGGGCACTTCATGCAGAATTGTCCTTATGTCACGCAGACTGCCCAGCTGGCCATGGCCGACCTCGATTGGGATGACCTTGAGTCCACACCACCTGTCGAGGAGGAGGCTCCCGAGTACATTCACGGTGCGTCTCATATCCTTGCAGCCATTGAAACCGGCAATGTTGAAAGTCAGCCTGCTGTTATTTCCACCATAGGTCAAGTAGACAGTAAGCCTTTCATAATTCTAATGGATACGGGAAGTACACATAATTTTGCTTCTCCTAGAATGGCCCAGGTATTGCAGCTTGAAACGTTAAGGTCCCGACCAAAGCCTGTCACTTTAGCCAGTGGTAAGATCAGACACACTCATGGCCGTCGCATTAACCTTAAGATGCAGTTGCCAGGTGCACCAGTTGCTTTGGGTGCCGAGATAATGGATATTGGCAAATATGATCTTATTGTTGGTATGAAATTCTTGGCATCTGCAAAGGCCAATATAGACTGCGAAAAACGGGAAGTTACCTTCAACGCCGCCAATGGAGCTCGCGTGACTATAAAAGGTGATCTATTCAGCCCTATTATGCAGTCTATGTCCATCAGGCAGCTAGAAAAAGCTATACGCAAGGATACGCTCCTCTGTCTCATTAGACTTGCCTCCATTGAGTCGGATGCTAAGCAGAAGCAAGTAATCGATACCTTGCCAGAGGGGAATGCTAATCTTCTCCGAGAATTTAGCGATCTTTTCCCAGATGAGATCCAGAAACTTCCTCCTTTTAGAGGGGTAGAATGTGAGATAGCTCTAGAACCAGGTATTAAGCCTACCAGCAAGGCCCCGTACCGCATGAGTCCCCCAGAGTTGGCAGAGCTTAAGAAGCAACTTCAGGAGTTACTAAACCTAGGTTTCATTCGGCCTAGTGTTTCGCCTTTTGGCGCTCCTATCCTTTTTGTTAAGAAGAAGGATGGCTCCTTGAGGATGTGTATTGATTATAGGCAGCTCAATAAGCATACCATCAAGAATCGCTACGCTTTGCCTAGGGCAGATGATCTAATGGACCAGTTGCAAGGGGCCAAATACTTCTCAAAGATTGATTTACGCTCCGGATACCATCAGATAAGGATAAAGGAGGAGGACATCCATAAATCTGCTTTTCGCACTAGATATGGGCATTATGAGTTTACCGTTATGCCGTTTAGATTAACTAATGCCCCCGCGACTTTTATGCGGTTAATGAATGATGTCTTCCGCCAATACTTGGATGACTTTGTTGTTATTTTCTTTGATGACATTCTCATCTATAGTAAAACTCTAGAGGAGTATGAGGCCCATCTTCGCTTGGCCCTACAAAAGCTAAGACGTCATCAGCTCTTTGCTAAGTTCTCTAAATGCAAGTTTGCCACCCCCAAGATGGATTATTTGGGACATATCATTTCAGCAGAGGGAATTGCTACAGATCCAACAAAGATAGAAGCAGTAAGGGATTGGCCTATTCCAGGTAATGTTTCAGAAGTCCGAAGTTTCTTGGGACTAGCAGGATATTATCGCAAATTTGTCAAGGATTTTGCAACGATTGCCGCACCTCTCACTGATCTCACAAAGCACGAGAAGGTGAAGGATTGGATTGAACATTGGAAAGCAAAAGTCCAGGTAGGCTTCCAGAAGCTTAAAGATGCTTTAACGTCTGCACCAGTCCTCACATTGCCCGATCCTGATAAGGATAAGCTAGTGGGAACGGATGCCAGTAAGATTGCTACCGGTGGAGTTCTAATGCAGGAGGGGAGGGTTATTGCATACGATTCAAAGAAGATGACCAACACTGAACAGCGATACCCTAACCATAATCAGGAGTTGTTAGCAGTTGTCCGCGCTCTGCGTATATGGAAACACTACCTTCTTGGTAGAAGATTTTAGCTTGATACAGATCATCAGAGTCTCCGTTATTTATCTACCCAGCAAAATCTCAACCTCCGTCAGAGAAGATGGATGGAATTTCTGGAGGTGTATGACTTTGAGATTATGTATAAGCCTGGGAAGCACAATGTGGTTGCGGATGCGTTGTCACGCCATCCCTTGATAACCCGAACCCATTGTAATGCAATTTCCACACTCACCAGTGAGTTTGGAAAACAAATAGAACAAACCTTGGCCACAGATCCCGAGTTCCGTGATGTTTGGGCTAGTCTGACTAAAGAGGCACGCACAGATAAAGAGCGGGAAGCTTTCCGTTCATATAAGAAAGAGGGCCACTTACTATATTACAAGGACAAGTTGTGTGTACCTGAGACTTCAGGAGTACGTAAGCTGATTCTCCATGACACACACAACAGCCCTATAGCTGGACATGCAGGTTTTATGAAGACCTACTTTAAGATCCGCTCCAGTTATTTTTGGCCTTCCATGAAGAAGGACATTGCTAGGTACATTAAGCAGTGTCAAGTGTGTCAACAAACCAAGGCTGAGCAACTAAGGATTCATGAGAGTTGCAACCTCTGAATGTGCCCAATGCTAAGTGGGAAGTGATAACCATGGATTTCATTGTGGGCCTTCCACGTACTCTCCGTGGATATGATGCATTGATGGTGGTGGTCGACAAACTGTCGAAAATGGCTCATTTCTTGCCATGTCGTACCACCGACACAGCCTTCGACACCGCCCTGCTATTTGCAAAGGAGATCTTCAGGTTGCACGGAATGCCACGAGTTATTGTATCCGACAGGGATCCCAAATTTGTAAGTGCATTCTGGAAAGATTTCTTCGCCACCATCCAGACCAAGCTTGCTATGAGTACGGCATATCATCCTCAGACGGATGGTCAGACAGAACGTACCAATCGTATTATAGAGAATATGCTACGAAGTTATGTGTGGAGTAAGCAATCCCAATGGGCTGACTATATTTATCTGGTCGAATTTGCCTATAACAGCATGAAGCAGGAGTCTTCCAGAATGTCTCCCTTTATGATAAATTATGGTTATCAATGTCTTACTCCAGACACATGGCATAACCCTGTCTCTAAGGTGGAGGTTTCTCAACAACTCCTCTTGGAAATGCAAGCCTTGGTTGAAGAAGTTCGTGGTTACTTACTAGCCGCACGCAGTCGTCAGAAGAGTGTAGCGGATAAGCACAGAACCCCACGAGTCTTCCAGGTGGGCGAATCAGTTTGGCTTAAGATTAAAGTAAAACAAGCCAAGCTTAAGATTGGTAACTGCAAGAAGTTGGCACCCAGATGGGCTGGGCCATTCACAATCATTGAACGTGTTGGAGAACAGGCATATCGCTTGGATTTGCCACCCCGCTTGAAGATCCACAAGGTCTTTCACGTGAGCCTTCTGAAACAACACATGCCTAATCTAGAGGAGGTTTTGGATACCCCAACCCTCCTAGAAATGACAGAGGAGCACCTGGAGATAGTGCCTGAAGCTCTTCTTGATCGAGCTTATAAACAAACCAGAAGGACTCAAATGTTGCAATACTTGGTTAAGTGGAAACACTTACCAGTTGAGGATGCTACCTGGGTGATGAAGATAGACCTTGAGAAGCACTATCCGAACTTCATGCGCGAATCTCAGGGCCGCACCATCAACGATGCTATCAACCCCACACCCGGCGGTAAGCTTGGAAGCTTGAATGCCAAGAGTAACGCTCTAGAGGGCTAGATGCATCGTAAATAATAATAGTTACCGATGATGAGATCACCTTCGTGTTCTCTAGGACGTGGTATATTGTCAATGTGGACATGACCACGAATTGCTTGTAGGGCATGTAGTTGATAGGCTGTGTTCATCTCGGCTATAATGGGAACTAGACCATTCCTTATGCCGCAATGAATTGCAAACTATAGACATGATACGTTCCCTTGTAGATAGGGGTTTCTTTTATTTATTATAGGGGGTGGTCCCTTCAACCACAATCTAATTATATTATTGATATATACTCACATATTGACATGTGCAGGCCAGTGAGCAGTTCGTGACCTGCCCATGTGTAGAGGGTTGCTGATGACCCGACTTTTCCAGATCCATTTTGTCTACATGTGTCAATTTTCGTTGTTTACCATGTTTTGAAATGGGACTTTAGTCCTTAAACTTTCTCTTTGATCATAAGTTTGTAAAATGCACCTTGGTGCTTACACTATGTTATATTTTCAACTTCAATGTATTACTGTCCGAAATAATGAGTTATTTTCTATTTCAGTTTCTTCAAGTAGCTGTCTGGATTAACTAACCCCAATGCTGAGGACAACATTATTTTTTTAAGGAGGGGAGAATGTGACGTTCCACGTATTTATACGGTATACATAACGTATTTATACGGTATATATATAAATATACTGACACGTCACCCAGTAAAGGTACGCCACCATGGGGTATTGTAACCTAGGGGGTTGACCTAAAAGGGATATAATTAGCTATGCTAATTAGATCATTAAAGATAATAACCTATAATTTAGGGATTAATATTAATATATGTTAATTAAACTAATTAATGCTTTGGGAAGGCGCCACCTGGCCTAAATCGATTGGCCAGCATGGGGACTTCCAAATTGGGCCATCAACTTGACCCCTAACCCTAATTGTCTCCCCAAAATCGTCCAGAGGAGCAGGAACTGAGCGCCTACCTTTGCCAAGCTGAGCGCCACCTTTGTCAAGCACTTTACCTGTGTAGCCAGAGCTAAGCACCAAGTCCAAGGAAGATGGAAGCACCAAATGACAACGGGTCCAGCAGGAACTCAGGTGGGTGGCTAGTATAGCTTGGGAATTCTAGGGTAGCGCCCCTGTTGGGCAACTGTAGTGTTTATTTCTTCTGTTCTCTCTGTGCTTTACTTGTAGGAACTAACCCTTGATTGCAAAGGTGAGTTCTCTTTATTTCTGATTCTGGTCTTGTTCTTAAAGGATGGTTTGATAGTTCTTTGCATAGTATAACTCTGGAAATGGGGGAAATAAGGGGGGTAGAGACCTCTGAGCCATGTGTAGTAGAATGCTCCTAGGATGATCCCTGTAATTCCCATTAAATGCGGCCTGTGTACAAGAGACCACCGGATCGTAGATGCTATGGAATGGCTTAGCACCAGAGAAGGGACGCAGTGGTGAAATGGGGTGGGGTCTTGCACGAACATAAAAGGCTCCTGAGACTCCTACAGTGGGCTAGGCCTGATAGCCGGTCACGTAGAGGGCCGGGTATGGGTCTGACACTCCCTGGGTGTAGTGGTGTGACCCGTATGGGGCATCATGCACTTTGAGTAGATTTAGGGTGAGTAAGTCGGGTACGGATGCGGGGGTCGCTGATGCGGCACGTATTCTCTAGCTCACCCATGGAACCACTGTGATCCTGGAAGGGGACGCTTCCCTGACCTGCCTCGTCGGACCGGGGCGTCATGAACCCTGGAGTAGGCTCGTAGGGTGATACCTTGAGTCTGCGTCTCCGGAAGGCTATAGCGACGCCATAGCGTGAATCGACCCATCTGCAAAGTGTGCACAGGAGGGGCGGATGGAGTGGACAACCCTAGCCACTGTTCTATGCCAGCCAACGCCAGGTTATACCTCTGTCTGCTGATCTCTTGAGACCGAGCCGTCAGTCTATCCTCACAGGAGTCTGAACCGGGGTAGAACCTGGGGTTTGGGGTGTTTTCCTTAGGATTAGATGCATATTCTTTGCCAGGGTACTTGGATGGATGTGCCACCCTTCGTGGTAGTTATTTATATATGATTTATGCTGTGTGCTAACATGTATTCACGCTTCCGCGACGTAGGAGTCCCATTGAAGGCGTGGGCCGAATGACACCTCCGTGTCCTTCACTCGGGCATCTTTCTATAGATGGCCCGGGATAGACAGAGGGCCCTGCTCATGGCGAGATGGTCGCCATGGGAGGGGAAAGTCCCTGTATGTATACGGCCGGGGGTCGTATATATTCAGGGAGCGTCACAACGCCCATATTCAGAGTCTGGGATGTGATATTTTCGGACGTTTTTGGTGGTATTTCCGACCACACGTTATCAACAAGGTGGTATTTTCAACCAAAAAAGTGGTATTTCCGACCAAAAAGAGTGGTATTTCTGGCCAAAAAGTGGTATTTTTGGCCAAAAACCAAGCATGAAACTGCGCGGTGGAGCTAAGATCTTTGGTCAGATCATTCTTGCAGCTCCGTGGGCGGCTTGAACTGCTTCAAAAGCCCTTCTAATCACTTTGTCCGCTTTTTTAACTTTGGTTTGATGAAGAAAGGAAGCGATTTGAGCTCAGATTTAGCCGGATGGATCCAAAAATGCCCCAAAATAGTTGGTTCTAGGTTTGAAACGAAGTGTATAGTGGCTGATAACGGATGGCCAGAAAAACCACAAAAAAAGCTCGGACTCTAAATACGGTGTTCCATGGATGTGGCTTCCATAGATGTGACGTCCAAGGTCTAACAAAATTTCCATTAAACGATCCAACTCCAGATGCACCTCAAGATTTGTCTTGACATTTTCTAGGTAAGATTGCTAATAGTCGTTGCAACTCCCATGTACTGTGGGAGCTTGCAACATGACCATGTTAGATTGCTGCTTGTGATGAGAAAGCCTGTAGCCTATGTGAGAGAGTGTGAGCAATTCCAACAATCTTTTTTCTGGTCATATAGATACGTACGTCTTAGGAGGCTTCAACCTGTACTATGTGCTTGCAAATAAAGCAAGACTATGTTTGAGTGGAGTGGACAAGGAAACACTTTGCTTGTCCTGTGCTCAAAGGACCATGACATTTTGAGTTTATTTAATGCAATTGGAGCTGGACTAAATGAGCAAGATTTATAAGCATTTAATGTGAGTATTCCAGAGCTAGATGCCAATAAGTGTCTAACTAGAATGCAAGACCTAAATGGAGCATTTAGTAGAGGGTGGAAGGATATCAACATTGACGATCAGCTTATACATAGAGTTCAAAAGCCTATGCTTGTGAATAACTTGGTGAGAAATCCACACACGCAGTACTAGCAACCTTTTGCCAAATAGGTCTATCCCATCAAGACAACAAGAATTTTATTTGAAAGACCACCTACGTCATACTTACTGTCGAGAATCATACCATACCGTAACTGTCAAGATTCTTGCTAACCTCCATGCCGCAGAGTTAATGGATGTACTAAGGCACAAAGTGAGAGATTATTTAATTCCACATATACCAAAAGAGTGCTCAACTGATGATAGGCAACATGATTGATATGAATAAGAAATTGTAAGGTACTTTCAGCAATGCTGACATTTCGATAAATGTAAAGCTAGGTAAGAACATATGGTTTTTTTTTTTTTTTTTTTTTTTTCTAAACTATTAGATACATATTTCTTAGGTTGAACAACAAAACATATGTAAAACAAGGTGCTGTGCACGGAGGGTTGCCCTCTGGTGACCCAAGAGTGCATTTTCGGTTTGATTGTTTCGTGTTAGATCTTCTTTGTTTAAACCAAGAGTGCATTTTTGGTTTGATTGTTTCGTGCGTTGGATCTTCTTTGTTTAATATCGAGCCATGTGAATGGTATAATTATAGGGATTTGTTTTCGTAGCCTAAAAGTGTTCGCATTTTAAAGCTAAAATACCACTAACAAGGAATAGAATTTCATTACATGCAAAATTAGACTTGTATATGGATGACACTTCATGCAATCGTTGCCTTTTGAAGTTTTCAATATCTTATTCATGAGTGCTGTCAGCATTTTCGAGTATCCATGATGCTTCTTCTGAAAGCCATACTCTTCTGAGTTGCCCTGCTTTTGAGATAGTCCGGAATCATTTTTCGACCTTAGCATTCCATTCCACGCTTCCACAACTTCTCAGCGCACCATCTGTGCATGACTTGGCATTATACATACTTGAGGTTCTAGATAAACGTCTGCAATTACTGAACCCTCAGTAGTCATTATCTAAGCTTGTCTAGTATCATCATTACTGCAAAGGTTTTTCCCTTGAAAACCTTTCGAGGCAGGGGTTTTTTAATCCTAGTAGTAATGATTGTACTAGCCCATTGTATGGGTCCCATGACCTATTGGTCTTCGTGGACGTTTAAAAAACTATTCTATTCTATTCTATTTGTACATATCTGGATGTTGGTATGGTGATGGTTGCCCTACAATTTGATGCACCTGATAAATAACCAACTAACTTGATGTGCGATGGCTTTAGTGATGTCTGGACTGTATTTCCCACTTAGTAGAGAAGAAAGGCTGCGCAAGACATAAGAGCCATACCTATTGCATATTATGTCCAACATTATCCCCAACATCCTGCAGAGTCACGAACAAAGGGTGACCTAACTAGGCATCAATGCTAAGATAAATCGTGGAGCAATTGACACTATGCAATCCATCAAATTATACAGGCTCAAAAATTAAAACAACAAAAAGACTGGAACAATATTGAATAATAGACCATAGATTTTACTATTCCTGGACCATAGTAAAATCGATAGCTTTTCTATAGATTTTACTATTCCTGGACCATAGATGTCTTTAAGTATTGCCATATAGAATATAGCAATGGCATAACGAGGATGCAAATCAACAATTGCTTTCAACACAGGAAATACTGGAGTGAATTGTAGGTAAATTTAGCCCCCATGTTTGGTTCAAATATTAATTCTCCAATAGCTGGCCAAAACTTTAGAGAAATCTTATGTGTCGTATCCTTCTTCAAGTTCACAGAGAATGACAATCGCTTTGCGCAAAATTGCAGACTACACAAACATATTGAAAAGAAACCGTATATGTCGTATTCTCCTTCAAGATCATGGACAAATGACACTATATTGCTTTACGCAAATTTGCGGACATATTTAAAAGAAACGTTATATGTCGTATGCTCCTTCAAGATCACAGAAAAATGACACTTGATTGCTTTGCGTAGAATTACGGACTGCAAGACATATTCAAAAAGTTACTACATCTACAATGATTTGGCTATATGATTTTCCAGCATTGATCGTTCTGGAATATATTCCAGTAAACAAATAAAGCATGTGCTTCATTCATTTTCATTCAGCATTTGGAAAGGACCATTCCAACACTTCCCTAATTTCTTCTCTTCTTGTTAAGAGAGAGATAAAAACAATATCATCATAACAGCAAGGAACGTTTTATCATCTGCTATGCTCAGATTTATCATCTTCATGCAATGAATGCAAAATACAGTTTACATTTGGAACAATGGATCTTTGAGTCATAAAGGGGGTTAGTACTTCTAAGGGCTAAGGCACCATAATACATCAAAATCGATTAACTTGTCCACTTAAATCTACAAGTAAAAACTTCGTCAAAAATGTTTTTCAGCCGCTCACATCAATCTCTGCTGGCCTGGCTTCCTGTACAATGTTAATCCCTATGTGGTTCACTGCATTATTTGAGTACTCGTGTCCCTTAGCTTGGCCTAATGCTTCCTCAAGATTTATGTCAGTGTGACTAGATTTTTCTTCTGATTCCGCTGCTTTTACTTCTGGATCTGAATCAGTTGCATTGGGATCAAAAGTCTGAAAATGGGTTTGTTCCTTTCATACTGCTGAATATTAGACCATATTTTCTTACTGTTGAATATTAGACTCTGTCTTCTTCTGTTACTATGCTATCTTTCTACAACTTTGCTACTTTTGTAAATAGTCTCATAAGTTATTGGAAGCTTGCAGCATATGCTTGACATGCTGCATGCTCTTATGAACAATATTTCTACAAAGGTGAAAGCATGAAACCTGGTTATGCTTATCTGTTTACATTTCTAGACTAACATGATTTTTTTGCCATTGACAGGTGGAGTTGTGGGCATGGCTGTAAGAGGCACATGTTAGCAAAACTTCTAGGAATATCATGGGTGCACAAGACATTCATGGATGCATTCTAAGATGCATAGATAAGTAGCATAAGGCTTCTACACAAGCTTTTAGTATAATATAAGTTACTGAATTTGGTGTAAAATCTTCACCTTGCATTCATTTGCACGATTGAAGAGCCAAGTCGCATTCCCAGCCTAAGCACACCTAAACACAACAGCAGTCCAAGTTACCACATCATAATACAACATTGGATCAAAAACATGACAAGCATGCATCATGTTTCCTTTGCTGCACTCTTAAAACGTGCTTTCAGTGCAGCAACATAGGTCAATGCATTTGATGTGAAACCTTCATCTTGCATAGATTAAAAACACTATAGAGCCATCCTGGAATCTCCAATTTCAACATATCCAAATATGATTGCATTCCAAAATTATGATTTGGAATTCTGTCAAAGATATTGCTTGCATCAAACCTTTTACCACATTTTTCGTACATATTGGTCAAGGTGTTACCAACAAGAATGTTTGCATAATCCTCACCAACAATCACAGTAGCATGAATTCTCATCCCAGTATAAAGCGCTTTTATCTATAAAAAGTTCCCTACAACTGTTCCTCACTGAGCAATAAATGAAGAGGACTGAATATCTAGTTTGGGCAGAAAAATGCAGAGTTCTCATTAAATCCCTTTGGTGAAATTCTCAAATGCTGGAAGCTCAAAAATAGTTGCTGTCGTTTTATGCAAAGCCAGCCCAGGTTGACCACAAAAAAGCCAAAATTGCAAGCAACCAGAAGAAGATCATCTAATGCTGCTTGCGATTTATGAAGCTTGGAAGACAGTGCACACCAAATAGAAGAAGTTTTTGTAAGAGTTACCTCCTTCACCTCTTCTGTGGAAATTCTACCGTCCAAGTCTTTGTCACATCTGGTCAAAAAATGGTTATATCATGCTCAAACACTGACGTGTTAACATTAACCTATCAGCATAGCAAAATTTTAAGCTTACAAATCAAAGAATAGCTGCAACCGAGAATGGAAACCCTTGTCAGAAATTTCCAGAAACTTTGTTCTTCCTTTGTTATAGAACTCGAATTTGTTGTTCCTTTTTCTTCGTGCAAGAGCATCAAATAAAAATTCAGC
This sequence comes from Isoetes taiwanensis, assembly GCA_021234155.1. Classification (NCBI taxonomy): domain Eukaryota; kingdom Viridiplantae; phylum Streptophyta; class Lycopodiopsida; order Isoetales; family Isoetaceae; genus Isoetes; species Isoetes taiwanensis. The sequence goes on along the minus strand of JAJEKV010000035.1, from coordinate 1,013,685 downwards.
AAATTCCTTAGAACTCTCCATGCCTGCATGAGGCGGTCAGAACCGAGAAGCGAGAACGCTGCACAGTTCAAGGCCAAAACTACCCACAAAGAGGTCACAGAAAATATGTGCTTGAGCTTTAAGCAATCAGATATTGCTCTAAAGAAACAAAAGTAAAATTGAAAGGAAGCAAACGAATATTAACAGACTATGAGAATAATAATCCAACCAACTTCATTAATGCTCGCACAGGTCTCAAAGTAGTCTGGCTAACAATCCTTCACAAACCATATACTAATTAAGGATAATTGATTCTATCCCTGATCCAGTTCCACACTGCTGCAGCACATAAATTGTTTGTATTATTCAAATCAATTCACTTTCAAATTACATAACAATCTCACACCAGAATTGCATTAAATAAGAAAAACAACAATTGAAAACACATATCTTGAAGAAGAGCTTCATATTCTTTCATATCAGAGATCCCGTCATGGTCTTGACACCTTTCTGTATCATCTTTCAACAGTGAAGGTTTAACCAAAATCACATGGTACTAATGAGGTGCTACTGCTTCTGAGGCTGTAAAATGACAAAGATATTTTGTTGCTTCAGTAGAGTAGACTGTAGCAATGCAGATAATTATCAGCTCTTAGGTATATCGAAGAGCTAATATCCTGTCCTGTTAGCAAACGATTATTATCACTTGGATATATCAAATAGCACTTAGCAAAACTTGCAAGAAACAAACATGTCAGACAACAAAAATGCAAGCAGATTAAAGCATAAATCAATCTTGTGAAGGACCTCTACCTATATCTCGTCACATAGCTGGAACAAATTCAAGAACACTTAGCCAGATTAAATGATGCATAGCTGCAGTCAAACCTGCCATAGCCAGGGCTCTCTGTTCAAACCCGCAGCCTTCTTAGGGTAACGAAAATCATTGCCCTTTTGGAAGAAGAAACCTCCTGTTCCACATACACAATGGAAAACCCCTTAGCATGCCCTGGCTGTGCATGCCTTGAACCGATGATGTAGAAGTTTGTCTGATCAATTTGTAGACGATCCTTAGAATCGACATGACCTCATGTAATATTGCTCCAACAGGAATATATTCGTAAGAGATACCAACACAGGGATCCTGCAGCTAGAGATGAAAGAGCTTGGAGCTTCTGGCTTTAAAAAGGAAACTTCCGTCCTGCCATAGCCGTGGAGCTTTGCTGAAGGTTAGCCCTTTCTAGAATCCACTCAACGAAACCAAAGAGTAGGAAAGGAAAAGAGGTCACAGAAAACATGTCGTGTTCTAGTCCATTCTAACAGGATAGGCCAAATCCTGCTCGAAATTTACCTGCAGTTGCATGCCAGTTATCCGGTTGAAACACTAGCGATCGAGAACGCAGATGACCGCGAATTTACAGGGAGCAGTAGGTTTGGAGTAGTCACAAGCATATCCTAAGCATATTCTGGCATATACTTAAGATATGCCACACCCATATAAACAAGGGTTTGCCCCCTAGGGGCAACCCAAAATACGACGCCAGAAAATTTGAATATAAACAATGTACTACGTAATTCATCGGCAGGGCAGCATTACATCCCATAGGGCTTTTCAGTGGTGGCGCTAGCAAAGGTGGCCGATAATTGATGGAGCTTTGAAGCTGCTTTAATTTAGAGATGTTTGCTGAGTTTTCTTGCTTGCTTGATGCTATGACTATTTTTTTACAGAGTTTTCTTGCTTGTTTCTATATTCAAATCTTGTATAAGAACCCGCTCATTACACCGGGGCCTCATTACGCCCTCGTAGGGCCTCTCGACGACCGCCAGCCTCGGCGGCATTTGCAGCTCCGCTTCTCGTGCGCTGCCTCAGTTGACGACACCACCTCAAGCCCTGGCAGTGCAATAAAACCCGCGGTATAGATAACATAATAAATAGTACATGGATCTGTTGCGGACCATGATGGACAAAAGAAAAGAAATTGGATGAATATGCATAGAAAGAAAGAAAATCAGGAGACTTGAGGTTCTACATTTCAGCCTTTCATGCTGAAGAATCTGTTTGGGTGTGATCATAGCTTCTAATGGAGCAAAATAAACTCAATGGCAAGGGATTTAAGAGTTTCAGCAGCTGCAAATGTCGACGAAAAGCATGCAACAAAAAAATCCTCTAAATTAAGGCTGTTGGAAGCAAAACTTAAGGTTGCTAAAAAATGAGTTTCCGATTGCCAAAAACTTCCATTAAAATAAATGTTTTTTCCCTCAAGTCGTCCGCACGTGCGGACATATATTTATACCTCTAGGTTAACGTATTTTGTAACCTATTACAACAATATGTTAATATTAGTACGAGTGATGTAGTGACAAGCAATTTCACATTTGTCCATGTGAAGATAAGAGATAATGAGGCCCTTTTTCCATGGTAGTCTTATTTCTAGAAGATACATATTTTATCAATGATGTTTAGCCACCTATTGTCCTAAAAGAAAATCAATTTTCCACTATCGCTTTTAATGTAAATGGAGTCTTAGGCCCTCCACGGCATGGGTGTTCCATTTTCTAGCCAATTAGTTTTGGAGATTTAAGCAAATAAGACTTTATCATTTTTCAACTAGCAGATATGAGACATGTCTTAAGCTACTTTTGTACACTCTTCTGGGGAAAAGCCCCTGCCACAAAATACGACAGCAAATGAGAGCCAATCGATTCAATTTATCTCCATGTTTTTAGGGAGCTCTCAAAATGCGACATGTAGAGATTTTTCACGACGTCTCAGAGTAATCAATAATGACATTGCTTGCTACATCTCTTTTGGGGCCGAAATTGATAGGGTTCATGGCCACTTGATTCTTAGCTGCATCGAATTTCTCAGGTGGCTCAATGGACTCAGGATGGGATTTTCATGGCCCAGGCCTGTTTGATTTTTGGCAGATCGTGTTCTTGTTGTTCTTGGCAGCACAGTGGAAAAACAAACATTTAAAGAGGTGTCTTTATATTAAAGACAGGGTCGCATTAATAGTAGTGGAAAAGGTTTTTATTTGAGACATAACGTGGAAATGACATGGCATCTTATATGATGTCTTATTGCATTGCGACAGCCATATTTTATGCCTAATGTGGAAAAAAGGCCTTATTTATTCCAGGGGATTGCCCCGCCGTAAAATAAGACACCTTGTCTTATTTGAATATATAACTAAAAATAAATAGTTTTCCACTAGTATTTTAGTGGTGTCATATTTTATATTTTATATTTTATGACTACTACATGCAGTGGAAAAGCAAGTTTAAATTTGTGTGTCTCATTTTTAGCCCTTGAAAAACAAGTTTAAATTTGTGTGTCTCATTTTTAAGCTATGGAGTCACAAATCCATATTTTGCGACTATCGTGGAAAAAGGGCCTAAGCATCTTGATTGGCTGGGATCATTTGTGAATAGCAAGCTACAATCATTTGCTAAGGACCTGCTTAAACCACAATCAGGAATCAGTTTTTACGTTGCAAAAGCCTAGAAAAATATTTCTAATTGCCCAACAAGAAACATCACGATAGCGGTTCTTACTTTTGGAGCAACGAGATTCTGTTTTTTTTTTTCAATATTCAATCTGCAAGGTATACGAATGCTGAGCATATCAAACTGCATGTTCGCTTCCGAAAATGTTTTGTCCGAAAACGCTTTTCCGAAAATGTTTTGCCCAGATTGCATGACTTCTTAGGTTTCATCCATTCACTACAAGGTTCCTCCAGACTGCCCTGGCATATATGTTTGACATAAGAATGTATGCTGCAGCAGAAAGCAGATTTAATGAAATAATTACGTCAAAGCACTGTTTTGCAAGTTCAATATTGCAACGTATTATGCAAACATTAAGCAAGGCCATCCCTAGTCCAATAGGGGTTGCACGGCAGATGTTAATACCACTTCTATCCCTGTAAAGTAACCACTTATTGCACTTATTTCAGCAAGGCCTCAAGCCATATCGCACCATTTGGTTCTATTCCACAGTTTACATGTCAATGTATTTCTGCACAGGCGATTCAGCCTCCCCTTTATGAGCATATACCATAATTGTTGCATCCATGATACTACATCTCCACAAACCTCATTAAAACTCCCACATTTGGCATATTCTCGCAACAATATCAGACTGCAGTCCAACCTTGTCATTATTTTCATGCATGTACCTGTCCTGTCCTATGGCATTTACGTTGCTACATGCCTTCACGTTGCTACATGCCTTCAATATGCTTAAAAATGTTACAATGTCTGCTTGTACTCCTTGATGCTGCATAGTCTGAAAGCATTCCAAAGCGACATGGCCTTTGCCAACTTGGTTATATCAAACAATTATTGGACCCCAGAATACCACATTCCGGTAAAGCAATCTGTCAAACACTCTGCTTGCTTTCTCCAAGCTTGCACACTTGACCTACATATCAATAAGACTTCTCATAACAACACTAGACGAAAAGCCCATCCTCAACAATTTGCACATGAATTTGTCAGCCTTTCTTGAGGATGCCAATACTGCAGCATGTTTTAAGCTGCTGGAGAAAGTAACCTTGTCTGGCATGCCCTCAGACTACATCCTGTCAAATACCTCAAGTGCAAGGCATCCATCACGATCTGGGCATTTCCATAATGATGGAATTTCAAGACACTGTATTCTTGCTATGTAGCCTGTCAAACATTCTGCAAATTCCATTAACTCTGTGAGCCATAGATCATAGAACTGTACACCTCGACAGTTGTATGATATTGATTAAGACTACCTGGACATAAATGCCATCCTTATTTACTACGCAGTGTGCAGAGGCAATGAAATGAAATCGTCAATTGTTTTCAGGTGCATGAACTATTAATTACATTTGCAACCATCCAACATAGTAATGAACGTGGCACTGTCTGGCTTTATTATATTTCATGGACAAGCAAACGTGAACATCTCTTTTGCATAACCGCCAAAAGTTTTATGAGCCTTAGCAATTTTCATCTGCATATTTTGCTGCATCAATGGCATCAGTTTACACCTCTGTTGCATAGCCGTCAAAAGTTTTATGAGCCTTACCAATTTTCATCTGCATCTTTTATTGCATCACAGGCATTAATTTACGCAAGGGATAGAGCCAATATCTTATGTTTAAGAATGAAGAACTTAATTTGGAGTACATCACAAACGTTATTTTATTTACAGTCCATAATAAGCCACCATTAACTTACTCAGGGATCTTTAAGAATAAAATGGTCCTCCTGAGTAGCACATCTTTAAAGCAGCAAGAATTTACTTTTTTTCACTACAAGCCGCCCTGATTTTTTTGTGTCTGGTTCAGTTTTCAAAGCAAAGGCAGTTGTGATCTGCAAGAATGCATTAATTCGAGTATTCTTCAAATTTGCAGCATAAGCTCAGTTTCGCGAGTCTGAACGGAAATGCATGTCAGATAAATATATAGAGATGCAGCATGATCCATATGAAGAACCAGAAAGCTTTGTGCCATTTCTCCAGAATCCTCTACGAAATGCCAAAGATACATTCTTGGTGCATGTGCCCCTGCAAGCATGAGAAATCTGGATTGATCTCATGGCACAAGCAGTTTGCACATAAACTAGTTTTGGAAGACACCTTCTACTGCTGAGTAAAATAGTACACAGTCAAGCTGCTTCAACTCAACTACAGAGGCACATGCTTTTAGAGAATTAGGATAGGCAAATAATGTTATAGGTTCCAAATTAGACCACATGTCACTGGTCAATATATTGCTTATTGAATGCTTAGAATAATCTTTTGACAATTGATCATACGGATCACCAAAGAGTAAGGATAATGTTAGCAGCCTTCTTCATCTTCATCTTTGTCCTCTATATCAACCCAATCCGTAAATGCAAACAGAAATTCCTTGAAGGTGATTCGACCATTTTTATCCCAATCCATCTCCTCTGTATTTTTATCAAAATATTAATGAAATTCGACCATCAGCATAAAAGTAAATGGATAAGAAGCATAAAAGTTTGAAGAACATGTCATACCAAACCTCCGTTTCCCAATATTGTCTTCGCCCATTGCGCCATCATTTATGGCATTTATCATCTCAGTTTTACTGATATATCCATCCTTATTCAGATCAAAGAAGACAAATGCCTCGGCAATCGTTTCAAACGTGGACCCTAAAGACTCCAGATCCTAATAAGTTGGTTAAAGAACTTGTTTTGGCATGGAAAAAAAAAGAAACAAACACTATAGAGAAATGTCCAGATAATGAATATGGAGAAGGATACTGTTGAAGCAGAATGTGCAGGTGGTCTAAAGAGATAAGCAAGTGCAAGCACTAAAATGAACTCCTTGAAGTCAATATCATGGCTTGCATCCATATCACTCTCCTCGTAGAAATCCTTCACTTCTTCATCCGTAAATTCTATCCCTAGCTCTCTAAAACATGTCCTCAATTCCTCTAAATCTATTGCTCCGTTACCATCTTTGTCTGGAGAAAAAGCATATTAATATAACAATGACAATGTGTATTGACTATTAGATCTCAGAAAGGGACTCACCAAACTTTTGGAATACAGCTCTCATTTCTCGAAAAGATATATCAATTTTAGGGAACTTCATCATAACAGTGTTGAAAGACTTAATCTTACAGAGTCTAGACTTGGCTCTTTCCTGCATAGCTTGGACCATCCGCATCTCAGTCTTAGGTACATCTTGGCTACTATATTGGCCACCCATTCCTTCCTAAAATGAAACTTGCCCTTTCTTCCTTTAGTTGGCCATCTTTCTCTTCAATAAAAATGCTCTTCTTCTTCTTCTTCTGGTCCTATTCTTCACTTTTTTTCTTGTGTTCCTCGAAAGCGCCTTAGTTGTTGTATAGCTTTTCTTTGCACAAATTTCATAGTTCATGTGATTTCATGTGCTGGCAGCTGCAATGGTGGAGTGTACCACTTCAACACGGTTCTATTCTATTCTATTATAATAAACCCAACGCATAATAATGTTTTCAGACATACATTTGCGTATTTATTCTTCAAAGTTGGACGCGATAATATGTCAACCACTAAATGGTGTTCGTATCTTTGACTTTTCAATCTTCTAAAGATATTTTTCGCAATGATGATAATAACATCTCCAAAATATCAAAATCGATTGCCTTAATAGGACAGACTCGCAATATTGTAAGTACGTTTAACCTTTGGCATCTAGAAAATTAGTACACAAACGTGATGACTAATAATAATAGTAAACCAACAAGTTGGAATTCCTAGTTTTTTGGGTTTTGGATCATGTGAAAGGCGGAAGGCTTGAGAGACATGGATGCCCTCTCCACCGGAACGACTATCAAGGCACGTGTGAATTTGTGATTTTGAACTGTCTAAAATTTCAAGCAACATCGTTTTAAGTTTTGAAAGCAAAATGAGATCATGCAGCTATTGAGCACATTATAAAATGTCAGGTAACGCTTGATCTAGTACTAATTAAGCAACCTGCTAATGATTAGTGGTTGCATTCATATGCATCGAAGCCTATATTAAGGGTGTAAGATTTAAGATATCATCTTTCAAAATCTTAGGCATGTAAAGATTTATGTTAGATACTTATGACTGAGCCAGTTGAATTATGTTCCTTTTGTTTTCTATAGTTTGGAACAGTCAACAGATTTGGCAATCAGGTTTGTAATTAGGCATACACTAGATGCTACGAAAATGGCAGAACTTGAGAAATAAATTGAAGACATATAATGACTTTATTCTTATAGATGTTGATGAAGATTACCACAAACTCACATGTTGATGATTCTCTGTTGTCTTAACCAGGATGAGTTCAAGATTTATGTTAGATACTTATGGTTGAGCCAGTTGTATTATGTTCCGTTTGTTTTATATAGTTTGGAACAGTCAACAAGTTTGGCAATCAGGTTTGTAATTAGGCATACACCAGATGCTACAAAAATGGCAGAACTTGAGAAAGAAATTTAAGACATGCAAGGACCTTGGTTCTTATGGATGTTGATAAGATATGCAACATTTTGTGTGTTTGAGCAAGCAAATATGATTGTTCAGGAGTAAATATCTTGTTTTAGGTTGACTTTTTTCAAACCAACATATCAGCTTTCCGATGCGGACTTTTATCAAGGGGGTTCACAATATACCAGCCATACAACACTAGTGAGTGACCTTTAGGGGATTTATTTTTGATGGAACATCCATTCGAAACAATTGAGCTCACACGTATGTGGGCAACAATATCATTTCCTTCAATTATAAATTAGAACTTCAAAATATGGTACTTCACGTGTTGTAACATACCCTTCCATCTTATCTCATATATGTACCATATTCCATGTTCCAATCATAAACCTTGTCTTAACTGTTGCAGTTCCTACTATCACCAAGGCCATTGCTATTCTAAGCTGGAAGCATCTCTTTTCTTATTATACATTCAACATAGCTTAAGTAAGTTATCTTTCAATCTACCATGATGGGAATGTTTACTTTTATTCTCCACTTTTGCAAATCTTGACATGGCCAGTTTGTTCTGCAGAGCACTTCTCGTAATTTTGATAATTCTAAAAGCTCTGTCAAGTCCTTTAAACACTATCTTAGGTATATGTGAGGTAATTTCTATAACAAAAATATACACAAAAATTTATCCCAAAGAGGTTCATGTGCAAGCATTATGACATTTCTAACTAACCAGCTTACTAGCTTGAATCATAAATATACCAATGCTTACCTAGAGGCTTTAATCTTAGCTTCTAGGAACTTATTCATTTGCTTATAATAAATATTCAAGCAAGTGACCTCAATATTATAAACATTCACTTCTATTATCTCCATTCTTGGCAACTTCTAACACTTTCTGCACTGTTTATTATTCCAAAATACATCTGCCAGCCTTACGATCCTAATATGATCCAGAGGTGTCAGTATAGGTAGGCCCCGCATTTTGGCTGCCTCTCTAATGGCAAAGTTGCAGATCTCGAGGTCGTGCATGCAGAATTGTTGAAGTGGGTTGGACCTCTTATCGTTCCCGTTCTCACTAATATGTTCAATATGATCATCCAGAAAGGTTTTCCGTCACAATGGATCATCAATGGAGTGGTGGTGATCGTCATTGCCCTGCCAATTACTGCACAATCTTGGCATTTGAGTTGAGAGTCTTTCATACAGTCTGTATACTGCACTTTGCATCTCTTGAGGTATACCTAATTGAAATAATCTTTCTCATAGCTTCTCCCTAGGAACTGTGTCGAAAGCCTTCACAAAATCCACAAAGTAGCAAGAAAGATCATGTTGCTTATGTCTACTATCCTTTAAAAGTGTGAAAATGGTTAAATAGTGAAGGGCTTATGTCTAAGAAATGCCTATCCAAGTGCGTGTACCCCTGTTTCCCTGCACAAACCAACCTATCAATAGTAGTGTGTTAGTGCACAAAGGATGTGCATTCTCTCCTACGCTATTTTAACCGTACATTCATCACCTTGAGGACTGGCTTGCTCAGCATGAGGTGGAGGGGCTTGGCTTCCTCATCATATTATTAGGCAATTAATATATGTAGAGTTGTGGATCTTTTAGCTCACAATCTTGCAAATGTGTAGCAGCATTTGAAAGCACTAAGTGCTTTTTGTCAGAACAACGTGAAAGTAGTGCAAACATACAAATACCTTGAAGTGGAGTTTAGTACCACCATATACTGGGGCACTTGTATCCAACAACAGGTAACTGCAGGTTGGAAGGCTTCTATGCCATGCATAGCCATTGCAACAACCCTTTATGACTAGTCCCATCATACACATTATTTATAGGTTTGGTGGAGCCACATCTCCTATATGAAATGGAAGTATGGGGTCAAGTGATATTGCTTGCCACTTTGGAAGACTTGAAACGTGCCCACAAACCCTTTCTGACACACACATCTATTCTTCTTCAGGAAACAAGATTCCTACCTCTTCAATATGTTGGTATGGTGTAATGCCATATACTATACTATCAGAAGGTACTAAGTACAAAAAACAGTTGACTCTCAAACGTCGCCTATACAATGCCAGTGGTCCATAGCGCCATTTGAAGGAGGAACGTTCATGTTGAATCTCTAGATTGAATGTGCAGGAATAGACGAACCATCATCCAATTAAATTGGGATTATATCAACTCCAAAATCACGTCAACCTGCCGTTGTCTTCTAGGGAGTTTTTATTTTTTTTTAATCTTTTTTTTGGACTTGATAAATAATATAAGGTTGCAATTCCCATGTGCCGTTTCAGATGCGAATTGAAATATGCAAAGATAAAGGGCGAGTAGCTAAGATAGATGACACTAAAATTGAAGAGCATTGAGATGAAAATAATAGGTTAGATAAGATTGCATTATTTGCGAGGCAATTGGAGACCCAAAATTATGGATACATGACACAAATATCATATAAAAATATCATATATTCCAATAAAACATTAAGGGATCAATCCATATTTTTCCATGTATTTTAACAAAGTGTGGTTCCATATCTAGTTCTGGGTGTGAATCTAATACGTCACGCACTGTCATCCCCATAGCCAAATTATTCATAATAGATGTAAACTTCACCAAAAAAATCATCTGTCGCAAAAATTTTTGGATCATAAGATGGTAGATTCAAGGCCTGCGTTTGATTGTAGAAGCATTTGAGAGCATCATCATCCACTATAATTATATTATCCTTATTCTCGATACCAAGTTCGTCCATCATGTTACTCATGTGTTTGATGAAGATAGGCTTGCCTGTTGGATCCTTGGGATTAGTGAACTTCACACATTTGTGTTGATCTCAAAAGGTCAACCAATGTCTACCCATTTCCCCTAGTGCCTCCACAGTATCCTTGATGTTCCGGAGTTCCATGGATGACCAAATACCAACTTGAAATAACCTAAATGCCTCATCTAGTATCACCTTCAAGTGCCGCCGTGGATAGATCCACTTAGAATTTGATTCTACTGATGTCTGGTGAAACTGATATGGAGCCACTTTATTTTTCAGAAAAGTCTTACAAAGAACTCCGTTTAGGTCGAACACCACAACCTTCTTAGAAATGCAAGGGAAGCTGAAACATCAAACATGTATCTGATCAGCAAGATATGATTAATATGCACACTCTTATATTATACATTGCAACAATACAAACGCACCAGGCGTGATTTGTGTTAGGCTTAACCAAATCGTGCTCGGTGTGATTTAGTCTGACAATGAAATGTAATCAAAGCATGTTTGGTGCGATTTAATTCAAACTGAAGATAAATTAAATCATGTGTGGCGCGATTTCATCTGCAAGGCGAGCAATACTAAGTACATACAATGAGCGTCCTGCCATACCTATCATCTTCAGATTCGCTGTCGTCGTCGACGTCATTTTCGCCACCCTTAATCTACGTGCTCTTCTGACTGTTAGAATTCTTATTTTCTAGTAGTTCCTTTACGTCCTTCACAACAGACATTATTTTAGTGTTGATTTGGCAAACCTGGGAAAAACTAGAGTCACCTGGGTTATCAATGGCCCTTCCTCTCTCGATTGCCATATCAATTAAATCCCTGTTAACCTGTGAATCTATTGTATTGTTGGTTGCATCACCCGCAAGGGAGGCAAGGATATCCCCCATGTTCTGCATTATCACATTACTTTGAGCAGCTAGTTTAGCATCCAGTTGCTCATTACTTTCCTTATCATGCTGCGAAGTACTGGTTCCCTCACCAGAACTATCGTCCATTTTTTAGTTGGACAAGTCCACGAGGCTTTTGATTGCAGAAGATTGCAGGTTGCCATAAGGGCCGTTGGGAGATTTAACAAGTACATGCATGAGGAATGGTGCTGCCACACTTTGGCAGCATAGAAGAACTTAATGACATATCTTTGCTTGCATATTGACTTGAGCATTTGAATACAAGCACCGCAGATTTGAAGACTCACATCCCTGAAGATCACAAGTAGACACTTGCTTGAAGAGCCAAGGAAAGGACATTCATTGAAGGTTATACAAGCAAAGCAATGAAGTGAGATTCAAGCAAAACAAGCTAGAGTTTGAAGATTGGAAGACCCCTCATGTTGACATGGTATGTGGCTATTTTGAGTTGTTGGCATGAGTGTTATTCCACATGGTTCACTACTTGGGGTCACCATCTTATTCCTACCCAAGATGCCTTGCTTGCCTCATAATCCATGTCTCACCTTCATTTCCCTTAGCAAATTTGGCAAATATCCTTTTCTCTAGTCAAAACATACCACCCATGCACCATTCATATAGTACACACACATAATACCTCCACCATCTTGAAAAAGCAAAAAAAAAAACCACTCAATTTGGCCTCTCCCATGATCTAGTTCATATTCTCTCTCTAAAAGTCAAAGTAGAGAGAGAAAGTACACAAATTCCCAAGAAGAGCATGAAAAAGTCAGTTCAAAGGATTCATGGTAGACGAAGCTCAGGCTAATTGGAATGCAATTCGGGTTGTGTTCAATGATGGCCAGCAAATAAGTACATATTCCAAGAGCTTAGACAAGAGCATCTAAATTTGTGCAGGGCATGGAGATCAGCACCCACTGCAGAAGATGCTGAGGTTGCTTTTCAAAATATTGTCAGTTGGTGGCCTGGAAAAACTATCCCTTCAGACATAAGTTCATTAGGCTCGTGGCTAGCATGGTGGCATCAACGAGTGAGCAGATGCATGGAGGATGGAGTGAATCTAGCAACTGCAGCTCAAATCCCTAACACTAATCTATCAGAATCTGTGCATGCTAGTTGGCTAGCATCAAGAGGGTACGTGAATAAATTATCCTTGTACGATGCATGCTTGTACGATCTAACAGAAGCTGTGCTGCAAAGTGCAAAGTGCAAAGCACATAGAGAACACAATTTTGTTGGAATAGGTCCAGGGATAAATACCTTAATGCGCAGAATGGGAACTCCAGTGACTACGTTACTCACGACGACAAACACCTCAACCGACAAACGAGTAGAACAGGACACCACCGGCCTATCACAATCTTCATCAAATGGAAAGAATATTTGGTAACCAACGGCATCAAGAATCTTCTAGATGTCAACCTCCCGGCTACCACGTCCACGAGCTCACATCAGAAAGAGGATCTCGACGCCTTCACCAACTCGACGCACATGAGTTTCAAATGGAAGAATGCAAGGCAGAAAAATACAGGTACAGGAAGACGTTAGCATCACGAGCTAGGGCCAGAGGCCATAATCTTCCATCGAGGAGAGAAGTCAGCGCGACACAGGAGCGTATAGAAACCGGAGGGAAGACCACCACGACCTTGCAGCCCAGCAGCTCAAGCAAATGTCATGCAACGTCAACAAAAGGAGCAACCAAGATAGGCAACCACAAAGCACCTAAGGCTGACCAGGACGAGCTTCCAGTTCCCTTGCACCAGCAGGAGAACTTTCATCGGTTCCAAAAAAAGTAGGAGTACATGAGGGGGAGGAGACGCATATTAGGGAAGGAACATCTCCGACTTGAAGGCCTATATCAACATTAGGGGCAAGATCAAGGAGGAGAATATTCCGCTCGAACAAGAATTCCGGACCCAGAAACACCTAGAAACCAAAGGAGGAACCCGACATCAACGAACCAACTAAGAAGATGGAGATGCACTTACGAAAGGCACTGCGACGAGGAGATATGCCTTCAACAACTAGGTGATGGCTTCGTCAGGTACTCCTACCAGTAATTAGAAGAGAGGAAGCCGATCATATCTCCGACATGTGGCACGTCAAACGCCCAAGGTAGAAGCACTCGGCACCTTAACGACAAGGATAGCAACTGAAGCACCTTCGGCAAAAAGAAAGTTCAAGATAATAGCCAGACTATTCAACGACAAGAGTATATCTAAGGCAGGTATTTCTTCAACTCAAGGGTCAAGCTGCGCAGATATAAGGATCCATCATCCCGACAATATAGCCAGCAGGGAGGAGAGCCATGAAGCTTTACTTGACAGAGAGACCGACATGCATAGAGGGACAAAGGTCAGGAACTGAAAGCTGGAGAAGTGCTAGCAACCGATTTCTTCCACGAGCTTCCTAGAGGCAACAGGAGGATCAAAACTGACGGGCACAATCAAAACCACCGGAGGGTACCTCAAGACAAGAAGAGGCATAGCACTGAAGAATGTGACAACGTCCAAGCCAGGTGATCGAGGGGATTAGCAAGGAAGATTGGAAGCTCGATGGAGAACCAACTAGGTGAGGCGAGGCGAGGCGAGCCGATGACTTGCACGCGGACTTGCATGCAACTTGGTGAACCCAAGGATGGACGATTCAAAGAACAACTGCAGAAGAGAACAACTCCAGAGGAGTATAGCCAAAGGAAGCGCGCACAGCCTCAAGAGACGCCTCCGAACAGCTTCAAGTATCATGAAGCGGGGAACAATTACCGCCCGAGAACAGGATCAAGAAGCAGACCAAAATGTCGAAGCATCAACGACCAGCACACCTTTAGTTAGAATGTGATGCAAAGCATGTTGTGCCATAGCCGACAAACATCGGAGGGCCCAAGTATATCAACAAATTACCCCGGAGTATGAGCTGACGTACAAATAGGAGGATATAGATCATCAACACCATTGCACCGGAGGAACACCGATGACATCACCAAGAAGTAGGTGTGCAACTTGAAGGGAGGCACAAGGGGGACTTAATAGCTATAGTAGTAATTGTAACTATGTAAGCTATATGCTTTGCATATATAGTTCCCTTGTTATTCCTTCCCTCCCATAGCGTAACAAATCAAAGGAAGAGATGTCAGGCAATTTGCAGGGGTGAAGCAATCAACATCCTCAACACTCTTCAGGCAACAAGAGGACTCGACGTATGAGACGTCGATGGAGTCGAAGAAACAATATTGGATACAGAGTCATCCTTTAGCTGCCAAGACAAAAAGTTCAAGATGAAAGATCTTTTTCAACGGCGCCACCTTCAGGCTTTTGAAAAGCGGCATGAAAGATTTCAAGTGATCAACTACACCATCAAGCCACCAGCAATGAGAGGCTTCTAACGAACAAAGTCAACCTCTACATCAAAGGGGAGCCACCGTCAAGGACGACTCGGAAGAACGTACCTTGCTACTTCAAGCAGGCAACGAGTGGATGAGCTTCTAGCAAGCTCAGGGATCTAAGGCCATGGGGCCTAGTAGGTTAAATGTACGGACGGCAACATCCATATTGGGATTAGAAGGCATTTTCAGATATTCTCGCTGAAAGGATTGCCCCAATATTGAGCTAAGCGTCAAGGATTGGGAAGGAAATGCATAGGAATAACTATAATTATACAAGATTGTTAACAGACGTCCAACATATTGAAACCACTTGGTGAGATTGATCACCTCGCTAAGAAGGAATCATTACTAGGATAATTGTTGACCATGTATAAATCTAGTACCTCCAAAAGAATAATCCAACCGAAAGAAAAGAAGTAATCTAACAAGTCCGGCCAACTTGTTACGATGGCATCAATTCGATTGGTAGGAATATTCCAAGAGTTTAAATAACTAAGAAAGGGGGAATCTCTAGAATATAAAAGAATAATACATGTAAGGTACATCTAAAATAAGAATTATAGTAATCAAATAGTCTTTTGAGACAAAAGGAACTGTCATCATGACAAAACCTTGTGGGGTAGAATCGTTCTAACCAAGTAGGTAACCCATAACTATATTGGAACAAATGATAACATAATATGTGCATCCATCTTAGATGGTTATATATGTTAGCTAAGGCTAGTAAAGTAAAATGCCAAGCTAAGAAGCGTATAACCTCTTAAGGGGAGACAATAGATATGACGTTGTGTACAACGTCATTGAAGGGGTGCAGGACCATTTTCTTTTCGAAGAAAGTGGGAGGGCTCAATTTTTTTTATTGAACGTACTTGCATCGAATTGACCGACCCGTAGAATAGAGTTCACTTCGTCAATGGCCGAAGCGAATAGAGCGTAAGATAGATAGATACCTTAGTGCTCAGGAGGCCTTCAACGTGCGAGACTGACGTAGTAGCTAACTACACCAATGAAGTGGAGCAAAACTATGGGAGCAATGCAATGACCAAGTCATCTCCAAAATTACTCGACGCCGGCTCAATGGGTCGATGTGTTCTAGCCTTAGGTAAGGTGTGCGCATGTTGTATTATAAGCTTTAATGTGTCTTATTGATAAGTTAAATATAGACCCTAATAACTGCATAGAAATTGTTGTACGTTAATGTATCATAGGGAAATAAGTTAAATAACAACGGTAATATGAGGTAGCATGTTAATTAATCCTTTGCAAGGATGCAATTCCCAAGGATAGCTATATGACCTCGAGGTCCTTATAAATATAAATAGAAAATAGAATTCAGATATACTTAAGTGCATCTTAGGGATATACTCCCAAGGGTAATGCAGGACCCAAGGAAGAGAATAAGAAGCACATCTAATTCTTGTGTATGATAATTAAAACCTTGTCTATGTAACAATAGGTCTAAACCAGGGTTATTGTTAAAATAATCGCGATCTAAAAGTCCTTAAATATTGCAAAGCTTAGAGTAAATATAATTGTACTATCGGAAGTAATGTATCCGATACTATGATAATGTTAATTCATAAGCATTACCTTAGGGTAATTATGTTAATCGCATGCATTAAAAGAGCCAGCAGAAATCATGCAGGTTTCAAGTTAATCTACGCATGCAGCCTATGCTAGGTATGGGTTGCATGCGTTGTTACCGATGATGAGTCCACTACGGAGGACGTGGTGTAATGTCATTGTAGGCATGACCGCGGTTTTGCTTGAATGAGTTGGAAGGTAGATTAAAAAGTCTACTTCCGTCCCACGGAAGTAGACGACCTCGAGAGATAAGAGGTCATTCAGGAATGCATTGATAGGAAAGCACCTCTAGTCAATGCCTACGGGGAGGACCCTATCCTTCACGCCCAAATACGAGAAGGACCCTATCCTCCACGTCTCAGGCAACTAAAGGTGTAGGCATGAGCGGCATATAGGCATTATAGGGCTGTCTCCTCCACCCACGATGAAAGAAGCATCCTCTTCCTACGCCGGGAGATTAGTCATGCATTCAGGTAGATAGATGAGGTGGTTCCCTTATAACCAACTTTACATTAATATTATAGCGTGGTGTGAATCCAGGAGGCCAATGAGAACGAAGAACTCGCGGGGAGTCGCATCACGAGCACTTGTATAGATAGTTCTAGAGTAGTTATGATTTCTACCATTTAAACTAATCGCTTAAATCTTGTGTGAGATAGTAAGTATGTAATTATAGATATTGTAAAATTAATGCAGGATTTCAAGGTGCAAAGACTTCCAACACAAATTTTGTTATAACGTGTTGCAAGGGATGAAGAGTACCTTGGAAGTGTAAATTTTGTATGAAATTGATAAACTTTGATAAACTTAAATGTTGTATTAAGTAAGGTTAGTAATTACCTTGCGTTGATTAAGTTATGAAGTGATAAGTTAATTGGATAAAATAGTACAGTAATGTCTTAAACATTACCTTAGAGTAATTCTAATAATTCTGTAACTATAATAATAATTGCATGCATCAAGTTGGTTGCAGGACAGGAAGATCCCAAGGTGGGGAGAACCTCGATGCTGCGGACAGCATCATTTTAAGGTGGGGAGAATGTGACGTTCCAGCATAACATACGATATGAATACGTATATTATAATCGACATCGTCAGTAGTACATGTCGACTCGGGCGACATGTACACCTACGGCAAATGAAGGGTAGTACCCTAGGGTACCGACCTTGTGAACCATTATATTGCACATGTTAAAGCAACATATGAATATAATCCCTTTTTGCCACGCGGGCAATGACCCATTGACCAAAAAGGACCAGCCCTAAATGCGTGGAGATAAAGGGGCATAAACCCTAAAAGGGAAACCCTTTCTCCTCCACGAATCTCGGATTGGAGCAGCCGAGGATGCATTTCTGCTGAACGGAGGCGGAGAAGTCGGATTTCCTAGGTTGCGGCTCGATCCAAGATCGGCATCCGAGATCAGCAAAGATGGACGCTTTCGGGGAGTGGGAACCGCCAAGATGCGGGTGAGCGGTTGATTCAATAGGTAGATCCGAAAGTTATCGGGCCTCTTTTCGAGTAGGTTTAGCATCCATTCTTAGCTATAAGCGACCCCTACGACCCTAAGAATGATAGACACTAACAAAGGAACCTAACCATGTATGATTAGATAGATTAGAATAGATGTATTCTATTGTTTTCAGTTCATTGTGATGATGTTTTGACATTCTATGCCACTCTTGTGTATTGGGAAGGGCGGTAGAGACCCGAGAGCCCAAGTAGTTGTATGATCCTAGTTTTAGCCCATTAATTCCCAATTAACGCGGCTCAGGCATAAGAGCCCGCCCTCGGTCGGGGGTGGCGGGAGCTAGACCGGCTGAAAAGGAAGGGCTTGTCGATCACAGTTGATCCCTCCGCATGCGTGGCGGCGGCCGGGAACATTGTGGGCTAGGCCTAATACCCCGCAATGGCGTGCGGCGGCGGGGTATGGGCTCGACACCTCTTGGGTGATGCGTCATCTTCTAGGGGTTCAAGTCGTATACGAGCAGTGGCTCTCTAGCTCGCCTGTGATTGGCATGAACCTTCTGGAGGAGAGTGATCTCCTCCTGCCTCATCGGGAGCTGGGGAGATGCAACCCAGTAGTAGCCCCTTTGGCTATGAACCCGGCAGGCTACGGTTAAGCTCCAATACTTTTCAGCCTATCTGCAAAGTATGCACAGGAGGGGCGAATGGAGTGGACTACCCAACGGCCATGTTCCTATGCCAGCCAAATCCATTTGCCATGAATTCTGTCTGCATTGCTATCTGGGAGCCCAAGCCGTCAGTCTTTCCCCATGAGTCTGAGCCTGGGTAGGACTTCCCTATGTTATGTTGATGTACTGATGTGTTGGTGCAGCTACTGTTATATGGTGGACCACCCTTCGAGGTGGGTATGTTATTATTGATTTATGTCATGTGCTCATGTGTGTTTACGCTTCCGCAGTTAGATCGATCCCGAGGGAGACGGGATGAATGACACGTCCATTCTTCCCCGTCGGGTTCTTGGCCACCATCAAGAGCCCGACGTTAGGTGGACGGCCTCACGTCAACGAGCAGATACTGGTTTGAGGGATGATCTCCAGTTTGTATACGATCAGGGCATCGTATATGAGCTGGGGCCGTCACAAATATAACACGTCAGAGTGGTCTATTTATACCCGAGCTGCCAGAAAGGAAAATGCCTGTGGGATATTTCATTTCAAGATTTCAAGAACCTTAAAAATTTCTCAGGCCAAGATTCGACTAAACAACCACCTAGTCATTGGCAAATGCACCCGAATAGATCTGATACATGCCAAGAACACTCAAATTAAGCCAAAAGACAAAAAATTATGCCGGATTTGCCAAGAACTGACCGTAAACAGAGCATTATGAAAAGGAGAAATGTTTACAGAGAAATTCGAGGGCTTTGAGCGCATGAACTGATCGAGATCACTCATTTTGAGACCAATTTGAATGACTATTGCTTGAATTTGCCTTCCTTGCTTCTTAATCTATGGATTACCTGAGGCAACCAGATTACTTGCTATCTTGAAGACCATTTTGATCATGTGCCCAAGACTACAGAACTTCAAAATCTCATTTATGACTGTGTGCATTAGGGTTTTTTTGAGATTAAAAAAGGGCCTTCAAAACATGCCATAATAAACTACCAATCAGAAATTAGAGCCTGACGGGTCCAATCAACAAAACTGTTATAACTAACTCACTAGATCACATTTTCTAGCATAACTGTTGATAGAAAAGTCCAAATGAGCTCTTGTTTAGTGCAATAGATAGATCTCGTTGAGATCACCTTAGGTGCTTTGCACATATTTTAACCACTTATGATTGTCAAAACTCCAAAAAATATGGTTTTTATCATTTTTTTACTATCCTACGGGGCTAAAAGATATGCAAACCACCCAAGATTGGAAAGATCTCAATGAGATATCTATTGCACCAAACAAGAGCTCATTTGGACTTTTCTATCAACACTTATGCTAGAAAATGTGATCTAGTGAGTTAGTTATAACTGTTTTGCTGACTGGATTACCAGTTCTGTTTTCTGATTGGTAGTTCATATAGCTTAGTCATCAATTCTTAGAAGGCCCTTTTATTATCTCAAAAAATCCCTAATGATATTGATTTGAATGAAAATCTGATTCTTAGTATTACAATTAAGTTTAGTTTGCACTCAACTTTCCAAACAAGGTAAAATAAGAGGGTGAAAATGATATTTGAAGGTAATTTGTTTATCAGAAGCACATTCTTGCAATGCGACTCGCATGAAACCAACAATCCTCTTCTCTCTCAGCAGTACCTTATTCTCTTTTCTTTGAACCCATGCAGGGGAGGGGCTTCTCCCTACTTGGATTGACCAATTTGGCGTTTCTTTCATGCTGTGGCATGTCCTTTCTCAGCATTGCTTCTTCTTTAGCCATAATCATTTGACCTTCGTCCTCGATCCCGTTTGATAAGGAAGTTCTCTTCTATTCGGGAGGTTTTTGTTGTTTTTATGCGAGCCCCATTCTAGAATCCCATCGATCCGAGCCATCGGATCGAAATTCTAGAATGGGGCGAGCATGCATGTCTTGCATGCATGCATGCGGCGCATGCCTTCTCTGGTTTGGAGATCGCTATATTAGGCGAGGTTCTTCATCAACGTCTCATCGGCGCTTCCTCTTCTCTCTCAGCAGTACCTTATTCTCTTTTCTTTGAACCCACCCCCCCTCCCTTTCTTTGTTTAATGTATTTGTCGCCTGGCACGCGTGACCAGCCCCTCTATTTGTAGAGGTTTTTGTTTATTGTCGCGTGGCACGCGTGATCAGCCCCTCCACTTTGGGAGGTTTGTTTTGTCACATTTTTTTCTAGTGTTGGTGATGTGCAGGTACAGGTTGGCGAGCGGCAGCAGCTTCGACTTCTCCATTCGTGGGGTTTGGGAGCGAATTCTCAGCCTTACGTTTGTCCAAACCCCTTGCCGAAGGCTTATCACACTACAAGAGGATGGGGGTATAGTGTCAACCCTTGTGACAAGCCATAGGTCCAGTGACAACTTTGTGTCGAATGCTATTATCTTGACACAAAGTGCTTGTTTTACGTCAAAATTGTGTCGAGTGCATAGCGTCAAATATTTCGTCAAATGAATGACGTCCTTTTTGTCAACTTTTTTGCGCAACTTAAGTAGGTTATTGCAACAACTTTTGAACAATATTATAGCAAAGTTGTGGCAACCTTTTTTTAAGACTCATGACAAAATATTATCCAAAATTGCATCTAATATTTTGACAGGATTTTGAGGAGCATTTGTCAATTTTATATGGCAATTTGAGGTGGTTGTTGCAACAAAATTTAAGCAATATTATAACTAAGTCACTACAACATTTGCCTAATACTTTTGTACATCATTAGAGATATAGTATTGCACCAAAGAATATTACTTCGAAGAATCCAAGAATGATTTGGATACCCGAACAATAGTCAGTTGGAGGGAAAGATAATGGTGAAGGGTACTTGCAGTGTTGTTTACGTATGCGTATTTTACCTCTGGGTACGTATAATACCTCCTACATAGTACTATACGTACTATACCTTAAAGTTGCTTTGCCAAATTTCCAATCATTTTGTTTAATACCATACTTAACATATTGGTCCAAAAAATACGTATAGTACGTACTTAACCCAAAAAAAACTTCCAAATGCCTTAAATACAAAAAAAGGGCCCAAATGACATTCTCAAAATTCGAAATTAGATTTAAAAAAAAAAAGAAGGGAAAAACAAAAACCCTCGTAACAATTTTCCCTCTCTCTCTATTTTTCCCTCTTCCATTTACCCTAAACGAATGCAGGCGGCTGGAAGCATGCTCGAGACCATACTCTGACACTCATTTGCAACAGGTAGCTACAGGTTAAGGTTATGGGCATTCGGATTTTATAGAGGAGTTGTGTGAAAGAACAAGAATTCGATTTCTATAACAGGAGTTTTATAACAGGAGTTCGATTTTAAGACAAGGAAGATTTTTGTAACACAAGGAGTTTGATTTTAAGACAAGGAAGATTTCTGTAACACAAGGAGTTCGATTTCTGTATCTTCTATGTACGTACATGCTGATGCAAGTATCTAGGTAATGAATTCACATATTTTCGGTTGTCTCTGATCTCAAATCTCTGTAAAATGATGTATTTTCTTTGCATGAATTACAGCCGAAAGATAAAATTGCATGTATTTTCTGATGCAATCTTTGTACATAAAATTGCATGTATTACATAAAATTGCATGTACAGGCCGATGAAGTGCCATGGTCTATGCCAGCGGTCTGTTCTTGCCAACAGATAGAAGAGCGATCTGTTCTTGCCAGTGGAGGTATGGTCTGAATGTAGAGCAGCAGGTTGGTCGCCCTAATTTTACCATTTCGACGCAATTCGTGATTAAGTCTTTAGGATGATGATAATTGTTCCCATTGCAGGCATAGAGATTAGCAGTAAGCATAAGGTAGCTTTTGAAAGCTTAGAAATAGGTAGATTTTGATAGTATATTTTTCTTGCCAAGAAATGCAACAATGATATGGCATGCAAAGGAGTACTCCATCTGCAACAACAGATTACGCTATGAAGTAAATCCAAATATCTTTTCTACAAGTGTCTTACAATCTTTTATAATGTATTGGCCTTTATCTGAAGGCTGGACTTCTGAAAATATCTCTGCAAATCTTCTATAATCCTTCTATGGGTTTCGGATTATCATCCCTTTTGGCTTAATAGGGTTCTTAACTAAAAATCCGACCATCCAAGATGATGTCGAATACTTGTGAGCAGATCCAACCCTTTTTGACAAATCCAAAATGTTTTGAAATTTAGTCGTGTTGTTGTAGTATTACATGACCTATTATCAGCCATTTAGATAATGCGTACTCTATCTACTCAAGCTTAATTTCTTAATATCTATCTGCCATGGTACAAATTAGGCAATAGTTGAGGCACAGCCACGTGTAGCTTTGGATGTTCCATGCATGAGGTAACGTAGGAGCATACACATGAGCCAACAGTAATACCTTTAGATAGCACATAGCTTCATAGCACATGAAGCCCAATTTAGATCACCTAAGCAGGATCACCACTTGAACTTACGTCTCGTGGGGATCCAACAAACAGCTTCTGGTTCAAATATGAGTGACTTAGGCCGTGATTTTCCATCAAATATAAAGACCAGCTCTTCTTTCAATCTAGATTGAAAACATTTCAAAACTGTAAAAGCAGAACCTTTTGAAAATATTCATCTGCCTTATGCTGTACAAAATACATTAGCGCCATGAGGAAGGCTTATATGCATTTCTGTATAGATCCCAGCCATTGTCAGGTTCCTTTCTTTTCAAAGCACCAACAGTAGCACCAACATGGCGAAATGCCCTAGTCTGATCTTCCAGCCCATACTGCCCATTCAAGGCAAAAAATTGTTTGGAAGTGTTGATTTCATCCTTTGCATCATTGTCTGCTGGCTCAGGTCCAGCATTTAAGTTCGTGCTGGAAATGCAGTAAGGCCAATGCAAGTGGATGAACAAGCCTGGAAACGTTTTGTAGATAGTTGTGACAAGGTTTATCAGCGTCAAAAGGATGTGGCTGCCCAACGAAAAAAGAGACAGCAAACTGGTTCCGGTGGATTCATGTCAATTAAAACGAAGTTTGTAAGTTTCTGCAATTTATACTTCAGTCATTAGTAATCCTTGCCTATTCTAAATGCTAGACAATGCCCTACCATGCTCTACCAGTGGTGCAATGCAGCCTATTTAGCAGAGAGGTAGCTATACTTATCAATAAAGATCTTTCATCTGACAGGTGGCATGGTCATAACATGCTCTATCAGTGGTGCAATGCAGCCTATTTAGCAGATTCTTCTCTTCTTGCTGATCAATGCATCAGCAGAGAGGTATCTATATATATTAATGAATACGGGGTGAAAGAAAAGGGAGATAGGAAACAGCAAAAGCTGAGTCTGCACATACAAGTGCCCAAGCAGGAGGTCACCTTAGCGCACTCTACCAAGGGTGCCAGCAGCAGCAGTTAGCCACCACACCACCTGGGCATCCTTTCCACCGCACCACCTGTGAAATGGTTGTATATGACAGTCACTTTCAAGATCCTGTCCGCACTGAAGCCATCACTATGCCCAAAAAGCATAACCTGCATAAATAGAATGAAATGATCATTATTAACCTTCTTGAGACCCAACACATGTCTAGCATTCTCTATCCTTGCCTATTCTAAATGCTAGACAATGCATTTCTACCTCTGACTTGGCAAATTGATTGGTTCTGGTACTGCTGAGATCTTTCCAAGGACAGTCATGCTGTGTAAAAATCAATTGGTTTCCAAAACTGTGAGAGTTCTAGTTTAGCGTATTTAAGTTCTGCAACAGACAGCTTAAATTGAGATCGGACAAGAATGGGTGGAAAACTTGTTTCCTCATTCACTGATGCATAGACTACCATGTCAGCAACCCACAAAAACTTATTCACTTCCTCATTGATGCCCACATGTTGCCCAGAACCATTCCATAAGCCAAAATGAGCTGCCATTGTCTGAAAACAAGTAATAGCCATATTAAACGAAACTAAACAAAGTAACAGACCCATTTATCCCTTCAATATATACATAGAGATTGATGGCAACATCAACCATATGCAGAACTATATGTGTTACTTTCACATACCATATTGCTAAAATGCCACACATAAGTTGCTTCTATTGGCCATCTAAAATCTTCAAACATGAATCTGTCCATATGTTTTAGTAATAATAAGGTAACTTACCTTCAAAGCAACATCATAACTATTTCTGGAGCTTCCATGACCAAGAACAAATATCTTGAACCTGCCACGTTTGTCAACTGATCCTATTCTAGCTTTTGATGTTGCCTCATATACTGCACGCATGACCATGGCATGCGCTTTCCATGTTCCTTTTACAGTCATAGAACTTCCTGCTACTAGAATAACAAAGTCCCCTGTGCTTAAATTGAGATCTGTCCTTCCCCGTCCTACAATAATATCTGGTTGTAGACCACTTTCATCTGTCTGAAAGGGAAGATATCCATTAAACACTTGAGAACTCAATATATGTCTGCAGATATTCTCACGTTACCTCTCCCAATTTTCTACTTTCTGTAGCAGACTTGTACCTATTATTTTTCTTATTTCTGTAGCAGCAGTTGTAACAAATATTATGGTTGAGGGGAAGTGTTGATGTTATACCATATCATTCTAACAGAAGGAATATTTGCTTTTGACGTTATTGTTAGGTTATGCTATTTCTAAGTTTAGGCTTCTTTGGTTTAAGGAACCGAGAGCCTAGCTAATATAATTGTGGTTTACTTTATAGTTGTGGTTTTCATTGTGCTTTCTGGGCCCTTAGATTATGGGAGATTCCGTGAAATCTCCCACATCAGTGGTCAGTGTATTTTCTTGTCTAAGAACTCCGGCACAAATCAATGTTGCACGAACACCATAGGCTGCACTATTTCATGGCACAAGCACCATAGCCTGCCACGGTGGTCACACCTGCCTGCTATATGACAAACCTGAAGAGCTACAAGCCTTGAATCCGATCTTAAGACATGAAATGGCAGGATACTCCGTCAGCCAAGGCCATGAGGTCCTAGCAAAACCAAGCAAGTTCCAGCAAAACCAAGCATAGTCGTTGAATAGATTCGGTGTCTTTCTTACCAGAATAGAGGTTACTGCCATGTGGAAGCTCTGACATCAAAGTGCAGGACCTAATAGCAGCAAGATAAACATGCTTATCATTCCAGCACCCTGAATTTTGCATTTGTTGATACAGTTCAAGAGCTGTTTGGCCTTGCTTAAGCTTTGCATTGGACAAGATAACTGCACTCCAGGCATATGATCAAGACCATAGCCAATCTTTTCTAGCTTGGAAGCTGGTTGTGCAAATGCTTTAGAGATATGATAAAGGGATCGAACCTGATAACGTGCACAAGAAAGTAAGAAAGATAGTCATTGGCTTTCTTGTAAATTGGCATTCATGTAGTTAATGTTTCTGATTACAACCATGCCTGGACGTCTCAAACCACCAGCACGTCCAATCTGAACTTTTCGCATGGGAGAAGCAGGTTGCCTTCTTGGAGACATGGACCTTCGCAGCATATGTTTGCTAGTAGGACTGTCAAACTGTACAGTTGCACTGCTGTCATGTCCTGGAATTTCCTTATCAGGTGTGCCAAATCCCGAGGAACTTCTTTCATGGGACAACTGGTCAGATTCAAAACCATGCTTAGAGCCTTTCATATCTACAGATGATAAAATATCGTCAACACTCTTTATAGATCCTCTAGAATGAACTTCACTAGTTTGGGCATTGCTTCTTTGTACCATATTGCTGCCACCCACAATTACGTCTCTCCCCGTAAGAATCTTCATTGGTATCCTGATGTTTTCAACCTTACTCAAGCGTATAACAAAATTACTTCGTGTCTTGTATGCCCCATGTTCTGGCCCCCAGATGCCCCATGTTCTCACAAGACCCTAGAGTTCCTTGAATTTGAATCATTTGGGGACAGGACTAGAGCTAAAGTCCTCATTGGGTATAATATCTATAAAATCAAGTGTTTCTAGGGGCTTTATCTCTGTGCTGTTGTCATGAAAAAAGGTTGGTAAATCCCTGGGCTTCATAGAAGACCGTAATACATGCTATGGTGGAGGCAATGCTTCTGAGCCATCGAAGTCCACCTCCTGAAGCCATGGGTCAGTTTCCCTCTTCTTGCACAAAACTGCAAATCTTAGACAGGCCTCCCTGCAATGCAAAACAATGTAGTAACAGCAGCAGCATCTACTCTGGCCAAAGCTCAGTCAGCAAATCATCCACTTTTCATGTGCATGAAGAATCCCATGTATCAACATTACCATTTGTGTCCTTGCTTTCCCATATTTTGTTATTTGCTATTGATTCTCTTCCGACTGATTCTATTGAAAATGCAGTTCTAAGATGAAGGCATCTGTTGCAATCCACAACATGAAGAGGACCGTGGAGATGGAGAAGCTTAAACTATTACCTTCGTGATAGTCTCTGAAACTTAGTTCTTTCAGCATGTAATTTCTGCCTATGAGCATTGTTAAAGCTTTATAATGATTATGAATAAAAAAATCATTCAACTTTCTGTACCACTTTATCTTCTTGCAATTTGGAAAAAAGCGTTCTGTTTACTCTAAATAAGAGCAATTTTGAGAGAGATGCTATTAGCAAAATATCTTGGTTGTGTTTGTAGGTAATTGATATTTTTTTGTCATAACTTTCTTGTTTCTTTTATTACTAGATTTGACACAAGACTTGACTTATTAGATGATGCAAAGTAGACAAACTCGAGCCTTAAAATTTATTGTGTCCTTTCACACAAGACTTGACTTAATAGGAGTGCAACGTTGAACAGTTTTTGAGTTTTAAATTTGATGCAATTCTAGGAAATAGATTCAATTATGTTTGTTATTAGCTTGTCACAATTATGCA
Organism: Isoetes taiwanensis; assembly: GCA_021234155.1. NCBI lineage: Eukaryota > Viridiplantae > Streptophyta > Lycopodiopsida > Isoetales > Isoetaceae > Isoetes > Isoetes taiwanensis. The sequence goes on along the minus strand of JAJEKV010000035.1, from coordinate 986,128 downwards.
GAAATGTCGATAATTATATCTCACAACTATTTACTACAATTGTGTTACTATGATGCTAAATGACTTGATAGTATTTTGGTAATAAACTTGTTATAATGTCCATAACAATATCAATGCCATCTTGACACATCGTCGTTGCAATGTTGCCTCAATTGTATTAGAAATTGCCTTTGCGTCTAACTTTGTGACAAATGAACATGCCACAATCTTGTCATAATAGCTGACGCTCCGGTGACAACTTTGTGGCAAATGAATACGTCAGCATAGTGACAAGGATGTGACAATAAATGGAGTTTAGAAGTTCCCATTTGTGTCAACAATTTCGACGTAATACCTGACGATATGAGCACCTTTCTCTTGTAGTGTCACTAGGGTTTTTCCTCGAAATCCCGAAAGGGTGGGGTTTTTTAATCCCGGTGATAAGCTTTCGGCAGGTACACGGGCCAAACATCTATTAGCATTGTATTTTATGGGGTCCAAATTATATAATTGGACATTCCCTTTATTTTTCCGTGGGTAGTTCGCATGTGTGCGGCTCCCACTATCCACCATTGTAGAAAATCTGCTAAGATGAATAGATAGGCTTTTCATTCAACACAGCAGTTTTTTCTACAATGGTATAGGGTAGGTAGCTGCACATCGCACGCTACCCAAAAAATGAAAAAACATAGGGAATATCCAGTTATAACACCTGGACCCCAAATAAAATTGTATGCTACAGATGTTGGCTAGTGTACCTGCCGAGAGCTTATTGCTAGGATTAAAAAACCCCGCCCTTTTGGGTTTTCGAGGAAAAACCCTAGCGATAAAATCTCGGCAAGGGGCTTGGACAACGTAGGGCTGCTAAACGTTCCCACGAAAAAACCCACGCTCTACAGAGAATACCGAAGTCGCGCATCACCCCTGGACCTGCACATCACCAACAGAAAAACCAATAGAGAAAAACCTCCGGCGAGGGGGCTGGTCCGCAGCGTGCCGCGACAAAAACAACATTTACACCTCGAAAAAGCGAGGGGCTGGTCACGCGTGCCACGCGACAATTATAACAAATATGAACATATAAATAACAATTTTAAGGGTGGGAAGGGTGGGAGCCATGGATATTGCTGAGAGATGAGAAAGCGCCGATGAAACGTCGATGAAGAACTCTGCAATAAGTAGCGACCCCCAACCTGATGAACGACCTAAAAATGCATGCGATGCATGCATGCGACGCAGCAAGAATGTCGATTCGCTACGCGAATCGATGACATTCTTGCACTGCGACTCGCATGAAACCAACAACATCCCGATACTAGGGAACTTCAAATACTAGATCCGAGGAGAAAGGTTGAAGATTGTCCTATGCCGGACAAAAGGGCAAAGATAGAAGAGGTTAGAAAGGATATGAATGGCCAAGAAAGAGTAGCTCATGCAAGAAGAAGCCCCTCCTCCGCATGAAATCAAAGACTGCTGAGAGATGAGAAAACGTCGATGAAACGTCGATGAAGAACTCTGCAATAAGTAGCGATCCCCAACCTGATGAACGGCCAAAAAATGCATGTGATGCATGCGATGCATGCATGCGACGCATGCAATGCATGCATGCTCATCTGCAAGAATGTCGATTCGATACGCGAATCGATGACATTATAGATCAGATTGCATCATTTTTCGTTCAGTTGATCAAATTCAATAACATAGCTACTTTAAGTTGCATTCAGAATCAATCAGTTAAACATTTAAGAGGTTTAGTGATTGCATGTCGATCAATGCATGTGTAGAAAGTTACTCGGTAAATGAAAAAAGCATAAAAGTTAGAAAAGACATAAAAAGAGCGATCTAAATCTGCCTGTTCTCGATTCTGTTGCTTATAATTGCATTTTTCAAGTTAAAAATTCCATTTTGAGGATTCCTGTTGTAATTCTGATCAAATGAGCAGTTCTTCCTTGATTGTAGACCACTATAAGTTGTAGAATATCTACAAAGCTCAGAAAAGATTGGCAAAAATTTAATTTGCCAAAATAGCTTGTTGTTTTCTACTGTAACAGTCTGTTTACAAAAATCTTGAATTTCAAGGCTTTCTTGCATCTGTGTTTGATCCTGTGTTTGATCCTTGTCTGCAGACATATCAGAGAGAGAATCAAGTGTCAAAACTCAAAAAAGATTCATACCCTTTGATCTGCAAAAAATTGCTCAATGCCAGGGGTGTTGACTCATTTTTGACCCAGTCAGAAGTGGAGAGGGTGCCGATCCTCATCCTCTTCTGACTCATCCTGATCCTGATCCTGATCCTGATCCTGATCCTGATCCTGATCCTGATCCTGATCTTGATCCTGATCCTGATCCTGATCTGTATAATAGAATATAGTTGTTAAGTCTGAATCATCCAGAAGAAAACATTCCCATGCACGACTATTGTCACCCTTGGCCTTAGCACTATCATAATTCCTCGTCTGACGGCATAGATATCATAATGAAGATCACATGTGCCATCTTCCGTGTTGTTCACAGCTCATTATCCCTGATATCATATATTAGGCATCCCTGCCTAATAACTTTGAGGCACTCCAGATCATGAGCAGCGGATAGTGCATGCAGATATGAGTCACCTGAAGGACAAACGATGACAATAGTAAAGGACCTCTCAGTTGTCAATCCTATACAGCTGGTTTAAAGAAGATGTTCATCCCCATGTCTCCTCTCCCATCTCTACTGTCCAATATAAAGAGTGATATGTTTCTAAGGCAAGTAGTTGATTTTGGCAAGAGACCTTTGTACCCAATGGAGATTGAATATCGGAAAGTGTCTTCTTCTCCGGTAATCTTCTTTACAAGGGCCACTTTTTTTCTCACCTCAGCCAGTACCTTAGAGGGCAGAGTCTCTTTATGTTTTGCATTTTTAATAAACTTCTTGATGTCATCATTACTGACCTTGTACTTGTCCAGCAATCCAATTTCAGATAATGCAACATCCCCTGATAGCCTTTGTAATTCGGTTTCTACAACTGACTTCATTGTACGTACATCCTTCACATGGCTGCAGCACTCAATGAAGGACATCCTATCCTTAGTAAAAGCACTCTTCTTGTACAAGACTTCCTTTTTCAGGCACTGGTCTAAAACCCAAATGGTCTCAGTGTCGTCTAACCCCTGAGTCTTTCTCATCTCTGTCACATTCAAGTCAAAGATGCTTACATCAACAGGAGGCACCCTATCCATAATATCTGGCAGCTTCTGTTGTGCATAAATGTCCCATAATTCATTCCACTTTAGCCATATTACCTCCTTACAAAAGACAATTTTATAAGAGTATGTTGGACCTTACCTGTTAGATGTGCTATCAAAAGGATCTACATTGTCATCACCACCTTTTTTCTTTGATTTTCTTGTAGTCTTCTTCTTCTCATGTATACTTGTCTCTAACAAAGTCCACTTTAGCAGCTTGAACGCCTCAGACTTTGACCCTCCCTGTCTGGTGGGTAATGGGTAGCCATATTCCACCCATTGTTGATGGGCATGGCGCAGTTGCTCCACGTATGGACTATAATAGTATAGAAATGTGATCAGTATCTTAGAACAGAAACACGCCTGGCGTGAATTGAATTGATTTAAGAGCACTCCTATTAACACAATTCACGTCAGATGTGCCCTCACATCAACGCAATTCGCGCTAGGTGTGCTTTACACTGTGTAAGACGCGAATTGAATTGATCAACACAGAAAGCACGCTTGGCGTGAATTGAGTTGAATTAAAAGCACGTCTGTTAATGCAATTCACACCAGGCGTGCTTTTAAATCAAGGCAATTCGCGCCAGGCGTGCTTTACGCTGTCTAGAAAGCACGCCTGGTGTGAATTAGATTATTTAAAAGCACGCCTGTGTGAATTAAAATGATTTAAAAGCACAACTGAATATTAAAATGATAATATTTTACTGAAGTTAATTACCTTTTGTATAGAAACGTTTTCCCCATTTCGTTTAAAGTTGCACTAATCTCAGCCATATCTGCAGGTGAAGTATTGGCATCCAAAAGTCGACATCTTCTATACGCATAGTGATTGTAGAACATTGTTTGGCCTGTTTGTTCTGCCTGATGAGGGCCGTTTGTGCCTCAACTGAATGCTGCCCGTCGATGATGACGAATTTAATCTCATCATTCCTAATAACTCCTCGGCATTTGACCACACAACCTAAGGCAACGCATCTGCTGGCATAGGCATTTAACCTGGATTACTAATCATGCTCTAAACAATCTCCATGGCATGTGTTGGATCATATCTTCTGCTAACATAAATGAAGCTTCGTGAACGGATGAGGCCCTTCACTTGGAGCTGAAAGGTTGTCTCAAGACCACATGGGTAATGGTCAGAGTACTTATTCAGCTTGTTCATGGACTTCAGTCGCGCCACCCTATCCTATTCATTCTCAAACCTGGAAGCCTCTATGCCCTCGACGACCGCTGGTTGAACATCCTTCCCTAGATTCAAAACCCTCCTAGAAGCTTTCAAGTCAGCTAATTCTCTAGCTTGCTGCAGGTAGTGACTTGGTTTCGATTTATTGAACATGCCTCTACGCACAGCTGTAACTTCGTGGCAAATATATATTTGTGTAACTACTACATTAGTGGGCCAACCATACTGTCTTCATGAAAGTATCTTTGTATGTAGTAGCTCTACAATGAGTAAGTCTGATCAGGTCTTTCTTCTGCTTATGTGTCATCTTGAAGAGCAATTTGCAGTTGGTGTCATCCTCTTCCTCATAAGAGATTACGATCCCTTGTTTGGTCATCTTGTCTGCTTCCTTTTTTCTCGAGAAGAGTGTTAAGTCGAGCTTGCCATTTGTTTTGGCGAGGTCAACGAACCACTCGGCACCCTCGTCCATTCTCTCTACAGGGCATGGAAGGTCAATGCTTGCTATAAGCCCTTCATCATCTAAGGTGAGATCATATGGTATTACATCTTGGGGTCGTCTACGCTTGACTTCTTACCAGGAATAGACCCCAAATTATTAGAGGTCTTCTTCCTCTTTGGCGTTGCAAAAGAGATGAACATGATTTAGAAAACTTTTCTGAACATGAGATCATGCTTGGCATGAATTTAAAGCTAAACTAGTATAAGTCACTGCTTGGCATGTTTCAAGCTTCATAGACCACGCTTGGCGTGAATTTAAAGCTAAACTGGTATAATCACGCTTGGCGTGTTTCTAGCTTCTATTATAGACCCCTTATCCATCCATATTTTGCACTGCGTATCCTTATTGAAGACTGCTATCTCTAATTGTCAAACCTGCAGTTCATGCTAGGCGTGTACCCCTCTGTTTAAAACTACTAAGAACTATATTCTGAAAAATAGAGCAAAATTATATTCCAGAAACAGAGAATCAGAGCATTAACAGAAGGTAATATATCTTGTATGTTGCAAGGAAAGAACTCAAATTCATGCAAAGCATAATACTCTCTACACAGTCTGTATTTTGTGGCGAAAAGGCAGATTAAATACCGTGAATCGGGGTCTGGTCAACATCCTCTGAAACTTGAGAAGAGCCAGGTTTTGAGTTTCCTCGGCCACCGCTCCCTCGGCCCCGTTCGCCTCGACCACCTTTCTTTTTAGAAGACATCTCTGAATCGCCTAGTAACAGAGTCGGAAGGTCGCCTGGATAAGCGCTCGAGCTGCTCGAAGAAGAAGAGCTGCCAAGAAATAGCTTTCTACCTGCACGAATACACATCAACTGTACACTTGATACATCATATACAGTTAACCCTTTGTGGACTACAACAAATTCTTATTCCATAGGGGCACCAAACAATTTAATCCTTTAGATATTCTTTAACCCTCTGATTGTCTTCCAAGTCACTATTATGTTTCGCATGATATGACAGTCTGTGTTCCAAGCTTAGAACTTTACGTTTAAGTTCCCTATATCTTCTATCATTGGGGGTTATAATTTAACGTCGTCATGGACCTTAGAACTGTTAGTCATTAGGTTGTTATATGGTGACTCCATGCCACTGTTGTGGCATCACAAATGACTTGTCATCAAGACGCCTGCCCTTCGGTTTGTAATTCTTCCTAAATGTCCACGTCTGATATAACTCGGGCAGTTAATTTTCTACTACCCTCACTTTTAGTGATACTCTAGCCTTCTGTGTTCTATGCAAGACACATTTGAGCTTCTAGCAGGTAATTGTTATTCGCAACCAACCAGGGGTTGTACTGTAGTACCATTCAACCTCATCACTTTGAGTTCTATTCATTGTATGTTGTCTGCGCATTACAGACGGACTCCAAACCCTTCACTGGTAAGTTTCAGGGTCACTTGCCTTTCTCTTTTCGTGTCACTGCATGGATTACTCCACCAAATTGTATATCGTAGGTATACATGCTATGCATTACTTTAACTTAGTTAAAGTGTAAACCTGGATAGCTTTCCTAAAACAAAGCCCATTGCCCATGTGCCATTATGATGTGGCTGAACCATCGACTTGCCAAATTCACAATGGCCAACTCTATGTTTGAATTGTATAGGGTATCTAAATTTTAATAGGGTACCAATGTATTTCAACCATCCCTTTAGTGCCTTATAGTACTTTAGTCACATAAAGAAATTGTACTACCCAATGGGTTTATACCAAAATTCAAAGGATAGTACCAAACTCAGGGACCTTTTCCAAAGGCTCCTACAGCCAAATATTCTTTGAGTTCCCAAAATCAATCGTGTCTTTTTCCAATTAAATTATTATTTCCGAAGGTTATCATATCAACTTCAAGTTTTAACCGGTTTCAAATTTCTTGTCTTCGGACCCTGTCATAATGATACGGAGGCATCAAATCATCTACATCTCATAATAGAAAATCCCTCTGTTCGAACCTTCTTTAGCAACTACCATAGGGTTATCCAATTTCTTTGTCTTCGTAAGGTTCTTAAGGTCATAGTCAATAAAAGATGTATACCTCAAGTCAATGGATCCTCGTGCCTCTTCTTAGGAGTTCAACATTGAACCCTCGTGACTAAGGTAATTCTACGAATATATGGACTGCAGGTCTATATAATCTCACCCTTCCACTCTATACACCTCGTCTTGATTCTTATTGGGACTTGGATATGGTATGTATTATCCACTTGTCGGTTATACCTAAAGGTACAATTACGAAAGTCGTCCTCAATCTCTTCTTCTATTATTGGAAGGGGTATTTCATACGTATTCTCACACCCAATTTATACTTCCCAGCTTATAGCGATGATTTAATTCAGAACCTTTGGATTGGTAACCTTTCATCATCAATTACTTTAACTCTTTCGCAACCATCCTCGAGATGTTCTTGAATATGACATCAACCTACATGTTACATTTACTCTGGCTATTTCCCTAACCTAAACTCTTTTCATGTCCCTTAGTAAGTTGTACCTAATGAAAATAATCAACTTCAACCAACTAAGATAACTTGAATGTTTATCTCTTCATACACAAGCATCTCATCATGCTTGTTCTTTTAACCTTGTTAGGTAACCTTTCACTCGTCTTGCGCAAATATCCTAATAATATCTTCCTGCATGGCATAAACTGGATGTCATAGTCGACATCTTTGCTATCATCACTAATGTAATATTTCATATTACTTGATTTTTCCAGTATTCACAAGCAATCCTTTGTTACTATAACGTATAGTAACATGTGTGGGTCATTCCTAAGTCTACAATCATATATGATTGTTTGACATAGCCACATAGCTATGTTCATAGTTGCATAAGATTGTTTGACATAGCCACATAGCTATGTTCATAGTTGTAGACCGTATCATACAATCTTGAGTACCTACAAGTATAATACATGTGTATTACCATATATAATCTTGTCTCGGCCTTCCATTATAATCCACCCCCATGTAACAATCTCGTGGATAATATTATCTACCTATAAAATTCAACTTCTTGTTCGCTCAACGTATTTTCACAAGTCGTTGATCTTGTATCATAGATATGTTGTGGATTCCATACCACAGTTCTCCGAATCTACGACTAATTCTTACAATCTCCGAACTAAAAGTTCTATTATGTACCTTTTCTTTTTTTTTATACTTCAGGATCAAATGGTTCTAGTAGGCATATACCAACGAAGAGCTACCCCTCGAGATACAAACTACAGTACCAAGTCCAAACCACATTCTCCTTGGAAAGATCACTGATGCTGATGCTTATTCCAGATAGCGCCACACTGCATTGAACTTTTAGCTAAGGTATGAACTCCATCCTTGCTTCCATGTCATAAAATATTATGCAAATATTATCCTTTTGTAATTTTAGATTCAACTTGTCAGGATAGAGCTATCTTGAGTGACAGATTCTTACCAAGTAAAAACTAACAGTGGGTATGCCTTCCCCCACCTTTGAGGTCACTTCATGCAAGGAAAAATCAGCACCGAAATCAGGGTTCAAAAAAGTGGGGGTTAGGCCCTTAAAATTCCGATTGGAATTAAAATTTCCCGTTTGAATTTTTGGATGCCAGCAAAATTCCAGTACAAAATAACATAGTTTATATCCAGGTTTTGTTCTATATTAAATCTGGTACGTATTATCTATAGGCGGCAAATTGTCTGGTCAGGCTTAGAAAAAATTGTCTGGTCAGGCTTAGAAAGTTTTTCGAACCCTGCCGAAATGCTTGGTAAGTCATTCGAAATACAAATAAATGAGAATCCACTGGAATGCTTGCATCGCCAAAACTTTGCGTCAAGCTTCAGAGATTAGAAACAAACTTTAACAGATGGCACTGTTTGATTGGCTTAAGAAGCATAATGTTGTTCAACCTGCTTTTCCAGGGTCTAAAGGTTGTAGATAATACCAGCAGATTACAACATTCTGCTAGACATAAATTTCCTGTACAAAGAAAAGCACTTGCTACAGCAGGTAGCTGTAGAATGGGCAAACCCATGTCCATTCTAGGATCCTGAATGGCAACCCAATTATAGAAGAATGCCCAGCCGTCCATAAGGTTTTATAAATAGAAAAAAGCATCCATCCTTCAGCATTCTAGCAAAGCCCATGAGACTAAGCTATTACCTTCAAGACATCTAAAACATGTTCCCTATTGTGCCAAAAAGGGCCTATTGTTGCAAGTTGTCGAGATAACAACAGTAATTTAGAGAAGAAGTGCAACAGTAATTGACATAGCCCAACAAAATACAGTTACAGTTTCTCCAATGTAAGGAAAAAGTGACAGCAAGAAGTCTAGGATGGGTGACCAGATTTATTGACCAGCCATGATGTTCAATGTCAAGAGCAGCAGTGACTTGTTTGTTGACAAAATATTTCACATGGAAAGAGTCATCTCATAAACCCTGTTTCTAATACCATAACTTCCCTGCGGAAACGCAAAGAGAAACAAATGTATCAATCGAAGACTTGATGTACACTAACTCCCCATAACCATTACACTGTTCCCCTTTTGCAATGGCAATTTCACTCCACATTTTTGCAATACACTGCCAGCTTCTATCAGCAATAATTCTCTGGAAGCTCAGCTTCTATGCTTCAAGTGTCTATGTATAAATTTGGGAAACAGTTGTTGTTTCCGTCATTTAGACACTTGTATCCAGACCAAACCATGTGCTATCATGGTATTAAAGAAAAGTCTACATGCACTACAATATGATGTAATGAACAGAATTAATGGGACCACGGACTATGAAGCCAGGAATATCGAACCAACTAATGCAAAATACCCCTGCAAAATGAACGCACCTGTACATAAAGAAAGAAACTGCTGAAGCTCCTGAACACAGCATACAATAGGGCCTCAAAAAACAAAAAAAAAGTAAGAGGGTTGTCCTAAGCACAATATGGTCCAAGCAAAGGCAACCCATTCTGAAAAGAGAAAATACGGCTTAAACCATAAAATACAGATATTTTACAAGCATACCCTTGCAAGGAAAATTGCATCAGAAAATGTTGAAAGCCATGCGCAATCACTCACTAGCTCTTGCTGCAACCAGGCAGCATGGTTGCTGCCACAGCCTTCAGAACAGAAATTATTGCTTCAAGGAAGGCATGCTACAGAAAACTCATGTTTTCTTGTCTGACCCTTCACCAGAATTTTTATAAGAGTCTCTTCAGGTATAGTGCTCTGCTCGACAAAAGTAAAAAATCTAGCATCAATCTTTGCATGGCTGAAAGCCTGCTAAACACCAATCTACTACAACATCAATATTGGCATTAGCACCTCACCTGCGCTCTCATGCTTGCTCTGCTTCAACTTGGCAAGCTCCACTTGGGTCTGCACAAACAGCTGCATTCTTTGCAGCTCAAGGTCCTTAGTAAACTCCATCCGCTGCTTTTCGAGCTCTATCAACTGTTCTTGCTTCGCAGTCTCGATCCTCTCATATACGTCTCCAAATTTGAGAATAGCCTTTGCAAGATCCCTAAAAGGCCCATCATCCAGCTTTCTCTTCTTCATGCCCTTATCAGCAAAATTGCCAGCCCCATTTGGACAACTTTCTGCCATATCTGGACTATCTTTAGACCGACTAGTTGATGAAGTGGTGTTATTATTGTTACATGCCTGTTCTTCAGCAAATTTTCTATCTTTCTTCAACTTGATAAGATGCTTTTTTCCTTTCTTGGACGGACCAATCAATTCATCTAACTTAATATAATAGGGCCACTTAGTAATCCCACCTTCGGTCAAGAGCCTACCTTTCTCAAGCTTATATTTCTTCTTCAACGTGTCGAGACGGTTCTTGCACTGCACATCAGTTTTGACGGGTTTGCAACCATTTTCACGCTGATTTACAGCTTCAGCAACATCGCTCCAATGTTTCTGCTTCAAGTTACCCCGGTTCAGCTCCAAATACCTTTCCCCCCAAGCATCAATCAGTGTTAAAGTAGCACCTTCACTCCAACAATCGTCCCTGCTGTGTCCAGTTCCGGAAGGAGTCGAAGATCCCGACGGCCTTCTTGCACCTAAAGGGGAAACAGGGGCATGAGTTGGCAAAGAAAGGCTTAGATTTTGAGGGGTCTGATTCAAAGATGTGGGAACTTCTACAGAAGCATCTGTAGGGCTCTGCACAGCCTGAGAAGACGAAGTAACCAACGGGGGACCTAATAAACGAAGATTAGGCTCTTGAGTATGCAAATGCTGTTCTTGGGCATGATCGACTGAAGAAAAGATGTGCCCACCAATTGGGGTGGAAGATTTTTGAAAATCCTGGATCTGCTGGGCATGGCTGGGTCCGGAGACGATGTGGGCAGTGCTGAGATGGATTGAATGGCTCAATCCGGGGCTCAAACGATTGTGGGCAGGAAGGTGGGTGTGATTTTTTCGGGCGTAAAGGGGAGGGAGGGGCAGATTGGCCAGAAACGGGGAGGGAAGAAGGCGCCGAGCGTGGCTATGGTGGGTATTGGTGGCAGTGGTGGCAGAGGCAGCACTGCCGTCTTCCATATTCAGGATCGATAAATCTTAATCCGGCGTCGATCCTCCGATCAACGGCAAAAAAATCCTCAGCCCAAATCCGATCATCGGAAGCAGCATCCGCAGCAGCCCCCTTTCTTTCCTTCTATCCTAAACATGAGCCCTAACGCCGTTTCTTCCTGCACACCACTAAGATTCGGCCACATCTGTCCGTCCGTTCTTGCCCAGTTCATATCTTGGCCGTTCGTTTCATCAAACCCGGTGGATTTGAGTCGCCGTTTCTTAGCGCCGGCAGTTACCTCGGTAATATTCCTTCGTGTTATTGTGGCTGATACAGGGTCCTTGTTTAGATCAATTTTTTTGACTGCCTTTTCATGCATAGAAATTAGTTTATTACGGTCGTCCTGTTTAGATCAGCCTTCACCACAAAATTTTTGCTTAAATTCGCAAAAAATGCTAGTGTGTTTTTGGGTTGCCCTACATGGGGTGTAGGGGGGATTGGGGGGATTGACCAATAAAAGGCTGGATTTAATTAGAGGAACAAGGTTGCATTTTAAGTGGGAGTGTTGCACCACTCCCATTTCAAAAGATTCCTTCTAAATAATGTTCTAATTATTTTGTTTGGTATTTGAGGGCAGTATTTCTGGCTTGGTTGGGCCTAGATTTGGTGGCTGTATTGTATTCCAAATCGTATGTGGAGGGTATTTTTGCAACGGTTTGAGCTGCTTATTGGGGAGATAGTGGCGATGGGATTACAAGATATGTGGATTTGTGTTTCCATGGTGTGAATTTAGAAAGAAATTTGGCATGCCGCAGAGGCGTAGAGCAGGATGAGAAGGGGCTTTAGAAAGAAATTTGGCTCCAGGCGCTGTGACGGGCCTGGCCAGTTAACCTCGGTAACTGGAGATCCCATCGATCTCTACCGTTGGATCTACTTAACCTTTGGAACTCAAGAAATTGATACATGCATACTTAGGTAAAGAATTTAATCTTTATATATACTCTAAGGTCCCAAAAATAATACTATACTTGCCATTGCTCAGCAAAACCCCACACAACAACCAAAGTTTTTATTAAAATAATTATAGCTTCAAGCCGATCCATAATAATAATGGTAATATTAATCAGATATATTGTATAGCAATCCACACACTCCTACTCTCGCCTTTCTGAAGCTTGGCTACTCTCCGGAGCATCTCGCACCTCTGCTTACACCATTAGCCACGGGGTTAGTCACACGGACTAAGTGGGGATCGGGGATCTAGGACATGTCTAGCATCAATAACCACAAAACATTAACCTTAAGCAACAAACTAGTCTTACTGTAGCCTCGCCCTGCAATCCAATAATTAGTCCAACAAGCAAGTCCAAATGCAATATAATTCCAACAAGAAGACCACATATATAATAACCAAGCAATCATAGCATCAACATTGCAACCAATATTCCTCTGGGTCTGAGCAGGTCAACTCGACTGATCAGGCCAGTGACATAGAGGCGGGGTAACCACGTGTGTACACACACGCTGCGTCCAGCATTGGAGGACCACTTACTGTGCATGACGTTGTACCTTACGGTACCAACGCCCGATGTTCAAATAATACCATTTACATAGCATTATGCAATAACCGCGAGTCTAGACCATCGCACCTAGACTCCGGCCCCAGAGGTCTATATCAAAGAGTTATGCCCCTAAATAATACAAGAAATTCTATGATACACATTTCATGCAACTAAGAAACCCAACCATAGTTCAAATTATTACAACCTTCATAATGCAAAATGCAACCATCAACCAGAAGTTAACATAAAACATTCCTTAGCAACTCCAATTCTCAACTAGGTTAATTATTTTATTCAAATCGTTATCTAAGACCTTAATGACAGTTGCCTTCATATCTCTGCTAATTAATTTAATGGTTTTGATGCTCATTCTCCACCCCATTACCTCTGCCTTGCAATATGCCCATCATTAATCTAGCTAATTCCTAACATATTCCAATATCTTACTAGCTAACCTGTTAATTTTTCCATTCAATAACCATAAATATAGCTTATCCATTAACACAACTTATTTCTTAAATTAACCTTTATCTTTCTTTTAACATTTATTAACACCATGTTTTTTTTTTAAGAACTGTGTCGTCAATATATTAAAAGAATGGTAATGTTACAAAGAAAGTGAGGAGGAAGGAGAACTGCCCCAAAGAGATAGCGATACCTCGACACTCCACAACAAACTCACAGAAAAACTGCAACTCTACTGCTGTACAAACCGACCATCACCATCTACAACACCCAAGAAGTCCCGCCAAATGGCAAACTTTCGCTCTACCAGTCCCTGGAACACCAGAAAGCTTTGAAATAGCTTGTACCTAAGTCGATGAATCAGAGAGGCTGCAGGCTGCTGAATCCCCTGAAAGATCCACAACCGCCGCCGCTTCCAAATCAGCCACACCAACCAAGCCACACATAGATGCAAGGCTTGCTGCCGCAAGAGCGGCCAAGCACCGTGGATACACATGAAGCAAAGAATCACCGGGCTAGTCAATCTCACCTCGAAACAGAGCCCTAACCCAATCCCAGGCAGCCCGCAAGTGAGGGCATAAAACCGCATTAATGCTCCACGCCTCACGGCGACGAAGGCCACAACAAGGGGCGTAGAGGGCTCACACCCAACCTAAACCGACTCACAAGGGCATTCACCCTCGATACAGCGGTGCACCACCGGCCACGTAGCACCCTAACCTTCTGGGGGAAGTGAGCTCCATGTCCATGTCCAAACCGAAGCCATCGAGAACCCTAAGTCGCAGAGACCACTTGCCTCGGCGGGCAAAAGTGTCATGAATAGCCAAAGACCCAAAGAACAAGACCGCACAAAACAAGAAGACACAACATCCTGATGAACCTTCCAAACCTCGCACCACCACATCATCCCGAGGGACTATAGGTATGTGTAGCGAAATACTCCCGCCACTTGTTCCCATATAGCCCTACCATCGCCTCGTGCAAAAGCGAGCTCGAAAGAACTCCCACGGCTAGCCGACCATCCCAATACCAATCCTCCAAGGTGAGCACAGCTACTGCCTTACTCAAGGTCCGAGCATGCACCTGGCGGCGCCAAAGGGCAAGTGCGCAGGGGTAGAGGAACCCACAAGAAATGAGAAGAGTGGTGATAAACCGAGGCATAATCTAGCCGGAAGAGCACACGCACATGATCCCAAGCCCGCAACACCCCCAGGAGAAAAGGGGATGCATGTGAGAAAGGCCGAGACCATACAACAAAGGCCTGTGGCAACTCCACATGCAGAGGGCTTCCCAAACGCCACACAATGGCTAAGAGACTGCAACAACAAGTCCGCACTGTGAGAAGATACTCCATCCTGCGAATGCTCCAAACAAACTTGGAGACCAACACCTTACTATGCAAAGGCCAAATCCGGAATGTCCAAGCCCCCATCCTCCCTGGGCTGAGACACTTCCACCAAGCCACTTTAACAACCGCCCCTTCATCATCCCTCGCCCCACACAAAGTTTCAACAATCTTATCCAAAGCCCAGATCTTACCCTCGGGAGCTAACATCGCAGATGTCAGATACACATGAGTGCTACAAAGTACTTGACTTGGCAATAGTGATCCTACACCGCCATGGACAACTTGTCGCCCTTCCACCAATTGAGATGTTTCGCAACCCCTGCAAAAATCTCATCCCACACCCTCCCCATGGAAACATCCCCTCCAAAGGGAATACCCAATAGCTTAGTACACATTACCTGGAAGCACCTTCCAAGGGAATAGAGCCAAACAAGGGGGAGGCAGAGTCACCGGGCCCATAGTGCGAGCATTTACCCCAATTCAAAGAATGCCCGAGGCCAAGGAGAGAAAGTATCCAAAGAAACCCTTCATATTCCGCAAATTCCTCTCTTACGCCACCAAGAAGAGGAAAGTGTCGCCGGCAACCGGTTAATAATCTGGCTGGCTACCATCCCGCACCACCCCTCCTCCACCCCCCTCCTCCACTGCAGCCAAAAACAATCGAGACAATTGCCTGCCGCCACAATCGTAAACAAAAATCCGCCAAAGGGCACCCCCGACGCACCCCTCGCCTAAAGGAGAAAAGGCGGGGTTCACCGTGGCACACCACCGTAGCCCGTGCTGACCTATGTAGCTTCATGACTGTCTCTGTAAAGCGTGGACCACAGCCCAATGCTAACATCATGGCAGACAAGAACTCCCAACGAACACTATCGTAAGCTTTGGCAAAGTCAAGCTTAAGATAGGCAATGTCTTGACCTGTTCTCCTGGCCCAATAAAGGCCCTCATAAGCTGCGGCAACATTAGTCAAAATGTTCCTCCCAGGAATAAACCCAGACTGCACCTTACTAATGGAAGAAGTCAACACCGGCTTCAACTTCTCTGCCAGGGCTTTCGCAATAATCTTGTACATAGAGGACAACAAAGAGATAGGCCTCCAATCATTAATAGTAGAAGGCTGCTTAACTTTAGGAATCAAGGAAATGCATGCGGTATTCAAGATCCTATGCATTTGAGAAGACTGCAGCAACTCAAGATACACCTGGTACACAGACTCACCAGCCCACTCCCAATAAGTCTGAAAGAACTCCACAGGGATGCCATCCAGCCCAGGACATTTATCCTTGGCCATGCACATACATGCCTCTGCTAAATCCTCTCTGGAGAGCTCCTGCTCCAAACTCTCACGCTGGTGAGGCAGAATAGATGGCTTAACAGCCCCCAAAACAAGCTCCTGCATCTCCTGGAGCGCTGTGCGAAAACAAGGGGGGTTCACAGTTTTGGGCGTGTAAGCCATCTGCATGCACGGGAAGGGGGTTTTTTGGACCCATTTTCGTACATATATGGTCGGCAGGGGGTCCTTTTTCTGGTATTTTTTGCACTATCCTAGGTAATTTTTATTCGAAAGGGGTCAAAATTTGCTTTTAAAGATCCCTATACAGGGGGGTTTTTTGCCACCCCATGCACGCAGATGGCATATCCCCCTTATACATGAGTGAATCCCCCTTGTGCAAAAAACCGTGAGAAATGAGCATGCACATACCTCTGCAAATCAGTGGGATCCTCCAAAGTCCGGCCATCAGGCAAAGCAAGGGACGCCATAGAGATGCCGTGATATCGCCACGCCTAGTCTGCTCAAGAACACCGACAAACTTGTGTCCCCCTCCTTCAACCAGGTAAGGGCCGCCTTCACACTTGCCTCCTCGTGACTTTAACCTCGCTCCCAGAGCAATAATACCGCAACACCGTGCATTCTCCCTAATACCATCGGTCAAGGTCCCAATCTTCTCCAACTCCCCGATAAAGACCATGCAACTCCCCGCCTCCCGCCGCACACGCTACCAAAGACCTTGGCAAAATGCTTCACCCCCGCCAACGCAGGTCACCATACCGCACATACCCTTCGTGAGATGAAAAGGTATCAAGCCACAACTCCCCGCACCGGGCCGAAAATCAAGATCGCCCGGGTTTGTGGTTCAAACGAAACACCGGCCCTAGAGGGCCAAGAGGCAACCGCACCCGACCGGACAAAACCTCGAGGGTAATGATCGAAATGGAGGTAGACAGAATGTTACTCCAAATAAAAAGAGAGCACACCATCCAAGCAAAGACCGGTCATGCCTCGCATACGCCTCGCCCAATCACCAATCACCTTATTACAATAGGTGAAAGACAAGTCCCCGGGACCTCTCGCAACAAACGAGACCACTGGTCCCTCTCAAACCCATGCACAACCTCGGGTTCCGCAACCCGAGCGATCCTCTACTCGCTCTACCATATTGAAGTCCCCTAACAAAGAACCAAGCAACCCACAGAACCCACCAAGGGCTCGCAGAACTTATTCCGGATCAGGCCCATAAAGCACCCCCCGAGAAGGCAGATTAGGGGCATAAACATTAACAATCCCCCACTCCTGCCCTCCCTCCAACCACTAAATTATTGCCCACCGACCAAACCTGTCAGCTGCAGAGTACGTGACACTCGCACATCCATCCTCCAAGCAATAAGAGTACCCCCACTAGTCCGCCCGGGAAGAAGAAGCAATGAGCCAAACTGCCTACCAACCATATTCATGAGCCCGGACATATCACCCCTGACACTTATGCTCCCGAATGCAAACAATATCGGGGGCGAATGCCGAAGTGCCAAAGAAACACGGGCCCTCTTACTACTAGAGGACCCAGTGACTTCCGCACATTCCAGCTGAGAATCGACCTATTCATCCCGGAGGAGAAGTATCCAGCCCCACATGCCTACCCACCAGACCATCAGCCCACTCCACAGAGTCATCATCTAGAGCCAGAGGATTAATCACAGCAATGTGACCCACAGCCGCTCTACGTGACATTCCACTTCCAACACGTGTTGGAAGTCCCCCAGTCACCTCCATAGAGTCATGGGCCACACTAGTCTCTACCTCCAACCGGGCTGCTCCAGCCACCTCATGCTCAGCACATACTGCTACCGGGACATCCCCAACAGGATCAGCAGCCCCTCCCACAGCCTGTCCTCAGACCTAGCCACAACCAAATCATCTGAGCCCTTCCCTAAGCCACCACGTCCCCTAGCCCCGCCATCCAATGGGCGGCCAGCAGCAAGCCACGGAAGTCCACTCACTGCACCACGGAGTCCTCCGCATGTTGCCTCAGGAAGAGAGGAATCCCGGGCCCCTGCATAAGCACCCGCAACACCCACCACATCACAAGCACCAGCAGGATCATCAACAGGGTCAGATGGTAGCACAATAGATGGAAACATCCGTCGGATCTCAGAGCCATTCAAAAGCTTCAATCGGAAGAGAAAATGCCAGGGACCACTACGCACTGGAAGAGAAGTGGGCACAGGCTGCAAAGCAGGCAGAGCAACACAGATCTTGGGGACCTGCACAATAGAAAGCCAAATATACACCCAGGCCATTAGCCATAGAAACCAAAAAATCAGGCACCATCAGATCAGGAGGAAGATCCTGAATCTGGAACCAACATGGGATTTTAACCGCTGTCAAAGAACTGGTGGACATTGCCGGAGTATAATACTGATACAGGAAATTATTTGGTAGGAATTTCAAAGACTGATACCTGGGCAAACCAATCCGCCTCAGATGTCCGACAAGCCAAGAACTAAACCTCCTCGTGTCCAATATGTACCCCGTGAAGTAGCCCAATACCGCAAATGAAACTAGATTCTCAATGGTCTGAACATGCCTGGTATGATCAATATCTATCCATGGAGTCTCTGGAAGAGCTGCATGCAGGTCAACAGAGTGATGATCCTCCACAAACTTCAGAGCCCCTTGAACACGGGCAGTCCTACACTCCGGAACCTTGCGCTTGATCCAATCTGAAAACCCCAGCCGAGTGATGCGAGCAACAGTGTCATTGCTCCGCCAGGCCGGGCACACAGGAGTTGGGGCTGCCGCCCTGGCATCCTGAGATGTATCCAGGGGCACCCCAGGAGGCACATCAGCTACATGCACCTTAGAAGAGGGTGCATCACCAGCAAGTGATCCCTTCCCAAGCACAGGGGAAGAGGGCATCACAGATCCAGTTTCCAAAGAGGGCATGCTTGATGGAATCAAGATTGGAGTCTCCAAAACACAATCTACTGGGGTCTCAGAATTATATTGAGGGGAAGAGCAATCCACATACCTCTCAATTGAAGGGGATTCCAAGAGCTCCCTCATCTCTGCCACCAATTGCATGCCACTTCCTACATCCCGCGCCTCTTCATGCATGCCAAGACCGGCACCCTTCCCCTTTACTGGAGGATTCTTTCTCCTCGCCATCTCCCTTGGCTTCAGCCATGTGAGGCTCAATCGATCCCCCATCAGCCTGTCTGGCAGGAGCCATGACACCCGAACCACTCCAGAAATCAGCTGTTTGCGGCAACAAGCCACATGCAAAACAGCTGATGCTATACACCTCCGGAAAGAGCTCGGAGCAAGCTTTCCAACGAGCCCAAGCACGCCGAAATCTGACACCAGATAAGAGAGATATCGCCAATCAAAGTTTCGCCGTCAGAACCCCGACTGCCAAACATCATGTTGAACTAACTATTAATTTTTTTTTCTGTTTTAACCTAACCTAACGTACAGTTCACAAACGCAGCCTACAGCTCGTGGATCCGGCCTCCAAGCCATCAAATCCAGCCCAAAACCTCTTGGGTCCAGCCGATTCTGGCTTTTACAGGGATTTCCAGGCCACCTACACGACCCTGGTCCACTGCAGCATACATGCACATTCTTTCCACAGGAGGGTCCGTGATTCGAGCAGCCCTAACTTCAACTGCAGGGTTAGCTTGTGCTATAATCCTGTTATCTCCCCTAGAGGACACAACTGCAGGGTTAGCTTGTGCTATAATCCTGTTATCTCCCCTAGCCTGTCCTCTGCCACCCCTATTATTGTCCCAAAACCTCCATGACCACCGGTTACCTCGGCCCTGGTTTCCCACGCCTTGGCCCCCGTCCCATAAGTATCACTAGAATTCGACTCCGACCACTGATTTGTTTGCCCTCCACGTTGAGAACATGCATTTCGAGGCAAGATTATCCATCCCTCCTGGTTCTAATCCCGAGCTATTCCAATTACTTCTGGCATGGTTTAAGTGCTCAGTTCCCTAGAAATCATTAGGTATGTGATACTTTACGCAAGCTTTCAATACTTTATGCAAGCTTTCAGTATGCAATCATTAAATATTTCCATATACAATCATGCAAGCTTATTCATGTTCACGCACTGGTAATTAAACTCCAAATCCATGCTAAGTTCCAAAACAATCCTACTGCATCAACACAATTTTGCTACGCTAGAAAACCCCAGGTGTAAGGCTTGATCCCCACCTGGAATCCCGCTTGCTTCTTCTGCGCTCCAACACGCTCCCAAAGCTCTGCACGCAACTCGCTCCTTCAACAATCCCTCTGCAATCTATCTCCTTCCCAATGTTTCTCACTGTACTTATATTTATTTTTTAACCACCAGTATTCTGTCCGTATAATCTCTACATATACGACGTATTAACTCTGCATGCGTGATATTTAATTATTATTCCTTTGCATCCTTTAGTAAAATAATTCCACAATGTACCTCAAAATCCTAGGTCCGTTACAGTCTCTCCTCCAAAAATTCAACCCATGTCCTCATGGGCGCATCTCCGGAAACTCACGAAGAATCCAATTGGCATCTTCCCATGTGGCATCTTCCTCAGGACAACCCGCCCATTGAACCAAAAATCTCCGTATTGTTCGCCTCCTTAAGCGACGGGTTTCCTCTCGCAGAATACGTTCTGGTCGGGGGTACAAAAAGTTTTCTCTGCTTACTAAATCATCGTCCCCCAACATATGGGAAGGATAAAAAACATACTTCCTTAAGTTACTCACATGAAAGACGTTATGTACTTTCAAGTGTGAAGGTAACACCAACCTGTAAGCCACCTTGCCAATACGTTCCAAAATTTCATACGGACCCGCATACCTAGAGGCCCATTTACCTGCACTTTTAAATGCCAGTGAGCTCTGCTTGGATTAATCCTCAAAAACACATAATCCCCTTTTTGAAATTCAAGTGGTCTACGTCTCTTATCTGCATATTGCTTTTGTCTATTTTGTGCCACAGCCAAATTCTGTCGAAGTCTCCTTAGCTGAGCATCCATTTCCTCCGCTACCTCATTAGCTGCTTCAACATTGCATTGAGGATCTCTCCAATTAAGAGGACAACGACACTCCTTACCATACATTGCCTCAAAAGGACTCATTTTGATGGAATTTTGATAAGTGTTGTTGTATGCAAATTCGGCCAAATACAAATAGGAATCCCATACCTTCGGTTGACTAGGCACATACATTCTGAGCATATCCTCCAAAACTTGATTAACTTCGCTCAGCTTGGCCATCCGCTTGAGGACGATAAGATGTACCGCATATAACTTAGTCCTAATATTTTGAAATAACCCTTGCCAAAATTGGCTCATAAACTTTGTATCCCGATCCGATGAAATAGTGGCCTATCCCATGCAACCTAAAAATCTCCTTAACAAATAACTTAGCAATATCCATTGCCAGAAAGCGAGTCTTCGTGAGGCATAAAATGGGCCTCATTTTAGTAAGTCGATCAACCACAACATAAATTGCATCATCACCTGAACGTGTCCTAGGAAGCTCAACAATGAAGTTCATGGAAATACTCTCCCACTTAGAAGATGGAATTACTAAAGGTTGTAATTCTCCAGGCTCTCCTAAACCTTGATGCTTTTACCTTCTGACAAGATAAACACCTAGCCACATACTCCTTAACCATCTTCTTCTGTCCGGGCCAAAAGAAATTCTGGCGCATTTTTCTCAAAGTTTGTGTACCCCTGGGTGGCCCGCTAAAGGACTATCATGTGCTTCATATAGCAACCTCAATCTCAACTCCTGATCATTAGGAATACACATATGGCCATTATAATATAAAAGTCCTTTGGAAAATGCATACCTCGGAAAATCTTGAGGGTTCTCCAACACAGGTGCAAAATATGGATCATTCCTCAATTTGCTAAGAATATCTGCATTCCATTGCCCTTGTAACACACTAATAGAGGTTAAAAATGACCTTCTAGACAAAGCATCAGCAATCACATTTTCTTTGCCAAGTTGATATTCAATTTCAAAATCATACTCTTCCCTTAATTGCATCCATCTCCTTTGCCTATTATTCAAATATGGTTGTTTTGCAAAATACTTCAGATTTTGGTGGTCAGTCTTTAAAAAGAAACGACGACCCAATAAATAATGTCTCCATACCCTTAAGGCATGGATAATAGCCAACATTTCCAGATCATGCACTGGGTAATTTTGTTCAGCGGGAGACAACTTACGAGATATATAAGCACAAACTCGGCCATCCTGCAGCAAGACGCCTCCTATAGCTTTCCCAAAAGCATCAGTGACTACATGGAAGGGTATATTCATGTCCGAATCCTTAAACCGGTGCACTAATCAAAACATCCTTTAACTTTTAAAAAAATTTCCGACAACTATCAGTCCAATGCAAATCATTCTTCTTACCCAACAAAGAAGTCAAAGGAGCAGCAATCTTTGCAAATTTAGGAACAAATTTGCGGTAATACCTCACTAATCCCAAGAATGATCTTACCCCCTTCACCGTCTTTGGTGTGGGCCAATCCCTAACTGCCTCAATCTTAGAACACTTAATAGCTTACCATACAACTTTTCTCGTCGCAAAAAATAGCTAATGTCTGCTTTTACATGTTCCACATGCTCTTCTAATGTCCCGAATATACCAAAATATCATCAAAGAAAACCAATATAAACTTATCCAAGAAAGTTCAGAATATCTCATTCATTAGGCGCATAAAGGTGGTAGGAACATTTGTCAACCCAAACGTCATTACAACAAACTCGTAATGTCCATAGCGTGTCCTAAAGACAGTCTTATAAATATCTGTATCCTTGATCCGGATCTGATGATATCCAGATCGTAAATCAATTTTTGTGAAGTACTTAGCTTGTCCCAACTGATCAAATAGCTCATCAACCCTAGGCAATGCATATCTATTCTTCACTGTAATCTGGTTAAGCATGCGGTAATCAATACACAACCTTAATGTCCCATCTTTCTTTTTTACAAACAAAATTGGCACACCAAATGGAGAAACACTCGGCCGTATAAACCCTTGTTCCAATAATTCCGCTAACTGTTTCTTCAATTCGGCCATCTCTAATGCATGAAATCTATATGGTGGCCTTGATGTGGGTTCAGCCCCAGGAACAAGTTCTATCTCATGATCTACCATTCTATGTGGAGGCAATTCTATTAATTCTTTAGGAAACACATCAGAGAACTCATCCAATACTTTCTGGATCTCAGGAGCAATAGGTTGTTCTTGTAACTCTGCGGTACCCAAAAATGAATCTAACAACAATGCACATCCCATTCTTATGCAGCCCCTCTTAATCTGTTTCTTAAAACTTTTCCGGGACAAAGGTGTAACCACTAATGACGAAGGCAATCCTTCCAGCACATACTTATCTCCATTAGAACTTTGACATGTAACTATTTGCTCTCCGCAATCAATGCAAGCTTTATGTGGCCTCAACCATGACATTCCTAGAATAGCATCATACTTCCCTGGGCTCAATACTTCAAAACTAGTGTGGGACTCAAGATATCCTACTTGAAATTCAAGATTGTCTACCTTAGCATAAGAAGTCTTAATTTTACCATCAGCCAACTCCACATATCTAGGGTCCCGGCTAATCATATTCAAATCTAGTTTCTTTGCCAGCCTTGGGGAAATAAAACAATGTGTACTACCACAATCAATAAGAAAGAGAACAGGAACTCCATGAATAATACCTGGAACTCTGATGGCCACTGCTTGGTTATCTACACGACCCTGGTCCAATGCAGCATACATGCACATTCTTTCCACAGGAGGGTCCGTGATTCGAGCAGCCCTAACTTCAACTGCAGGGTTAGCTTGTGCTATAATCCTGTTATCTCCCCTAGAGGACACAACTGCAGGGTTAGCTTGTGCTATAATCCTGTTATCTCCCCTAGCCTGTCCTCTGCCACCCCTATTATTGTCCCAAAAACCTCCGCGACCACCCCGGTTACCTCGGCCTGGGTTTCCCCTGCCTTGGCCCCGTCCATAAGTATCACTAGAATTCGACCTGGACCACTGATTTGTTTGCCCTCCACGTTGAGAACATGCAGACGAGGCAGTACTATCCATCCCTCCGGTTCTAATCTGAGCTATTCCAATTACTTCTGGCATGGTTTAAGTGCTCAGTTCCCTAGAAATCATTAGGTATGTGATACTTTACGCAAGCTTTCAATACTTTATGCAAGCTTTCAGTATGCAATCATTAAATATTTCCATATACAATCATGCAAGCTTATTCATGTTCACGCACTGGTAATTAAACTCCAAATCCATGCTAAGTTCCAAAACAATCCTACTGCATCAACACAATTTTGCTACGCTAGAAAACCCCAGGTGTAAGGCTTGATCCCCACCTGGAATCCCGCTTGCTTCTTCTGCGCTCCAACACGCTCCCAAAGCTCTGCACGCAACTCGCTCCTTCAACAATCCCTCTGCAATCTATCTCCTTCCCAATGTTTCTCACTCAGATTTATATTTATTTTTTAACCACCAAAGATTCTACGTCCAGTATAATCTCTACATATACGACGTATTAACTCTGCATGCGTGATATTTAATTATTATTCCTTTGCATCCTTTAGTAAAATAATTCCACAATGTACCTCAAAATCCTAGGTCCATTACAATCTGTCCTCCAAAAATTCAACCCATATCCTCATGGGCCCTTCTCTGGAAACTCACGAAGAATCCAATTTGCGTCTTCCCATGTTGCATCTTCCTCGGGACAACCCCTCCATTGGACAAAAATCTTCTTATCGTTCACCTCCTTAAGCGACGGGTCTCCTCTTGCAAAATACGCTCTGGTCGGGGGTACAAAAAGTTTTCCCTGCTTACTAAATCATCGTCCCCCAACATATGGGAAGGATCAAAAACATACTTCCTTAAGTTACTCACATGAAAGACGTTATGTACTTTCAAGTGTGAAGGTAACACCAACCTGTAAGCCACCTTGCCAATACGTTCCAAAATTTCATACGGACCCGCATACCTAGGGGCCCATTTACCTGCACTTTTAAATGCCAGTGAGCTCTGCTTGGATTAATCCTCAAAAACACATAATCCCCTTTTTGAAATTCAAGTGGTCTACGTCTCTTATCTGCATATTGCTTTTGTCTATTTTGTGCCACAGCCAAATTCTGTCGAAGTCTCCTTAGCTGAGCATCCATTTCCTCCGCTACCTCATTAGCTGCTTCAACATTGCATTGAGGATCTCTCCAATTAAGAGGACAACGACACTCCTTACCATACATTGCCTCAAAAGGACTCATTTTGATGGAATTTTGATAAGTGTTGTTGTATGCAAATTCGGCCAAATACAAATAGGAATCCCATACCTTCGGTTGACTAGGCACATACATTCTGAGCATATCCTCCAAAACTTGATTAACTCGCCCCACTTGGCCATCTGCTTGAGGACGATAAGATGTACTGGCATATAACTTAGTCCTAATATTTTGAAATAACCCTTGCCAAAATTGGCTCATAAACTTTGTATCCCGATCTGATGAAATAGTGGCCGGCATCCCATGCAACCTAAAAATCTCCTTAACAAATAACTTAGCAATATCCATTGCCGTAGCAGTAGTCTTCGTAGGCATAAAATGGGCCTGTTTAGTAAGTCGATCAACCACAACATAAATTGCATCATCACCTGAACGTGTCCGGGGAAGCTCAACAATGAAGTTCATGGAAATACTCTCCCACTTAGAAGATGGAATTACTAAAGGTTGTAATTCTCCAGGCTCCCTAAACCTTGATGCTTTTACCTTCTGACAAGATAAACACCTAGCCACATACTCCTTAACCATCTTCTTCTGTCCGGGCCAAAAGAAATTCTGGCGCATTTTTCTCAAAGTTTGTGTACCCCTGGGTGGCCCGCTAAAGGACTATCATGTGCTTCATATAGCAACCTCAATCTCAACTCCTGATCATTAGGAATACACATATGGCCATTATAATATAAAAGTCCTTTGGAAAATGCATACCTCGGAAAATCTTGAGGGTTCTCCAACACAGGTGCAAAATATGGATCATTCCTCAATTTGCTAAGAATATCTGCATTCCATTGCCCTTGTAACACACTAATAGAGGTTAAAAATGACCTTCTAGACAAAGCATCAGCAATCACATTTTCTTTGCCAAGTTGATATTCAATTTCAAAATCATACTCTTCCCTTAATTGCATCCATCTCCTTTGCCTATTATTCAAATATGGTTGTTTTGCAAAATACTTCAGATTTTGGTGGTCAGTCTTTAAAAAGAAACGACGACCCAATAAATAATGTCTCCATACCCTTAAGGCATGGATAATAGCCAACATTTCCAGATCATGCACTGGGTAATTTTGTTCAGCGGGAGACAACTTACGAGATATATAAGCACAAACTCGGCCATCCTGCAGCAAGACGCCTCCTATAGCTTTCCCAAAAGCATCAGTGACTACATGGAAGGGTATATTCATGTCTGGAATCCTTAAAACTGGTGCACTAATCAAAACATCCTTTAACTTTTGAAAAATTTCCTGACAACTATCAGTCCAATGCAAATCATTCTTCTTACCCAACAAAGAAGTCAAAGGAGCAGCAATCTTTGCAAATTTAGGAACAAATTTGCGGTAATACCTCACTAATCCCAAGAATGATCTTACCCCCTTCACCGTCTTTGGTGTGGGCCAATCCCTAACTGCCTCAATCTTAGAACACTTAATAGCTTACCATACAACTTTTCTCGTCGCAAAATAGCTAATGTCTGTTTTACATGTTCCACATGCTCTTCTAATGTCCTGGAATATACCAAAATATCATCAAAGAAAACCAATATAAACTTATCCAAGAAAGTTCAGAATATCTCATTCATTAGGCGCATAAAGGTGGTAGGAACATTTGTCAACCCAAACGTCATTACAACAAACTCGTAATGTCCATAGCGTGTCCTAAAGACAGTCTTATAAATATCTGTATCCTTGATCCGGATCTGATGATATCCAGATCGTAAATCAATTTTTGTGAAGTACTTAGCTTGTCCCAACTGATCAAATAGCTCATCAACCCTAGGCAATGCATATCTATTCTTCACTGTAATCTGGTTAAGCATGCGGTAATCAATACACAACCTTAATGTCCCATCTTTCTTTTTTACAAACAAAATTGGCACACCAAATGGAGAAACACTCGGCCGTATAAACCCTTGTTCCAATAATTCCGCTAACTGTTTCTTCAATTCGGCCATCTCTAATGCATGAAATCTATATGGTGGCCTTGATGTGGGTTCAGCCCCAGGAACAAGTTCTATCTCATGATCTACCATTCTATGTGGAGGCAATTCTAATTCTTTAGGAAACACATCGAGAAACTCATCCAATACTTTCTCTCGGATCTCGTGAGCAATAGGTTGTTCTTGTAACTCTGCGGTACCCAAAATGAATCTAACAACAATGCACATCCCATTCTTATGCAGCCCCTCTTAATCTGTTTCTTAAAACTTTTCCGGGACAAAGGTGTAACCACTAATGACGAAGGCAATCCTTCCAGCACATACTTATCTCCATTAGAACTTTGACATGTAACTATTTGCTCTCCGCAATCAATGCAAGCTTTATGTGGCCTCAACCATGACATTCCTAGAATAGCATCATACTTCCCTGGGCTCAATACTTCAAAACTAGTGTGGGACTCAAGATATCCTACTTGAAATTCAAGATTGTCTACCTTAGCATAAGAAGTCTTAATTTTACCATCAGCCAACTCCACATATCTAGGGTCCCGGCTAATCATATTCAAATCTAGTTTCTTTGCCAGCCTTGGGGAAATAAAACAATGTGTACTACCACAATCAATAAGAAAGAGAACAGGAACTCCATGAATAATACCTGGAACTCTGATGGCCACTGCTTGGTTATCTACACGACCCTGGTCCAATGCAGCATACATGCACATTCTTTCCACAGGAGGGTCCGTGATTCGAGCAGCCCTAACTTCAACTGCAGGGTTAGCTTGTGCTATAATCCTGTTATCTCCCCTAGCCTGTCCTCTACCACCCCTATTATTGTCCCAAAAATCTCCGCGACCACCCCGGTTACCTCGGCCTGGGTTTCCTCTGCCTTGGCCATGTCCATAAGTATCACTAGAATTCGACCTGGACCACTGATTTGTTTGCCCTCCACGTTGAGAACATGCAGACGAGGCAGTACTATCCATCCCTCAGGTTCTAATCTGAGCTATTCCAATTACTTCTGGCATGGTTTAAGTGCTCAGTTCCCTAGAAATCATTAGGTCTGTAATACTTTAGCTTTCAATACTTTATGCAAGCTTTCAGTATGCAATCATTAAATATTTCCATATACAATCATGCAAACTTATTCATGTTCACGCACTGGTAATTAAACTCCAAATCCATGCTAAGTTCCAAAACAATCCTACTGCATCAACACAATTTTGCTATGCTAGAAAACCCCAGGTGTAAGGCTTAATCCCCACCTGGAATCCCACTTGCTTCTTCTGCGCTCCAACACACTCCCCAAGCTCTGCACGCAACTCGCTCCTTCAGCAATCCCTCTACAATCTATCTCCTTCCCAATGCTTCTCACTATACTTATATTTATTTTTTAACCACCAGTATTCTGTCCATATAATCTCTACATATACGACGTATTAACTATGCATGCGTGATATTTAATTATTATTCCTTTGCATCCTTTAGTAAAATAATTCCATAATGTACCTCAAAATCCTAGGTCCGTTACAGGCGCAGAGCAGGATGAGAAGGGTCTTTGGAAAGAAATTTGGCTTGAGACGCAGAGCAGGATGAGAAGGGGCTTTAGGCCGATTCTGATGGGTGGTTGAGGCCGATTCTGGAGAGCTAAGATTCTGCAGATGCTAAGGTTCTCCCGTTGTAAGATGCAGATGCTAAGGTGATCCCGTTAGATGATGTGGTTACGGCTTGAGGCTAAGGTGCTTCCGTTGGAGGTGTTGCAGAGCTGGGATTTAGGTGCTTGTTAGCCTAAAACCTGGAATTTTAGTCTAACCTCAAGGAAGCTCAAACAAAATGGTTAGAACCTCCAGATCACTTAGGGTGATCAATCCTTAACATATAAAGCGAGAAAAGTCATTTTGGAATGCTGGTTTTTTCAAAATCACTACAGTCCCTGAAAGTGAAAAAACTGTCAGAGCAAAAACTGACCTAGAAGACACACCTTTTGAGATTTTTGGGATCTGGTTGGTGGTACAAATGGTCAACAATCAGAAGAAACTCCTGGTGAAAATTTGGCTTGATTTGGATAATGGAAGGTCAAGAAAACCGAGGTCAAAGTCAGGTCAAAAAGTTGGCCAGTGCCAAAACAGAGAGCCAAAATTTGCAGATGGAGTTTGATAAGGAATTTTGAGTTGAAATCTGTGCAGGCAACTTCAAAATAGTCTCTAGATCACGTGCATAAGTTTTAAATAGTAAAAAGATGTTTTAGTTTTTTCTCAGAATAGCCAAAGCCTCAAGAAAAAAAGGCAAACTCAGAATAGCTTATGAAGAAAAATCTCATTTATAGGTTTTCTTTGGATGTATAGGCTCCTAGGATCATTATGAGGATGAAATATAACTATTTGAATGGGATATAACTTGAAGTAAATATTTTGGCTTTGTATTTTGGTTTTTTAACTTTAACAAACAATACAAGATTTTACAAGATAAATGAATAATGATGACAATAATTTTTCCAGCAAAGAATGTATATTATAGCAAGATAATACGTAAAGGTCCAATGGTATTAAAAGGTATTACCCAAATAATGATGCTTGAGAGCAGATTTCAGAAAGCGCCCGAGCTTCTAGGAAGCCTCAAACTACCCAAGAAGCAAAATGAAGAAATTTCTTGAGTTGCGGGAAGCGTTTTGATGTCAAACAAGTCACGCCATGGTAGATCTTCAATTTCGAAAGCGTAATAGAACACAATTTGAACAGAAAGCGTAACAAGATAATATCAAAATGTCGAATGCGCCGAGATCACGAGGTCTATCTCCTCGAGGGGACGTCTTTGATTTGATCCGTCTCCTCCGACTTAAGAATTGTTCTTCCCAAAAGCTAGCTCTACCGAAAGTGATTTTAGGCCAAATTTGAGCAATTTCTAACGGATCAAGTGCCACGAGGATCCCCAAGGTCTCGAAAAGAGTCGAGATAATTTCGGGTGAAAATTGATTCAATCAAATTTAGGCACCTAATTGGCCGGATTTAGCAGTGCTCCCCTATTTTTAGGGTTCATCGAAAAATTTTGAATGCCATATATCCCACAAAGCTAAAATGGTTCGAGGCTCCTCAGATATAAGGCATAATGCTGACCCAAATTTAATAACCGTATGTGCACGCAAAGGGGACACCCACCAGAAACCGCCCCCACGGCCGCCACGTGGAAATGGGAATGAAAAAAAGGGGGTGATGTGGAAACGATGTAGGGATGATGTGGAAATAGATAGGGTAGATAGGCTAGAATAGGTTTTTATTTTTATGGCACGATCCCAAGAATCCAAATTTGAAGGCCTTCCCAAGGGTTTTTTCAAATTTTAAAAGACCAAATTAGCTCTTTTTGCCAAGCTTTCCATCTAGAGAGATTTTAGGTCAAACTAAAACATTTGAATTTTGGTCCCTTTTGACCCATGGTCAATGAATACTGCAACTTGGGGATGGTGAAAAAATCATGGGAAAGAGATGGGGAAAAGGTGTAAATAGGCTATAATAGGGTTTAGGAGGATGAAATGAGGGTGAAAATAGAGTTTTCTTGCCTTTGAAGGTTTTCAAGATCATTAGGGGGCAATTCTCAAATGAAGGTAGGACCAATAAAATTTGGGTAGTGGAATGATGAGAAAAGGACTCAAAGGTGGAAAAATGGTGAAAGAAAGGTTTCATGAAGGCTCTTGGGACATAAAAAAAAGGTGGATATAAGATGAATGGAATGAAGAGAAGATGGGTACCTCTCAAAGCACTTGATCTCATCTCAAATTGTTTCTAAAGCTCAAATCATACCTCATAGTGAAAATAAGTTTGCTCAAAAGCCTAAGGGTCTTCCAAACTTCTATAAGGGTCTTCCAAACTTCGAGGCTAGAATAAGAGAAAATTTCACTTCCAAGATGGCATTCTCATGTGAGTGACCTCAAAATTACTAATGCAACTCAAATAAGCTTCATAAGGTTGAAATTTGATGAAATGCCTTGTGGCTCCTTTGATAAACTTGCTATAGCGTTTGCACGGTCTTCAAATCAAAGGAAAAAATGTTAAACAAATGGGAATGTGTCTAGAAAGGTGCTTTTACCTCAAGGAAAAGACTAGGCTATAAAAGGAGATCCCCAATGCCTTCCAATCTTGGTCAAATGTCTTCCAAACTCTAATGGGATCACAATAGCTCGAACTTTTCCTTAGAGGAAATATAGATGAGACAAAAGTTTTGATACATAAATGCTGGTCCATGTTGCCAAAAATGGGCAACATCTCCTCAAAGGAAAGGATAGGCTGGTCCCCTCAAAATTCTAACAGATGTAAACTTAGGGCTTCAGGATCTTCGACATCGGGTGCAGTGACGTAATGATGTAGAATGATGAAAGGGAGTGGTATGAGAGGAGATGAACTCTACGCTATGGTGGAAATGTGGTGCGAGTATTGTAGGGAATGAGAATAAAAAAATAGAAGGCTGAAATGGTATGTAAGGCAACTTATAGGCAGATGGAAATGGAAGAGAAAAGGATGGTCCTGCATATGACATTAAAATCAAAGTTAGCATGAGTGCCAAGCAAGATATGGAAAATTATATATGGATAGCACTCTAGAACTCCAATGAAGAAGCAAGGTCTTATGAAGAATAGGCCAGTTTAAAAGACAGATGAAATGTTTTGACAAATGGCCCTGTCATGACAACATAGAACTCATGAGTAGGTAATGATCAAAGTCTTATCCCCTGTGGCCACATCCCTGCAGCTAAAAAAAAAACACTATTAATCCTCAAAGGAAATATGCAAATCAAAAGAAATTTTAAAACCTCAACTTTAAGCTATAGACTAACCTATTCTAAGCTAGAACAAATGTCTATATAGAAGTGAATAGGCTTAAGCAGGCATGCTGAGGCCAATATCTTTTAAGGTGTTGAATATTAATGGGGTTTGGCAACTCTAAACCTGTACCAAGATCTGTCAATCTATAAGATGAGCAGCCAGCCTCCTCTAAAATCTGATAAGGACCCTCCCAGGGGTTTTCAAACTTGGAAAGCTTTCCTTCATCTGCAGCATTCCACTTCAAAACTAATTCCATAGGTGCAAACTTATCTTGTAGTTTGTGAGCAGCCTTTGAAAGTCAGCCAGACTCTTAGCCTTCTTCAAAGAAGTTGTAATTTTCTGCAACAAACCTTTCTTCATCCAATTTTAACAGAACTTCATACCTGTGCTTCAAGGCTTCAGAAAACTCCAACTCAAGCTTGAGTGCCATCCTTAAAGAGGGTATCTCTAACTCGATTTGAATGACCGCCTCTACCCATATATACTAAACTGAAAGGTGAGGCATTAGTAGTGCTTTTAGAAGTAATTCTATGAGCCCAAATAGCATCATATAATTTCAAGTGCCAATCCCTTTGGTTTTGGCAAACTGTTTTCTCGCAAAATACCCTTAAGCGCTTTGTTAGTAGACTCAAATTGGCCATTTCCTTGAGGATAATAGGCTGAGCTTTTCACATGCTTGATCTTGAGGCTTGAAACAAGGAAATTAATAACCTCATTAATAAAAGTAGAGCCTCTATCACCAAAATTTTGAATGGAATGCCAAACCTAGAGCAAATATTCTCATGCAAAAATCTAGCAAAAAGTATGGGCATTTGCTTTCCTTAAGGGTGCTGCTTCCCACCACTTAGTGAACAGATCTGTAGAGCTACAACAATGTATTCATGTTGGGCTGAGGATGGGGATTGATAGGGCCAACATAGTCCAATCCCCAAACTTGAAATGGACCAGGGAGACAATTCCTCGTAAGAGGAGCAGATGCAAGATTCTTTTGCCAAAGATCCGCATTGGTGACAAGTCTTTATAACATCATAACAGTCTTTTAAATAAATGAGGCCAAAAGTAACCAGATCTCAATATTTTCTTGGCGCTTGTGTTCACTGAAAATGACCACCACAAACACCTTTGTGATTTTCAAAGAAGTACCGTGGCAGCCTTCAAATTTCATCAACACACCTTAAGAGTACACCATCCCCGCTTACCTTGCACAAAATGTCACCAACCAAAGAGTAAGTCAAACATTTTAACTTAAACTTGTAAGCTTGGCTTTTTGAAAATTCAAAGGTATCTCTTGATACCAAGGAATCTCCTAATAGGTTGTTGCCAACCTTGAGCTTGTATATCCGACAAGTCCCGCTCATTTACAACAAGGTTAGTCATTTCTTCTTCTTGTACAACCTCCTCATGTTCAAAGTAGGCAAAGCAGGTAAGTATAAACTCGGATTGTTCAATACATGAATGACCTTTACCTTTGAATCATAAGATTGGAGCCTACAAGCCCATCTATGAAGCTTGGGTTTTTCTAATTTCTTACCATACAAAAAGGCATGGGGTTCTCGCTACATGTAGATAGTGGCTTGGGATTTTTGTAGAAGATGTCCCCTGCCTCTCTATCAAAAGATGAGAGCAAAGAAGACTCCTTTCTACCTTAGCATACTTCTCCTCGGTTTGAGACCATTGTTTGCTTGCAAAAGCAATGGGGTGCCTATCCCGCAAAAAATAGCAACTCCAAAGCAGCCTTTTTAGTAATGGTTATATAAACTTTAAATGGCAATGAAAGGTCTGAGTTTTTAAAAGTGTAGAATGGCAAATAGCCTCTATGATCTGCAAAAAGCTTTTTCACACTCATCAGTCCAAACAACAGCCTATATTTACTTTCTCTTTTACTAACTTGGCCTACTCTAGTCAATTTGGAGATAGGACTAATAAGGTGAGAGAAATTAGGCACATACACCCTTAAGAAAGAGGTCATTCCCATAAATCCCTTTGACTTCTTTAATTGTCTTGGGTGTTTGAAGCTTTTTAAAGCTATGATCTTCTCTTCAGCCTACTTGAAGGCCTTTAGCGTAAACCTCATGGCCTAAAAGCTGGCCTTTGGATGCCAAAAGATGCACTTCTTGGGATTTAGATTAACTCCAAATTGCCCCAAGACAATGTAAATACCCTTGTTAGCTCGAGATATGATCACTTGTATCAGTACCTAGGCATAAATCATCAAGATAGACTCTGAATTGCTCAGAGTCATGCTTGCAAAGACAAGATCCATAGCTCTCTCTCAAATGTAGCAGGGGCATTCATTAATCCAAAAGGCATCCTTTTCATTGCATAAGTTCCCCATGGAGTAATGAAGGATGTCTTGGGCTGATCCTCCTTTTGATGCTAATCTGATTAAAACCAGAGAAACCATCCAAAATGAGTACATAGACTTGCCACCAATCGCATAAAGGATTTCTTCCAAAAAGGCAAAGGGTAACAATCTTTAACAAGAGCTTTATTGAGATCTCTATAATCCACACATATTCTTAGAGAACCATTCTTTTTAGAACTGAACAATACAAGAAACCCAAGAAGGGTTCACAATGTCAATTATCAAACCTGACTCCTGCATTTTGAATAATTCCTGCTTGATCAGATCTAAAAGTGAGGAATTAATCCTTCTCAATCTCTGCATAACAGGTTTAGTATCTTCACGAACTTTTATCTCAAACTCACAAATGCTTCTATCAACCCCTTTCAACTCTGAATATTCCCATGCAAAAACATCCACCCAATCTTCAAAGTACTTAACCATTTTACCTTTGCATTCCTCTTCATATAGATCTCCCATTTGCAAAGTTCTAGACATACCTTCCTTATGCACTTCAAGCTCTTTGTGTGATTCCTCTTGTGCTAGGTTGATGGTCAAGATAGGATGAAATTGAGAGAGCTCATCTTCATCTAGAACATCTTCCTTGATAGCTCCCTCAGATAAATGCTCTAAGAGTGTTTTCCTGCACAAAGAATCAGCCTCAAAGTTTTTGGACCTTGGAATATGATAAATCTCCCAATGATCAAAAAAAGTTAGCAATTCTCGAGCTTGTGTGTTCAGATCCTCCATATCTTGATGTTTTGTTTGGTATTCTCCCAAAATCTGTTTGCAAACGAGTTGTGAGTCTCCATAGATAACAATATAGGAAATATTCATGAACCTTGCTCCCTGTAGGCCTGCAATGAGGGCCCTATACTCTGCTGCATTAGAAGAAATATTAGGATGAATTCTCCCTATCTTAGTCATCAGCTTAAGATCTGCATCCTTCAGAATAGCAGCAGAAGAAGCAATCCCTAATTTTTTAGACATACCTCCATCAAACCAAAGGTAGGCCTTGCTTTCTTTTGGATCAGAGAACTCTACATGAGCAAAGTTGATAACTTCTTCACTCATATCAACATATATCTAGACCTAAACTGTAAACTCCTAGCTCCTCTTCCTGCAATATATCCACATCTATGAACCTAATATTAGCAGAGGGGTCAGTTTTGTTTACCAATTTAATGGAAGTTGCTCCATTTGAAATAGTGCAAATGCCTTCAGACCATATAGGCCTAGCATCTACTGTTTTCATCCACCTTCTTCCCAATAATAAATCATAGATGTTAGCATGGTTAACATTCTCAAAATCAACAACCACAAATGTAGCTAAAACAATGATTCCTCCTCAGATAATGCACACATTCCTCACCACTCCTTTTGGCACTACCTTAGCATTGAAAAGGATTTTAGAACAATAGAAGTATTGTCTTCTACCTTGAGATTCAAAGTGTTTTCATAACATGATAAGGCATGACATTTAGAGAAGAACCTCCATCCAAAGAAGACCTTATCTAAATGGGAAGTATCTATAGTAGCACTACAAGTAAAAGCACCTGGATCTTCAAGTGTGCTCGTAAGGCTACGTAAATGTTGTTGCAAGTCTCTCAAAAGCAATTTCTTCAACATTTTGGGTATTCTTGATAAACTTTTCCCCTCGTATGATGGTGCAATCCTCAATAGAGTTAGTAAGTCTACAAGAACCTTGGAGTTTTTCATAAGCAATTCAAATTCATCAAGCTCGTAATCTTTCTCGCTTATACCTTTGAGCAGGGGAGGAGCTATATTTTGGGGATTTGGCTGAAATGTTACCTTAGGAGCTGTAATTGGTGGAACAGAACTTGCAGAGGTACCGAATGAAGCCTAGCACGTGTTTGCACAACCATAACATCTTGTTCTTCTTGCTCTTTTCTCAAGCACAAGTCTCAATAAAACTAACATTTGACACTGTTTACCTTTTTCTTGCTTTGCAAGGTAATTCTTGACACCAGAGAATTTCCCTCATGACCTATCTCTTTACAAAAAGAACAAACAGACATTCTCTACCAAAATGGCCCCTTTTGTGGCATTTAGGACAAGATCTTGCAAAGCAATTTTCAGCCCTATGGTAGGGTTTACCACAGTTTGTGCATTCAGGTATGGTAGAGCTAGAAGAAAGAGCATTATTACCATTTTTTAACTCCATAAGTTGTTTGGTAACTTCTAAAAGAGCTTCAGATACCTTACTTATCTCAGATTTCATTTCTAAAACCTGAGGGTCTAACTCTTCAGCTTTTGGCTTCTTCTTTTCTTTCTAAACTGCATACACAGGGGCAGCATTAGCATAATGTAACTCCTGCTCAGTATCATGATGAGGAGGGTAGAATGGATCTCTGACTTCTTCATCAGGCAAATAGCTTAGCATTTCTACTAAATCTACAGCCTTTACAAACGTCTTATGGATAGAATCTAGCTCACCAAACTTTTGAAGTTTTAATAGCTTCCTATAGATCTTAGGCCTGGACATCAAACCTCTGATAAAGGAAGCAACCAGATGCAAAGTTGGGTGGGAAACATGGTTCCTATTACATACCAAAGAAATAAGAGTTAAATCTTTCCACATACTTGCTTCACACTTTCACCGATTTTAATAGAAAAGGAATTTAGCTCAAAAACAAGATCCTGGGGGGAAGTAGTCTTACCAAACCTTGACAGAAATCTTTGTTCCAATTCATCCCACTTAGTACCTATTGACAGTTCAAAATCCAACCAGGACCTGGCCTCATCACCTTTCATGCATTTGGTAAATTCAACAAACCTGGTACCTTTCTTCTTTCCATGCTCCTCATAATATTCTTCAAAAGTCTTCAAGAAATGGTTAGCATTCATGGAAGAATCATAACAAGGGGAGAAAAACAGTACAAAGAAGCTCAAAATGATAAGGAACTTGAGGAGGAATAGGCAAAGTGGAAACATTTGCAACATTTGTTGTGGATCTGGTAGCCACTTTCATGCTTACCCCTACTAAATATGGTTGACCTGTTACCTCAGGTGGTTCAACAGGCTCAGCAGGCTCAGCAAGCTTTCTTGGCGCCATGGAGTTCAACTTTCAGTGAAAAAATCTCTTGTGAGGGACCTCCAAAATGTTAGCCTAAAACCCGGAATTTTAGTCTAACCTCAAGGAAGCTCAAACAAAATGGTTAGGACCTCCAGATCACTTAGGGTGATCAATCCTTAACATATAAAGCGAGAAAAGTCATTTTGGAATGCTGGTTTTTTCAAAATCACTACAGTCCCTGAAACTGAAAAAACTGTCAGAGCAAAAACTGACCTAGAAGACACACCTTTTGAGATTTTTGGGATCTGGTTGGTGGTACAGATGGTCAACAATCAGAAGAAACTCCTGGTGAAAATTTGGCTTGATTTGGATAATGGAAGGTCAAGAAAACCGAGGTCAAAGTCAGGTCAAAAAGTTGGCTGCAAAAAGAGAGCCAAAATTTGCAGATGGAGTTTGATAAGGAATTTTGAGTTGAAATTTGTGCAGGCAACTTCAAAATAGTCTCTAGATCACGTGCATAAGTTTTAAATAGTAAAAAGATGTTTTAGTTTTTTCTGAGAATAGCCAAAGCCTCAAGAAAAAGGCAAACTCTGTAACAGTTATGAAGAAAAATCTTGTTATAGGTTTTCTTTGGATGTATAGGCTCCTAGGATCATTATGAGGATGAAATATAACTATTTGAATGGGATATAACTTGAAGTAAATATTTTGGCTTTGTATTTTGGTTTTTTAACTTTAACAAACAATACAAGATTTTACAAGATAAATGAATAATGATGACAATAATTTTTCCAGGCAAAGAATGTATATTATAGCAAGATAATACAGAAAGGTCCAATGGTATTAAAAGGTATTACCCAAATAATGATGCTTGAGAGCAGATTTCAGAGCAGTCTGAGCTTCTAGGAAGCCTCAAACTACCCAAGAAGCAAAATGAAGAAATTTCTTGAGTTGCAAGGAAGCGCTTTTGATGTCAAACAAGTCACCCATGGTAGATCTTCAATTTCGAAAGCGTAATAGGACACAATTTGAACAGAGCGTAACAAGATAATATCAAAATGTCGAATGCGCCGAGATCACAGAGGTCTATCTCTCGAGGGGACGTATCGATTTGATCCGGTCCCTCCCCGACTTAAGAATTGTTCTTCCCAAAAGCTAGCTCTCTACCGAAAGTGATTTTAGGCCAAATTTGAGCAATTTCTAACGGATCAAGTGCCACAGAGGATCCCCAAGGTCTCGGAAAAGAGTCAGGAGATAATTTCGGGTGAAAATTGGCGGGATTCAATCAAATTTAGGCACGAATTGGCCGGATTTAGCAGGCTCCCCTATTTTTTAGGGTTCATCAAAAATTTTGAATGCCATATATCCCACAAAGTGCTAAAAATGGTTCGAGGCTCCTCAGATATAAGGCATAATGCTGACCCAAATTAATAACTGTAAGCGCCACGCAGAGGGGACACCCAAAACCCAGAACCGCCCCCCCACGCTACCGCCACGTGGAAATGGGAATGAAAAAAGGGGGGGTGATGTGGAAACGATGTAGGGATGATGTGGAAATAGATAGGGTAGATAGGCTAGAATAGGTTTTTTATTTTTATGGCACGCAACCCAAGAATCCATTTTTGAAGGCCTTCCCAAGGGTTTTTTTCAAATTTTAAAAGACCAAATTAGCTCTTTTTTGCCAAGCTTTCCATCTAGAGAGATTTTAGGTCAAACTGAAACATTTGAATTTTGGTCCCTTTTGACCCATGGTCAATGAATACTGCAACTTGGGGATGGTGAAAAAATCATGGGAAAGAGATGGGGAAAAGGTGTAAATAGGCTATAATAGGGTTTAGGAGGATGAAATGAGGGTGAAAATAGAGTTTTCTTGCCTTTGAAGGTTTTCTAGATCATTAGGGGGCAATTCTCAAATGAAGGTAGGACCAATAAAATTTGGGTAGTGGAATGATGAGAAAAGGACTCAAAGGTGGAAAAATGGTGAAAGAAAGGTTTCATGAAGGCTCTTGGGACATAAAAAAGGTGGATATAAGATGAATGGAATGAAGAGAAGATGGGTACCTCTGTAGCACTTGATCTCATCTCAAATTGTTTCTAAAGCTCAAATCATACCTCATAGTGAAAATAAGTTTGCTCAAAAGCCTAAGGGTCTTTGATATGGTGGCGCTCGGGGGAGTGGTTGTCGGGAGCAAGAGTATGAGAAAGAAAGCTATAGATGTTTATATTAACCCTTGGACCCAAGTATCTTAGAGAATATACAATAAATTAAGTTAACAATTATCCTTAGCTAGACCATTGGGGGATATTTTTATCTAATATAGGACAAGTTATAAACCATAAGCTAATCTAAGAACCTTAGAAAAGATAATAAACTATCTTTATAGCTATGAGGTACACATCTATTATATCTATGGGCAAAAAGGGGATACTTTTAATGTTAAAAAGGGACTTGGGCTAAATATAAGAACGTTATTCAAGTAAGGCTTATTAAGGGATACCTTTATCTTTTGTAAGGGAAGTGAATGTTACAAAAGGTGCAACTAGTAAGCGTATGGGTGGGGAGCATGTTTCTATCCCAATTGAAGATCTAAGCCAAATCCCAAGCCTAGCCTATTCCTTAAATCTATGTTTTTGCTACAAAGGATTTGTAGTGGCTAACTTGCGTTATTTCCATTCTTTGGAAGACTCTTGCTCAAGGACAACCCGGTTGGGTGGTGAGCTTACCCGGAAGGGTGGATTTGTGCTTACTTGACTTGTTTCTTTGACGATTGTTTTTGCAAAGAGATCTTTGGAGACTAGCTAATCGTGATCAATTGGTATCGAGCACGCCCGATTTCTCCTGAGCCCTGTGGTGTTTTCATTTTGTTCATTTTGAGTGAACGCGTAAGAACTAGTCTAATTGCTCTATTAGAAATATTTTGGTATTTGTTTGAGCAAAATTAAAAGCTCTGAAGAAGTAAGACTAGGTCTCGAGGAATGTAACTAGAATTCTGGATGGCATAAGAGCATTAACTTGTTTTTTTTTTGCATGGGGTTCTGATCCAAAAAGATTTAAGGTATTGACTGAATCTCGAAAAAAGCCTGAAAGATGTGCTGGGAAACAATGCTAGTTATGAGCCAGCTTATGAAGAACTGAGAAAATCATAGGGCGCTTGGACCATGAAGTGATTGGTTAATATGAAATAATTGCAGAGCATAACTTGGTATAGAAGTTTAATGAATATGGAAATAGGTCGTGCCATGGTGTCTCCCTAGGTTGTGATTGATTAGATCTTCATAAGTATCTGCATTTCATTTGAAGCCATTGATAAACCATTTCAAGCCTTACTGTGGTTATGTTAAAAGAAAAATCATTTGAGGATATGTTGGTAAAGAAATGTGCCATTTGGTCATTGAATTCTCTAGGTTATTAATGTGTAAGACATGAACCTATGTAGGCGATACATGCAATTATTGGTATAATCCAAAGAACCATAGCATTTGGTTGGGTTTGTAGGTTCTAATGTCATGATTGAGTTTTTCGCAGGACATAGAAATTGTCATGCATGGAATTATTTTGAGAGATATTCTTACCTTCTTATTGGCACATGAGCAACCTAAGTTTTAGGCGTTTGTAGCTATAAGGTAAACGGATATTTGAGTTACATTTGCCTTAGGGAAATTCAAGGTGGAAATATAAGGTGTTCTTTTCTTTGTGTAATATATAGTAAGTCCTAAGGCAACTAATATGTTTGCAGCATAATAGTTGGACTTGAAAATTTTTAGCCTAAAGGGCTAGACTTGGAAAAATTTTAGCCTAAAGGGCTGGACTCGAAAATTTTTAGCCTAAAGGGCTGGACTCGAAAATTTTTAGCCTAAAGGGCTGGACTCGAAAATTTTTAGCCTAAAGGGCTGGACTCGAAAATTTTTAGCCTAAAGGGCTGGACTTAGAAAAATTTTAGCCTAAAGGGGGTCGGACTCGAAAAATTTTTAGCCTAAAGGGTTGGACTTGACCATTTCGACAGCGCAAAGTTGCAAGCATGGACTTGGTTGTATTAATTTGCCATATAATTTTGATCGAGGACGATCAATCCCAAGAAGGGAAGGAATTGATATGGTGGCTTCGAGGGAGTGGTTGTTTCCGGAGCAAGAGTATGAGAAAAGAAAGCTATAGATGTTTATATTAACCCTTGGACCCAAGTATCTTAGAGAATATACAATAAATTAAGTTAACAATTATCCTTAGCTAGACCATTGGGGGATATTTTTATCTAATATAGGACAAGTTATAAACCATAAGCTAATCTAAGAACCTTAGAAAAGATAATAAACTATCTTTATAGCTATGAGGTACACATCTATTATATCTATGGGCAAAAAGGGGATACTTTTAATGTTAAAAAGGGACTTGGGCTAAATATAAGAACGTTATTCAAGTAAGGCTTATTAAGGGATACCTTTATCTTTTGTAAGGGAAGTGAATGTTACAAAAGGTGCAACTAGTAAGCGTATGGGTGGGGAGCATGTTTCTATCCCAATTGAAGATCTAAGCCAAATCCCAAGCCTAGCCTATTCCTTAAATCTATGTTTTTGCTACAAAGGATTTGTAGTGGCTAACTTGCGTTATTTCCATTCTTTGGAAGACTCTTGCTCAAGGACAACCCGGTTGGGTGGTGAGCTTACCCGGAAGGGTGGATTTGTGCTTACTTGACTTGTTTCTTGACGATTGTTTTTGCAGTAGATCTTTGGAGACTAGCTAATCGTATCAGTCTTCCAAACTTCTATAAGGGTCTTCCAAACTTCGAGGCTAGAATAAGAGCAAATTTCACTTCCAAGATGGCATTCTCATGTGTGTGACCTCAAAATTACTAATGCAACTCAAATAAGCTTCATAAGGTTGAACTTTGATGAAATGCCTTGTGGCTCCTTGATAAACTTGCTATAGCCTTTGCCTGGTCTTCAAATCAAAGGAAAAATGTTAAACAAATGGGAATGTGTCTAGAAAGGTGCTTTACCTCAAGGAAAAGACTAGGCTATAAAAGGAGATCCCCAATGCCTTCCAATCTTGGTCAAATGTCTTCCAAACTCTAATGGGATCACAATAGCCTGGAACTTTTCCTTAGAGGAAATATAGATGAGACAAAAGTTTTGATACATAAATGCTGGTCCATGTTGCCAAAAATGGGCAACAGTGCTGGGCAAGCCGGATTTGAAAAGCCGCTTGCTTTGGCTCCAGCCTGGGCAAGCCGGATTTAGGTGCTGGGCAAGCCGGATTTGAAGAGCTGCGTGCTTGCTTTGGCTCCAGCCTCCTCATCTTCATATATCTATGAGCAATCGAGGAAGAACAGGTGAGGAACAGAGGATGCAGAACCCAATATGAATCAAATCCATACACTATGCTGCTGAAATTGGCCTTTTT
Source organism: Isoetes taiwanensis (assembly GCA_021234155.1). Lineage (NCBI taxonomy): Eukaryota > Viridiplantae > Streptophyta > Lycopodiopsida > Isoetales > Isoetaceae > Isoetes > Isoetes taiwanensis. The sequence continues at coordinate 943,248 of JAJEKV010000035.1, read as the reverse complement.
GGGGTGGTGGAGAATTTTTAAAAATAACATTTTCTTTTCCTACATTTTTGGCTCCACAGTAAGAGCATTAGTGTCCTTTTATAAAACAACATTCTTAAGTAGGGTTCACATGGCGCTTTTCTTCCAAGCAGAACCCAGCAAGCTGCATCAGTGCTTATCACATGTGATCTTGTTTGCTGAAAAATATCAGTTGGACCGATTTTCAATCCCGAAATGGGAACAGATCATGATTTTTTTATGTGAACAGATCATGGCTGAATAAGCGCTTACCTAAAAATGGATCAGTAGGATGCGAAATTGGGCCTTAGCTCTCGCGGGATAGGTAACACGTAGCAGAATTAGCTGGAGGGAAATTAGTCATCGCTTATTTAGCTGTTTACTATGGCTGAGGAAAAACCCATCATGTGAAGGAGCCTTTAAAAAGGGCAAAATTTTCAAATAACCATCATTCATTTAAATTGGATTTATGCCAGGATTTTGGACCTTTTTGACATTGCTACTTTTTCCCGGGTTAGTAAACTTGCATCGAGAATGTGATTTTTTTTATAATAGCACAACATGATTGCATAGAAAATAGAAAATGTTTTACATATGTATCTCTTCAGACATCATGTCAATTACTTCTCAAAAGACATTCCTAGAGATACCATAGCTTTCTTCCTCACATCCAATTGTAATAGCCTCATTCAAGTTCAGAGCTCATATGGCGAGAGTGTGCTTATAGGCCTCAAGTTTAGAGCCCATATGTTGCACAAAGACTTGACCTTGACTGAGAATCCTAATTTACTCATATTGTGCTTTCTTCTATGGTCCAAAATAAAACTCCTAGCATACATATAATAGCGCATGTTATTTCCACTGCTATAGGTATCACAAAACAAGTATTAGTTTCCTAGAATTGACATGAAAAATGAGACTCATAATACAAAAATTGGTTGAGACGATGAACTATCAACCAAAACACAAAATAATACTCTAAGCTAGTGCAATACTAAGATGCAATATGAACTCGAAGCTACATACCAAACTCCAAAATAGAAGTTCCATCTATTTCGAATAGGGTCTAAATGCAAAAGAGAAAAAACGACCAAAATTGGATGTTTTGGGCATATGCCATGAATGGTTTGAAAGAGTGTGCTTTATGCTCTAAAAACGAGGACCCAGAAAAGACCAAAAAAATATCAATTTAACTCAACAATGACTTTTTCTTTTATGTATCAAATTTAGCCTACAATAGCTCAAAAAAACCACAAATATGCATGCTTGGCGTGACCAAAAAGGCATATTTTGTTTATGTTTTTCTTTTTAATGTCAAGCTCCGTAAGTACCTACCTTTAGATCGTGTTTCAAAGATGCACAGAGAAAAGTGAGAAAGCTTAATGTCACGGATTTCTACCTGGCCCGTAATTCGTTCCCTGAGCACTTGAGCATGTCGCTGCAGCTTACTTTTGGAGATCAAGATTTTTCCAGCAAAGATGTCGAAACAATCTGATTGATGCATTGCTTGACAAGGCATTTTCAAATTATATTCAGATTCATTTCTGACTTTTGTGCTTCCCGTTGCAGCTTCTTGGTTGATCCCTGGTTGATGCGTGGCTTCCTCTTTATCTTTGATGCTGCATGTATGTTTCTTCGAGTCATAGTGCCCCTTCGATTCATATGCTCCTCTGTTTCATATGCTACAGATATGCTCATCCGATTCTTAGTGCCCCTCCGATTCATATGCTCCTCTGTTTCATATGCAAATATGCTCCTCCGATTCATATGATCCTCAGATATGCTCCTTCGATTTATAATGCCCCGCTGATTCATACGCTGCTCCGATCCATATGCTACAGATATGCTCCTTCATTTCACAGTTCAAAAGCGCACGAGGAGCAGGGTAGCCCTTAAGGACGAAAGTTCGCCAAAAGGCTATTTTTTAAGGGTGTCGAGAAATTTTGATGCTATGGTTTAATAGGGCCCGTTATAGATGAAAAAAATAAAATTAGCCAACTTTTCTACAAACAAATCTCACTCCACTTGAAAATTCGCCACATCCACTAAACGTCATAACTATGGATTCCTACCCTCCTTCTCAAAGATTTCTTAAGGAATTGCCTAATATTCTAGGCTTTCTTCATAACCTAATCTATTCTCCATATCCATCTAGGTATATATGATAATTTTAAGAGTTATTTTTGTAGCTATTGTGTTTCAAATACTTCTAAGGATGCATTGGAGAGCATTTGTTTACAGACCTCCTTTTTAATAGATTTGTTTTATCTACAAGGATAAGCCACGTTCTCGTTTGCAAAGGTTAAGGTGTGGTATTGCATCATGCAACTATAGTTATAACGTGTTTGTATCCTTGATTAAATATGGATGCCCATGAATAAAATTTCACCACAAAAATTGCACTTGGAAAATAAAGACACTTAAATCTTGACAAAATAATATTGACCATGATTCGCCTAGATTTCTATAAAAAACATTCATGTCTAGAAAAACATTTGCCAGTATAACTAATCTTGCAACTCTATTATTCGCCCGACCTTCTAAGTTATGCTTAGACAAATTTGGTCTTAAGGGCAACCCTGACGAGGAGATTCAAAATTCAAATTCCATCTTTTGCCCATTTTGTGTTTCTTTTTTGTGCTTTCTCTAGCAACTTCTTGGTCGATCCATGGCCTCTCGTTTAATCCTATCATGCTGCAAATGTGCTCATTGGATTCGCCATATAAAAATGAAGCTGGCAAAATATTGGAGGTTGAGAAAATACCTCTGAATGAACATGGTATGGATCGATTGCTTTTGACGCCTGCAGAAAACACAACAAGAAAACACAGTTAAGGAGGATGATACAGGAATAAAACACAGTTGGGAAGACTATTTTTGGCATGACAAGGCTAAGGAATGCCGAGGTAAGACTAAGCTGGAATCGGCTATCATCAGTTGTTAAAAACACATTCTGCTTGTAAGTGATGCATGTTGTCTCCATTTAATTGTAAAATGTCGTCCTTTACCTCGTACTCCATTGATTTGAGGAGCAGAAGCTCAAAATCGGTCAGGAACCTGAGATTGAGCACTGAGCAGACTTTGGTGGAGCAAGGGGAAAAGCAGATTGTGCTACATGATAAGGAGGTTGAGCTGCAAAAACTGAGTGATGGCTCTAAGGCGCGAGGCGCAATAGAAAAGAGTATGCCCCGGAACAATGGGTGAGATACTTGCGCACCGTGATGACCCAATGGGAAGCCGCACCGCATTCCGCAGACAGCCTAGCAATCGGTCATTACCGGGGGATGTCATAATGGCCCGCAACTCCGCTAACGGAAGGCGCCAGATTTGGATGGTATGCGCAGAGCTTCTCAAGTGGGCCGGCCCCCAATGGTGCCGGGTTCTCACAAAGACTCTTCAACAGTGGCATTGCAAGAAGGCCTCCCTCGCGACCGACTACCAAGAGAGTTGTGCCCATATACAAAGCGGGGGACCCCCACAGCCCCGCCCAACTATCGCACCATTATGGTCGGCCGCCTTTTGCCAAGTTGCTTGCCGGGATTGAGCCGGCGACACTTTGGGCGAGGATGGAGAAGTGCGGGTCTCACGTGTTCAGCTTCCGCCAAGATTCTACTATTGACCATATCTTCACTCGCGAACACTCATAGAGGATAGCCGAATCGACGCCGTAGACCGCATGTTTTGTGGATTTCGCAAAGGCTTTGACACACAAAGCCTCGGGATAAGTTGTGGGATAGATTGAGACAATTTAGGGACCCCCCCGTCGACTTCTGCGTAATGCTATATACTGCATTCATACGAGGCTTGTTCCTGGCCGTCTCACAATCGGCCGGGGAGCCCGTTGTTAGTAGCATTGGGGTGCGCCGTGGCTGCCCTCTATCCCCGACGCCTTCGGGCTTGTACATTGACCAAATAGAAGAATGGCTAGCCGAAAGCACGGGGAGGCGCCATTGATGCACCACATAATCCGCAACTCATATATGCCGATGATGTTGACCTGCCGCATATACCCCTGAGGACATGCAACGCCACCGGATGCTTTGGACACTTTCGCCAATTCACCGACATGAGAGTTAACTTGGCCAAGACAAGGGTGTCACTTGGTCCCATCATCCCTAAGACCCACGCCTTCCCTCATTCACTTACCACCGGCGTGTAGTGGAGGTGGCTCAGTCTTATAAGTATTTGGGCATTGAGTTTTCTACTACCACACACTGGATGCATCCATCGTTACGGTCACCGCAGTCGGAAAGCCCTCAGATGCAATGCATTTTCGGTCCTAAAAATAGAAGTTTTTTGAAACTTTACAAATGCTCAAAATAGAATGTTCTGGAATGTTCCAGGTGCTCATGGGTAAGCACCTCAGTCTAAAAATAGAAAGTTTCACTAAAATAGAAAGTTTTTGAAACTTTGCAAATGCTCAAAATAGAATGTTCGAATGTTCCAAATACTCATGGGTAAGCACCTCACCTAAAAATAGAAAGTTTTTGAAACTTTGCAAATACTCAAAATAGAATATTGTGGAATGTTCCGTGTGCTCATGGGTAAGCACCTCAAGTCTAAAATAGAAAGTTTCAATAGAATGTTCGAATGTTGCATGCTCATGGGTAAACACCTCAATCCAAAAATAGGAAGTTTTTTGAAACGTTGCAAATGCTCAAAATAGAATGTTCTGGAATGGTGTAGATGCTCAAAAGTAAGCACCTCAGTCTAAAAATAGAAAGTTTTAGTCTAAAAATGTAAAAACTCAAATAGAATGTCCTAGAATGTTTCAGATGCTCTAAGGTAAGCATCTCAGTCTAAAAATAGAAAATAAGGTAGTCTAAAAACAAAAAAGTTTGCTAAAACTTTGCAAAAACTCAAAATAGAATGTTCTAGAATGTTCCAAATGCTATAGGGCAACCACCTATGCTCTAGAAGCACCTCAGTCTAAAAATAGAAAGTTTCTTGAAACCTTGCAAATGCTCAAAATAGAATATTCTGCAGGTAATACTTTGGAATTGGTATAATGGGTGTGCGTAAGCTTCACATAGGTGATACTTTAGAATTGACATACTTTAGAATTGTGCCTCATGGGCATGTATGAGTATGTTACTCATGAATAATACTTTGTAGGTGCTCATGGGTAAGCACCTCAGTCTAAAAATAGAAAGTTTCAGTCTAAAAATAAAAAGTTTTTTAATACTTTGCAAATGCTCAAAATAGAATGTTCTAGAATGTTGCAGATGCTCATGGTAAACACCTCAATCCAAAAATAGAAAGTTTTTGGAGACTTTGTAAATGCTCAAAATAGAATTTTCTGGAATGTTACAGATGTTCAAAGGTAAGCACCTCAGTCTAAGAATAGAAAGTTTTAATCTAAAAATAGAAAGTTTGCTTAAACTTTGTAAAAACTCAAATAGAATGTCCTAGAATGTTTCAGATGCTCTAGGGTAGGCACCTCAGTCTAAAAATAGAAAGTACTGGTGAGTCCGAAAACAAAAAAAATTTGCTAAAACTTTGCAAAACTCAAAATAGAATGTTCTAGGGTGTTCTAGATGCTATAGGGCAACTACCTATGCTCTAGAAGCACCTCAAAATAAAGTAGAAAGTTTCTTGAAACCTTGCAAATGCCCACAATAGAACATTCTGAAGATGATACTTTGGAATTGATAGTAAGTGTGATGGGTATGATGGGTGTGTGTAAGCTTCACATGGGTGATACTTTAGAATTGACATACTTTAGAATTGGTAGTAGACATAGTAGATGTGACCTCATGGGCATGTGTGAGTATGGGTAGTAAAGCATGTGTGTATATGGAGTTCCATGGTAGTAGGTGTAAGTAGGCTCCTTATGAATAATACTTTAGAGAGAGGGAAGAGAGAGAAAGGAGAGAGGGAAGAGAGAGGAGAGAGAGAGGAGAGAGAAGACAGAGGAGATGAGAGAGAGAGAAATAGAGAAGAGACGTAAAAGATAGAGAAAGAGGGGAGAAATAGAGGAGAGGAGAGAGAGATGGAAAAAAGGGGAGAGAGAGGGGGGAAGAGAAGAGAGGGGAGAGAGAGAAAGGGGAGAAGAAGGAGAAGAGAGAGAAGGAAAAAAGGGAAAGAGGAGAGAGGAGAGAGAAAGGGGGGAGACAGAGAGAAATATAGAGAGAGAGAGAGAGAGAGAAGATAGAGAGAAGAGGGGAGAGAGAGAGAGATGAGGAAAGAGAGAGGAGAGAGAGAGAGAGAGAGAGATGAGAGGGGAGAGGGAAGAGATGAGAGAAGAGAGAGGAGGGGAAAAAAAAAGAGAGGAGAGAGAGAAGAGAGAGAAAAACAAGAGAAGAGAGAAGAAGAGCAGAGAGAGAAAAGAGAGAAAAGAGAAAGGAGAGAGAGAGAAGGGAAGAGAGAAGAGAGGGGAAGAGAGGAGAGAAGGGAGGAGAGAGAGAAGAGGAGGAGATAGAGAAGAGAGAGAAGAGAGAATAGAGAGTATAGAGAGAAAAGGAGAAGGGGAGATCAGGAGAGGGAGAGAGAGAAGAGAGAGATGCCGTAGAGGAGGGAAAGAGAAAAGAGAGAAGAGAGAAGAGAGAAGAAAGAGAGGAGAGAGAAGATGGGAGAAGAGATGCAAAGGGAGAGGAGGGACAAGAAAGGGAGGAGAGAGAAGAGAGAGGAGCGAGAGGAGAGAGAATAGAAAGAAGAGAGAGGAGAGAGAATAGAGAGTACAGAGAGAAGGGGAGAGAGAGCAAAGAAAGGAGAGAAAGGAGAGAGAGATGATAGAAAAATAGGAAGGGGCCAACCAAAAGTGCTAATGGGGCCCAAATCGAATGCGAAGGCGGTTCCGGAGGCTCGGGTAAGCCGAGGAATACTACAAAAAAGAAGGGTGTGGGTTGGTCCAGATCGAGAAAGAGAAGAGAGAGAAGAGAGAAGAGAGAGAAGAGAGAAAGATAGAGAGAGAGAGAAGAGAGAAAGAGAGAGAGAGAGAGAGAGAGAGAGAGAGAGAGAGAGAGAGAGAGGGAAGAGATATGAGAGAGAGAGGGGAAAGAGGAGAGAGAGGGAGAGGGTAAAGACAAAGAGAAGAGAAGACAGAGGAGGGAGAAAGAGAGGAGAGAGAACAGAGAGAGAAGAGAGGAGACAGAAAGAAGAGAGAGGAGAGAGGAGAGAGAGAGACACGGGAGAGGGGATGGAGAGAAGAGAAAAGAGAGAGAGACAAAGGGAGATGAGGGAAGAGAGAGGAGAGAGGAGAGAGAAGAAAGGGAAGAGATAGGAGATAGGGCACATGGGTGGGCCCAAACCGAGGCGAGGCCGGCCGGAGGCCGGCCGAGCCGAGGAAAGGAGCAAAAGAAAAGGCCCGCCACCAGGGCCCCCTGGGGAGGAGAGAGAAGAGAGAGGAGCGAGAGGAGAGAGAATAGAAAGAAGAGAGAGGAGAGAGAATAGAGAGTACAGAGAAGGGGAGAGAGAGCAAAGAAAGGAGAGAGAGGAGAGAGAGATGATAGAAAAGGGAAGGGGCTCAGTCAAAAGTGCTAATGGGGCCCAAATCGAAGGAGGTCGGGCCGGAGGCTTTCACGAAATTAGGAATACTACAAAAAGAAGGGCGGGTTGGTCCAGATCGAGGCGAGGTCAGCCGTTTTCGAGTGAAGAAGAAAGAGAAGAGAGAGAAGAGAGAGAGAGAGAGAGAGAGAGAGAGAGAGAGAGAGAGAGAGAGAGAGAGAGAGAGAGAGAAGAGAGAGAGAGAGAGGGAAAGAGGAGAGAGAGGGAGAGGGTAAAGACAAAGAGAAGAGAAGAGAGGAGGGAGGAAGAGAGAAAGACAAAGAGAAGAGAAGACAAAAGAAGAGAGAGGAGAAAGAGAGGGAGAGGGATGGAGAGAAGAGAAAAGAGAGAGAGACAAAGGGAGAAGGGAAGAGAGAGGAGAGAGGAGAGAGACAAGAGATAGAGGGGACATGGAGAGAAATCGAGAAAAGAGAGAGAGACAAAAGGAGATGAGGGAAGAGAGAGGAGAAAATAGAAAGTTTTTGAAACTTTGTAACTGAGGAAGAGATAGAATGTTCTAGAATATTCCAGGTGCTCATGGGCAAGCACCTCAATCTAAAAATAACACATGGGTGGGCCAAATGAGGCTGGCCTCGGGCCGAGCCGAGGAAAGGAGCAAGAGAGGCAGCCGGGCCCTTAGGGAGGAGAGAGAAGAGAGAGGAGCGAGAGGAGAGAGAATAGAAAGAAGAGAGAGGAGAGAGAATAGAGAGTACGGAGAGAAGGGGAGAGAGAGCAAAGAAAGGAGAGAGAGGAGAGAGATGATAGAAAAGGGAAGGGGCTCACCAAAAGTGCTAATGGGGCCCCAACTTTGAAGAGAGGCAGGGCCGAGGTTGTTGAATGAGCCGAGGAATACTACAAAAAAGAAGGGCGGTTGGTCAAAATCGAGGCTTTCTTAAAGGGCCGAACTCGGAAGAAGAAAGAGAAGAGAGAGAAGAGAGAAAGATAGAGAGAGAGAGAGAGAGAGAGAGAGAGAGAGAGAGAGAGAGAGAGAGAGAGAGAGAGAGAGATGGGAGAGAGAGAGGGGAAAGAGGAGAGAGAGGGAGAGAGGGAGAGGGTAAAGACAAAGAGAAGAGAAGACAGAGGAGGGAGAAAGAGAGGAGAGAGAACAGAGAGAGAAGAGAGGAGACAGAAAGAAGAGAGAGGAGAGAGGAGAGAGACACGGGGAGAGGGGATGGAGAGAAGAGAAAAGAGAGAGAGACAAAGGGAGATGAGGGAAGAGAGAGGAGAGAGGAGAGAGAAGAAAGGGAAGAGATAGGAGATAGGGCACATGGGTGGGCCCAAACCGAGGAGAGGTCGGAGGTCGGCCGAGAGGAAAGGAAAGAAAAGGGCCCCTACCATCGCCCGGGCCTTTTCTAGTCTATTATTATAAAAAAATACCGCGTTGTAACGAATGTAACTCCACCCCCATCGACGGAAAGAAGGGAGAGGGCGCAATCCGAACGGGAGAACGCGTTTTTCACGCCCACGGGCGCGATCCCAGGCCCTCCTCCTTTTTTCTAACCACTATCTAAAATTTTATGTTGCATGGTGGATTCGAACACAAGACTAGCCCCCCATACCCCCCAATTCTATCCACTATGCCAAGCATTTCTTCTTCAATAAAATATGTGGCTCACATATAGTTAAGGTGAGTGCCACAGGCCTATGTACATGTCTCCCATGCCTATGAAAGGCTAGGATGTTGCCAAGTGGCACAATGTTCTAGAATGTAAGTCCATCCACCCAAAAATAGCAACATTCAAGCATGTGGCAAAGAGAAGCGAGGAGGAAGGGGAGACAGAGAGAGAGGAATAGAAAAGAGACAGAAAGATAGAGAGAGGGGAGAAATAGAGAGAGAGGAGAGAGAGAAGGAAAAAGGAGAGAAGAGAAGAGAAAAAGAAAGAGAGAGAGGGGGGGGAGGGAGGGAGGGGAAGAGACATGGGACAGAGAGAGAGGGGAAAGAAGAGAGAGGAGGGAGAAGAGAGAGAAAGGAATAGAAAAGAGAGAGAAAAATAGAGAGAGAGGAGAAATAAAGAGAGAGAGAGAGATAGGAGAGAGAAAAAAAAAAAGGAGAGAGAGAAGAGAGAAAAGGGAGGGAGAGAGAGAGAGAGAGAGAGAGAGAGAGAGAGAGAGAGAGAGAGAGAGGAGAAACGAGAGAGAGAGAGAGAGAACAGAAGAGAGAGGAGAGATAAAGAGAGGAGAGAAGAGAGAGAAGAGAGCTGAAAGAAGAGAGGAGAGAGAGAGGAGAGAGGGAAGAGAGAGGAGAGAGAGAGGAAAGAGAAGAGAGAGGAGGGAGAAGAGAGAGAAAAGGAATAGAAAAGAGAGAGAAAGATAGAGAGAGAGGGGAGAAATAGAGAGAGAGAAGAGAGATAGGAGAGAGAGAGAGAAAGAAAAAAGGGGAGAGAGAGAAGAAAGAAAGGGAAGAGAGAGAGAGAGAGAGAGAGAGAGAGAGAGAGAGAGAGAGAGAGAGAGAGAGAGAGGGGAAAGAAGAGAGAGGAGGGAAAAGAGAGAGAAAACGAGGAATAGAAAAGAGAGAGAAAGATAGAAAGAGAGGGGAGAAATAGAGAGAGAGGAGAGAGATAGGAGAGAGAGAAAGAAAAAAGGGGAGAGAGAGAAGAGAAAAAGGGGACAGAGAGAGAGAGAGAGAGAGAGAGAGAGAGAGAGAGAGAGAGAGAGAGAGAGAGAGAGAGAGAGAGAGAGAGAGAGAGAGAGATGAGAGAGGAAAGAGAGAGAGAAAGAGAGAGAGAGGGAAAATAGAGAGAAAAAGGGGGGAGAAAGAGAGAGAGAGAGAGAGAGAGAGAGAGAGAGAGAGAGAGAGAGAGAGAGAGAGAGAGAGAGGGAGGGAGACAAAGACAGAGGAGAGAGAGAAGAGAGGGAAGAGAGACAGAAGAGGGAAGAGAGAGAGAAGAGAGAAAGGGGAGAGAGAGAGAGAGGGGAAAGAAGAGAGATGAGAGAGAGTAGAGAGAAGAGAGAAATGGGAGAGGTAAGAGAGAGGAGAGAAAAGAGAGGTTCTAGAATAAAGCTAGAGGGAAAGACAGAGGGGGAGAGAGATGGGAGAGAGAGGAGAGAGGAGAGGGAAGAGAGAGAGGGAGAGAGGAGAGAGGAGAGGGAAGAGACAGAGGGGGAGAAAGATGCGAGAGAGAGGAGAGAGGAGAGAGGAGAGGGAAGAGAGAGAGAGAGGGGGAGAGAGAGAGAGAGAGACATGGGAGAGAGAGGGGAGAGAGAAAAGAGTGAGAGAGACAAAGAGAGAGGAGAGAGAAAGAGAGGAGGGAGGAGAGAGAGAGGAGAGCAGATAGAAGAGAGAGAGAGAGAGACAAAGAGAGAGGAGAGAGGAGAGAGAAGAGAAAGGAGAGAGAGGGAGGAGATAGAAGAGAGAGAGAGGGAGAGAGAGAGGGGGTGAGAGAGAGAGAGTGAGCAGTCTAAAAATAGAAAGTTTTGTAGAACTCTACAAACATCCAAAATAGAATGTTCTAAAAATGGAATATTCTAGAATATTCCATAAAAATGTAAATGTTCTCATGGGTATAAATGTCGTATGGACCCTCATGGATGTCTGAGTATGCCCGTCATGCTTGATACTTTGGAATTAGTAATGAGCATGAGTGAACTCCTTATGGATGATTGAGCAATAGAAGTTGAGTAACATGGGAAGTTTCTTGAACATATAGAGGTTGTAAATGGAATTAGTAGCATGGTAAAGGTGTCAGTAGGCTCTTCATGGATAGGCGTGAGTAAACTCCTCTTGCACAGGTGCCAAATAATAGACGTGTTAAAAGTCCTCATGGGTGTAAATGTGGTATGGGTCCTCATGGGTAGACATGTAGCATGGGTCCTCATGGATGTATGTGTGAGTATGCTTCTCATGGATGCTTGAACAATGGATGCTTGGTAGTACAGCGAATCGAGGTTGAGTAAGTTCACTTTGAAATTAGTAGTAGGACTACATGGGTGGGCCCAAACCGAGAACCCTTGGGGGCCGAAAATGGAATGGGTCCAAAAGAAAAAGGCCCGCCCAGAATTGGTAGAGAAGGTAAAAAGTAGAGAGAGAAGAGAGGGTAGGGGGAGAGCATGTTAACTCAAATGATAGAGAGTTGGTAATGGAAAGAGAAAAGCAAAGAGGAGAAGAAGAGAAATAAAAAGGGCTAGAATGTGAGAAGAAAAATAGGTGAGAAGAGGGAAAGACAGGAGAGGGAAACTTTGAGGGTGAGAGGAGAAGGAGAGAAGAGAAGAAGAGAGAGAGAGAGAGGGGAAAAGAGCATGGTAGAAGAGAAAAGAGGGGCTTATGGAGAGAGAGAGAGAGAGAGAGGCAAAGAGGAAAGAGAAGAAAGAGAGGGAAGAGAAAGGAAAGAGGGAGAGAGAAGAGAGAGAGAGAAGAGAGAAATAGAGAAGAGAGAGAAAGAGGGGAGAAAGAGAAAGAAGAGGAGAGACAAAAGAGAAAGAGAAGAGAAGGGAGAGAGAGAGAGAGAGGGGAAAGAAGACATAGGAGGGAGAAGAGAAAGAAAAAGAGGAGAGAGAGAAGAGAAGGGGAGAGAAGAGATAGGAGGAGAAAGGAAGAAGAGGAGAGTGGTAAAATAGAAAGTCCCTAAAAAGAGAAGAGAGAAGAGAGACAAAGAGAGAGGAAGATAGAGAGGAGGAGAAGAGAGAGAGGAGAGAAAGCAAGAGGAAACTTTGAGAAATGAAAGAAGAGAGAGGAGAGAGGGAAAAGAGAGAGGAGGAAGAAAGAGAAAGGAGCGGGAAGAGAAAGAGAGAGAGGAGAGAGAAACAGAGAAGAGAGAGAAAGATAGAGAGAGGGGAGAAATAGATAGAGAGAAGAGAGATATGGAGAGAGAGAAGGAAAAAAAAGGGGAGAGAGAACGAGGGAAGAGAGACTTTGAGAGAAGAGAGAGGAGAGAAAGAGAGGAGAGATAGAGAAGGGAAGAGAAGATGATGAGGGAGAAAAGAAAGAAGAGAAGAGAGAGAGAGAAGGAGAGAGAAGAGATAGGAGGGACAAAGAGGAAAAAATAGAAAGTTTTGCGGGTGGCGGAAATGCTCAAGGCGAATGTTCCCTAGAAGGGGCCGAATGGAATGGTTTAGAGAGATAGAGAGACGAAATAGAAAGTTTTCTAGTCTATAATAATAGAAAATAGAGATTAACGGAATGTAAACCACCCCCATCGAATGTAAAAATAGAGAGGAGAGGATCCCGAAGGTCCAACGCTGCCTCAAATGCTCAGCCTGAATGTTGATATCCAGTCCCAGGGAAGAGGGAGAACCACTATCCAAAATTTTTATGTTGCATGGTGGATTCGAACCCAAATCGCCTAGCCCCCCATACCCCCCAACCTGGAAGCCAAGCATTTCTTCTTCAAAGAATATATGGCTCACATATAGAAAGGTTGGTTTCCCGTGCCATTGAGAGATGTCCCCCATGCCTAGAAAGGAGAGAGAAAGTTGAGAAATGGCACAATCTTAAAACCAAGAGAGAGCATCCATCCAAAAATAGAGAGACTATTCAAGAGGAGAGATTACAGAAAGAGAGAGGAGAGGAGAAAGAAGAGAGGAGAGAGAGAGAAGAGAAAGGGGGGAGAGAAGGAGAAGAGAGAGGGAGAGGAACAGAAAAAAGAGAGAAGATAGAAGAGAGGGGGGAGAAATAGAGAGAGAGGAGAGAAGATAAGAGAGAGAAGGAGAAAGGGGAGAGAGAGAGGAGAGAGAGAGAGAGAGAGAGAGAGAGAGAGAGAGAGAGGAGAGAGAGAGAGAGAGAGGGAGAGAGAAGAGAGATAGAGGGGAGAGAGAGAGAGAGGGATGAGAGAGGAGAAAGAGAGGAGAAGAGAGGAGAGAGGAGAGAGAGAGGAGAAAAAGGAGAGAAGAGAGAGGAGAGAGATGGGGGAGAGAGAGGGGGGGAAGAGAGAGAGAGAGAGAGGAATAGAAAAGAAAAGAGAAAGATAGAGAGGGAGAAATAGAGAAAGAGGAGAGAGAGAGAGAAGGGGACAGGAGAGAGAAGGAGAGAAAGAGGGGAGAGAGAGAGAAAGAGAGAGAGGAGAGAGAAGAGAGAAAGAGAGGAGAGAGAGAAGGATAGAGAGGAGAAAGGGAAAAGAGAAAGAAGAGAGGAGAGAGAGGAAGAAGAGAGAGAGAAGAGAGAGAGGAGGAGAGAGAGGAGAGAGGGAAGAGAGAGAGAGAGAGAGAGAAGAGATAAAAGGAGAGAGAGAGATAAGATAGAGAGGAGAGAGGGAGAGGGAGAGAGAGAGAAGAAGAGAGAGAGATGGAACTCCTAGAATGTTCCTAGAATAAAGGAGAGAGAGAAGAGGGAAAGACAGAGAGGAAGAGAGATGAAAGAGAGAGAGAGGGATGAAAAGGGTAGAGAGATGAGGATAGGGAGGGAGGGAGAGAGAGAGAAAGAGAGAAGATAGAAGGGAGAGAGAGAGAGAGAGAGAGAGAGAGGAGATAGAGAGAGAGATAGAGAAAAGAGGAGAGGGGAAAAGAGAGAGGAGAGAGAAGAGAGAGAGAGAGAATGAGGAAGAGAGAGAGGGGAAGAAGAGAGAAGAGAAAAGAGAAAAAAGGCGAGAGGGAAGAGAGAGGAGAGAAAGAGAGAGAGGAGAGAAGAGGAGAGGAGGGAGAAGAGAGAGAGAGAGAGGAATAGAAAAGAGAGAAAAAGAAAGGGAGAGAGAGAAAGAAAAATAGAAAGAGAGGGATGGGAGGAGATAAGAGAGAGAGGAAATGAAAAATTTAGGAAAGAGAGAAGAGAGAATGTTCATGAGAGAGCGAGAGAGAGAAAGAGAGAGAGAGAAAGTGAGAGAAAATGAACAGAGAGGATGAAGAGAGAAAAATGAGAATAAACAGAGAGAGGAGAGACAGAGAGAGAGAGAAAAGAGAAAAGAGAAAAAGGGAAAGAAAGAGAGAAAAGAGAGGAAGAGAAGAGAAAGGAAGAGAGAGGAAAGAAAGAGGGGAAAAGGAGGGCTCAGAAATGAGAGAGGGAAGAGAGAAGAGAGAGAGAGAGAGGAGAGGAGAGAGGAAAGAATGAGAATAGAAAGAAGAGAGAGAGGGGAGAAAGAGAAAGAAAGATAGAGAGAGAGAGGAGAAAGATGGGAGAGAGGAGAGAGATAGGAGACAGAGAAGATAGAGAGGGAGAGAGAAGGAGGAGAGAAGAGGGAGGAGAGGAGAGAAAAGGAGAGAGAGAGGAGAGAGGAGAAAAAGAAGAGAGAATAGAGAGTGAGAGAAAGAAGGGGAGGAATAGAGAGGGAGAGAGGAAGAGAGAGAGAGAGAGAGGAGGGGAGAGAGAGAGAAAAGAGGAAGGAGAGAGAGAAGAAAGAGAGAGAGAGAGAGAGAAGAGAGAGGAGAGAAGAGAAGAAAGAGAGAGAAGAGAGAGAGAGGGGAGAGAAAGGAGAGAGAAGAGAGAGAAAAAAGAGAGGAGAGAGAGAAAGAGGAGAGAGAGGAGAGAGAAGGAGAAAGGAGAGGAGAAGAGAGAGGAGAGAGAATAGAGAGAGAGAGAGAGGAGAGAGGAGAGAGGAGGAGAGAGAGAGAGAGAGAGGAAGAGAGAGAGAGAAGAGAGAGAGAGAGAGGGAAAAGAAGGGAGGAGAGGAGGCCTACAAAAGAAAGGAAGAGAGAAAAGAAAGAGGGAAACTTGCAGAAGAGAGAGAGAGAGAGGTGTTCCGAAAGAATATTTAGGGAGAGGAGATCTAGTCCGCGGCCCTTTTCTAGTCCTATATAAGAAATAGGCCCATGAGTCTGTGGAGTATTCCACGCACCATCCGACGGGTGGGAGGATGCCCACGGGGCTTGATTCTACCGTCCGCGGGCCTTGGCCCCTCAAAAGCCCCCAAGTTTGGTGGACAAAATTTTTTTGGTTTACCACGGACTCGAACCCCGGACATTGCCCCCAAACCCCCACCCTACCACTAGACCAACCAGCCTTTTTCTTGAAAGAATAGAAACTCCATGCATAGTTAAGGTCGAGGCCCAATTAATTCAAGGATACTCTAGGATCTTCTAGAATGTTCTTAGAATCTTTGAATGTCCTAGAATGTTTCAGATGCTCATGAGTAAGCACCTCAAATCAAAAAATAGAAAGTTTCAAATAAAAATAGAAGTTTTTGAAACTTTGCGATGCTCAAAATAGAATGTTCTAGAATGTTCCAAAGCTCATGGGTAAGCACCTCCGCCTAAAAAATAGAAAGTTTCAAATCCAAAAATAGAAGTTTTTTTGAAACTTTGCAAATGCTCAAAATAGAATGTTCTGGAATGTTCAAGGTGCTCATGGGTAAGCACCCTCAAATTAAAATAGAAAGTTTTTTGAAACTTTGCAAATACTCAAAATAGAATATTGTGGAATGTTCCAGGTGCTCATGGGTAAGCACCTCAGTCTAAAAATAGAAAATTTCAGTCTAAAAATAGAAAGTTTTTTAAGACTTTGCAAATGCTCAAAATAGAATGTTCTGGAATGTTGTAGATGGTCAAAGTAAGCACCTCAGTCTAAAAATAGAAAGTTTTAGTCTAAAAATAGAAAGTTTGCTTAAACTTTGTAAAAACTCAAATAGAATGTCCTAGAATGTTTCAAATGCTCTAAGGTAAGCATCTCAGTCTAAAAATAGAAAGTACGGTAGTCTAAAAACAAAAAAGTTTGCTAAAACTTTGCAAAAACTCAAAATAGAATGTTCTAGAATGTTCCAAATGCTATAGGGCAACCACCTATGCTCTAGAAGCACCTCAGTCTAAAAATAGAAAGTTTCTTGAAACTTGCAAATGCTCAAAATAGAATATTCTGGAGGTGATACTTTGGAATTGGTAGTAACTGTGATGGGTATGATGGGTGTGTGTAAGCTTCACATGGGTGATACTTTAAAATTGACATACTTTAGAATTGTGCCTCATGGTATGTTACTCATGAATAATACTTTGTAGGTGCTCATGGGTAAGCACCTCAGTCTAAAAATAGAAAGTTTCAGTCTAAAAATAGAAAGTTTTTAAGACTTTGCAAATGCTCAAAATAGAATGTTCGAATGTTGCGATGCTCATGGTAAACACCTCAATCCAAAAATAGAAAGTTTTGGAAACTTTGCAAATGCTCAAAATAGAATTTTCTGGAATGTTACAGACGTTCAAAGGTAAGCACCTCAATCTAAAAATAGAAAGTTTTAGTCTAAAAATAGAAAGTTTGCTTAAACATTGTAAAAACTCAAATAGAATGTCGTAGAATGTTTCAGATGCTCTAGGGTAAGCATCTCAGCCTAAAAATAGAAAGTACGGTAGTCTAAAAACAGAAAAGTTTGCTAAAACTTTGCAAAAACTCAAAATAGAATGTTCTAGAGTGTTCTAGATGCTATAGGGCAACCACCTATGCTCTAGAAGCACCTCAGTCTAAAAGTAGAAAGTTTCTTGAAACCTTGCAAATGCTCAAAATAGAATATTCTGGAGATGATACTTTGGAATTGGTAGTAAGTGTGATGGGTATGATGGGTGTGTGTAAGCTTCACATGGGTGATACTTTAGAATTGGTAGTAGAGGTAGTAGATGTGGCCTCATGGGCATGTGTGAGTATGTTACTCATGAATGATACTTTGTTGGTAATGGAATAGAGGGTTGAGCAGTATGTGTGAATAAGACTGTGTAATACCATGGAGTGCAGTAGATGTGAGTAAGATCCTCATAGGTGATACTTTGAAATTGGTAGTGTTCTTCTCATGAGTGATACTTTAGAATTGGTAGTAGGGCATGTGTGTATATGGACTTGCATGGTAGTAGATGTAAGTAGGCTCCTTATGGATAATACTTTACAGAGAGGGAAGAGAGAGGAGAGAGGGGAGGAGAGAGAGGGGAGGAGGAGATAGAGAAGAGAGAGAAGAGAGAATAGAGAGTATAGAGAGAAAGGGAGAAGGGGAGCAGAGAGAGGAGAGAGAGAAGAGAGAGATGGGAGAGAGGAGGGAGAGAGAAGAGAGAGAAAAGAGAGAAGAGAGAAGAAAGAGAGGAGAGAGAGAAGAGAGAAGAGAGAGATGGGAGAGAGGAGGGAGAGAGAAGAGAGAGAAAAGAGAGAAGAGAGAAGAAAGAGAGAATAGAGAGAAGAGAGAGGAGAGAGAATAGAGAGTACAGAGAGAAGGGGAGAGAGAGCAGAGAAAGGAGAGAGAGGAGAGAGAGATGCTAGAAAAGGGAAGGGGCTCAGTCAAAAGTGCTAATGGGGTCCAAATCGAGGCGAGGCCGGCCGGAAGCCGGCCGAGCCGAGGAATACTACAAAAAAGAAGGGCATGGGTTAGTCCAGATCGAGGCGAGGCCGGCCGGAGGCCGGCCGAGCCGAGGAATGGGAGCAAGAGAAAAGGGCCCGGCCGTCAACCCATCGACGCCTCAATAGATGAGAGAGAGAGGAGAGAGAAAGAGAGGAGAGAGAAAGAAAGGAGAGAAGGGAGGACAGAGAAGAGAGAGAAGAAAGAGGGAAGAGAGAGGAGAGAGAGAGGGGAGGGGAAAGAAGAGAGAGGAGAGAGAAAGAGAGGAGAGAGGAGAGAGAAAGAAGAGAGAAGATGGAAAGAAGAGAGAGGGGAGAGAAGATAGACAGAGGAAGAGGGAAGAGAGAGAAGAGAGAGAGATTGAGGAAAGAAGAGAGAGGAGAGAAAAAGGGGAAAGAAAGAGAAGAGAGAGGAGAGAGAGATGGTACAAAAGGCAAGGAGCTCAGTCAAAAGTGTTAATCGAGTCCAAATCGAGGCGAGGCCGGGCCGCAGGTCCACCTGTTTGAGGAATACTACAAAGAAGAAGGGCATGGGTGGGTCCAGATCGAGGCGAGGCCGGCCGGAGGCCGGCCGAGCCGAGTGAAGAGGAAAGAGAAGAGAGAGAAGAGAGAGAGAGGAATAAAAAAGAGAGAGAAAGATAGAGAGAGAGGGGAGAAATAGAGAGAGAGAGAGAGAGAGAGAGAGAGAGAGAGAGAGAGAGAGATATGGGAGAGAGAGAGGGGAAAGAGGAGAGAGGAGAGAGAGGGAGAGAGGGAGAGGGTAAAGACAAAGAGAAGAGAAGACAGAGGAGGGAGAAAGAGAGGAGAGAGGACAGAGAGAGAAGAGAGGAGACAGAAAGAAGAGAGGAGAGAGAAGAGAGACACGGGGAGAGGGGATAGAGAGAAGAGAAAAGAGAGAGAGAGAAAGGGAGATGAGGGAAGAGAGAGGAGACAGGAGAGAGAAGAGAGGGAAGAGATAGGAAATAGGGCACATGGATGGGCCCAAACCGAGGCGAGGCCGGCCGGAGGCCGGCCGAGCCGAGGAAAGGAGCAAAAGAAAAGGGGCTTAGATCTAGGGTTGGATTGAGCTAGGGTTGGGAGAGCTTCTGGCACCATAGCGGGTGCTTTCCAGCCCTTTCTCGCGAAATCGGGAGGAGAGCTTCCGCAAGCATAGCTGGCGGGCGCTTTTAAATCGGGAGGAGAGAGCTTCGCTCATAGTTGACATCAATGGGGTTCTTCACGATCTGTTGGGAGCTTTTGTTTTTTCATCCTCAGTTGTCCAATCCTTTGCTATCAGGTTTCCTTTGTTTTTGCAAATCAGGTTTTTTCACAGGGGATGTCGGATTTCCACATGCCATGATAGAACATGATATGAAACATACTGGCAGAGTTCATGATGGATAGCACAGAGGAGCGACAGAGAAGCATAGCAGTACATTTTCCATGGCACAAATAGGGCAAAAAGAGAAGCATAGCAGTACGTTGCATCAGAGGATAAAAAGAAATACGTTTCTCAAGGCTCAGCTGAGCTCAGGTTCAACTTCAGCTTCAGCTCAAGTGCAACTCTGGCTTCAACTCACGTCAAGTTCAACTTCGACAGAAGGTGATTCGTTTCTTGATTCACAGAAGGCAGCAGCAGTGGTGATGGCACTTGGCTACTCTAATCTCCACACAAACACTTTTCGTTGCATTGCTGAGCATTTGGAATTTTCTTGGAGAGGTTTAGTGCAACCATGGCTACAGCGCGGGTGGTGGCGACCATGTCTGTTATCACTTTTCTCTCCCGCTTTAGGTCGTCAATTCATCCTGCAGATTAAGGTGCTTCTTTCCTCATTCTGTTTACACTTACCAGTTGAACTCAAGAATCTGTAGCCCAGTCTATCTAGATTATTCTATCTTCAAATGCTTGGAGCACCCATGTCTGCTGAAAACGATATTAAGTCTGAAAAATCTTAGCAGAGCCTAAACAGTATTGCTTTTTCAGGCTATGGAATGGTGAAGCGGAGCATGATAACAGTGTCGTTCCATTTAAAAGTGAAGTAGAAAGTCGATTGCATGAAGTGGAGGAATGTTGCAAAGAATTAGGTAATCCCACACCTATTATCTCCGAGACATCAAGTCGTTGTTCTGGCATCTTCATTTTTGTTTTCTTCAGTGCACAGCTCATGGAAAATTGTGAAGCAGATTAAAGGCAAGGTCCATTGATGGAGGGCCATCTCCATAAGCTGCTTATTACCATTATAAGTGCTTTACATTTTGGTATCTATGTGTGCTATGGAATTTTTGAAAGCTTCTTTAGTTCTTTGTTTGGTGTATGAATAGCATTCAAGCTAGAGCCATCATGGCATTTGTTGATGTTGGAGCTGTAATCTATTGCAAAGCTAGAATTCCGATAAAACTCTGCTAACCTTGAACAAATTGGTGTCAGATGTGATGAAGTTTCTAAAGCGCTTTAGGTCGTCAATTCATCCTGCAGATTAAGGCGCTTCCTTCCATCATTTCGTTTACACTTACTAGAAAGTTGTTCTTTTGAGCATGTGAACTCAAAGAATCCATAGCTCAGGCTAGCTAGATTATTCTATCTTCAAATGCTTGGAGCACCCATGTCTGCTGAAAACGATTCTAAGTCTGAGCTTTTTCAGGCTATGGAATGGTGAAGCGAAGCATGATAACAGTGACAGTTCCATTTAAAAGTGAAGTAGAAAGTCGATTGCATGAAGTGAAGGAATGTTGCAAAGAATTAGGTAATCCCACACCTATTATCTCCGAGACATCAGGTCGTTGTTCTGGCATCTTCATTTGTATTTTCTGCAGTGCACAGCTCATGGAAAACTGTGAAGCAGATTAAACGCAAGGTCCACTGATAGAGGGCCATCTCCATAAGATTAAACGCAAGGTCCATTGATGGAGGGCCATCTCCATAAGCTGCTTATACAATTAGATTATTTTTGTTATAGGAAGCCAACATATGGATGGAACAAACAAGGGTATACACTTTGACTATTTTTGTTATAGGAAGCAAGAGTAAGAGTATGGGAGGAATTATAAAGACCAAGAGTTCTAGGTTTTTGCAATACTTACAAACTTATGAGTGTTAATATTGCTCATTCGTTGGGTACAATGTTTCTTGAAGCAAGTTTGATATACGATTGTCAAATTCACAAGTGGTAATAACACATCAATACGAAGAAGCCTTAGGCAGGCAACATTCATAGACAAACACTCCATGTCCAAATACATGGGACGCCCACCGAAGGTGGGCAATTTCCTAGTCTCCATATATTGAGGAACTGTGGTTCTGATTTCTAGTCTAATGTTGGAGTTCCTGTTCTTGCGAGAGGTATGGGGATGTTTGCACACCCACCTCACGAAAATGCTTGTCTTGTAATCGTACGTTTATCTCCCCTGACATGTGAAGTTTCACCACAGATGTCTTACCACTATAGTCCAAAATAGAATGAATAGGTTGTACTTGGCTATGGAGTGTAGGTAGCAAATGTTATATATGTAGATGCAAAGAATGCATGAGGTACTGGGGTGCAACATATGGTTCCTGTTATGCTTCTATCTTATTAGGCAGAGATATTGTGTTATTTCAAACTCCTCCTCATGAACATGTAGCTATGCTAAAGTCTCTGGTGGGGAATCTTATTGGGTGTCCTTCCTCCTTGGCATATGTAGTTGAATTTACTCATGCAAGAACTGCTTTGTTGGAAACAAAGTTGTGCTGGGTGTAAATTTGATAGTGGTACTCCAAAAGCTCAGTTCGAACATGTGCTTGAAGTGTTGTGAGTGCTTATTCCTTGATCACATTTGGTGTGACAAAATTTTAGGTAGTTATTCCAGAAATAGTAATCCTCCTCCGAGGAGGAAGGGATCAATGACATGGATTGATCCCTTGGGCGCGAGAATTCTTAGATGGTTCTACCAGATGGTGAGAATTTGGATCCGTTCTTGCCATCATTTGGTTTATGGTGATCGAATTCTAACAAGCTAGAATTGCAATTCCCTGTTCATATCAATTTGATGGCAAGTTCTCCTGAAAAACATTAATTCTGCTAAATGGAGAATTTACTTGGAGCTAGAAGCCAAGAGAAAACGAGAATCCAGAAAGAGGATCAGAGAAATGGAAAAGGAGAACATTGCATCTGCAGTACAGAAGAAAAAAGAATGTTTCTTGAGTCAAAGAAGACAACAACTTTCAAAAGAATTAGAGGATTCTTTTTTTCACATTGTAAGGAATTGTGTTGATGATGATTCAAAAGGAAGAGTAGCACACAGTTTTATAAAAAAGAACAAGCATTTAGCACATGATACAATAGCATATCCTAAGGAATTTCATGTGATGAAAGACATGGTTTTCAATGTGAGAGAAACCATGCAGGCACAAAAATTTCAAAGAAGTGCTGATGTACTGCAAGCAAGAAAGACAACGCTCCAAATGGCAGCTTCAATAGTCAAAAGGATTAATCGGAGAGCATTTTCAAGGCTTCTTTTAATTCCCAAAAAAACTATACCCTAGGCAGTTAGAAGACGAATATGTGCAGAGTTTGATGGTGGTCTACGGTCAATCCATGCAAGGAAGAAGAGATTTGATACATTTTTTCCTGAAGAGATAAGCCTTTTAAGAAGGTTTTTGGGTGAAAATACCCGAGTTTCGCCTTATAAAAAACATGTTAGAAAGCATGTAACTGAGAGTGGTGAGAAAATTGATCATCCAATACATTAGCTAGAAGTGACACAGGTTTTCTTTGAATCATCTAATTGTTATTAATTTGCTTATAGTTTTTTTTAGATGGTTACAAAATCTAAATCTTAATTCCTTGTGTTCAGTTGCAACTATACCTTGCTTTTCAAAAGATACAACTTGACATGAAGATATCCCAGCAGACTTTTGAAAGACTAAAACCAAGCTATATTAGGGGGCTTCAAGAAAGATAAATATGTTGTTGCCCATACCATCTGCATCTTGAATTTGCCATGGAAGCCATAAATAACATGAGGAATGATCCTAATGGTGTATACAAAGAATGTAAGTGTAAGTGCAGAATTTGTGGTTCAGGTACAACATGTGAAGCTAAAGAACATACCGTCGACATCAACTAGTGATTATTGGAGACAAACTGTGTGCGCAAAGAATGAGGATAATGAATGGCACAGGCATGCATGTGTAATATAGACGTGTAATAAGCATGGTTTGAAGAGGTTAGCATGGTTCCGTTGTAATTCCTAGTTTATCTTCTTATCGTGATACGAAGATAAATTCAATTCTCAAAACCAGCGAGCAACTAACGAAAGAGAGAGCTGAAAGATAAGCCACATCTGGGCATCTCCACTAAACAACAATAGAGTACATCAAAAAAAGCCACCAAGGCCATCCAGGCACGAAGGCCTCCAACCAGGCACTAGGGCCTCTAACCAGGCACAAAAGCCTCAACCAGGCACAAAAGCCTCAACCAGGCACACAGGCCTCAACCAGGCACAACGGCCCCAACCAGGCACTAGGCCTCCAACTAGGCACTAGGCCACAACAAAAGTTACAATGCTCAACCTCAAGAGCCACAGTGCCACAATAATAGCCACACAAGGCCACACAAAGAGCCACACATTAGCCATTATGCTAATGCTTCTCAACTCAAGGCCACCATGCCACAAAAGGCCACACATTAGCCACCGTGCTAATGCTGCCCAACTCAAAGCCACCATGCCACAAAGAGCCACACATCAGCCATCATGCTAATGCTGCCTAACTCAAAGCCACCATGCCACAAAGAGCCACACATTAGCCATCATGCTAATGCTGCCCGAGCCACAATGCTCCTCTACAGTCTGCACAACAGAGAAATCCAACAAGAGTACAGGATTAATGGAAAACAAATGTCGAGAAGGTTTGGAGGAAGAGCAGGCGAGAGTGAAAGCTGAGATCAAAAGAATGATAGAGATCAGAGAGTATGAGGGCCTTACCACGACCATACCTTCAACAAACGCATAACCACCAAGGTAAGGAACATATTAAAATGACGAGTAAAAGAATAAGGTGTGGGGGTAAGGATATGGCAAGGAAACATCGACTTAGACAGATGAAAAATACAAGACATGGCAACATCTAGTATGCTAGCAACGAAATCAATTCTAGCAATGGTTAGAGAGGCATATTTATATAAACAAGGATTTGGGAGGCATATTTATATAAACAAGGATGAAAACGACAAAAAGGATATAAGGGACATTAAAAAGCTAGACTTTAAAAAGGATATGTTGGGTGGGTGAGTGGGTGCGAAGATCAAGGCTAAAAACCAGTGCTCAAGGAGATGCAGATGAGCTGATGAAGGAAAAATAACGAGAAGATGGGTGTATAAAGAGATGAAACCCTAACTGACTCAAGATCTATGTGGCAATGGTTTTGAGAATACCATTTATCTTCTTATCGTGATACGAAGATAAATTCAATTCTCAAAACCAGCGAGCAACTAACGAAAGAGAGAGCTGAAAGATAAGCCACATCTGGGCATCTCCACTAAACAACAATAGAGTACATCAAATGCTGACAAACAGAGGCAGCAAAGACTGTGGGCACATAATGGCGAAGGAAGCTCACTGTACGAAGGATTTTGCAACAGCCTCTCCAAGAAAGATGAACAAGGACGAATAAGGTAGACAAATGAGGCCCAACATCAATTAGTCTGAGGCTTGAATAAAGAGTCTAGCATGGGCCAAAGCACGCAAAACTTAGATCTCCGTATAGGACACGGCAAACAACCCAAGCAACAACTCTTTGCATAAGGCCTGCTTCATCACAAATATAGGGATGGACAACTTTCCAGCAACAACTCAAGTAAGGCCAAGGATGCAATAAGAGGATGAAAGGCGAAAGAACAAATGGTGGAAACAACAAATGGGAAAAGGAGACAATAGAGTGTCAAATTGCCTTTTACAAGGAGGAGTCTTTTAGTAGGACAAATTTTGCTACTAGTAAGAACTCGACATATCATCCTCAGCATATTATCAGTTTCTAAAAAAACCCTTGCAAACATCTGTTCAACTCCAGCCTCAGCCTTACCATTCAAAACCATTGAACATTCCAAAGCAATACATCTACATATAGCAAAGAAAGATCTTCGAATTATTACCCACGAATCCACATGATCCTAAGAAATCATAAAATAGGCCAAGATATGTAAAACAACATGAACAAGAGTAATCTGATTAACATCGTCAAATTCTACATGGACTGAAGTAATAGTTCCAAAGTTATCGTCAAATTCGAGCATCTACATGGACTGAAGTAATAGTTCCAAAGTTATATGAGGCTAGTCTTAAACTATATTTGGAGAAGTAGCGTGGTTGCATATAAAGGGTCTATGTCCAAATGCACTACTGAAAACCTGATTATAGGTTGAGCTAGACAGAGTTTCTATTTGTTGGAAATGTAGAAAATTTTAGATACAATTTGGTTGTTGCATAATTCAGTACGAAGCCCCTTATAGGAACTGCTTGAAGAAATATATCTAAGCCCTAATGTGTGCAAAACTCTGCTATATAATATGATCTATAATTACAAAAATACAGAGGCTGAGACGAGATTGAATAATTTGATAATAATGGAGACTAACCAAGATAATAGTGCAAAGACTTGGATACAAACGATAGAAATCATTGCCACTTCCACAATTGCTTAGCCTAAGCATAAGGTTACACAAGTCCAATGGTGTAAAACACAAGGCACCCAAAATTAAAACCAATATGGGTTTTTACCCTAGTTATATATATAAAACCGCTTAATAAAACCAATACATCTTTGTGGGTTGATATCATTAAAAACCTTATATGAATTTTATATGGTGTTCACCAAGGTGGTTTTCTAACATGTTTAAAAGCAATAATTAAATATAATGCTTTATATGCATGGTTTGTGAATGTGGTGTGGTATGGTGGTAATAAGACGTGGTTTAATATATTGTTATATATATGTGGTTTTTAGAATGCTAAAATAGCATGACTTATTGATGTGGTAAATTTATATGGTTCTCCTTGTGTTTACATGTCATAGGTTATGATTGTTTAATGGCTTAAAGCCTTGCATGTTTATACATCAAAACCGTAATGCTTTTAGTATAGAACAATGGTTTAGTAAGTTTTTTATGGAGTGGTTAAAGGTCATAAATCACTAGTGTTTTGTTTTTGAAAGCAAATTAAGATACTTTATAACACCATATAATTTTATTTTCTTAACTTGTAGTGGTTTCTTTGTTCAAACCCTTCATAATTGGTGTGTGATCTGAAGCATATATCACTACCGTCTTATTTTCCAAAGCCTAGGTGTATATGACTAGTGGTTTCTAAAAGATAGTCCCAAATTCCATAAGCTTGCATCAAAAAATAATAAAAACAAATAAATCAAAGCCATGAGGATTTGAACCCCATTTTAACCATATATTGTGCATTATACCCAAAGTGGATACTTTAGTCATGCACTAAATCACTTTCTTCATATCTGACTTATCCTCCGCACATTTTATTCAAAAAAAATGACCTACGATAATTTATTAAATAGAAAACTGCTTGTAAGGAGCAAGAATTTCGTGCAGGACCACTTCCTATAATAGCAGGGGGACGGATGAACACAGCATGAAAGCTTGGACGACCACCTTCAGTTGCTTCCAATGTTGGCACAAAAAGCTCGTCTCAAAGCTATTAATCTGAAAAAGAGCTGGTTAATTAATGCTGCAAGACAACATACTCGAAAATGTTAATAACACCAGAAATGCTATAGGCTTCTACAGATCTAAGATGCAAAATATTGGGAAACTTAATGTTTGCAAGCCAAAACATTTGCTTAGAATGAAATGAGCTCCTAGGTATTTAATCCATTTTGACTAAGAGGAACTAAAACATCAACCTGACTGCCAAAAAAATTGCAATGCATAGTGCAATCAAGGCCTCCTAAAAGCTCCTGACCTCCAGCTTTCTGTCCTGCATAGTACGATGAGCAAACCAGCTGAGAACATAAATGACATAATTCTCTTCTACGTTTCTCCACTTTTACTCACCAACAGCTCTATCTGCACATGTACACCATATAGGCTTTCCTAGTTTTGTGAATTTTCTAAGCGCAGGAAACTGCAAAACAGTACATGATAAATACTCCAGAGGCTCACTTCTCTTTTACTGATGTTACGACACCTGCTCTATATTGCGGGATTATTATGAACAACATAACTCCTGGTTTGAAGTCCATAGTCTTTAATGACGGTGGGCATTTACTGAAAAGTTATCACCTAAACTTACGATATTGTACCTTTCTGCAAGTTTGGCCATTGTGGTACTTTCGCCACCAGGAATGATTAGACCAGAGAGACCTTCTAGTTGTTCAGGCTTCCGGACTTCAGTGGCATCCATTCCAAGTTTATTAAGAGCTGCAAAAAATATTCTAGAGGTAAACCAAGGACCCAATACAGATCTAAAGCACAAAGAAATCTGACCTGCACTCCATGGCATTAGAGCCTGAGAGCAGCCATAGCCAAAAACAGACTGCATCGACGACTCTTGGCAATGCCGAAATGCAAGGAAACATATATATGCATATGGAAAGCTCGAAATCAGCCAGAAACTATTATGTTTCATTTGTATGAACAGTGAGAAGATCGAATCGTGTAGCGTCCAGCAACTGCAAACAGAGCCTGAGAGAATAAACCATCCAAAAACTTATGGCTTCAAGAACAACTGGCACTTCTTAATTAGATGCTCTCATGGCAATGGATGTATTCTATGGATTCCAGCACTTCTTAGTTAGATGCTCTCATGGCAATGGATGTGTAATCCTCCCTTCCTGCACAAATACACACAGCACAAATATGTCTCAATTTTATACTTAGCTTACCTTCTCTTGCTAAATATATCCATGGTATATCTCCAGCACAAATCTGACAGATTTTAGTGTTGTTCACCAGACTGCCTACCCTTCATTCTCATGGAGTCCCCAAAGCACTATCGACCCATTCCCATATACAATGAGCACCCTACAATATAATGAATAGCCTAAAGGATGAGTCTTAGTGGAAAGAAAAGACATTACGCACAAGTAAATTCCTCAAATACATGAATTGAAAAGAAATAATGACAACAAATTTGCAGATGCAGCATGTGCACACATGCATACATTTCTGTTGCAACTATTTACTAAGCTATTTTCTGTTTCACCTCACTGAACAAGTCACTATTCTGTGTGGAATTACAAAGCTGCCCACTTGCTTGCTGTACACAACATTAATATTGGGACGGAACAAAGAAGCCAAATGACCAAACAACAACTTTGCAAAGGGATCAATTCCCAAACCATTCTTCCTCACGACATACATGATGGCCTTTAATTCCACAACTAATTCTGTCAATGGATACTAGATTCAGGTTGAGCGCCACTGTGGCGCTTCAGATAAAAAAAATTAGAATCAAAATACAACAATACAATGGAAATAGAACTTACATCCATTAATAAACCCAGAACTATGAGAAAGCCTGATTTCAGCAACTCAAATAAAGACATCTAAACCAAATCATTCTTTACCATGATGTGGTGCTCTTTGGTGCACTAAAGTGTAGGAAGCTGCAACTTTTATAAAACTGTCCACAAATAGGTGCCTATGTTTAAAATGCAATAAGTTGAATTGTACTTACTGGAATTAAGCGATTTCAATTGCGTTAGAAACTAGACTTTCTGCTGCTCATTTTTCGACTTTGAATTGCAAAAATCAGAGCTCCGTACAGGGAGAATTGTCTGTCCAAAGTTGACCAAATTCCTTCACACGATTTTGCCATATCAGAGAAGGTTTTCAGCCAGTAAGCTCCTGATATGTGAACCTGCAAAATAGACATGCATTATCAAAAAGAGAATCTCAAATAAAAAAGGAAAGTCGGACTTATGAATTCTAGAATCATCCACCAAGATCAACAAATTTCCCAGGCAACCAGACAATATGTATTTTTGTCAAAATAAACCACTGCTAACCACAACCAAAACTTATGCATAATGATCATCTTTATCAGCAAACAGAAAATACTGTAACCCAAAACGATTTTCCAATGCTATTCAGAGCTATAAACGAGCATCTAGAGCCTGATGTTTTGGATCCAAATGCATCGCACAAACCTGAATGGGTTCACGCCTAATGCAAGCAGGATCAAGCAGGATGTCGGTTGTTGTCGTTGCACAAAATCTTCCAGTTTGGCATGCATCAATCCAGTTAGCATCTCATGCTCAATAACAGAAAAAAATGATCTCAATGCACCAAGAGTGATTTGAATCTCTCACTCAGATCATGAACCGACCATATCTTCCCTGATTTGAGCATCGGCCATCCAAATCCGGCAAGCTCTGTTCTTTCTTCGAAGATTAGGGCATGGAGCTCTTACTCGCGCATCCATTACCATCGTCTCCATCACAGAAATCCATTTTGGCCTTAGCTGCTCACGAATTTTTGTCCAGAACGGTGCTTTAAACTCATGCTCATTGCTGCCGGAATCTTCAACCGATCTGTAGCACTCCAGACCATGCAGCGGCAAGGCCTCATGCTACCATGTGGAAACCTTGTTAGACGCCTTTCTGGCAAGAAACGCTAAGTTCTGGCTGCTAAAATTTTCGTAGTTCATAGGTCTTTCTTCTTTTTTTTAAGCGTGTTTCCTATTTGTTGTGCTATTTTAGGCACAATTAATTCCCTTGCCACCTCACAATATAGGAAATTAAAATCTTGCCACCATAGAACTGAGCATTTAATGCATTTGTACCATTTAATTTCCACAACTTTCTGACCAACGGCGCAGATTAAACCCCTAAATCCAACGGCCGACATCCAAAGCCCCAAATAAGAGGGCTTTCGATCTTAGACGTCGATCTCGCACATTCGACGGTCGAAGCGGCGACACCTCAATCTCTACCAACAAGGGGGCTGCTTGGGTTGTTTCGAGGTGGCACCGTCTGGTCTGGACCGTCCATCTCAGATCTAGACGGCTCATGCGGCGCCACCAACAAGGGGGCAGCTTATATAATTGTATAAGGATAAGGATATCAGTTGAAGCTTCTTTTAAACTCAGATATACATTTATTGGAAACCTACAATATAAAGACCAATGTGGCAATATACAATGCTGAACTCGGTTGTAGAATATAAGTATTAGTATCACCAACAAAATACATTTTAAAAAGAAGGAACTATAAAATATATTCAGGTAGCATAAGAATTTGAAATTAATAACCTTAATTGTATCTCCAAGGACTGTGTTCCTAGAATTCCAAAGGTCAAAACCATAAGCAGCATAAGTAACAAGGCCATCTAATAAACCAGAACTCAAGCTTTTGCACTTTAAATAGCCTTAATAACCTTCAATAGCATTAATAGCCTTGAGCTCTCAATCTTATCCTGGGCTTTTCTGACAGAGCCTAAATCAAGGAAAACAGCAATCAGTTATCAAATCAAAGAGAAGGAGTTTCTCTAAAGCTTAGTGGCAATTAAGCAGGGCAAGTTCAAGGACCTTGGTTGGGAAAAATTTTCCCCTACTAAAGTATTTTTTCCTACACTTTGAAATGTGACAAGGTAATTTGAAAATTTTACCTACAAATTTCTACAAAGTTCAAAGTAAACCAGCAGGTTTCATACAATTTACAATTTCATTCAGAAACGACAGGTTAAGTAAATAGACTTGAAGCACCAGCTTAATTTCCCTTTAAAGCTTTTTGCACTTTGCATTCAGATCAAAACTGTATCCAAGCTAGAAACATATGATCCAGGTCCCTTCTTTATAGGCAACATCATTCTAGAGATTTATCAAGATCCTTTTATTGTGAGTGAATTTCAGGTAACTTTAGCCTCTTTCGGGTAGTTTCAGAATCCTCTATCCTTGTTGACAGGGATATCCCAGTTTTTGAGTGAATGATCTATCAAATTTTGCTAGTCAGGTTAGTGGTTCTGCTCGACTATAGATCCCAAACTCTAGAATGCATAAAAGAGATGCAAAAGGTAGCATCTTGGAATGAGAAAACAAATCTAAAACACAAATACTCACGTCATTATAATGGGCGTGCATGTATTTATTTAATACCTTGTATGTTTGCACTGTCAGTTTATGCTTACCATGTCTCTTATTATTAGACATCGGACCAGACTTTATACCAGTCATAGACTTCCAGGCATCCATAATCTTTCGGGTAACCATAAGATTTACAAGTAGCAATATGAAAAAAGAGGCAAAACAGAGGCAAAATGTACCTGGTTGATGGAGGAAATTACATGCTCTGCAAGAGAAGGCTCAGAGCTTGGTCCAGGAGATGCTCTGAAGTTCGAGGTTGATCTGCTACTTCGCGTCTTCTACATTTAAATCAGATATATGGTGTCTTTTGAGCCTTAATTACATTTTGCAAAAAAAAAAGTTGTATGGTCATAAAAGCGGGGATTCTAGCCAGCGCTGGAACTCCACAACATTTGTGTGATCCCCATTAATAACTCAACATGAATCGGGAATCAAGAGAATGTTCTTAGCTCCCCCACACAACACCATCAAACAAGGGTTTGCCCTTTCGAGCAACCCAAAAATAATTATACCTATAGTGGTCTGATAACGATTAGTTATAATAGCTATTTCCTTTGGACTCTTGTGTTAATAGCCATCATGAAATGACGGCCCTTTTGAGTGAAACTTATGAGTACCCACTAAATTGACCATAATCCAATTTTTAATAAATTAATGTTGTAATAGAAAAACCAACATGAATAATCACTATGAAATTTAAAATAGTATTAAAAACTCCCACAATTGAAACCAATGTGAATAACCATCATCACAATGAAAACAATATTGAAAAACTCTTACGACAAGCCACTACCAATTCGATAAACCATGGTATATTAAAAAACCATAATGAATTACCACTATTGCATTAAAAACCATATCAAAAACCATTATCAACTCAAATAAACCATGCTTCAACAAAAAAACAATATAATTAACTATGTACTAATTATAAAAACCACAATAATATGTGGTTTTTATTAAGGATAAAAAAATCTGCATAGAAAACCACACCAATAGTGGTTTTTTAGTGGTAAATTATAGTAGTTAATTTTTTGGGTGCCTTGTGAAATAGGCAAGGAAACAAAGCAACATGTCTCAAAACATCACTTCACAAAAATTTCTTGTTAACAAATAACATATAACAAGTAACCATATCGGATTAGTTCATGCTAAGAGGCTGCAATGTGACAAACTGGCAAGAAACAAGCTTCCAAGTAAAGGAAAGGTCACATCTATCATGGTCCACCAGTTTTAAGCCCTGAACAGATTTTCCAAATAAATAATATCCACACAACTCAAATTTACAGGCACTATAAGTACAAGAAATAAGGAAGCAAACCCTCTCATCTTAGCTTTACCATCAAAACAATCTTTGTTCCCATGCTCCCCTGCTAGGGCAAAAAGATCTATAATATTTTGAATTGTTTGATCTGTGTAAGGCATGACTGTGTTCCACCACTTATAACTGATGGTCTTGCCGCATTCTGAAAGGAGATTGAAAGGAGAAACTCCTTGATAATATGCCTGTGTTGGCCATGTACCATACCAGACCAAATAGATATGCATCTTAGAAATTAGAACATGACCCATATGATATTTTAGATTGACAAGGGATGAAACTGCCTTAGATGGTATCAGATCTGATGGTCTGGCCCAAGTATATATGCAGGTGCTCGCCATGACCATGATATTGTAAATGATGTAGAAGGCATTGACTGAAAAATCACTTCAGAGACCCATGAGGTCTAAAAACCTATAAATTCCAGAACTGCTCAGAGAGATAAAGAGGATGGTGCACATCAAAACAAAAGTAGAGAGATAAAGACGATGGTCACATCAATAGAAAAGTATTGAGGCCAAATACAAAGAGCAAAGGAAGGAGAAAATACTCAAATAATCTGGTGGAAGATTCGTTTAGAACTAAGACGGAAAGTTATTAGAATGAAAACAAGAAAGGAAACTTATCTGGAACCGCGTTGATATCGTAACGAGCATTTGAGAACCGGTCTTAAGAAAAAGGCTCTTTCCTCCTAACTATGATAGCATCACGGTAAGTAAACACTGCCAAAGACCTTGGACCCAAGATATTATTCTTGTATGGCAGCCATTGTCAGCTCTACGGCAGCTCGTATTTGTTCCAAATCACTGATGACATTTTTCCCAGGGATATCAGTTTTTAATGGCGTAATCAAATCAACCTTATCTTCATCTGAACATGATACTGAAGAAGCTTGCTTCAGATACCCATTGAATGGCTTGCAAGTCCTAGAACTGCTTGCTTCTACAGGTTTACTGTTGCTAATTGGGCTTCTTAAATAAGAAGTCCTTTTCACTTCCACAAATTCCCAGGCGGTTAACAAAGCCTTCCTCTGTCCGCTTCACTGCCATGGACTACTAGAGCAAAGCAATAGCAAGGTCAGACAGGAATTATACAAGCAAAATAGTAGAGTCGGAAAGAACTTGCAGAAGGCAAATAGTAGAGTCGGAAAGAACTTGCAGAAGAAAACTCCTGTCAAAACATGACCGGCACTAAAACTTGGGTCTGTCAAAACCGTAAAAATCTCAACGAACAGAAAACTTATGCTGGCCCTAGTGCATGCGAAACCAGAATCTCCACAAGAGCCGATTTCAAGATGAATAAGCCACAAGCATCCGTCGATTAACAAGCAACTATGGTTCTGGGACAGCCTTTTGTGCAAAAGAAGTGAAGAAGGACCAAAACCGCAGGGGACGAATCCAGGAATGCCGAAATTGATAGACTATTGTTGAGACCACACCTTTGGGGATTATTAACAGCCGATCCTCAAAGCCAACTGACAAAAAATAGCCGAAAACGAAAACCCCAAGGTAAACACCTAAATGCCAGAGGAAATAAAACAGCTGTGCAAGCAAGGCCGGAAGTGGTGCAGGCTAACTTGGGGCGGCCCAAACGAACCAGCAAGAAACCTAAAAAATGGAAGAAAACAAAGAGGGGTGAAGCCGCCAAGGCACAAGGAAGACCAGAAGGAGATAGAAATGGGAAACACAGGCAGAGAGACGGTGGGTGGGTGGGAAGATCAAGGCTAAAACCAGTGCTCAAGGAGATGCAGATGAGCTGATGAAGGAAAAATAACGAGAAGATGGGTGTATAAAGAGATGAAACCCTAACTGACTCAAGATCTATGTGGCAATGGTTTTGAGAATACCATTTTGTTTGCCTTGAATTTCACGTATTTGATTGCTTTTAATGCAGGCTACCCATGTGCCCCAGAGAAAAGATTAAGACTAATAAGCAAGACATTAATTGGAAAGTGTTTGAAACGGTAAATCTATTTTAAATTTTGCCGTATTTTAAGTTAGTAAATAGAGAGGGTGAACTAAAGCTCACTTCATTGTTACAGCAAGAAGTTCGAAACAAGAAGACTAGGATTTGTAAAAACCTGCAAAGGTTACAAAATTGGCATACAAATCAGGTTCTCCTTTTGAATTTCATTAGCATGCAACTAAAACTTTGAAGAGCTTTGTTCCACATAATTACAAAGCTCATTGACAAGTCAAACAATTCAAGCAATCTTTGACAACACTTCACATGATACTATTGTCTCTGTGATAGATTTTGCAGCGAACTATGGATTCAAAATTCAACAGGAAGCTCAATCCTATAATTGGCATACTGATCAAGTATCCATTCTTGTACACATCACTTATAGGAGAATGAGAGAAAGAATGGCAGAAGAAAGACAAAAGAAGGAAGAAGATAAAAAAGAGACTAAAATAAAAATTGTTGCAAAAGAGAAAAGAAAAGACTCCTTGAGAGGAATTGTGAAGGAGACTCATTTTTATATATGTGATGATAAAACTCATGATACTGAGTTTATCCAGCATTGTTTCCAAAATCATGCAGAGTGGCTATAGTCTATGGGAATTAGCCATAGTAAATATGTTTTTTGGAGTGATGGCTGTTCTTCGCGGTTTAAGTCCTCATGACCATTTCACTTCCTAGGCAGATTTCACAAACGTGTTGAAAAGGACATTGTCCAAATTTTTTTTGCTAGCTCATATGGAAAAGGTAAACAAGATGGTGCTGGAGCTGTCATCGAAATGATTCTAACAAAGAAACCGATGAAACTTAATGGAAAATATTGCGAGTAAAAGGAGGTGGTCGATTTCTTAGTTGCCACTTCAAAGAACAATCCAACCGATTAAGGTAAACTTCAATGGTCAATTTTTTTTCTTTGAAAGACGTGTAACATGATGTTTATTGCCAGGACTTGGGCACTTAAAGCACCTGAGTAAACATTGTGTTAGCAATTTGTAACGGTCTTCGCCACTTGACAGTTTAGTATACGTATTTATGTGCGTATATGCATGCTTGGCATACATGCAGCATGTGACAAATATGAACAAAGATTTTGCATAGAAATAGATTTGGGAAAAGGGCTTTTTGCAAACGTGAAGCTATGAGGAGGCGTGGAGCTTGGAAGGCGGGAGCTTGGAAGGATTGCAATCGGGAGGATTGTCGGAAGCAAGAAAGAACGTAGGAGCTTGGGATCGCATCAAAAACCGATCAATATATTTCTCGTGGGGTTTGGTTTCAATTGATGGATTCCATGGAATTGCATATCTTTGGCAGGATTAAAGATTTGTAAGGCTATCCGTGGTTAGTAAGAACTCAAGATTGCTATTTTATAAAAGCTTTATCATGAATCCATCGAGGCAAAGCTTGTGTTAATAAAACTCAAAATATGAAATCGAATTGCAAGAGGGCATGGAAGAACCGATCAGAATCTTCGGAGATAGCTAGATTTGCGTAATATAGTGTTAATTTGATAGAATCGGGGATAGGAACAGGTCGAATTGCCTCTAAACAGTGATTTGGGAAGATTAAGCACCGATTTACCTTGATTAAACCTTTGCCGGGCCGAACCGTGATGAATCGAGGAAGCTTATTGCTTTGTAGCTGGTTGGTTGAGGCAACAAACCATGTGAATCAGGTCGAATTGGAGGAGAAGGCCGGATTGGGGCCTTAAACGGGCCGATCTAGGCCCGGACACCGGGAATCGAGGGCAAGGGAGGCCTCTTGAGTCTGCCGAAATTGGGCCCCGGAAGGGGCGAAATTGCTCCTAAGAGCTGAGGAATTTGAGTGCCGATTTGGCTTTTGAAGGGCCGATCTGGCCTCGAAGTCCATGGCCATGCATAGCCAGGCGGTTGTTCCTAAAAATTTCCCTCGGTGGTCGAAAGCCGGACCAAAAATGGGTCTGTATTTTTGTTCCCTTTGTCAATTCCGGTTTTGTTTGTTGTTGCTACTTTTGTCTTATGTTTAATTAATAATTAACAAGTGGTGGTTCCAGGGGAAATAGGAAGTATAAGGAACCCGCACGAAAGTATAGATTATTCGAGAGGGTAATCCGGGATAGACATGGGTATCGCGGGGTGTCCGATGCAAATGCTAAAGATCTCGGTGGAAATATATGAGTAATGTTAATATTGCTTGAAAATTGCATGTAAAAAGAATAAATGTCTAATGCATGATGAGACAAAATAAAATAAGTGTGGAAGTGCTTGCTCCAGAGATGGGGCTTGCCTTGGGAGCGGCTTGACGGAAGTTCCGGCGATTCTGGTCATGAGATCTTATGGACTTTTAAGTTGGAAGTCGCGGAATTCGGTGTTTTACATTAATTGTGCCAATTAAATTAGTAGCTAAGGAAGTTGGTTTTAATATGGAATATTAAAACCTTAGCTAACAATTGTTAAAAGATAAATAAAAGGGTGGAACCTTAAAGATCATGAGAAGTTGGGCATTGAGAGCTATATGAGGCCTATGGACCCTGTCCCGGATGAGGCTATGGAGTGGAAGCTAATGGATTATCCTCATGGGAGAATGGTTCTGAGGTAAGTTTGCATTGTTTGGAATGTTGTTTTTCCTTGTTCGAAGAAGTACATAGGTATGGGAGCTACATCAATGATAGTTAGGCTTGTGACTTCCTCAACGGGTTTGGATCGATAAGTTAGCTACTTCAACATGGGTAAGTTATACAGGCAACATCGGCAAGAGTATGGTCTAGGCACATGTATAGAGAACATTCTAATGAACTTCACATGTCTTGGTCGGTGCATTGTCCAACTTGTTGTATGGTATTTCGTTATCTCTTGGAACCTCCGGGTCGGGACTTCTAGGTTCGGTGGCCTAGGTTGCTCCCAAGCATGCTTATGTTCATCTGTAATTCTCTGTGATTACTGTGCTCTGTGACACCGGGCGTTAGTTCTCCTGGCCGGGATTGCTACGTCAGTCAACTCTTGTGAACTCCATGGTAAGAGGTCCTCCGGCCCGGGCGGGCCGGGAAGGGTATCTTGCCTCTGAGGTTCACCCCCACCAACTCCG
Source organism: Isoetes taiwanensis (assembly GCA_021234155.1). Taxonomy (NCBI): domain Eukaryota; kingdom Viridiplantae; phylum Streptophyta; class Lycopodiopsida; order Isoetales; family Isoetaceae; genus Isoetes; species Isoetes taiwanensis. Next base: position 906,199 of record JAJEKV010000035.1, on the reverse strand, counting down.
CCAACGGGGCTCGGAATGTGAGCTGGCCGGGCATTTCTCTGCTAACAGGGCCTGCATGTAGGCTGGCTGAGCTTCCCATTGTCCCGGAGCTTTGTTATGTTCTTTTGCTACTCTGACTTTGTGTTTTTTCTCCCGATGCTTATGATGTTTCTTTCCTTGTCATTGTCTAGCACTGCACATAGTCTCTTGTATATTTGGAATTGTCTATGTTCTTGTTATCCAAGATGCCCGAGTGTTTCCATGTATGCGCGGCTATATGGGATCCCCACTTAGTCACGAGGACTAACCCCGGTGAGTGCATGTGCGGAACCCCGCAAGGTGGCGGTCAAGTTGATGGTGGCAATGTGGCCAGGAATCGTGCTTGAGTTCTCGAGCTAGCAGTTTCTGTTGATTTGCTCAGTGCTATTGTGCATGTATATTATAACGCATTGTAAATATTGAGATGCTTATTTGCTCAACTTGAGATTGTAATATACTAAGCTTATGAATATGTTGAATGCCTGAACCAGGATTGCTTGTTGAGCCTAAACTGTAGATTTAATTTGCAAAGGAAGATTTAATTCTTCACCTAAATTCACCTGCATAAATCTAGTTGAAAGTCAGACAAGATCCCGAGTTGCCCGGAGGGTCAACTCGGCAGGCTCGTCACAATTGGTATCAGAGCGTGTTGGATCTTTGGAAGTTGGCTTGTTTGGTTGTGGCATTGTGATGCTAATGGTTTTTCTCTTTCAGAGACATCCGCAGATGGTATCCTCAGAGGGAGGAGCAGTATCTAGAGGGGGTTAGCATATGAAGGTGCTAAGCAAGAATTCCCCATGTAAGCATCGAGTAGCTTTCGGCGATGTAGAGGTACAGACTTTCCTTGTATAGCTTTGGTGTATATATGATCATGACAGCTTATTAATGGATTTGACAAGTGCTAAGATTCAGGATCGACCCATGGGGACATGGGTTAATTTTTAAAAGGGGAGATTGTAACGGTCTTGGCCACTTGGCCAGTTTTAGTATCACGTATTTATAAGCGTATATGCATGCTTGGCATACATGCAAATGTGACAAATATGAACAAAGATTTTGCATAGAAATAGATTTGGGAAAAGGGCTTTTTGCAAACGTGAAGCTATGAGGAGGCAGGGAGCTTGGAAGGCGGGAGCTTGGAAGGATTGCACCGGGAGGATTGTCGAAGCAAGAAAGAACGTGGGAGCTTGGGACTTTTGCATCAAAAACGCATCAATATATTTCTCGGTGGGGTTTGGTTTCAATTGATGGATTCCATGGAATTGCATATATCTTTGGCGGGATTAAAGATTTGTAAGGCTATCGTGGTTAGTAAGAACTCAAGATTGCTATTTTATAAAGCTTTATCATGAATCCATCCGAGGCAAAGCTTGTGTTAATAAAACTCTGAAATATGAAATCGGAATTGCAAGAGGGCATGGAAGAACCGATCTGTAATTCTTTGCCGGAGATAGCTAGATTTGCGTAATATAGTGTTAATTTGATAGAATCGGGGATAGGAACAGTCGAATTGCCTCTAAACAAACTGATTTGGGAAGATTAAGCACCGATTTACCTTGATTAAACCTTTGCCGACCGAACCGCGGATGAATCGAAAGCTTATTGCTTTGTAGGCGGTTGGTTGAGGCAACAAACCATGTGAATCAGGTCGAATTGGAGGAGAAGGCCGATTGGGGCCTTAAACGGGCCGATCTAGCCCTGACAATCGTGGAATCGAGGCAAGGGAGGCCTCTTGGAGAGCTGCCAAAAATTGGGCTGGAAGGGGCGAAATTGCTCCTAAGAGCTGAGCCGGGAATTTGAGTGCCGATTTGGCTTTTGAAGGGCCGATCGGCCTCGAAGTCCATGGCCATGCATAGCCGGCCTAAGTTGTTCCTAAAATTCCCTGCAATGCGGTCGAAAGCCGGACCAAAATGGGTTACGTGTATTTTTGTTCCCTTTTGTCAATTCTCGTTTTGTTTGTTGTTGCTACTTTTGTCTTATGTTTAATTAATAATTAACAAGTGGTGGTTCCGGGGAAATAGGAAGTATAAAGGAACCCGGCAAGTATAGATTATTCGAGAGGGTAACTGGGATAGACATGGGTATCGGCAGGGTAAGCCGATGCAAATGCTAAAGATCTCGGGCGGAAATATATGAGTAATGTTAATATTGCTTGAAAATTGCATGTAAAAAGAATAAATGTCTAATGCATGATGAGACAGCTAAAATAAGTGTGGAAGTGCTTGCTCCGAGAGATGGGGCTTGTCTTGGGAGCGGCTTGACGGAAGTTCCAGGCAGTTAGGTCATGAGATCTTATGGACTTTTAAGTTGGAAGTGCGGAATTCCGGTGTTTAACATTAATTGTGCCAATTAAATTAGTAGCTAAGGAAGTTGGTTTTTAATATGGAATATTAAAAACCTTAGCTAACAATTGTTAAAAGATAAATAAAAGGGTGGAACCTTAAAGATCATGAGAAGTTGGGCATCGAGAGCTATATGAGGCCTATGGACTGTCCAGATGAGGCTATGGAGTGGAAGCTAATGGATTATCCTCATGGGAGAATGGTTCTGAGGTAAGTTTGCATTGTTTGGAATGTTGTTTTTCCTTGTTCAGTGAAGTACATAGGTATGGGAGCTACATCAATGATAGTTAGGCTTGTGACTTCCTCAACAGGTTTGGATCAGTAAGTTAGCTACTTCAACATGGGTAAGTTGTACAGGCAACATCGGCAAGAGTATGGTCTAGGCACATGTATAGAGAACATTCTAATGAACTTCACATGTCTTGGTCGTGCATTGTCCACTGTTGTATGGTATTTCGTTATCTCTTGGAACCTCCGGGGTCGGACTTCTAGGTTCGGTGGCCTAGGTTGCTCCGGCATGCTTATGTTCATCTGTGATTCTCTGTGATTACTGTGCTCTGTGACACCGGGCGTTAGTTCTCCTGGCCGGGATTGCTACGTCAGTCAACTCTTGTGAACTCCATGGTAAGAGGTCCTCCAGCGCCAGACGTGGGCTGGGAAGGGTATGCGCATACGAGGTTCACCCCACCAACTCCGCCAACGGGGCTCGGAATGTGAGCTGGCCGGGCATTTCTCTGCTAACAGGGCCTGCATGTAGGCTGGCTGAGCTTCCCATTGTCCCGGAGCTTTGTTATGTTCTTTTGGTACTCTGACTTTGTGTTTTTTCTCCCGATGCTTATGATGTTTCTTTCCTTGTCATTGTCTAGCACTGCACATAGTCTCTTGTATATTTGGAATTGTCTATGTTCTTGTTATCCAAGATGCCCGAGTGTTTCCATGTATGCAGCAGCAGCTATGGGATCCCCACTTAGTCACGAGGACTAACCCCAGTGAGTGCATGTGCAGTGAACCCGCAAGGTGGCGGTCAAGTTGATGGTGGCAATGTGGCCAGGAATCGTGCTTGAGTTCTCGAGCTAGCAGTTTCTGTTGATTTGCTCAGTGCTATTGTGCATGTATATTATAACGCATTGTAAATATTGAGATGCTTATTTGCTCAACTTGAGATTGTAATATACTAAGCTTATGAATATGTTGAATGCCTGAACCAGGATTGCTTGTTGAGCCTAAACTGTGGATTTAATTTGCAAAGGAAGATTTAATTCTTCACCTCAATTCACCTGTGCATAAATCTAGTTGAAAGTCAAACAAGATCCCGAGTTGCCCGGAGGGTCAACTCGGCAGGCTCGTCACACAATTAACGGCATGAAACTAGGAATTGTTGGTAGATTGTGGTTGTTTCTTGTCCAGTCCATGATGTAACACGTGATTTCTCTCATTTAAAAATTTTATTTTCTTTTATTTCTATTCGTTTATATCGATCATCTTCAACTATTTCAAAGACTGCAAAGATTTACAACACATGGCACTTGTGTAGGTACTTTTGGGAAATTGTTTCCTTAAATGTAGACAGATTTGAGAGATTTGACTGTCATATTTTGAAAGGAACACGCAACTCCATTGCATAAGACCATAAGGACAGCACTTTAGAGATAGCTTATAGACCTCTCTCATGTTTTTGTGAGAATTCTGTTCAATTTAAATGGGACTCATGCAGTTTAAATAGAACTCATGTAGCGCCAATTCTCGTATTGAAAGTTGGGAACTTATGAACTAAAGGCTGAAGGATCATAAAGCAACATATGATGCTACTAATGAGGACTTGCAGATAGAAGATGAGAATGATGATGAAGACTATGACATAGCTAGTTCTATGGTAGAGGTAGGAGATAACTTTGATGTCAATGCAGAAAAAGGTAATGAAGAGGGGGTAGATTTTTATGTATTGAAATGCAGAGAAGCAAAGAACACTTTCTTCGAATATTATGTAGATGAATGGGGAAATGTATTTAGAGTTGAATCTGTTATTGTCTTAGGACATAACTATAAACAGGTAGGTGTCCTCAAATTTGAACTATTGGATGACTAACCTGTAGCTAGTGTGTACAGCCACCTTGTGAGATTAGCTAACTTTGAAATGACTGTAGATGACAAGGATTCTAGCTTGTATACTTGATGAAGATACATGCCAATAAATTATATGTAGCCTCCCAAGCTCGACCTAAATTCACTATTCATTTGGTATTGAGTACTGTTCATTTGGTATGACTCAAACATCATTCATAGTTTGACTGGATAAAGCAGAAAAATTGGAAAGAAATGAAATCAATGGAAAGAAATGAAATTGAGGTGCTTATAACCGAATTTGATATTGAGAATGAAATGTACAAAACTGCGGCATTTAATTTCCTGAATTACATATCAAAATTGTAGCATATCTGCTTATCACTGTATCAATATATAACGATGTACAAAAACTGCGGGAAACCTCTAAGTAATGAAGTAAGTAAAGATGTGTCCTAAAGTTTGAAGATCTGTAGTGAACATATATATCCTTGATCAACTTTTGAAATTTATCCTCTATCACCAACTTTGAAAAGTTTCCCTTAAACATTCCAGTGACCATTGCAATAGGCTTTCAACAATTCCATTATTTCCTCCTCCAAAGTAAAATCTGCCATGGTTTTTAGAATCTTGAGTGCCTCCTTTGTGTATTGCTCTGGTTTACAATGTGTCTTGAGAATGTGAGAGAAATCATCAACACGTGCCACATCCCTGATCAATGGCAAGAGTTGTTCCAAGATAGAACCATCTGCATCCAAATTGGACTCAGGTATCATAATAAATGTGAAAGATGGAGAAGCAAATGTTCTGGATATTATCATCCAACAATATGCAACTCCCCTCATATTGTGGGTATTCTTTAAAAATCCTACACAATAGTTTCAAATACAATGGTTTATTAGATCTAATTGGCCACTTGAAAGGCATCTCTAAGCAATGAGACTGGTCCCACGAAACACAGTCGTGTCTGATAACTGGTGTTATCACATCCACAACCATTCCAATTCACATTGTTCATGGATGGCCAGATTTCTATATCCAAATCTACCATTGCTGCCTTAAAAAATCTCAATATTCAGGCCTCAACACAACCAATTTCCTGCTTGTTTTTATAATCCACAACCTATTGTCCACAGGTACAAAACTGTTCCTGTTGTATGTCCTCACTAAAATATCATTCACATCTAAAACAAGAAGTTTCCTCTTCAAAGAGAACCGCGCTATATATATATCATTCAAAAAACATAAAATAAATACAAACACAAACATAAACACAAAGGAAGGTCTCGAGATTGACCTTTTTCCCTTTTTCAGTTGCCTCTTCTTCATCCACATGTGCCACTTTTTCTAGTTCTTCTCCCACCATTTTATTGACTTGAACAATTTCCTGATCAATGGCAGTAGTCTCCATATCTTCAGCCAATGCCCTTCTCTTAAAATTGTACTTCCTTACAATGGTAGGCTTCTTTGTCTTCTTGATAATTTTGTTTTTAGTTTTTACAACTTCAACATCTTTCCTTTTCCTTTTGGTAGCTGCTTTCTTCTCTCTCACTTTGGTGTACTTTCTACAATCTTTTACTTCCATTGACTTCTTTAGAGCATGATTTCTCATTCTTTTACGTAGAAATGAGTCATTATCACCTACCAAATCCTTATCCTCATGAGCCACTTTTTTTTTTTAAATTGCTCTTTTTCTTAACATTGTTTTAGGGTTCAACAATGCATCCTTCAGCACTTTTGCAGATACAGAAGGTGGCACATAATCTTTACTAGCACAGTTACACTTAATAGGTGAAGATTGCTGGTTTAGAGGTGAGTTCAATACATGATCCAATTGTGCTGATAGAAAAACCCTTTATGCGTGTAGGTACATTTTCCAACTTTGTCTCTGCTGTCACATTCATGCCAAGCTCATGAAATAAATCTGGATGAATCGTAGAATCAAATACCTTCCATTTACCTTTATTTAATAAGGTTGCACAAGCTAGATGGTACTCATGACCACAACTCAGAACCAAAGACAACTTGTACCTATCATGGAAAATTAGGCCACAAGCACAACAAGTAACAAAGTTGCAGATTGCTGAGAGTCTTCTCTTGATAGTATTGATGCAAATTTGATTATTAGTCACATTCTTCTATTCCGTAAGATGGATAAGATTACCTCTCAGGCCTAATATTTTACCATCCTTCTCCTTGATCTCAAATTCTAGGGTGCTCCTCCTCATAGTAATGCGTTATACGTAGTTTGAGACTTGAAAAGCTTCTTGAGCCCGTTTAAGTAATATGTCTCCATGGTTAGTGTTTGATCCAACTCTTTCAGCAAATCACCATCTCCATTTTCTACCTGTAATTTATTGAGGTCTTCAAATCCTCAACTTTCTTTCTGCTCTGTTCAATCTCGAGAGCCACGTCGATTCACAGGCGGCCTGACACATCAGCATGAGTCTTCCAAGACATGGGAAGATGGTTACCCACGCTTAACAACACGCCCTTTCACGCCCCCGAACCCGCCGGCCAAGCGGGGACCGCCTGAGGCGGCGCAGGTAGATCTTGCGGCCTTTCTGCACCTTCTGCATTGTGGCTGATCACGCAGGCGGCTGCCACATCACCACCGTCTTGGAGGACATTAGGATATGGTTTCCATGCCATATCCCGCACACACTAATGAACACAACCATTGGAGTCCAACACATTTAAATCAAAATCCCCTTAGACCCCCTTTGGTTTGGGTGCATATTCACCGCGGGGGTGACTCCGAACAACGAGAGTGTTGGATAGGCATATTCATCCCTTATTCCTTAATCTACACCGTATGTAAAGTTCCTCGTTTGTGGGGTATGCAAGTACAAAATTTGCTATACTGTATAACAAGATTTGGAAAATACTATAAGATTTCAAGCAAAATACTATACATATGGTGTTGATTTTGTACGTGCAAAATATAATTATAAGGGGCTCAATTTGCCCTCGTCACCCCGTGTGAATATGCACCCAAACCAAAGGGGTCTAAGGGGATTTTAATTTAAATGTGTTGGACTCAATGGTTGTGTTCATTAATGTTAATGGTAGTCATGTGTTGGTGGTTATACTAAAAAATTTTTGGGCCCTTGGGCCCTAAAAAAATAAACATCACGTAAAAACATGTAAAACATGCAAAAACTCCTATGATTTTCTTTCTAACCTTCAACCTCTCTCACTCTTGCAACAATGCTATATAACCTTCAACCTCTCTCACTCTTGCAACAATGTATAGCAGTCTAAGTTCTGCAACTATATGTAGCAATCTAGAAACATATACCATGGAATTAAAAAGAGGGAATATTTTGTTATGCAAGCCATGAGAACACCTTGGACAACCCAAGCCACTCACATTGCAGAATGTGACATGTGAATCCTGCTATAGTAACACCATACACAAAGAACTCGAGTAACATCTAGCAATAAACCCATTCGATCATTGGTACATAAATGACTCAATTTATAGTGCTTCTAAATAAAATGCGAAGAATGGACCATTAGAGGCTACATTGTGCAAAGGCCAATATAAAGCAGGCCAATATAAAGCCTGCAATTTACAAGCAAAGGAATGATAGTTCAGTAACAAAAAACAGAAATGCACATTCCTTGCATTTGCTTTCAACAACAAAGCTCCAAATTTTAGAAGCTCAAATGCAATACGGCCGCACTTGCGCCACAACCTATAAAAAAGGGGCTGCCGTGTTTATAAATCATGCTCTTGCGAAAGAGTTATCTTGTTGCCAAATTTTGTTCATGCCCAATCATGAAACTGAATATGTGCTCTGGTTTACAGTTCATTGCTAAAATCACCAACTGCAATCAATGCTAACCTAACCTAGCTTCCTGGATAAAAAAAGCACCAACATTTAGCAATCTTGAACTAGCTACATTGAAGCTACAAACGTTTGCAAATCTTCTTAAAAATTTCCACAAAAAATTCCACACGAGGTAGACTCTAGAATCAGACCAAACACACCATCTAAGAGCATTTGCCGAAGTCTCCTCATCTTCTCTGACGTTTAGCCCATCAATAAGCTGATATGGCTGAAGAATTGTGCTACCATTAGCAATAAACCATGCGACAAATGTATCAGTTGGCGAAGTTCAATGTTAAGCTCTAAAGAGGGGTCCCAAGAACGAAGTTTGATCATGATCTAGAACTTTGTGAAGAACAAGCTTAGATCCTAGCATAACTTCCTTAATGTAGATTGAGTGGGGCCCGGCATGGCACATTTGAGATGTAATGGGAGGAGGGAGGCGGATGTGTGGCATATGGCGAGGAAATAAAGAACAGGGATATGTCATGCGGGTAAGCCGCACAGCCGCCACTAGTCATCCGGATCGGGGAAGATATTTTAAAGCTCTGGAGAAGGAAAAGTTTGCGAGAAACAATTCAAGTTCTCAAAAATTAGAGAAATGCGAGGCGATAAACCGCTGAAGATAGTTCTGGGTGGATGAAACCCGGTGATTTGTGGAAGACCCACAACAAAAATCACCAAAAGAAAATCAGGTGCTTCAAAGATATCCTAGATGGATTTCCCGCTTTTTGGCATTCCTGAGCTTCCCTATGGAACTATCTCTGTTGTGATCTGCTCTACTCTCTGATTGGGGCGACATAACCTTACCTAAAATTGGCCAAAAGGCAATAGTTGCCTGAGGTGTTTGATTTAGTCCAAACCGGGGCACACTAACTGGCTGTTCAAGCTTCCACATGCCATAGCCATAGGCCCCCTAGCCCACCATAGCCAAGTGGCGGAGAAGAATTGGGTTTTGTTAAAAAATTTATGGTTACCTTGTTCGGTCGGGCGGGGCCAGTCCGCACCGAACATGGGTATGGCGAGGCTGCGAAAAAAAGCCACCTCAATTATAGACCTTAAATAACCATTTCCGGTTTCTAATCTGCGACCATTCTATAGGAATACTAACACCCGGTAACTTCATTAATCTCGACAACGCATCTTATCTTGCTAATCCCTCATTTGTTTGCAGATTTGCAAGCCCCTGCTTTAGATGCCCTAAAATGCTATCCACGAGGCTTGCATATTCAACCCCTAAAATAAAAGAGGGCTTTGTTGTGAGCCCTTGGATGTTGGACCATTGAAAAAAAAAAGCTAAATCAACGATTAAGAAATGGTGCACTCTAGATGTACGCATTAGTACATCCATTCGAATACGCCATGAAATCTTAGGAAAACCTTTGTGAAAAGCGTACAAAAACACAAAGAAAACCCCCTGTTATTATGCTACATATTCAACCCAAGTATTCACCATCCAATTCTCGGTTTTCAATTTTTGGACTGGTTTTCCATTTCTTGCCTCTAATGGATCATTATCGTTGTCAGATCAGTTTGTCCCAAAAGGCTCAAATTCTTACTACTAGATCGGTTTGTGCCAAGAGAGAGATTAAAAATTGTTAAGTTTTAGGTCATATAGGAAAATACAAGTGAAAATGTTGCATGTCTTGATGAACAATATAATGTTGCCTCGCGCTGGTCGACATGTTGCCAAACCAAGGCCACTTGCTCACGCCAGCAACGACACATCTAGCAACCCATTTTCTCAAGAATTAAGCCATTCAGACAACTCAAAAATATCCAACATAACATACATTGCATTTATCAAAAATTCTATATCTTACTCCTCTGGGCACACAATTGATTCGTTTCGTCAAAGTAATGGCAGGACGAACAATAGTGAAATTACAATTCTCAAACATTTTTGTTGGTGACTATGATCCCATGGCCCAGGTCGAGGTGTTGACAAACCAAGGCCACTTGCTCACGACGTCAAACTGGCACATCTGGCAACCCACTTTCACGAGGGTTAGCCTTTCAGGCAACCCAAAGATATCCCATGCAACATAGATACATTGGTCCCATATGCCAATTGGTCTTCGCGGATGATAAAATTCAATTCAATTAAATTTAAGTTTATCAAAAAGCCTATATCCTACCTCTCTGAGCACATAGTTGTTTCACTTCATCAAGGTAATGGCAGGACAAACAATAATGAAGTTACAATTCTCAAACACTTTTGTTGATGACTATGATCCCATGGCCCGGATCACATGCCAGAGTATCATCCTTGATGATTTTTTCTATCACTTGGAACACTTTCTATAAGGAAATTTTCTAGCTAGGATATTATAGAAATTTCCTAGTTAAAACTATGCACAAACATCCATACAAAGGGATTGCTTGGTTCGAAAAATATCTAAGGAATAAAAAAGGAAAAGAATATAGAATATACTTTTATTAATCATTGAGTCGAAATAGCTTATGAAACCCAAACAAAGAGAGCAGCAAGTGTATTAATGACATGATTAAAAAACCCGCCGAAGGGTTTTCGAGGGATAAACCTTGACAATATATAATATGTAGCATAATAACAGGGGGTTTTCTTTGTGTTTTTGTACGCTTTTCACAAAGGTTTTCCTAAGATTTTATGGCGTATTCGAATGGATGTACTAATGCGTACATCTAGAGTGCACCATTTCTTAATCGTTGATTTAGCTTTTTTTTTTCAATGGTCCAACATCCAAGGGCTCACAACAAAAGCCCTCTTTTTATTTTAGGGGTTGAACATGCAAGCCTCGTGGATAGCATTTTAGGGCACGAAACAGGGCTTGCAAATCTGCAACAACAGGGCGTGAGATAGTTTTACCCTAGATTGGGGGATCCCGGAGGTGTGATCCCGGAGGACGGGATCCCGGAGGGCGTGTGATCCCGGAGGACGGGATCCCGCTGTTAACTGTGCAGTTAAAAGGTGACTGCGCAGTTTAGGGCCATTTTTTTGCTGGATTTTTGCTTGCTGATAGCAGCGGCGCTGCCCTCTCTTCCTTCTTGGCATCAAACTACAGCTCTTCCCAAGCCCATTCCGACCAACCTCGCACAAACCCCAGCTGATTCCGTGGAGGATTGGCCAAGAAAAAAGCATAAGAAAACTTGGCTGATTTTTGCTATAAGGGGCTTTTTTTTTCGCAGTTACTGCGCAGTAAGGGGATCCCGCCCTCCGGGATCACACGCCCTCTGGGGATCCCGTCCTCCGGGATCACACCTCCGGGATCCCCCAATCCAGGGTAAGATTATCCTACGCCCAACAACAGGGATTAGCAAGATAAGATTCTGTTGTCGAGATTAATGAAGCGGCTGTTAGTATTTCTATAGAATGGTCGCAGATTAGAAACCGGAAATGGTTATTTAAGGTCGCTTTTTTCCGGCAGCCTCTGCCATACCCATGTCGGTGCCGGACTGGCCCTGGCCCGACTGAATGAGGTAACCATAAATTTTTTAACAAAACCCAATTCTTCTCCAGTTACTTGGCTATGGTGGGCTAGGCAGCTATGGCTATGGCATGTGGAAGCTTCAGAACAGCAGTTAGTGTGCCCCGGTTGGACGAAATCAAAGACCTGTGCAACTATTGCCTTTTGGCCAATTTTTAGGTAAGGTTATGTCGCCCCAATCAGAGAGTAGAGCAGAAAACAACAGAGATAGTTCCATAGGGAAGCTCGGGAATGCCAGAAAACGGGAAATCCATCTAGGATATGCTGAAGCACGGATTTTCTTTTGGTGATTTTTGTTGTGGGTCTTCCACAAATCACCGGTTTCATCCACCCGAGAACTATCTTCAGCGGTTTAATACTGCCTCTGTTCTCTAATTTTTGAGACCTTGAATTGTTTCTGCAAATTTTTCCTTCTCCAGGAGCAAAAATATCTTCCCTGATCCGGATGACTAGTGGCGGGCCTGTGCTTACCCGCATGACATATCCTGTTCTTTATTTCCTGCCATATGCCACACATCTGTCTCCCTCCTCCCATTACATCTCAAAATGTGCCATGCCGTCCCACTCAATCTACATTAAGGAAGTTATGCTAGGATCTAAGCTTGTTCTTCACAAAGTTCTAGATCATGATCAAACTTCGTTCTTGGGACCCCTCTTTAGAGCCCAACATTGAACTTCGCTAACCGATACATTTGTTGTATGCAGTTTATTGCTAATGGTAGCACAATTCTTCACCATATCAAATTATTGATGGGCTAAATAAACGTAGAAAGATGAGGAGACTCGGCAAATGCTCTTAGATGGTGTGTTTGGTCGGATTCTAGAGTCTACTCGGGTGGAATTTTTTGTGGAATTTTTTAAGAAGATTTGCAAACGCGTTTGTAGCTTCAATGTAGCTAGTTCAAGATTGCTAAATGTTGGTGCTTTTTATCCGAAGCTAGGTTAGGTTAGCATTGATTGCGCTTGGTGATTTTAGCAATGAACTCAGAAACCGTAGCATATTCAGTTTCATGATTGGGCATGAACAAAATTTGGCAACAAGATAACTCTTTCAAGAAGAGCATGATTTATAAACACGGCACCCCCTTTTTATAGGTTGTGGCAATGTAATTGCGGCCGTATTGCATTTGAGCTTCTAAAATTTGGAGCTTTGTTGTTGAAAGCAAATGCAAGGAATGTGCATTTATATTGGCCTGCTTTATATTGGCCTTTGCACAATGTAGCCTCTAATGGTCCATTCTTCGCATTTTATTTAGAGGAGAAAATTAGTGTGCAATTCAAGACCGTCCCAGAGAACATATTTGAGTGCGTGTATGCATGACCTCTTGAAGATATAATCCCAGCAAGCCCACAAAGGACGTGTCTAAAAATACATGTAGCGGCCGAATCTACCCGGTTCGAATCTAAAATTAGAGTTGTTTAAACCTATGAAAAATTGGGGGGGTTCCTTTACAGTCCTTTTAAGGAATAGGTTAGCGCTCTACATTATCTTGTTGAGCCTGAGATTCGTATTCTCTTTAAGCAAAAGTTTTTTGAACCAAATGTGTGATACCACCGTTAACACTACCACAAGGGACCATATGCTGACACCCTTGAACCCGATACAGAGACTCAAACCTAGATTACAGGGACTCAAACCGGAAATCCCAATGAGAACGAAATGTGATATTCTCAACATGGATATCTTGACATTTAGTACCCATCATGTCTAAACGTCACAAAATTAAAAAAGCCTATAATAAACCACGTTATTAGTAGAAAAGCAAGCAGCACGGTTGTAATATGGATTTACCCCAAAGTGTTAAAAAAAAAAAAAAAACTCAAGAAGCTTACATTTTTGTAGTTACATTTGTCGTGTGACAAGCTATTTTACAGAATCTTACTTTTGCTCTCCCAAGGAAACCCACACAACTGGAAAGTTTGCATCTGAACCTCCTGTTACTCTTTCCACCTCAAGGACAGATCTCTGACAATACTTTGCAGCTCTGCTTCAGAATTCAACTCCCTTGATCATATACATGTGGAAAATTTGACCAGATTTGCTAAGTAATGATATACTTGAGCAAAAATGCAGAAAGAAAACAAGCAACCATTACTCCAATGGCCACCAGATTGCCATCCTTGAGCACAGACTTCAGGGTCCCAAAAGTAATATCCTTGGCTATTCTGCTTCCATCTTCAATCAGCAAATCAACCCTTGTCATTTTTCTTCCACATACAAATTCAAACAATAAAGCAGTGATCCATGTCATGATCATGGCAGGCATTAGGGATAATAACAGCGCCACTATTGCAAGAACCCCTGCTTCCAGACCTAAATAAAAAGAAAGCCTAAAGATCGGCCATTGTAGGATCATTTTGGCAAAATTAACCGCATCATACAGCTTAGCAATTCTACAAATAAGAATCAAGGACCAAAATAGGGCTAACATGCTTGCCATAACACCTCCCATCCATTCAGACCGCTTGAATCTGAGGCTAATTTCGTTGTATGAGGCAGCTACGTTCTGATAATAGTCGGTATGGGTTTCTTCCTCCATGGCTGGCTTAAATAAGGAGCTGCGTCAAAGCTTCAAAGGGATTGATAAAAAAAAGGGCGTTTTGAAAAAGGGAAAAGACAGACAAGGAAGCGCGGGGCGATGTTTCTACTGGGATCATAGAGGTAGAAAGGTGACCTGAGCATGGCTATGGCGTCGGCGAGGAAGGAGACGCCGGTCAGGGTCGCCGGAGTTGAAGAAGCTCCCGTAACGTGGACGCCTCTGCATTTTTTTGAGTTAAACCTTATACATTAATAAAAACGTTTTTGCAATGGTCGAATTGGCGGTGGGTTAGGGTAACTTGGAATTCTTCTTCTTCACAAGCACGTTGTTTTTTTTGTTCCATTGTCTCCAGCCTTGCGTCTGGACTATGATCATGCTGCGGTCTATGCGAGGATGCTTGAGCATGAGCTGCCGGGAGTGCTGCAACTCCCCACACTTCAACAGCAGACGGCCCAGCTGAACCAGCTCCTTTTGAGGGTAGGGGACAGATGCTTTGGGAGAGGCCGCTCTCGACGATCCACAGGGGCTGCAACCACCTTCCCCCGCAATCACCGGGTTCGATGATCTATATGCTCTGAGCTGGAACGATGGCTCCGCCAAGTCTTTGGACCCCACCATTCGCCCGCAGTCGTCCGTCAATACCACCGCCCTTCCTCAAGACCAAGAAAGCCGTGTACCTTTGCGGAGCACGTAAGAATGATGTTTGGTCTTCTAGACCGCCACCCTAGGGCCTTCAGGAGAAAGGTCTTGAGTAAAGTCCTGCAACCCACGTGAAATATTACCCCTAACAATGGGTGAGATACTTGCGCACGGTGTATGACCCAATGGGAAGCCGGCACCCGGTACTCCCATGTGCCTAGCCTATCGGTCATTCTTGAAGGGATGTCATAATGGGCACCAGCGCAACGCCAATCGGGGAAGGCGGCAGATTTTGGATGGTATGCGGCCCGCAGAGCTTCTCAAGTGGGGTCGGGCCCCCAATGGTGCCTGCTTCACAAAGACTCTTCAACGGAGGCATTGCAAGAAGGCTTCCCCGCATTGGACTACCACGAGTTGTGCCCATATACAAAGCGAGGACCCCACAACACCAACTATCGCATTACCATTATGGTCGGGCTCGGTTTCTGCCAAGTTGCTTGCGGGATTCTTGAGCGGCGATTGACACTTTGGGCGAGGGATGGAGAAGTGCGGGCTCTCACGCAGTAAAGTTCGCCCGGCGCATTCTACTATTGACCATATCTTCACTCTGCGAACTCATAGAGATAGCCTAATCGACGCCGGATCAGCATCAAGTTGCTTTGTGGATTTCGCAAAGGCTTTTGGACACAAAGGCTCTCGATAAGTTGTGGGACGATTGAGACAGCCTAGGGACCCCGTCGACTTGCGTAATGCTATATACGTATTATACGCAGGCTTGCTCCGGCTGCCTCGCACCATCGGGGAGCCCGTTGTTAGTAGCATTGGGGTGCGCGTGGCTGCCCTCTCTCCCACGCTTCTTCCGCTTACATTGACCACCTAGAAGAATGGCTAGCCGAAAGCACGGGGAGGCGCTCAGTTGATGCACCACATAATCCGCAACTCATATATGCCGATGATGTTGACTCGCCGCGCATATACCCCGTGAGGACATGCAACGCCACCGGATGCTTTGGACACTTTCACCCAATTCACCGACATGAGTTAACTTGGCCAAGACAAGGGTGCTGGGTCCCATCATCCCAAGACCCACGCCTTCCCTCATTCACTTACCAGGGTGTAGTGGAGGTGGCTCGATCTTATAAGTATTTGGGCATTGAGTTTTCTACTACCACACACCGATGCATCCATCGTTACGTCACCGCAGCCGGAAAGCCCCCGTATGCAATGCAAAACAACAAACACAAGGCAGTAGTATATGCATGGGGTCACCAGCACACTTGTTCGGTGGCCTTGGTTGAACCGTCCTCCTCTATGGGGCGTATGTGGGGCCAAAGATATCCCTCACCACTTGGAACAATCTAGAGCAGTGCAATGAAGGCCTTCTTGGCCCGGCACCGGGAGTGAAATCCACGGTCCCATATCAGATCTTGCTCGTGAGACAAAGCTTCCTTCCATTACTGAGGGTCTGCGCTGAAACGTCACATTATTTACTTCCGTAAGGTGGTGGCTATGGATGAAGCCCTACGCCCAACCTTGCTTTGGCAAAGGGCGATGGGCCCGCAAATACTCAAAGCTCGCTGGAAAGACAAGCAAGCCCGCTGGTTCTCGCTATGGAATGTGCAGCAATACGATGTGGACCGCCCATACACCGGCGAACGCTACGCCTTGAAGCATTACTTGATGCTTGCTTCATGGCCAAGCTTTGGGATGCTGAGAGGCCCTCTCACATGTCAAGGTGGCAAATTATCGGCAGCCAGTTAATCCCATGCTCAATGGGGCCCACACCACTACCTGCGCACCCATCTACCCATGAAAAAGTGCGGGTGATTGCTTCCCCATTCGCGACAGGTGCACACCACCTCCACATTGAGACAGGAGATGGATTCGGAGCCGCGGAGGACAGAGTCATCTGCCGCCAACAGGCGCCATTGAGGATGAAAGTCATGCCCTCCGCACTGCTCCGGCCGCGCATTTGAGCATATCCGCTTGGTATGCTGCTCTGCTAGTTGTGCCCCATCGCCTTGCATGAGATAATCGAAAGCACGGCCTCTGAGGGCTTTGTTGGGATCGTTACCTCAGGGAGGTAATGGATACGCGGACTCAGTTATGCCCCCCTGTCCGACATTACCCTCAGTTGTACTTGTGATTATGTATATAACTGTGCAGTATGTCAGCATCCTTATTGCTACTAAGGTTTTTTCCCCCGAAAACCCTTCGGGGCGGGGGTTTTTTTAATCCTGGTAGTAATACGCCTGCTGCTCTCTCTTTGTACTTGGGTCCCATAGGCCAGTTGGTCTCCGTGGACGATAAAATCATATTCTATTCTATTCTATTCTATTCCATTGTAGTGTCAAAATTGGCACAACTTGCACTCTCAAATTTGCAGATCTCCATCTTATCTGCACGTCTTATTCGATCGTCAACAATGGGAGACTAGTTATTACGTAGACACAACATGGAAACTGGCTCAACACATGAAATTCTTCAATCCAGCACGTAAACTCCAATATCCTTGTTTTCAGGAATGAAACTAGGTTGCAGATTCTTAGCTAGCAAAATTTGTGCGGGCCATGAGCTCAAAGTAGGTGGAGGCTTGAATTTAGAACGTATCATCGCCCGCACAAAAATTCAGCCAAAATCCCAAAATCATTTCCAAAAACGATGAAAAAAACTACATGAAAGACGTGAAAAAAACGATGGGCGGTTACGCCAGCCATCATCTAAAACGGACTAGAACTCTGCTAAAAGCATAGGTCCGAGTGTATGCTTTTGCAACCCACTAGCATACTTTTGCCCACTTCAAAGTAGGGCAATGATTATCTAATAGTGCTTAAAAATTAGCTATAAAAAATCGTAAAATCACACCACTTTTTAGAATCCTACTTCTTAAAAACAAAAGCACCTTCTTAAAGACTACATTCTCTTTTAAACCACACCTCAAAAAACTACACCTTCTTAAGAGCATAACCACCCTCAGAAAACAAAAGCAACATTCGGTCCATCTGTCACACTTGTTCAAGGTTTTGGTGGAACCCTTTCTTTTGTACGGGATCAAAGTCTAGGAACCTGTCATATCCTTGACCAATAAAATGGAACGATTACAGAAAGCTTTCGAGCTCAGTGACTTCTGAGAAAATCCATAGTCCCCTACCAGATTCTTCGGATCGGACACAATCGACTACCATAGGAGACATGTTTCTTACCTTTATAGTGGGCCACACTCGACTGCCATAAAATATACTTTTAAAAGGTAGTTGCTATAGGCAATGATTGTCTCCCCAACCTTGTTTATACAGTGGCCATGGATCCGCAGTGTCTCAAGGCCTGCTGGAAGAAGAGGCGAGATCAATGGTTCTCCTGATGGAAGGTGCAAGAGCATAGCATACAGGTGGAAACTGAAGAGCATCAGCATCACTTATGACAGTACCTTGATATTTGCTTCCTTTGAAGGAATTTGTCATGTAATATTGACTTATGGTCAGGATAAGAATTTGACACAGCGTGATTAAACACCCGCACTGCAATCGTGAAACATTGGTCTAGATCAGTTGTTGATGATGAAGTACAAAGACGACACAGATTCAAGTTATTGAAAAGCGTCCTGAGTATTTATGCCTTGGGCTTATATCATTTAATTATGGTCGAAGCATCAAAAATTCATGAAGGTTAGAAACCATTGGAATGTGAAGGTTATTATGTGATATTACATGATTGGATTATATTGGCTTATTAAGGAAATTATATCGTAGATGAACATTTTGAAGGCAAATCGTCTTCGAACATGGCGACGGACAAATGATCGGACTCGATAGTTATAAACTCAAGAAGAAAGCATTAGGTGATTATCTCAAGCATTCACATGCAATTGTAAAGGTTCAAAGATAAGTTTGGGCTCTAATGTTAGTTTGATTTTAGATGAACTATGTTAAAGCAAATATTTCTTCTACAAAAAGATTTGTTTTATCAGAAGAAAAACCGGCACCTCTCGCTTCATTTATATTCATTTATGATTGAGGCTATAGTTTTGAAATATGAAATAATGATTTTGCCTAAGATTTTGAGGGAATATCGAACCTCTATAATGAAGTTTGCCTAAGTTTTTAGAATACGAAAATACGGTAGAGCTCTAACCTCTACCAAAATAGTTCAATGTTCTAACTAAAACTACTTTAACCAATATACCCAAAGGAGTTAATGCAATTATTTTTTATCTTGAATCTATGTTTTCTTTACAGCAACTTATCCAATTGTTTTAGGGATATATGGTCTATCGTTTCAGAATTTGTTATTTTTACATCCATATCAAATCCCCCCGACATATTCCTTAGTTGTGCATATTTGGATTCCAAGGTTCAAGATGCAACCCTACACCATCCTTAAGGCCCCGAAGGGGCCAAAAATTTTTGTAGTTAACACAAACCATTAACACACAACTAACATTATTAACACAAACCATTGCATTTGACACATTTAAATTAAAATCCCCCTTAAACCCCCTTTCATTTGGGTGCATATTCACACGGGGGGTTCTTCGAGCAATGAGAGCTGTCGGATGGGCATATTTGCCCTTTATTCCAAGATTTAGACCGTACATCTCGATCCTCGTTTGTGGGGTATGCATGTACAAGTTTTTGTATATTGTATATTAAGGTTTGCAAAATACTATAAGGTTTGAGAGAATGTACTTAATGGTGTTAACTTTGTACATGTATTATAAATTTTTTGAGGCTCTCGCTGCCCGAAGTAACCCCCCGTGTGAATATGCACCCAAACAAAAGGGGGTTTAAGGGGGATTTTAATTTAAATGTGTCAAATGCAATGGTTTGTGTTAATAATGTTAGCTGTGTGTTAATGGTTTGTATTAACTACAAAATTTTGGCCCTTCGGGGCCTTAAGGATGGTGTAAGGTTGCATCTTGAACTTTGGAATCCAAATATGCACTAAGGATTTAATATTTGAAGTATACTATAAATAACAGATAACCATCCTTTAAATATTTAGAAGCTCACCTTGCCCCCGCCCCGCTTGAGCCGGGCGGCTTCTATGGTGAGAGCATGCCCGATCGGTGGAGCTTTTAGTGAGGAGGCACCATGCCACCGGGAGCACTTTCCCCGAGGCACCTCCACCGGCGAGCGCCCGCCCGCCTGGAAATCGGGCTGGGCATTGGGGGCGCCGGCTTCCAAAGACCCGGGCCAGAAGAGGTTACTTGCCCGGTATGCTCGGGTGAAGTCTTGTCTGTTGGAGGTATGCTTATTGCTTTTTGCAATAGCATGGATTTTTGGATGCGTAGTCATCCTGGCAACAGTTTTTTCCCAGGTGGTTTTTAATCTGGGCCATGGTGATTATGGTTTGTTCTGTGGGCTTCGGTCCTTGTTCTGGTTAGGGACTTCGGTCCCGTTTTGTACTTGTGGTCCCATAACCCGATTGGGTTCCGTGGACATTAAAAGTTTCTTCCTTCCTTCCTTCCTTCCTTTTAGAAACTTCTTCAAATACATTAGCTTGAACATTAAAAGGCCCTGGTTGGTGTGGTTGATTTGGAAGCAAATGCTATTATGGATCTTTCAGGGATTCAAGAAATGCGGCTCTCGATTCCTCGACTCAGTACAAGCTATTTCAAAGCTTTCTCGTGCCCGGATTAGTAGAGCGTAAGTTTGCCATTTGGCGGACTTCTTGGTGTTGTAGATGGTGATGGTCGGGCTTTGTACATCGTAAGAGAGTTGCGCTTTTTGTGAGTTTGTTGTGGAGGTCGAGGTATCATTGCCTCTTTGGGGCGCTTCTCCTTCCTCCTCACTTGCTTTGTAACATTACCATTCTTGTAATATATTGATGACACAGCTTCTTCAAAAAAAAAAAAAAGATTAACTAATCTAGTAGGTTAACCAAATTGGAACAAAGGGTATAGCAAATTCACCAACAAAATTATACTGTAGGGATCTTCTAAAAGAATTTATATTTCAAGGCTTTACAATGAATCCGACCAAATACCATTGTTTCCTCATCTAAATTGATTGGCTGTTGCTTCATGGTAACCGGTGGTGAGGTTTTGAGAAGCATCTAGCCATCCCTTTACATATATGATAATAGAATAACAGATAATATAATAATGGCTAGAGTTATATTTGTCGGGCCAGATCGATACACGTAATATTCAACAACACTTCTCAAATATAAGCCATAATCACGCATACTTTGATGATAACCTAACCATATTCACGCTTTAAAATTAAATAGACAAAGCGCCACACTTGAATCTTCTTCGCACCATGGACCTTGAATCCTCAACACCGCAAGATCAAATTGGCTCTTCACAACACAAATCAAATGCAAGGTAACCGGCACTACCTTTTCAATCGCAGCTTGTTGTAACCGCACCGCTTTTCAAATGATCGTTTTTTGGAAAGATTCTTCTCTAGGACCATTACGATTCTCTAGACTAAACACCATAACATTAATGAGATTGAAAAATTGATAAGTTTATAAAAGTATGCAACCCAAACCATTATTGAACATACTCTTTGTATTTGTTGCATTGTATTTCTTCATCACTACTTGAACTCGATTCAAGACGACGATGCTCCTTAACCTTTTCCTCTTTAACTTTGTTGAGGCCATTCCTTTCAATTTCTATAGCAAAGATATTTATTGACTTGTGGGATTATCCTTGGTTCTTTTTTTTCTCTCACGTGATTGGTCTAAGTCGCCTTCGGATGAATGCTCTACTGCTCCTAGTAGGACTTTTATTGACAATAGGGTTATCCTTGGTCCCCTCTTTTCATCCTTGATCCCTCTTTTCTCACGGATTTGATCTAAGTCCTGCTTCAGCTTGATTGCTCTTCACTCTTCCTAGAACTCATCCATCCTATGTGTCTATTCAAGCCATCGCTAGTGATTTTCTTTGACATTGTACTAGATTCCCACTTCACTTCGATAATTTGCTTCCCTAGAGCATGTGCTTGCTTCCTTCCCCTCTCGCTTCTATCGAGGATCCGCATTTTTGTGCACCTCCTCAATCTCATCTAAGGGTTCTCGTGTTCTAACAAAGTTTGGCCTTCCTTTCGCGACTTGCCGAATTTCATTACAACGATCGTAATGACGGCCATGGATAATATTGCATTTTCTCGGACATGCTTAATAACTAGGTAAGAATACATGC
The DNA here is from genome assembly GCA_021234155.1 of Isoetes taiwanensis. NCBI lineage: Eukaryota > Viridiplantae > Streptophyta > Lycopodiopsida > Isoetales > Isoetaceae > Isoetes > Isoetes taiwanensis. The sequence continues at coordinate 884,143 of JAJEKV010000035.1, read as the reverse complement.
TGTAGATGCAAAATTCTAAGACTTCGCTTACCAGGCCATGATAACTATTTGAAGGTGCGCCTTCATCAACATATTTGCCTTTTTTCAGAACCTCAGAATTGCGAAATCACCCACACCGAATACTTGATGGGCTTATCTCTGAATAGCACAAAAGCAAGAACTCCAGGAGATCTTCTGCCAGACTAGGAAGGGTTCTTCACGATTCTTCAAGATCTTCAAAAAAGATTCAAAGATTTCCATTTAATCTACTTCTTCTATAGCTCTAATGCCTAACGGCTATTGCCGATACTCTAAACCGATGCCTTGAATGCTCGAACGCTTAGTCAGCTTCTCCTATATCCGCCTCCTCCATCCGGGTCGACCGCCTCCTCAACCGCCGCCCCGACCGATCCCAATGCCCTATCAGATCCAATTGGCCGCCCTCCTGCTCTGATGCTTTGAAAACCCTAAAATAACCCTAAAGAAATAGAAATAAAAATGAAAAGAAATAAAAATAATAAAAATAGAGGAATAAAAATAAAAGGGGGTAAAGCATTGGGGATATGGAATTTAGACAATAAAATGCTGGTGCACTCTAGATATACCGATTAGTATGCCTCACAAAATAATACCATGAAATCATATGAAAACCATGCCAAAAAGCGTATAAAATTACAAAAAAAAACCCCAATTATAATGCTAGATATTCGTAGATATAGGAGATCCACAAGAAGATTAAAATGTATACTGCGTGCCTGGACTTCAAGTGATACAAGTCCATTTGAAATGCATGTAGGTTCATAAAGTGATATTAATTGTGCATTGAAAGTTTCATGCAAAATGATGCTGGTTTTTACTTTCTTAAGACCATGCAAATTGATGTTGCTTTCGCAATATTGCCAGGTCCTATATTTGAATTTGTCTCTTCCTATTTTATAACCTTTGCCTTTATCTTAGAAATTTTCAATCTATAAATTATTTTGCCAATCTATAAATGGTGCTATAGAAAAAGAAACATGCAACTTAGATTTCTATATTCCTACGGGTGCATGAAGTTATATAGTTGGTATTTGAATATCTAGGCATTTGGGCCTGAAAGCTGGGGAGGGGGGAGATGAACGTTAGGCGCTTTCTTTGGCCGAACTCCTGCGGCATAATACCGCACTGATGGATGAGGCCTTCTTGGAGGTCGCTCTCCGTGGTCCGGGCTTCCCGGATATCCCCTAACTTCGATGTGACAAGATTGGATTGGATAACTTAATCATCCAAATGCATAATTCCGTAACAAGAATTGATTCAAGATCAGCTTTTAGCAATTTATCTAAGTATTCTCTCGCTCGATAGAGTAGATTCTTTAAGAGTTTCGCCCATAATTCTGGCTACCTTGCCTTAGGAAGATTTTCACCTAAATATCTTCAAATTTCAAGATCGAAAGGTTCGATTGAGCCCATTCTTCATCGACAGATTTCTTCAATTCTCCGCCAGCTCCTCGGTTCTTCACGGATTTACGATCCTTGTGTGGAGATTTATGGGAAAACTAAGAATGTCCAGCGCATAAGAGAAAAAAATGGTTCGTGGCTCCCCAAAAATCCAATTGACAGAGAGAAAGTTCTAATCATCGAGGACGATGAATGGACGAATATTTTTTGGCTGGAAGACAGGAAAGATAAAGTGTGGGAAAAGATGAAAACTATGTACATCACCTTTGCGCTTATTCAAGATCAACAAAAAGTCTGCCGCAAATGCATGGATGTTCTTGGAGATGGAGTGATATGTGATACCTTGGACAAGATGAGAGCTTTAGAGAAGGATTATGCCCTACAGAGAGCAAACGAATCGCGGATCGGGCTTGGAATTTTCTTGAGTTACTTCAAGAGATGGACAGAAATCTCTGTAAAAGGATAATGGTTAAGCAAGGCCACTCCAAATCAGATTGTTGCAGCCTTAAGAATAATATTTTCCAGAAATCTATGAACGAGCTCCTCAATCTGGCAAAAACCTTGCTTGTCGACCTGGAAAACCTCAAATGGGCTGACCCTGACCGGTTTTTCTGTCCCCTGCCTCTTTTCTTTGTTATCTGCTTATTTGTTAAAGTAAGCAGCTTGTTTGTCGACCTGGAAATCAGATTTATAAGGTTAAAGTTAGAGATTCCCTTATCTCTGATGATAATGATCTTAAAAAAGCTGCAGTTGACCACTTCACTAATATCATGGGCACAAATACTGACTGCTCAAACGAGATGATGGATACCTTCATTAATATAAGGAGTAAAGTTAATGGCAATCAGAACGAGATGATCTCCTCCCCTTTCACGGAAAACGAGCTCAAGGAAGTAGTCATGGGTATGGACAATGGTAAAACCCTCAGACCGATGGTTTACCAAATTTGAATTTTTCAAAAAAGCCTGGCCTATCCTAAATGAAGGTGTCACCAGGTTGGCTAATGAGTTCGTGGATTTGCAAGCTTCCGATGCTTAATCAATACTAGCCTTATCACTCTTATCCCAAAAATTGATTCCCCCATCTCCTTTGCTGATTATATGCCCATTTCTCTGACTAATGTTATTTACAAGATAATTGCAGGTGCTATAGCTGCCAGACTCAAAAAGGTTTTGGATTCTTATCAGCAACACCCAATCAGCCTACCTCAAAGATAGATTCATCTTGGATAACGTGGTGACCGCTATTTTAGGGGCTGCAATGGGCTAAAGACTCCAAGCAAGATATAGCCCTCCTGTCGGATATTACTAAAGCCTTTAACACTCAAGCTAGTTGGAAGTTTCTTTATAAAAGTTGCGTGGCTCTTGGCTTCAATGAGGAAAGCATTGGTATGTTCAAAGCTATTCTTAGCAACCTCCAGACTGTTGTCCTTATAAATGGTGAGACCAACCCCTTCTTTCCCATTCAAAGAGGGGTAAAACAAGGTTGTCCTCTTGCACCCTTTCTTTTTTTAATTGTTATGGAAGCCTTGCACAGTAGATTGGAAGAGGCCAAGAATAATAATTCCATTAAAGGTCTTCAGCTCCCGGACAATCCACAGGTAGACCAAATCCTCAATGGACATTTTGCTGATGATACTTTTATTTTGACCTTCTATGGAACATAATTCCATCATCAACATTCAAAGTATCCTCCAAGACTTTGGTCACACTTCAGGATGCAGAATTAATCCTCTTAAATCTGCCATTCACTCTAGGGAGATCGACAAAGGTACTCATGCAGCTGAACTTTTTGGATGTAAGTATTATTCCCCCTGCACTAAATCTAAAATTTTAGGGATCCCCTTTGCCATCAGAAGTAATGCCTCTGATTTATGGCTTGATATTATTGAAAATTTTTATAAAAATGTTGATTCCCTAAACTCTAAGTATCTTTCTAAAAATGGAAGAGCTATAATTGCCAGCTTCGTGATTTCTTCATCTCAGGTTTACCAATCTTCGGTCATTCTGGCCCCCAAGAAGATCACTAACAAGCTTCAAAGTATTATTGGCAGGTTTATTGCATGTGGTCAGAATAAAAGATGCTGGCATCCGGTTTCAATGGAGGAATGCTGCAAGCCTAAAAAGGATGGTGGTCTAGGGACCATGAATATCAGAAGGCAGGGATTAGCTTTAGCTACTAAATACTTTCACAGGGCTTGCTATGACACATCAAGCATCCTATTTCTATTCTAATCAAATACTACATCAGCAAATGCCACCCGTATGGATGGAGGATCCTCAAAATGGAATTGCCCTACTCCATCTTTTTTCCTTTCTCTATCCCTGCTACTACCCCAGGTATAATCAAGAAATGGATCTATGCTTGGACAGAAGTTAGACAGATGTACACTTGGGAAAAAGGTCTCTCTATGGAGCAATCCATATTCTGGAACCCGGCCTTAATCCTTGATAATCCTAATTTATGTCTGGCCTGCCACTTTCCTGAACAAGCCAAATTATGGAAGCAAAAAGGGATTACTCTCATCAGCCACCTTTTTGACAATGGTATCATCCCTTTCCAAGATTCTATACTTGCTGAAGAGGATAATCATACGAGACTGCTTTATGAAGCCATCACTAACATTATCATGCAGGGCAGATGGTCTCACTCTCCTGACCCATGGAATCACAAAGGCAAAACTGGCTACACTGTCAGGCTGGCTTACAGATTCTTGATGAGTCAACAGGAAATCACAATTCACTTGAAATGGGGTGTCTCCCCTGACACAGCCCGATCAATCCAAAGATCAAGGCTTTCATGTGGCAATTATGGCACAAAGGCCTTGCAACCAACTGTAAGAGATTTCGTTTATCTATGACTAACTCGGATTTATGTGACAGCCGACAAAGAGGATGAAGAACATCTTTTCAGATCATGCCTGTGGTCGGAGTGGATACTAGAACTAGCCTCTAATATCTTTGGCCAAAACCTGGTAGCCTTGAGCCAAAAGGATTTCTTTATGCCTATCAACCCGACTGATTGGAGAATCTACATCCTCCTATGGAGGATTTGGAAAGGAAGAAATACCTTTATTTTTAATTATGAAATAATTCCACCGGAAGGAATCATTAAACAGGTATTGTATGACATCAATTGGATTATGAATATTAATGGGTGATATGGTTGTCGCCGCAAATACTTTTTCATTATGATCGAGGCTTGAATGGAAGAAAACAAGGCCGACATCAACCAGAGTGGGTCAAATTCTTCTGAGTCAGGGACACATCGATGCACGCAGTAATCTATATGCACCGTGGTCGTTGTTATACACTGCATTTAGACATCGGCGGGAGCCGCTCGCATGCCCAAGGATGCCAAAGGAAGATATACCATGGCAAAGGCAAGTGTGTTCCTCGTGATGTGTGTTTATTGTGTCTTTCCCACCATCTTCAAAGGGAAAGCAAGAAAATGCACAAATCAATCTCGATCGATTCATTAGGCTCGTGGCTTTAAGGCATCCCGACCTCCTCGCTTTCCTCATACTATTGCTACTATTGCTACTTTTAAATTTCTATTCTATTCTATTCTATTTCGCATAAGCTCACATTTTCATAAGGGTTAAACTTCCCTTGAAAAAAGTTTTTTGTACACAAATATACTTAAATATAAATAGCCTTCAATAAAAAAAAACAAATATCTAGGCATTTAAGCTAAAGCTGGATATCCCAGTTCCAATCAATAAAATACTCTTTTAATAACAGGGGAGGTCTAGAAACAAATGAATTGTACTTAGTGCATTATCATGCACAATCCGGAGGTCTAAATGTTCTCAATGACCAACATAAAGAAAATAATGCATTTAAGCAGTGCTAGACTATGAAGTTATAAATGGTGTATTTGTGGTTTACCATGCAATAATTATTAAAATTCTTTATGTTCAAGCATCTGATCACCCAACATTGTTAGCTAACCTTGATTCTTACATTGCGTGTATTTGAGGTACACTATTGGAGAAGGAATCTAAGTATGTTAAAACATGTTGTAAACGTAGATCATGACTGTTACCTAGAAACATCAATTCCAAGGAAAATACTACATAAAACATCCATTTAAGCATGTCCTAGCTCTCGATAATATAGATTTTAATTTGCTATCGAGTTGTGTTGCCCTTTGCAACCATATATAGAATGGTGCCGAATCCACACAAAGCAATTGGTCGTATCCACAAGCAACAAAAAACATATTAAAAACAATTAAATCCACTCTCTGCATAAAAACTATAAGAAAACAAACCACAATTTCAAGCAACCTTGAGACAATTTGGAGCAACCTTTAAAAGCAGAAGAAACTATGGGAATGTAAGTGAATCTTTTAAAAAAAATTTGGGAATCTTGAAGGGATATTTGGCAACTTGGGGAAATTGAAGAGAATATGGGGGAATCCCTGACTTTGGGTGTCTCAGGAATATCTATGATTCTCCAAGAATCCTAAAAATACCTTGAAGAATTTTTGGAAAATTTGCGTGATAGCATTAAGAATCGTAAGAGCATTTAAGTAGAATCATCCAAAAAAGGGGTAAAATCTAAGGGAATATTGAGGCAAGCCAGGTGGAATCTTGAATCTAGGGGATCGAGCGAAGTCTTGGTAATCTTGAGGAGGGGAGTTGAAGAGAATGTGGTGAATACTAATATCGATATGTCAAGAAGTATTAATGGAACTCCTACATCCTTGAAAAGCATTGCGGGAAAAGAGAAAGGATTTAAGAGAATATGTGCATCTAGAAAAATGCAAGGAATCTTAAGAGTATACAGGAAACTGGACAAAATAATGTTGATAAAATGTTCATATGTAATTTGCCTTTAACTTTTTTTGTTAACCTTGATGTTATATGTTGACTCCCATTGATTATCTTCCACCGGATTATGTGGTTTGACTTCTATCGGCCTATACATACATCCCATAAAATAAATACATCCAAATCTAGACAGACCCCGCATGATATCCAATTTACATTTAATTTTGATTCACACCAGAATTGACTTTGATGCTTGTAAGGTAGGCCTATATAGTATTTGAGGTTTGGTTGTTGATTGTGTTTTGAATTTCGTATAGTCGCTACATATGACTTTGAGTTTGTGATTAGTTCTTCTTTCAAAGTTGATTGTGTTTTGGATTTCGTATAGTCACTACGTATGACTTTGGCTTTGTGATTAGTTCTCGTTTCAAAGTTGATTCTCACTCTTTAGAATTGATTTTACACTTAAGTATCCTGCATATGATGCATTTGGACAACAACTGCTTTGCACTCATTGAACAGATAATGGTTGGCCTTATATAGTCCTTATAACAAGGAACTTGTATAAGTATATATATGGAATTGTCTTGTAACAAGAGTAATAGTGATCCATAGACTCTCTATTCTTTATATTCTGTATCTCAGCTTCCTAACTATCACGTGCAATTGAACAATTCTGGAGACAAACAAGGAGTAGGGACAACCACTAATGGACTCGCTCGAAATGCATTTAGCCCAAAAGTTTCATCCATATCCAAAGACTCAGGTTTCTGGCCACTAGGCAGGGCCCAATCGAAGCTTTGAACAAATCGTGCAAGGAAAATCTGCACCATTACCAACCCTAATGGCATAGCTGGGCACATTCGCCTCCCAGACCCAAATGGGATTAATTCAAAATCTCGACCCTTGACGTCTCTAGGGTCGTTTATAAAACGTTCGGGCTTGAATTCAGTTGCATCTTTCCCCCACACGTTAGGATCCCTTCCAATAGCATATGCATTCACGATCAAGCGAGTGCCTTTCGGTATTTCAAATCCTGCCACCTTGCAATCTTGCATAGACTCATGAGGAAGCAATAATGGTCCAGAGGATGCAACCTAAATGTTTCTTTAACAACCGCCAGGTAGACTAGGTTTGGGATGTCATTTTCAACTACAACTCTGGTTCTTTGCCAACCACCCTATCTATCTCTTCTTGCAACTTTTTCATGATTCTAGGGGCCCTTATAAGCTCTGATAAGCCCCATTGCACTCGCGATGGATAAAGCTTGTGTCGCCGCCCACTTAAAACATCCTACAAAAAAAAAGAGCGCTAGAAGCTAGTGCTATAATAATAATGATTAACAATGACACATATAGAGGTTTTGGATTAAGATCTTACCGTAATGATAGACTTGACATAAGCTTGAGACTCCAGATCCTTTTTACAAGAGAATCTCAAGAAGATTGAAAGGCTTTGTAGAATTTTGAGGAGACTTTTGGCAATATGTTCATCAATTATCGCCTCCAAAAAATTGTCCATGCTCTTCTTGCTAGCTTTCATTCTTCGTTCATAGCCTTGAACATCTAGCCAAGCAAGTGCAGGAAAAGAATCACCCAAGTTTTGGGCACCAAATAAATAGAACTCCTCACGGATCAAGTGCTGGAAGCTCTTGGCACGAGCAGCATCACATCCCTCTCCAAGAAACCTCTTTCCAAAGGCCCATCTTGTCATAAAATTGGTCGATAATGTAAATAGCCTTGCCTCTAGGTTGACCGGGTCTTCCAAATTTTTGCTTTCTTCCAATATAGAACTTAGAGCCCAAGTAATTTCTTCCTTTCAGAGCTCTTTTGGCTTTCTTTGTAGCCTCTTTTGGGTGAAAAGTTCGAGAGTGCAAAGCTTTATCACCCTCCAATGCTTCCATAATGCCCAAAGCCCATGGTTAAAGGAGCCATGATTCGAAAGCAAAATGGCCGTGGTTAGCCTCAAGCAAATGCAAAGTCATGAGTCTTCAAAACTTCCCTGGCCATTTCTTTTGAAGACACCACAATAGCATTTATATTCCCTAGCTTAAGAGACATGAGCGGACCATGCAGCTTGGCAAGGCGTCCTAGGGCTTGATGAGGCAAAGCTCCAACTAAATGAAGGTGGCCTATAATTGGAAGCCCCTTTGGAGATGGAGGCATCTTTGAATGATGCCTTCTCTTATCAAACAAATATATGCATACAACAAAGAAAGTAAGGATGAAACCATAATACCAATCCATGATATTAACAGGAAGAGCTGTCTATGCTTAAAAGTGCCCAACAGGTATTTTATGACTATACAATTGCATCAACAAGCATATTTATATGCTCTGGATGGAACTCTTAGATGGTAGAGAATCCATATACGCGTTTAGCACATTCGGCGATATGATGGGGTCATGTTCCTGAAATCCGAACTTGATTTGTGTTCCATTGTGATATCATGACTATCCTCAGAAGCTCGCTGGAAAAATCCATGAGAATAGAAGGATAGAATAAGGAACATCTTTTGACTCATAGGTGGGAAATAAGTCGTGTATCTACATAGTAAAATGTTGATTGATCTAGTTGTATAGTTTTTCTTTCATCATAGCAATAGCTGCCTTAACCTCCAGATAACATGGCTAGATTTGAAAGCACTTATTTGACTAGAGGTTGGTTGACGCCTTTGATTACGGCTACAACAACGCAGTAATAAAGGTGGCTAACATCCATAAACTAAATTTTCAAAGGTTCATTTTTGTCGGATTACACTTGTTTTCTTTGTACCATTGTTTTCTTAGTGACTGTGGAAAATATTGAACTAGAAAAACCCAATAATGAGTTACTAGTGCAACAGCCTAACCTTGAGTGTCACCTTATCTGAAAGCGACACCAATGATGAGAAATGCGCGTCTATTGTACCATGGAATAATAAGAAAAGGATCCTTGTGTACAAAAGCCATCGCGGTAAATGTCAGACGTGGGCATATTATAGCCAGCCTTAAATGGCAAAAAATCCACTTAAGTCCACAAAAACGCCGTGTAATTTTTTTTGGGCGTGGCTATAACATGTCAGAGACACGGATATACCACGGATATGCCTGTGGCTATAACATGTCGGCGTCCGATAAATACGGTGCTTGGTACAAAAGCCCAGATGCATTCCAACTCAGTCCATCTAAACGCCTCCCTGTTTATCAATAATTCAAGCCCAGCATTGGAGCTACAGCTTAGAGCAGATGGGCAGTTTTTTCCATTACACATTGCATCAGATGGCTGATGGGCAAGAATTTGGTATGTCATACATCGACTGCAGGAACTGAAGCAACTTCCGCGCAGATGTTATACATTGAATTTGGTATGTTATACGTTGATTTGCAGAGGAGTTTCTTGAATAAGAGAATAGCTAAGTCAATGACAGAATAGCTAAGGGCTTGATTTCTGAATATGATCATGTTAGGTAGTTGTGCCATGCGATTGGCTCGTGTATTTAAGTCAATTGTACTTCATTTACAGCGTCTTTTTCTTCCTGAAACCTTGACAATTTATATAGTTTGGTGTAGATTACTTTCAACAAATCTGCTCAATTAAGTAGATCCTAAATTTGTGAAGCTCCATGTTTTAACGATTTCGTGTCAATTTCGCGTGTCATTTTGACAAGCCAGATTTGGTTTACAGACCTATCCCCATACTTACGATTCTCAAGAAAGGCGCTGAGAGTTGCACACTTTAAGACAAACTAAGCTTTTACAAAAACAAGCGAAAGCTAGTACGATACATTTGGAGCAGGCCATGGCATTTCTGAAGCTCTTGGTTAAACTCTGCTCTTCGCTAGATCTTAAATGAAATGTATTTTGATTTGATTGACAGCAGGACAAGCATATAAGGCAATGAACAATGCTGGATATTTGGATACCAATATGGTCAATATTTGGATATTTGGATACCAATGTGCTAGCTTAATTCTGATGCCACTATCCAATTTTGGTATAATCATGTCCAATCCATTTTTAGATTGGGCAGACGCAGCTGCTTTTTGAAAGCTGGGAGTAATTTAGGCTTCCCCTAAATCCACCATAGTTTGCGGCATAGCCGCATTAATTTTGTGGTTCACAGATTTTGTTCACATCTCCAATTTATCCCTTATGTCCGAAGAGGGACGTGACAATTGAGCATTGCTTCTCTTAGAAAACAGGAACAAACAGAAATATAATATAATGATCAAATGTATTGATAAGCAGGGAAAAACTGGGTTGACAGACCCAACCGTAGCATAAATATATAGATGTATATATAAAAAGGATGTCCCTCTCTAGGTGGATCGACCCAGCCCAAGAGGCATTTGTAACTGCTAGTGACTCTTGATCTGGGCCCTCCAGATGTACGATGATGATGCATGATCAATACTTCAACGTCTTCTTCTTGTGTCAACATGCCAGACATGCTTGGTTGTGGCTTCAAGGCCTCCTTCACTAATGGGATCAGGATCTTCATAAACAAATCGAGATTGCTTGGGCTGTCGAAGGTCGTTGGTCATATTGTGAACAGTAAATGGGTCAATCCCATTTGAACAATGTTTCGTTATTACTGTAGCATTACATGGCTTGAATACACTATATTGTATTTTGCATAAATCTTATGACTAATTGTGTTTGAAACAAGTTCTATTAGTCTAGAGATTTGCTCAAGTTAACATCCTATCTAGACTAAAGTTGTTCACTAATAGTAGGCACTTTGATTCGCCCTTATAGATATGAGAGAGACTAGTGTCTATGAATGTATGCTAGCTCAAGTTGAGAAATTGCGGCTAATTTGGCACATGTTCTATTATATTCGCATTTGCAAAGTTGTGAACTTATTTATGGTTAAGCATGCACAAAATAGCACAACTAATATTAGAGCTTAAGAGCTATGGCATTATGATAACAACAACAACATGTGGAAGATAAAAATTGTAGTCAATGCGCATGGCAAAAGCTGTAGACAGCAAGGTTATTAGCTTTGTATGAAACCAATATGAAATAGTGCATAGTGAACATTAAAAGCAGATATTACTCATTGTGTGCCATTGAAGCCACATGGCATACAAAAAGAGGGCCTTGCAACAGATATATTAGTGCTAACATCAGCTTAAGTTGATATGTAGTGTAAAGCCTGTTATTTTATATGATGCCCTTTGTAAGGGGATGAGTCTTGATTGTAATTCTTATAATTGATTCTGAGTTGTTTGATCAAATGCCATGTTAAATTGTTGCAGGTTTAAACACAAGTTCGCCATCATATTTAGGGATACATAAATTATAAAACTGTTAATGCTAGTTTTTCACTGCATGTTTAAGTCAAAATATATAGGAGAAAAGTGATATTGCCATCATTCTTTTCTATGAAGGGCCACAAATAATGATGAAATAATTAGGAATGGGGAAGCTTGTCAAGATACTAAAAAAACCAGTTCATTAAGTTACAGTTCATGATAGACAACGTCATGTTGTCCACACATTTTATGTTCCAGAGGATCAATATATTCTTCAATGTGGTGAAGGTCAAGATGCGTAGATGCTCTTCGCTTGCAGACATGGTTGTTGCACAGCCTGAGGGGATGAGTGGTGATTATAATTCTTATATATGATTCTGAGTTGTTTTCACTGCATGTTTAAATCAAAATAGAATAGAATAGAATAGAATAGAAATTAACGCCCCTTGTGCCCTCAGGCCCCTGGACTTGTGTAGCATGGGCGAGCTCCCTGAAAGGACGCTACTAGCACATCACGCTGTTATGATGTAGCCTTTTCTGAAGGCTGACTTTTCTCTATTACTACCAGCATCCCGCTTTACATCAGCTTCGCGGGCCGCAAGCAAGTGATGCGCCGTTATCAATCGCCTTTAACCGAAAGTAATTTGTGGGGTTTATGAGCCGCCTCAGTGCGGTTCATATTACAAACCCTTTCCCTCGTAATACTTCTCCGTGGTCCGATCACGCCATTCCCTCGGATCGCTGGTCGCCAAATCTCTCAATGATTCTGCTATTGTCATCAAAATATGTACCGTTGCCCCATCTTATATTTCAGACATGTCTCATGTCCCCGTGATATCGGGCAATCGTTAATCATGTGGTTCTCATCCTCTACACTCCCAAAGGTCGCAGATTCTCGTGATATTCGGTCCTCCTTGTCTATTCCTCCACCGCCCTTTTCGATTCTCGTATCATGGCTCCCCATCCCGAATCTAGCCGTGATGTCTCTTCTAGCTTTTCCCAATATGTTATCTCTACATCCGTGTCCCACCCATCGCTCGGTTGAAACCGCCATGAGCCGATTTGTCTTGGGTCCTGTGTGTTTTTGTAGCCATGCTCTTGTAGCTCTTTCTGCCCACTCCTCATTCCACTGCCCTTCGTTTACTGGGTCACTTAGATTTAATCCCATCTCTCTGGTCCATTTTGCCACATCCTTAAACCATCCACTGCCTATGAGAATGTGTGACTTTGCTGACTCAATGATTGCAATACTAGACAACTTCCCCCTCAAGGTCTCCCCAGATTGTCCTTAATTAAGTACCTTATGGTCCTTCCCCATGCTCTCACCTCCATTGGTTTCGGGTCCGCTTCGAGGATCATGATTGTCAGTGGCATATTTGTCCGTACCTTAAATTCCTGTTTGTGCCATATGCAGGGAGAAAAGCAGTATTGCAATTATTCTTTTCTATAGAGAGCCACAACTAATGCTGAAATTATTACGATTGAGGAATATTAAAAAACCAGTCCATTCAGTCACAGTTCATGATAGAAACATAGTGTTGTCCACACATTTCATGTTCCTAAGGATCAATATATTCGTCAATGTGGTAAGATCATGATGTGCAGTTACCCTTCACTTGCAGACATGGCTGTTGCACAGCCTGTGCCATAAGAGTAAAATATAGAAAGATTTATAAGCCAGAAGAACTTGGTATATCATCCCGAGGTTATGGACTTCTTTGTATTGGCTATCCACTATCTGATCTTGAAATTGAAACTCAAGATGAAGATGAGGTTTATTGGTTAAATTTGGTAGATACTTTGCTAGAGGCCCCATAGAAGGAGATGATTATGCACTTGAATTTGCCCTTGTTGATGAGTAAAAAGTCTGTAGTTTATCATTTAAATTAAGTCTATGTCAAGAAGCAGTTTTCAGAATATTGAGAGTATAACAGTATTCTGAGAACCATGGTTTTATTTCTCTAATTAGACAACTATTAGTTGTCATAGACAATTTACACCGAAGTCTAACTCACGGATTCTATCTTGTGAAATCTCATCTTATATTGAGAGACCTAGCCAATCCCAATTTCTTATTTATTGTAGGAGATACATTTCTGGATCATAACAATGATGCTGAAAGCATGAAATTATATTCAACATTCTCATAAAGATAGCAAAAGCTATTCTCAAAGATCTTAACACTCTGATCTTAGTGCAAAAGTCATGTTGAAAGAGGAGGGTAGTGGCAGGAGGATAAGTTGGAAGGTGATGGAAATTAGAAAGCAAGAATAAATTTGTATTATTTTTATGTCACAAACTCTTGCGAGTGTGTTATTGTTCTTGAGGCTCAATCATCATTTATAGGATGATGATAGGTGGACTACTTGGTCCAAGTTTAAACATAAGGCGCATGACGGGGGAGGTTTATGAGTAATATTCTAAGAAACGTAAATGGTTGGTGCCATTGGTTCTATCTAGAAAGAGTTGATGGAGGGTCAAGGACATGACTCGCTCTCTTTGTGAACCCCATCGAAAGCAGAACATAGGTAAGGGAATTTGACATAACAAAATACCCAAATGCTTTAAATACGTGATGTTTTCAATGAAGGGATCTGTTACGTACATATTTATAGCCTAAAAGGGATGTGATGGGGTTACATATATTTTGATGCCAATGTTGGGTAAAACATGTTAAGAATAAATTAGTACGGTGTGGGCTCATAGAGTAATCTTGATGCTATGTGTGCCATCCTTCACATATAACACCATTGGCCGGGATGATTGTCTTAGTGTAGTCAAAAAGCTTAAAGAGAGGATTTTTAGAAAGAATCAAGCTAAATTTGTGTGTTTGCTAATCTACGTTAGCAAATGCTTTGAGTTGAATAATGGTGTCTAAGACCAAATATTTGCAACATTAATTAGCTATTTAAGAAGGTCCAAACTTCTAAGGACTATTGTTATTGACTTAGACATAGTTGCAAGCATGCACTTACGAACTTTCTAATAATGCTATTTATCAACAATGTTGCCACCCCACTAATAGACAAACTCTTATTCAATATTCCAGAAGAAGTACACACATACATGAAGAGACAAGGATAAAATCTCACCAGACAAAGATAATCCACTGAGTGCAGCCACCTGTCTATGCATAAGATAAGATACCCAGATATTCCTCAAAAATCAAACGTTTTTTCTCAGGAGCAAGCTGAGAACATAGGTATGCCTTCGCCAATCTGTCTTGCGCCTCGCGAAGAAGGTCGACACTAATTGATAAGCCTTTGAAGATACACATGTCAACCACCTTCTTTTCCAAACAGACCACAACAACTAGCCTGAAGCTAAGTGGAAAGCCTGTTGCTGCAAGCTGTTACAAGTGGAAGGATAAATGGCGAGAAGCACCTGCTGGCTAGTCAAGGCCACATGAAAGAGAGATAGTAACCATGACCAAACTAGTTGAACTTGGTCACATAGAAAGAAGCAGTGCTCGAGACTCTCAACTTGTCGCTTACACAGTGGGTAGAGTTCTGAAATGCGGGGATAAAACTTATGAACCAGCACATTAACCCGCAGACATCTGTGAAGGAGTTGTCACCATAAGGTAGAAACTTTGGGATAAAGCAATTTATTCCAGACCCAGGACCACATACGCTTCCACTAAGGAGGGGGAATGCGGAGCTGCCAACCAGCCCGAGGGGGAACAATGTCAACATCAACCAGCTTTTGATATAACAAATGCACAAGACGGTGTGCATTAACAATTTGGGGACCAGTCCAAAAAGGCACATCAACTGATTGTGAAGGAGCGTCTGGCAAAAAGTCAGCCAACTTTTGCCACAGAGCTCTGTCCCATCGAGATAGCATAAACTTAGTCTAAAAAGCATCCCAAGTCAACAAGTGTCCAGCCTCATGCCAAGCACCAACTGTGAGAATACCAGCAAGCCTCCAACGCCACTGAGTAAATGGATGTACAGTAGCACACAAAGGCATGTGATTATCCAGAGGAATCCACCAACACAGAGAACCTACTTGTGGACACACACCTGGATTAATCTTAAATAGCACACGAACTGTCTCCCAAGAATCAAGCAGTCCCTTCAAGAAGGGGGAAGCTTTCGGATATGGATGAAGCTGATAAAAGAGACACCAAGGAAGAATCGCCCTTAAGTGCCAGCTTCCCCAAAACGAATACATCGCCTAAGTGCTTATGAACCAATCTCATTCCGTGAATGTACCATGCCCGGCCAAGTAGCTACAAATGAACTTAGATATCATAATTTTACTCAGAATGAAAGTCAATCATACCAAGACATCCAAATAATCTTAGTTTGATACATGTGGACCAAGCAACCTTCACAACTACACTTGTCTCAAAGACTGCCAAATGAAGTTACTTAACAATTATGCATAACCTCTTGAAACTTCGCTTGTGAGGCAAGCACAAAGAGATGCCATATACACATGAGTATTGGCCGAGAACTTCTTAGCGACTACTATCCTCCTTGCCGAGAAAGCTTAGTCAGATTCTACCAAAAGACGCCATGCAGCCTTATAACATCCCATGCATCCGGCGTAGAGATATGTATACCGACAAGAATTCTCAAGAGTTTAGTGGCCTTCCCTTGAGGAAGCACTTTCCACGGATACTCATAAACACAGGGAGGAACATCCACATCCAAGGTCCATAAAGCAGAGCACTTTAGCCACCCAACAAAAATGCCTGATGCCAGGGAGAAAGAGTCCAGCAAAAGCTTAGCATTCTTAAGATTATCATCCTTAGCTACTAGAAAGAGAAATGTATCATTGGCATACTGATTACACACTTCTTGAGAACCATCCTCCATAGTCAATCTCTGAACTACGCCATCTTAAGTAGCCGAAGAGGATAGTTGGAACAATACCTCTGCAACAATAGTGAATAATAACGGGGCAAGGGGACATCCTTGTCGAACTCTCTACCAA
Organism: Isoetes taiwanensis; assembly: GCA_021234155.1. Taxonomy (NCBI): domain Eukaryota; kingdom Viridiplantae; phylum Streptophyta; class Lycopodiopsida; order Isoetales; family Isoetaceae; genus Isoetes; species Isoetes taiwanensis. The sequence goes on along the minus strand of JAJEKV010000035.1, from coordinate 867,762 downwards.
CAGGAAACACAGCCGATGGTTCTCCCTGAAAAAGCACAGTAGACGGAGCAGAAAGATAGAGGTTCATAAGATCTCTGGTAAACAACTCTCCAAATCCCAATGCCAGAAGGCATTTTTGTAGGAAATTCCAATCTATACTGTCATAGGCTTTAGCAAAATCCAATTTGAGATATACGATGCTGACCCTTTAGCCGCGCCCAATACATCCCCTCATAAGTCGCGTCCACATTATCACGAATACAACGCTTAGGTAAAAATCCTTATTGTGTGAAGGAGATAGATTCTGCCAAGATACCCCTCACTTTCTCTGCCAAGGCCTTAGCAAAGATCTTGTACACCGTAAATAGCAAAGTTATAGGGCGCTAATCCGAGATGGTTTTAGGCTCTTTGCACTTAGGAATAAGGGAAATGCAACCAGTGTTGATGATCTTATCCAAGCTCCTGAACTGGCGAAACTCGGAGAAAGCATTGAAGACATCATCATCAAGCCAATTCCAATAAGCTTGGAAAAACTCTGCAGGAAAACCATCCAAGCCTAGGCAGTTATTCTTCTTTAAAGAGTCTACAACAGAATGCAAGTCATCGACAGTAATACTTGATTCCAACTGAATACGATGCTGTGGAGAAATAATAGGATAGATCTTATATAAAACTGCCTCCTGCATGTCCTCTTGGAAGGGCAAAGACTGGTCAGCAAAAAAAGCAGAAGAATGATAAAAAGGAAACTGCTTCAACTGTGCAGCATCAGAAATTTCAGAGCCATCAGGTAGAAGTAGCGAAGATATGGAGCTTGACACATGTCTTCTCCTTGCCATTCTAAAGAACAAGTGAGAGCACGTATCTCCCAATTTAAACCAATCCAAATTGGCCTTAACGCGAGCTTGAGTTGCGTGTATAGATTAACGTTTCTTATTTATGCCAATAACTCTCTCTCTCGAATACCTGATGAAGGGGCTTGTGAACGACACATTTGAAGCTCCATATACAAAGCTAGTATCCGGCCTCTAGTTGCCTGAGCCTTCCTACGTCCCCACTGCTTAGCAAAGGATTTAACTGCTGCCAAAGCGTCAACAACCCCAGATATACCTCGAAGACGAGAAAATATAGAGGACCAGGCATGCCTCCAGCCATCAGTAAACTCAGGGTCTGACAAATATCGAGTGTTAAGCTTGAAATAGGTTCTTGTAGCTCGTCTATGCAAGGGCACCAGAATCGAAAGCCATTGCGATCGCGGATCGATATGGAACTATCCAACATATTTGTCCTTTGCAAGTTATCCAGCAAGCCAGCAGCTATTACATTATAATACCCACGATCGCGTCGAAGCGTAAGCTCTCGCCGGGTCCAAATTCGTAGCCATTACACCACGTAAAAGACCGGGTCTCCACAAACCTCTACCATTCTGCAGCCCCAAAGACAAGATGCCTCCACCGCTACGCTCAAACCCCCGACAATTTGTGTACCTCTACCACACCTATTCGCTTCAAAACTCAACCATATTAAAAATCACCAACTAGTAGCCATGCTACATTATGACCGAAAGCCAAGATAATCTTAGTCCGTAAAGTGGCCCACAGAGAGCCTCCTCCTTGACGGGCTGATTAGGTGCATACACATTCACAATCCCCCACTCTTGCCTCTTATCCATCCATTTGACTATTATCCACCGGCCCAAATCAGGTGGTACTTGAGTAAAGGAAACATTAAGTGAAGGTTTCCAAGCAATGAGGACTCCAACCTTAGCCGAAGTTAGAAGCAAAGAACCAAGACATTGTAATTAGGACCCACAATTGCAGCCACCTGCAGACCCCACCTTTACAAAGACTGCTGTGTTTTGAAGACATCAAATCCATCAAAACTTAGATGATAATTAGATCCTGTTCCTTTACATGGGGAAGAAGCTACCCCTCACGCCCCAAGATAGTATGTTCATCAAGATGTATGATGATGTTCGACATCTATCTCAAAGAAAGATCATCAAGTGGGAGATCTGTTTATTGTATTTTGAAATTGGTAAGGGGAGCCTCCTCTCTGCTCCACCCTTCCATTGTGTAAAATATCCGCTAAGGAGAGCCTTCGCTTTGCTCATCCCCTCCCAATTGAAGAGCACATTAGAATAGCTCCCTCCGTATGCTGACCCGCAGGTGGTAAGGAAGAGCCTTCGCTCTGCTCAACCCTTCCATGTGTGCCTTCAGAAGAGCGCGGTGTGACATGGGCATGTTTATTTTGTTCTCGCCTTCTTTAAACTAACTTGCTGCCACCCCTCATTTAGCGTTTCCCGCCTTTCTTTTGTCTCTTGAATGACTTGCAATTTACGATGTGCCTCATCATCAAATGGCTGATGTTGGGCAGGAAGTGAAGGGATTGATTGAATAGGCATGGAGGACACTACAGGAAGACATGAAGGCACATGAGCAACAGTAGGATGTGTGGTCGCAGTAGAGGTAAAAGTGGCAGGTGCAGCAGTAGAAGAAAGAACAGGCTTTAAGGGAGAAGCAAGGCGGTAAGCAGTAAAAGTATCAATATCAAGGAACATCTTACCTAACTCGGGACCATTGAGCAATAGACAACATTTCATTCAAGCCCCATATATATAGTCAATAACATTTGTCCAACTGAATAGTTCATATACATTTAGTGGCATTCTTATCCATTGGCATTCTTTCCCGCTTTTTTCAAATTTTATAACTCACCTTTGGGGAGGACATCAGTTTGAGCTTGTTATACTTTGATAAGTCTTAATTTCCAAAGTCTACCCTCTTGCTAGTTTATCTTAAATTTGAGGTTTTTTTTATGTCAACTCATTCAATTGTTTTAGGAATGTGACGCCTCCTAACCTATAATGATGCTCCCATCGATAAAAATACGGAAGGGGCCCCTTCCCATGGCTACTACATCACCATGGAAAGGCCCTCCGTTTAACTCGGACCACTTGTGATGGCCAAGTGACCGGGTGAAGGACACGAAGGTGTCATTTGTCCCACGGCTTCTATGGGAATCCTATACAACGAAGCGTACATACATGTTAGCACCTAGCAATCACACGAGAAATAATATACCATCACGAAGGGTGGTCCATCCATCATCATACAAGTAACAATACAATGACAATATAACATAAGAAATGCGTTATAAATAAGGGGGCTCTACCCCGGCCTCGTGACTCTATGGGTCGACTAATGGCCAAGGCCTCCTGATAACAAATGCACGGAGATATAACATGGCATTGGGTGGCATTAGAACAATGGCTAAGTTAGTCCATTCCATCCGCCCCCCCCACACACACTTTGCAAGAGGGTCAAACATGCTATGGCATGACAGTAGCCTTCAGGAGACGCAATCTCATGGAAAAATGAGACTACTCCGGGTTACATCTCCCCAGTCCGATGAGGCAGGTTAGAGAGGCATCCCCTCCCCGAGCATAATAGATCCCTGGACATGCTAGATGATACGTACCACATCCGCATCTCTCGCATCTATACCTTCGGAATTATGGCATAATCCCATGAGGAGAGCATGGTCTGTGTATCGGACTGAAGTACTATAAGGTGCCAAAGGAATGGTTGAAGTACCTGGGGACCCTATCAAAATGTAGGCAACATGTACAACTCCAACATAGAGTTGGCCACTGTCCATTTGGGAAGTCGGTGGCTTGGCCACATCATAAAGGTATATAGGCAATGGGTTTTGTTTCAAGGAAAAACCAAGTTTACACTTTTAGCTAAGTTAGAGCAGAGCTCTAGTATTGTGGTATGTTTACTATGTACTTACTATGTTTGCATACGATAAACATCTTGGAGAGGTAATCTATGCAGTGACACGGGGAGAGAAAGATGAGTGTACCCCAAACTTACCAATGAAGGGCCTGGAATATGTCTAGAATGTGCAAATAACAGTGAATCTGTTGCATACTAAGATAGGATGTGTAGTTGGCACTTGAAATAAATGTCAACGGGCAATAGAATAAAGCTCGAGATGATGGGGTTGAATAGTGCAATAGTACAGTTTCAGGATGGGTAACGAATAGCACTTACCTGCTAGAAGCTCGAATGTGTCTTTCATAGACACCGAAGACTAGATCTCCCACATGATCCATACCTGGATCAGGCAGAGGTGAACCCCATGGGTTAGATGGAGGTGTAAGTTAGAATATATAGGGCTTGAAAATCGATACAAGCTAGGGTAGCAGGAAAATAATCGCCCCGCTTATATCAAACGTAGGTATTTTAGGAAGGTTTAGAAAAATGCAAGGCAGACGCCCTGATGAGTCTAGGTAAGTTACGATTCTTACAAAGACTCATTCGCTAATGTAGGGCATCACAATGGCTTAGATGAGGATGCCAAGTCAGATGCAAAGCCATAACAACGGCATAACGTCATGACAGAGAAACCTAACCCCCAATGATATGCAGGTTAACAACATAGGGGGGATTTGGAAGCAAGCTTGAACATAATTTGTTATATCCTATGGCATATAGTAGCGGCTTAGGAGCCACAAGACGGTTAAAGAATACCTAAAGGTGTAACTGGATTGGTGACCCTTTCGAATAAATGTCACAACGGAAGGGTGAATTATAGGACCGAGATAAGGAAAATCGGCCATGGACATAGAAAACATATTAAAGAAGGAAAGGAATGAAGAACCCTTGTTCATGATGCTTAGCGACCTGGATGGGAAGGTTATTACCTCCACAACCTTTGGATGAGTGTCATGACTTGAAGGGTGGTCTTTCCTAACATGCAAAGATAGATTTCCAGCTTGAAAGGCAGCAAGAGCTGAAAAGCTCCTTAAAGGTTTGGTGCATGGCTTAGGGAAGAACTTTCATTTCCTAGGACAATGTGGTGGATTGAATTCACCAAGAACCTTAAGTGGTGAGACTTGCTTAAGTGGTACTGTCTTTGGGATATTCACATAAACCCTTGGAATATGTAAGTTTATTTATGGAACTTACTAACGCTTAGGCACTAAAGTAATAGTTCGAAATGCTTTGCCCCAACCATATCTAGATACCCTAGAAGGAAATGGCTAGTCAACAATGGTTGGATGCTATTAGACCGTTATGGTAGAACAAATCCAAAAGAGGATAGGCCATCGTCAATTTGACAGGTGTGTGGCAGAGATAATAATCACTGCCATATAGGCGGTGAAGTTTGGCACAAAATAATACTAAAGCTTGTACTCTAAATAAATTAGAGTGAAGTATTGACATTGTTGTGGGGGTTTCAACCCAAGCAATCACTATATGTTACAGAGTATGTATCATGCTCTGGGGGAGTGGTCCATAAAAGGAATACGACCCCTGAGAAGAAATAGTGAAGGGTGGTAGGATTAAAGCTAGACCCATGGTCTAGAGGGGTGTTGCATGGCAGTCCCTAGTCAGTTCGGCCAAGAGAGAGCTATTCTATGGGAAGTGAGACGAGTTAAGACTTGGACACTAAAGAAAAATAACATTACCTATGGTTGTCTCTATGAATTTTACTTAACCCCAGTATATAAAGTCAAGTAAGATATAAAATAAAGTACATGAATATAATATATATTAAGTCATGCCCGAGATGTGCTAGGGGGAAAATATTTAAAGCTCTAGGTTAGGAATGTCGATAACTTGACATTATTACCATTGCATAAAGAATATCAAAGGTGATAGTGTATTAGAATCCAACTTAGAAGTTTCTATCTTATTCAGAGGAGTTCTTTTCCATCGCTCAGCATGAAAGTCCATCGATATGGTTGCAGGAATTATTCCGCAGCGACAGTAAGAACCCTTAGGTTATTCCTACCTCTCCATGGTTGCACAAGTCCAGCGAATTTGTTGCCACCACAGCGTTGGTTTGGGGAAGGGTGATTACTAGACAGAAATCTTACTATAGAAAACAGAGATATTGCATCCATTCAAAGGAAGCTTATTATCACTTTGATAAAGAGTTTGGCTTGATGGTGAGAGGTCAAAGGTTCAAGTTCCCAAAATATACTTTTGTGCTCATCACTTTGGTAAAGGGTTTGGCTTGATGGTGGGAGGGCAAGAGTTCGAGTCCCCAAAATATGATTTTGTTAAAAGAGTTGTGGTGCAGAGAAACAAAGTAACAAAGAATTGTAGTGCAGAGAAAACAAAAATACTAAATGTGTATAAGAAATGTGTGAAACATACACATCACATTCAAGGAAGCTTGGCATGGTGGTAAGTATCTAAGGTTGGAATTGGAAGGCTATGAGTTCAAATCTGTACCAAAGGGGGCGAAAAACATTTATATTGCAAAAAAATGACAGAATTTTTATACGGCAGAAATTCTTATACGTGAAAAAATATGGAGGCGTGATAGGGAATTTTCGTGTTTCATCTTGATACTTCTAAGACTCGATTTTGCCGATCACGCCCCCTTGGTTTTAGAGCCTATTCGATGTCGTTAATGCGTCCCACCTATGCTCCTTGATCAATTAACTGTCTCCCCGACGTATTGGTGTAAGAATTGCCTCTGTCCGAGTTACCTAGAAAAAGTTATGGCCCTTGGAAACAATAGACCTCGTTCTCCAAACTTAACATAACTCTACTCTAATAACTCACACATTAATCTCTAACTAGCTTATTTCTCCCATAACTAGGCCAACACTCATGCTTCCCATAGAGTTGGGATAGTTTATTCTAAATTAAAGTCCCCTACAACTAACCAATCTAACGAGCTAGAATATGGCCAGTGCTATGATCTGGTCCACCAAAATCATGCTCTGATACTACTATGATGCTCCCCGAACCTATATGATGCTCCCATCATTTAAATACAGGAAATTCCTCTCTTATGGCAACTACATCACCATGGAAAGTCCCTTCGTCTAACTCGGACCACTTGTGATGGCCAAGTGACTGGGTGAAGGACACAGAGGTGTCATTCGTCCCACGCCTTCTATGGGAATCCTACACAATGGAAGCGTACATACATGTTAGCACCTAGCAATCACATACGAAATAATATACCACTATGAAGAGTGGTCCATCCATCATCATACAAGTAACAATATAATGACAATATAACATATAAGAAATGCCTCTAGATTGGAACATGCTATGGCGTGATTATAGCCTTTCGGAGACGCAATCTCATGGAATCACCTTATGAGACTACTCCGGGTTACATCTCCCTGGTCCGATGAGGCAGGCTAGGGAGGCGTCCCCTCCCCGGGCATAATAAATCCCCCCGAGCATGCTAGAGGATATGTGCCGCATCAGCAGCCCCCGCATCCGTATCCGACTTAACCCCCTAAATCTAAAGGCCGGCTCACTGCGCCTGTTTGAACCCACGACATCCCTATAGGCACGTATCCTGCGACCCAGGGGGTGTCAGACCCATACCCGGCACCTTCAGTGACCTATAAGCCTAACACACTATAGGAATCTGGTAGCGTGGCCATTTCACCATCATACCCATTATTTGATGCTGAATCACAACATAGTATCAACAGCCAGGTGGGCTCTTGTGCACATGCCGCATCTAATGGGATTTAGGGGGTTCTAGCTAGGAGCATATCTAATCCCAGATGGCCTTTAGGTCTCTACCCTCCTTTTACTCATACAACACAGAAGGAACAGAAAGAAAACTATCACAACATATACATTCAATCCATCTCTCAAATAGAACATGAAATAGAGATTAATCATCCATCTAAACAACCAAGGGTTAATCTCTATCTAGAATCTCAAGCTAACTAAGCCTACTAATCGGTATCTGAGCTAGATCCTCCCATCTCTCAGGTTCTCCATGCCCTGCTGGTTGAATAAGCTCCTTCTCCTTCCAACTGTCCCCCAAATCGAATTGGAGCAAATCCCAATTTAGGTATCCCAAGTTAGCAACTCTCCTTTGCCCAATCGATTTGGACCAACTGTCAATGCTAAATTAGTATTTTAGCCTTTTTAATATTAGGTTAAGCCCTAAATTTGAATTAGGGTTTAGGGTTAGATTTCCACCCTAATAACTAATGAGTTAACATAGCTAACCTTATTAGCTTATAAATAATTACTGCACCATTAATTATTCTTAGTGACATGTCACGTATTTATACCTAAAAAGGCATATAAATACGTGGAACGTCACAAGGAGTATAGTCTATAGTTTTCAAGAATTGTCATTTTCAAATCAATTTTAAATTCCCATGGAACCCCTTGTTAATTGTGCTATATATTCTTTCAAAGCACAAGCTTAATAGTAACATCCATGATTTTAATAACATAGCTTTTATGCTACTTTGATTCTCGAGTATAACAAATAGACCGATGCTAGGCGATATACTTCAATTGAAGAGCCGGAGTGTTATCCTCATTAATGATGAGCTGACACTTGTGAATACCATATTTAGAAGAATGAGAAAGCCATCTCAAATGTCCAGGAATATTTGCTGCTAGCATATCCAAATACGTAAGTAGCAGTGGCCTGTCTCGAAGTAAGAACTTAAATTTATGGAGCTCATGAAATTCTTTCTCTATCCCTTCGGCCTTTTGACATGACAATGCTAATGCATCCTTTAGACTAGAATTTGATGTTTCTTGTAGAATGGATACCACATTCCATAAAAGCCCTTCATCTTCTTGGAAAGAAAAGATCATTGGTAAGAATCATATGGTCCATCATGAGGTTGTGAAGGTTTTAAAAAGATTTTTCATTCCATAGATCGTCTTCTATATCCAATCCAAGAGCTATGTGTATCAGAGGAAAAGTTGGAAGGCCTCCTAGGACTTTTCGATGGATATTTGTATAGATGGAGAGCATTGGGCTAGGAGAAGATGGAATAACTTTAAGTTGCTTATGCTCATCCAGTCCTTGAAAGTACATTGTCATACCATCTATGAAACGCTTCCATTGGAGGGAGTAAGTAGTGTCTTCATGTAATTCATGACATATATCATTCCATCCTTGAAGTATGGGAAATGACTTTAAGTGCAATTTAGAGGCTTTTCCATTCATGACATCAATGATATGGTGAAATATTTCTTGGCGAGAAACATATTCTTCATTGAGAACCTCTTTAGAGTTATCCATCAAGTCATCTAAGAAGACAACGAAGATGAAGAACTTAACACAGTGGATGACAATATTGACATCCCCAGCAAAAATCATAGACGCGACAAGGAAGGGCAAATCAGCAGTTTCAAGCTGCGGAATGGTGATATAACTCATGAGCCAAGCATGTGCTTCATGGCGAATGAAGTCGATTCTAGGATTACATTTGAGAGGCAACTTAGACTTGATCTTAAGTTCGACAGAATGATTTTGCACTTGTGATGATATGCGCAACGAAGCGCGCGGTATGGAAAATGTGGTATTCGATTTCTTGGGAAGGGATGCAGCAAGAGATGTTATGCTTGGGTGGAGAAAAATACTAGCAGCCATAGCTATCTATGATATGCTCCTTGATAGAGCGTATCATACTATATATAAGGGCATTAGGATGTAGAGGTTTCAGATGCGCCCTATCCACGCATGCCCATGGATAGACATGCATGCGAAACACGTGAATTGAACAAGATAAGAAGGGGAAAAAACTAATTAGATTGTCAAAATGAACACTAGCTAAAGATAATGAAGGAAAAACTAAGGCATAGTTAGAAATTGTGAAATGTAATGTTAAAAAAACTAGATTTTCAAGGATGACGACGGCATAGTGTAGCAAGAATCGAAGAAAACTCGATTTGAACTTTGACACAAATGCATCGTTGTAGTTGGCTTTCTACTAGTTGTTGCTGGCTTTCTAGTGATGCTTGCACCTGATGTTGCATAATGCGAGACTCACTAGCAATCTTGACCCAAAAGTCTTAGTTTGCCACTTCAATATTCTAGGGTGGAAAGTCTTTAGCTATGGTTGTGTCCCATTCGGCAATCTTGATCCAAAAGTCTTAGTTTGACATTTCTTCATTCGAGGGTGGAAAGTCTTTAGCTTGACTATGCAAATTTCAGCTTATGGACTCCGCCACTAACGTAGCTTTCTTTCTGGATTCCTCCTAAATCAGTTGAAGACTCTGCTTTATATTTCAACACCATAAAGTCAGCTGAGGACATTTTAGACATATCAGGATTGAAAAACAAGGGCCAGAATCTATGTTCTTTGAATATGACAGGCTCATATTAATTATGTTGCTCAGTAGACGAAATCTCTATCTTGCTCTGGTATTTCTTACGCTTTTTATTTTGCAAGCATCTATTCTTATGTGGCTCCTGGAACTATAATAGCAGGTAGAAGATTACGTCGGGGACCGAGGGACTTCATTCATTTGATCCGTTTTGCGCTTTAGAAAGAGAGGTTTCTCCATCGGAACAAAAGAAATTCTAATTTCAAGGTGCCAAGAAATGCTAATTTAAGTTCTAGATTACAATCTCTCCATGCTCAGGAGTAGGGTTCTCTCCAAGCTTTTAAATGGTCGGAGTATGTTTTTTGGATGCCCGGAGGACAACACGCTTCTTGCCTATTTTCTCTGCCAGGATTAGCGATACGCTTCTACGTTCCTAATGTTTTTAATGTTTTGGCCGTCGGAGTTAATTCTCGATAATCCAAAAATTGGGACGCTTTTTTGATTATGATTTCACCATTTTGATGTTATCCGATCCCCGCTTTAATCGCATCGATCCGAGCCATCGGATCGCTATTCGCGTGGACGAGCCATTATATAAGGCTTTCTCCATTCGACCGTTATCGGCGTTTTCTTCACAAAAAGACGCTTTTCCATTCTCGTTGCTTCCATGGCTCTTCGTCCGACGGATTTCTTCTCCAACTTTTCTGCTGGCTTCCTCCTCCACATCATGGCTACGGGCACATTCCTGGCGAGTTTCCTCATCATTCTTTGGAAGGTACGCTTGTTTCCCTTCACATCTTGGCGCCTTTGGTTCTCACCTTTGTTCTGCATCGCTTCGTTCTCTTTGTTTCTCTCGTGGTTTCGCATGGCTCTTTTTTTCTTTAGCACTAACATGCGGAGTTTTTAGCTTGTTTCCGCCTTCTAATCATCCTCCGTGTTAGGGTCACCCGCTTTGTGTTGGGCTTTGTTATTTCGCATTATGGAGTTTTGGTTTGCTCATTTTGCATTGGTTCTTTGTTGGGGCTTGGCTTATCTCTTGATCATTTTTTGTAATGGTTCTTGTTGTTGTCTCGCCTCCGTTTCATCTTTTTGGGTTTTCCTTCACATCGCTACTAACTTATGAGTTGGTCGGTCCAGTCCCGGCCGGCGGACTCACTTTCTATTCTGATCCTTCCTTCCCCGCTTGCCTTTTTTGCCTTCCCCCGCCTTTGTTCTCAATCTAGTCGACCCCATCCCCATCCTGCTTCTTTTTATCCTTCCCTTTGTTTTCGATCCGCAGCCCATGCTTGTTTCTGGGTTTTTGCCTTATCCTACTTTGTTCTCCATCTCAACAACCATGGCGCTTTCCTCAGCCCGAACTCCTTTGGCCTTGGAGCGCAGTGTTCGCCTTGCATCTCCGCCTGGCCCCAATGCCGCGCCTAGGATTAAGCATTCCGTCCTTCTCTCGTGTTGCATGCGTAATTCATTTTGTTTACATTTTTTCCCGCATATTTCCGCCTTCCACCTCCGCTCGCTGCCTTTCCGCTTGCTTAGTAAATTTCGCCAACCACCATGGCCAAATTTGTTTTTCCTTTGGTCTTGAGATTTTATCGGACGGACCGTGGAGTCCGCTCTGCACCATTCTTTTCTGTTGTTTCCAATTTCGCCTCCCCGACCGCCTTTTACGTCTCTATTTTTATTCCCTCCCAAATTTTTGCCACGTTCTACATGAATGCACCAACCTGGTCGCTTCTGTTAACTATGTGATAGCTTTCTTTTTTGAATATTGTTACCCATATGGGGAGTTGCACTTTGTCTTTTTAATGTTGATGTCTTGGCTTCGATTCAATTTTGTTGCTTTTGTGATAGCTTCTTTTTTTGGGATATTGTTCAACTTATGAGGGGTTGCACTTTGCCTTTTCAAGGTTTATGCATCATATACACTACAATGGTTTGACTTTTTCCTCATATTATTGCCTATGTATTGGTTTCGGTTCCGCTGCCTATATGATAGTTTGTTTTTGTGGATATATTGTCCCCATATGCGGAGTTGCACTTTGTCGCTTATGAATACTCTACCCTCCCATGGTTTGCCTTTTTTCTTCTTCATGTTAGAACCTATGCATTGGGTTTATTCATCATCATTGGCAACTTGGGTTTTTTCTAGATGGCGCCCTCATTTATGAATCATAGGCATTAATATGGTTTGGTTTTTGTTTTTATGGTTATGGTCTTGACGTTGTTACCTCTATGATGTTTTCCCCCTTTTTCTTTATTTTCCATAAAGGTTGGCCTTTTCTAGGGGTTCCTGCCTATGTGCTGTTAGTTATGGTGATATGGGGTAACTCTTGGTTGTGCTGTGACATGTTGTTATCCCGCGGTTCTTTAGGACCCTGCCCTCCCTCATTCTCGCTATTCTTTTGCATTATTACGACAACTTGATTCATTGTTGGTGCCACTTTCACCTATCGTTATTCCTCGCCTTTGGCTTCTCCTCATTCGTGTTTCCGCATTCTCTTTCTTGTTGTTGGTTTCTCCCGCTTTTATCGCTGGGTTTTCATATAATGGATTTTTTTTTTTTTTTGGCATTGTCCTTATTGGGTCGCCCCGCTTGGGCGCCGCTGCCTCTACAAACTTGACTCGGGCTGTCATGGGGGCTTGACTTTTTGTCGTATTTACCTTTTTTTCGCTTTCGGGCTTCCAAGACATTCTTCTTGCCATTGTTTGTCCCTTTAATGTGCTTCATTTTTTCAGGTCATTGAGTCGAGCACCGGCCCATAGCGGTAGCACCTCCAACTCTCCTACCTCAGCCCGCTTTCTCCCCACTCGCCGCCGCCGTGGGTTCTCGCCGGGCCAACGCCAAGCTTCTCTCTCTTCACCGGAGCCCCACTCTTTGGACACCCCCTTCACTTCTTCCATCACCCCCCGCCCCAAGATCATCTATTTTTTCTTTTGTCCCCATCGGCTCATAAGCCTTCTCTTCTCGCGATGCCGGGCCAGCCTCTTCTTCCCACCTCGGGCTTGGCTCCTCTTTTCTCCTCACAAGATGCCTCTCCCGGGCCTCGCCATGCCTCGTCTGGCCCCGCTTCCGCCCTCGATTATAATTTAATTATTGCATAAGCTTCACAGCAAATACACCTAAGCACTCGTGACATCAATGCTCCAAAGAATTGTCGGGCTCAGACCCAACTTGAGCACCTTCAACAAGATATTCGTGAGAACGAAGCCGCCGTCTCTACCCTCCTTTGAGCGACCCTATCGGCATTATTACCCGAGTTTGTTTACGCTGTGGACCTGCGGTTTTGATTGGGATTCCTCATGGACGTCTTGCTATGTTGGGGGTCGCTATTCCGGACGACATGCTGCAGATGGTGGAAGAAGGTAAGCATTTGGCAGACCAAGAGATGAAATCTGTCTTGATTGCTGACCAACACGGATACGACGTCGCTTTGCAATTTAGCGAGTCTCCTAGTTTGAATTTTTCTTCAGACGAATCCAAACGCTGCTTAATGAAACTAAAAATTGCCTAAGAGAAATGCCTATCCTGCTCGCCGGTTCGCCTTACCAGCAAATACGCCACTTTCTCTTCTTCTGCTTCTTCACGCCAAATCCCTCCACCCTTTCAACACTTTTTTGGTAATTAAGTTTTAAACATCACTAAATTGTTTTTACCGTCAGCTGATTCTTCCATAATCACCTTTCCCCCTTTTCCCCCGCCGCTTCCCTCACCCACCCTCAATCCTACCCCTTTGATGGTTTTTCCCCCAGACACATCATCCGGCCTCCTCCTCCGCTACTAATTCCGCCTTGGTCTTCTTTGAGCTCATTTTTGTTGTTGTCTATTCTTTTACTATGTGTTGTATTTCCTTCTGATTATCAATAAAGGATATTGTTTTTATGATGGGGTTTTTTTTTTTTCTTGCGATTGCCAAGTTTTTATCGCCCTTTACTCCATCTCCCTTTTTGATCCTTGTTTCGACCCCTAATTATGCCACCTTATCCTGCATGCCTTCTCCTCTTTACCTTTTTTGGCGCTTATCTCTGCCAATTCTCCTCGCCTTGTCTTAGATCCAACATGGTTATGTTCTTCCCAGGCCTGTGGACCACCATCTCAACCCTTTTTTTCACCCTAAACCTTTCTCTCACACATTACATATTCCTTTTGCCCGGTCTGCTATTCCTCGCTTTGGATCGGCATGGGCCCTTTTATTCGATTTCTGTTTTTGATGCATTTTTTCGTTATTTTATTGTTCCATATATATTGCGCCATTTATGGGTGTCAAGGCCATGTGGTTTTTTTATGTTTTTCGTTGTCAATTTAATTAATTTTAACATGGTTTTATATTGGTTTGTGGCAGCTACCTCTCGCTTACTTATGCCCCCGTGAGGTCCCCTTTATTCCTCTACTTTACCTTTGGTGTTTTCTCCCGCCCCCATCCACTCTCACGGCTTACATAGTTATGTTCCGTCGCTTTGTTGTTTTTGTGTCCGCCTTCCATGTCGCTTTCATATCTCCCGCTTCCCTTTCGCTATCGCAACCTTTTTTCGCCTCTTCATCATCCTAATATGTCGCCTTTGTCCGCGCTATTCTCCGCGGGTAATATCCTTTTTTCATCAAATTTTTAACCTTCGCCCCCCCGGCTTATTTTGCCTTTTACTATCCTTGGTTCGCCAACCCTACCTCTCGTCCGCCCCCCTCCCCCGCAAGACCTTTCTTCCCTCCTTCCGCAAGATGTGTACGTATTGTCCTCTATCCGATTTCACGGCCCTATTCCTCTTTGGCTCAAGGCTGCCCCTTTGTGAAAAGCGAGCTATGCGATCTCCGAGGCCTCTCGTGACTTCAACTGGCGATCTTCTTTTTTTCCTTGTCGATGTTGATATTCTTATCCGGCTATTCCAAACGACTAACTTTGCTTCAAGGTCATATCGACATTTAGCTCGCTTACCAGTCACCGCATGCCCCCAGAACTATTCTCTAGCATCCATTTCTCTGGGTGGGTTCTTATCACCTCCCGATCATCGGGCCAAGGCTCCCCTTCTTTTTTCGCGCCTCCTCCTCTTTTGCACCCCTTATTCTATCCGACTGCCCGCTTGGTATGGAGAATTGCCTTCTCGCTATCGGCTTGGATCCATCTCAATATAGTACCACATTCTGCTCGTCGCGTGGGGCCTCGCAACTGTGGCTTGGGAGTTCCACATGATGCCGCTTCAGCATGGTTATCGCCGGGCGCCTTCCTTTCTTCTTCTCGCGAATATGCTTCGTGACCGACTCAAAATCCTGAGGCTTTCAAGGGCCGGGCTTATAGTTCGTGAAGTTCTCCGGTAGTCGGCCGCTTTTGTGTCTCTTTGGCCCTTCCCCTAACCATCGAACCGAGCCATCGATCACACATTCGCAAGGGACGCAGCAATTATATAAGGCTCTTCCCATTCTGACCGTTATCGCATCTTCCTCATAGCAAAGACGCTTTTCCATTCTCGCTTGTTTCCTCCCTTCCGCCTCGCTTGTTTGGGGCACGCTTCTCTTTGCACATATGTTTGTTCATGCACTCTTTGTTGTTATTCACCTTGGGTATTGCTATAATAATTGCTTTTTGGCATCATGTCGATTATTCCACCCGGGTGATGTGTCGCTTTCCCACCTTGAGGGTGATGCACATCTCATATGGTTGTTCCTCCACCAAGGGGTGACGCCATCTCACCCTACGGGTGATGCTATCTCCTTTTTGCAAAAGTTAATTTTTATGTAGCCTACATCATTGGGGTGCTTGTTGTTGTACGTGACCGGCCGTGATCACCGCCATGCATGTTTGCTTTTCTCTAACCATTTACTGGTGTTTCTTAGGGTTCTCTCTTTTGTTTGCGTGTTTTACGCCGCCTTATGGCGAGGGCCCTTCCCGGCTTTCTTCACCATCCACCCATCTCCTTCTATTCTATAGGCAACACATTCTAGGTTTTGGGCCACCACTTCTCATTAGGGTTTTCCTCGATAATTAAGTTACTTACGCCATGCATGCACGCTTTGGATCTAGGCATGCAACTTTACAATTGCGGTTTCTTTGTTTCTAAGGAAAGCAAACTCGATGAGCGGGATTCGCCGAAGCCCCGGCCGCTTTTGTTGCAAGTAGGCACCGGCCGCAGGAGCTTTATCTTTTGTCAAGATGCCGCCAGGCTATCTATTAAACCTTTGCGTCATGGCCGCTAACATGTATTATCTAATCTAAACAACGAGAATCTTATCTTGCTAATCCCGACGTTGCGGTTACCAATACCATTTAGGTGCCACAAAATTACTCAATAGGGCACATATTCAGCTACAAATAAAAAGGGCTTTTGTTGTGAACCCTTGGATGTTGGGCCGTGAAAAAAAATGCGTCGCGATTAGAAATAGTGCACTCTAGATAATAAGCGTACGGTACAGAATACTTGCCCAATCTTAAGGAAAGGCCTTTTGGCGTGCAAAAACACGAAAACCCCTGTTATTATACTGCATATTCAAGCTGGTAAATTTACCATCAGATTCTAGGTTTTCAATTTTTGGACACAGGGTTTCAGGTACCTCTAATGGATCATTATCGTTGTGGGGTCGGTTGTGCAAAGATTCCTTCAGATGGGTTTGAGAGATTAAAATTGTTAAAGTTTAGGTCAACGCAGGAAAATACAAGTGAAAATGTTGCATGTCTTGATGAGCAAATATAATGAACACTTTCGGTGAGCGTATTTAAACCAAAAGACCACTTGCTCACGCCCGACAACGACATCTAGCAACCCATTTTTCTCAAGGGGTAAGCCATTGAGACAACTCAAAATATCAACACCCAACATACATTGCATTTTATCAAAAATTCTATATCTTACTCCTCCTCAGGCACACAATTGGTCGTTTGGTCAAAGTAATGCAGGGCAGAAACAATAGTGAAATACAATTCTCAAACATTTTGTTGGTGACTATGATCATGGCCCAGTCGAAAGTGTTGACAAACCAAGGCCACTTGCTCCGGCGTCAAAGCCTTTTGTCGGCAGCCCACTTTTCGAGGTTGTACTTTAAGAACAAAGGGAATCCCACATGCAACATAATAGATACATTTGTCCCCTTATACCAATTGGTCTTGAGGATGATAAAATTCAATTCAATTAAATTTAAGTTTATCAAAAGCCACATATCCTACCTCTCGAGCACATGGTTGTTTAAGCTGTCGGGGTAATGGCGGGGACTGGCAATGATGAGTTACAATTCACCAGCACATTGGGAAATTTAGGGGTTTGCATCAAAAAGCCTATATCTACCTCTCGGCATAGTTGTTTCCTTCCATCAAGGTAATGGCCGGGACAAACAATAATGAAGTTACAATTCTCAAACACTTTTGTTGATGACTATACAGATTCGCGGCTGGGATCACATGCAGTATCATCCTTGATGATTTTCTATCACTTGGAACACTTTACATAAAGGAAATTTTCTAGCTAGGATATTATAGAAATTTACCTAGTTAAAACTATACCTGGCTGTCCGCTACAAAGGATTGCTTGGTTAGAAAAATATCTAAGGAATAAAAAGGAAAAGAATATACCAAATATACTTTTTGTTAATCATTGAGTCAAGCAAGCATGAAACTGAGCGAAGAAGGCGGCAAGTGTATTAATGACGCGGTTAAAGGCTGTAGAAGGGTTTTAGGATAAACCTTGACAATATATAATATGTAGCATAATAGCGGGGGTTTTCTTTGTGTTTTATGCCTTTTCACAAAGGTTTTCCTAAAGATTTTATAAAGCGTATTGAATGGATGTACTAATATAGTACATCTAGAGTGCACCATTTCTTAATAGATTGATTGCTTTTTTTCAATGAGTCCAAGCATCAAGGGCTCACAACAAAAGCCCTCTTTTTTATTTAGGGAACGAACATGCAAGCCTGCGTGGATAGCATTTTAGGGCAAGCAGGCTTGCAAATCTTCTAGCAGGGGCATGAGATAGTTTACCCTAGATTGGGGATCAGGAGGTGTGATCTGGGAGGTAGGGATCGGGAGGCGTGTGATCGGGAGGGCGGGATCGTGTATGCCGATTAAAAAGGTGAGCTGCCTTGATTTAAGGGCCACTGGATTTTTGCTAGCGATAAGCGTATTTGCCCTCTCTCTTCCTTCTTGTAAAACCTGACTCTTCCCAAGCCCCATTAAGGCCAACCTCGCACAAACTGGTGATTAAAGGTGGAAGATTGGCCAAGAAAAAGCATAAGAAAACTTGGGTGATTTTTGCTATAAGGGGGCTTTTTAGCGATTCTTTGCTTGTGATAAGAGATCAACCCTCACGAGATCACACCTGCGCCCTCTGAGGATCGATCCTCAGGGATCACACCTCAGGATCCCCAATGCAGGGTAAAGATTATCCTAAGCCAACAAGGATGAGATGAGATACATTGTGAGAGATTAATAGGCGGTATTGGTATTTCTATAGATAGTCATGATTAAGCGGAAATGGTTGTTAAGGTAAGCTTTTGGCTGACCTGCCCATTACCATATGGAGTCTTGCGGGGCCTTTGCGGCGAGCGAAGGTATAACCATAAATTTTTAACAAACCCAATTCTTCTCTAGTTACTTGGCTGGTGGGCTGGCTGACTATGGCTATGGCATGTGGAAGCAGGCAATGATTGGGTAATGCCCCGGTTGGACAGAAATCAAGACACATTGCAACTATTGCCTTTTAGCCAATTACCAGAGTAAGGATATAGCCCCAATCGAGAGAGTAAAGCCGGATCTATGAAGTCAGTTCCATGGGGGCTTCGGGAATGCCGGAAAGCGGAAATCCATCTAGGATATCTTTGAAGCAGGATTTTCTTTTGGTGATTTTTGTTTGTGGGTCTTCCACAAATCGGTTTCATGCAGAATTACATCTTTACGGTTTAATATCTTCATTTCTCTAATTTTTTGAGACCTTGAATTGTTTACGCAGAATTTTTCCTTCTCCAAAGCAAAATATCTTATCCCGAATAACTAAATGGTAGTAAACTGTGCTTAACTTATATCTATTCTTTTATTTCACTCATATGCCACACATCTGTCTCCCTCCCACATTACATCTCAAAATGTGCCATAATTCCCACTCAATCTACATTAAAAGTTATCTTTGGGATCTAAGCTTGTTCTTCACAGAGGTTCTAGATCATGATCAAACTTAGTTCTTGGGACCCCTCTTTAGAGGCCCAACATTGAACCCGCCAAACTGATACATTTGTTATGCAGTTTGTGCTAATGGTAGCCGCGATTCTTGACCATATCGGCTTATTGATGGGCTAAGCTTATTTGTAGAAGAATGGGGAGACTGAAGCCAAATGCTTTCTTAGATGGTGTGTTTGGTCAGTTCTAGAGTCTCTTTCGAGGCCGATTTTTGTGGAGATTTTTAGAAGATTTGCAAGCGTTTGTAGCTTCAATGTAGCTAGTTCAAGATTGCTAAATGTTGGTGCTTTTATCCGGGGAAGCTAGGATTGGGAGTTAGCATTGATTGCGGTTAATTGTTGATTTAGCAATGAGCGTAAACCCGAGCATATTGATTTCATGATTGGGCATAGACAAAAATTTGGCAACAAGATAACTCTTTAAGCAAGAGCATGATTTATAAACCGCGGCACCCCCTTTTTATAGGTTGTAGCCGCGAAATTACTTGGCCGTGCATTTGAGCTTCTAAAATTTGGGCTTTGTTGTTGAAAACAAATGCAAGAATGTGCATTTATATTGGCTTTCTTTTATATTGGCCTTTCATAATATTCTAATGGTTTTTTGTTTTATTTAAGTGAAATTGGTGTGCAATTCAAGGGCCGTCGAGAGACATATTTGAGGTGCGTGTATGCATGACTCTTGAAGATATAATCACCAAACCCACAGGCGTGTCACAAAAAATACATGTAGCGGCGAATCTGCAGGTTCGAATCTAAATTAGGGTTTTGAGCAAACCTATATATGAAAATTGGGGGGTTCCTTCACAGTCCTTTTTAAGGAATAGAGGTTTGGCACTCACATTATCTTATTGACCTAGAGATTCATATTCTCTTTAAAAGCAAAAGTTTTTTGAACAAATGTGTGATACCACCGTTAACACTACCACAAGGGACCATATGCTGACACCCTTGAGACCCGATCACAGAGACTCAAACCTAGATTACAGGGACTCAAACCTGAAATCCCAATGAGAACGAAATGTGATATTCTCAACATGGATATCTTGACATTTAGTACCCATCATGTCTAAACGTCACAAAATTAAAAAGCCTATAATAAAAACCCACGTTATTAGTAGAAAAACAAAGCAGCACAGTTTGTAATATGGATTTACCCCCAAAGTGTTAAAAAAAAGCTTTCAAGAAGCTTACATTTTTGTAATTACATTTGTCGTGTGACAAGCTATTTTACAGAATCTTACTTTTGCTCTCCCAGGAAACCCACACAACTGGAAAGTTTGCATCTGAACCTCCTGTTACTCTTTCCACCTCAAGGACAGATCTCTGACAATACTTGCAGCTCTGCTTCAGAATTCAACTCCTTGATCATATACATTGTGGAAAATTTGACCAGATTTGCTAAGTAATGATATACTTGAGCAAAAATGCAGAAAGAAAACAAGCAAACCATTATCTCAATGGCCACCAGATTGCCATCCTTGAGCTGCAGAACTTCCAGGGTCCCAAAAGTAATATCCTTGGCTATTCTACTTCCATCTTCAATCAGCAAATCAACCCTTGTCATTTTTTTCTTCCCATACAAATTCAAACAATAAAGCAGTGATCCATGTCATGATCATGGCAGGCATTAGGGATAATAACAGCGCCACTATTGTAAGAACCCTGCTTCCAGACCTAAATAAAAAAAAGCCTAAGATCGGCCATTGTAGGATCATTTGGCAAAATTAACCGCATCATACAGCTTAGCAATTCTACAAATAAGATCAAGCTGAAAATAGGGCTAACACATGCTTGCCATAACACCTCCCATCCATTCAGACCGCTTGAATCTGAGGCTAATTTCGTTGTATGAGGCAGCTACGTTCTGATAATAGTCGGTATGGTTTTCTTCCTCCATGGCTGGCTTAAATAAGGAGCTGCGTCAAAGCTTCAAAGGATTGATAAAAAAGGGCGTTTTGAAAAAGGGAAAGACAGACAAAGGAAGCGCGGGGCGATGTTTCTACTGGGATCATAGAGGTAGAAAGGTGACCTGAGCATGGCTATGGCGTCGGCGAGGGGAAGGAGACGCCGGTCAGGGTCGCCGGGTTGAAGAAGCTCCCGTAACGTGGACGCCTCTGCATTTTTTGAGTTAAACCTTATACATTAATAAAAACGTTTTACAATGGTCGAATTGGCGGTGGGTTAGGGTAACTTGGAATTCTTCTTCTTCACAAAGCACGTTGTTTTTTGTTCCATTGTCTCCAGCCTTGCGTCTGGACTATGATCATGCTGCCCGGTCTATCACGAGGATGCTTGAAGCATGAGGCCGGAGGTTGCAACTCCCCACACTCTTCAACGTGACGGCCCGGTGCAACCTGACTCCTTTGAGGTGGGGGCCCGATCTTTGGGAAGGCCGCCTCGACGATCCACGGGGGCTGCAACCACCTTCGAATCATCCAAGGTTGATGGCGAATGGGGGCTGAAAGCGAGCTTTCCACCAATCTTTGGACCCCACCATTAAGCGCCCGTCCCTGCGTCATCACCGCTCCTTCCTCAAGACCAAGAAAGCCGGTACCCTGCGAATTTCGGCCTTGAATGTTTGGTCTTCTAGGCCTTCACCCTAGGGCCTTGGAGAAAGGTGGCGGTAAGTACACTACGGCCACGAAATATTACCGGGAACAATGGGTGAGATACTTGCGGCGGTTGTATGACCCGATAGAGCCGAACACCGATACCTCGCTTGAGGCAGACCTAGCGGTCCGTGCTTGAAAGGGATGTCATAATGGGCACACCTTTCGCTAGAGGCGAGATTTGGATGGTATCTTGTGAGGAAGCTTCTCAGGTATTTGCGAGACCCCAATGTCTTAGGATTCTCACGGCACTCTTCAACAGGGCATTGCGAGAAGGCTTCCCCAAGACTACCGGTAGAGTTGTGCCCATATACAAGCGGGGACCCACCGGCCCGGTAGCTATTCATTACCATTATGGTGATTCTGTCTTTACCGAAGTTGCTAGCGGGATTCTTGCGGCTGACACTTTGGAGAGGGATGGAGAATCTTGGGCTCTCGCTGTGCAAGCCCGCCCCGGCATTCTACTATTGACCATATCTTCACTCTGCGAACACTCATAGAGGATAGTAGGAATCGACGCCACAGAATCTGTACTGTTGCTTTGTGATTTCGCAAAGGCTTTTGACACAGTGCCTCGGGATAAGTTGTGGGACAGATTGAGACAGCTAGGGACCCGTCGACTTGCAGAATCTTTATATACAGACTATCGACTTGCTGCGGTCGTTCTGCACTGTCGGGGAGCTCACAGCAGTAGCATTGGGGTGCGCTAGGCTGCCCTCTCACGCGCTCTTCCGCTTGTACATTGACGGCTAGAAGAATGGCTAGTTTGCGAGCATGCAGGCGCTTCGGTTGATGCACCACATAATCCCAAGAACTCATATATGTCGATGATGTTGACGCCGCATAAGCGTCACTCCGCGAGAGGACAGGTAACGCCACCCGGACTTTGGACACTTTCGCTTTAAATTCAGCGACATGAGAGTTAACTTGGCTAAGACAAGGGCGTCTTCCGTCCCATCATCCCGCACCCGCGCCTTATTCATTCACGGGGCAGGTAGTGGGTAGTGGCTGATCTTATAAGTATTTGGGCATTGAGTTTTCTACTACCACAATCGGGATGCATCCGGGTTGCTGGTCACCGTAGGTCGGAAGCCACGTATGCAATGCAAAACAAATGGGCCACGAGCTATATGCATGGGGTCACGGGCACACTTGTTCGAGGCCTTGGTTGAACCGGTCCTCCTCTATGAAGAAGTGTGGGGGCCGCGATATCCCTCACCACCGGGAAATCTAGACGGCGGTACGAAGGCCTTCTTGGCGGAGGAGAAATCCACGGTCCCATATCGGATCTTGCTCGAGACGGGCTTCCCTTCCATTCTGAGAGGCTGCTGGCCGGAAGCGTCATTATTTACTTCGGAAGGTGGTGGCTATGGATGAGCCCGGCTGCCCAACCTTGCTTTGGCGGTGGCGACATTAGACGCGGCGACTCAAGCTTCTTTGGAAAGACACAAACAAGCCGGTGGTTTCCTGGCTATGGAGATAATGCGAACACCGCGGATGTGGACAGTGCATACACCAGGAAGAAACGTATTTTTGCCTTGAAAGCGGTACTTGGATGCTTGCTTCATGGCCCATGGCTTTACAGGGTCACTGAGCCCTCTGCACATGTCAGAAATTTGGCATTATGAAGCGGCGAGTTAATCCCGGCGCTCGCGAGGGGCCCCACACCACTGCTGGCACCCATCACCCATGAAAAAGTGCGGGGTGAGGTGCTTCCGACCGCGCGAGGTGCACACCACCTCCACATTGAGGAGCAGGAGATGAGGCCGCGGCGTGAGACGAGTCATCAGTCTTTGTCAGCGAAGCCGTGGATGAAAGTCATGCCCTCGGAACTTTGTCGTGACCTGAGAGCATATAGGGCTGCGGTATGCTGGGATGGGTTTAATGCTATGAGCCTTGCATGAGATCACGAACACGGCCTCGTAGGCTTGTTGGGATGGTACCTCAGGGAGGATAATGGATCTGTGATTTCAGTTATGCCCCACAGGCATTACCCTCGAGTTGTACTTGTGATTATGTATATAAGCGTATGCGCATAATCGGCATCCCATTGCTACTAAGGTTTTCCCAAAAACCCGCAGGGGTTTTTAATCCGGGCTGTAGTATCTTTTCTTTGCTCTCTCTTTGTACTTAGGTCCCATAGGCAGTTGAGTCTCAAGGTGGAGCGATAAAAATCATATTCTATTCTATTCTATTCTATTCCATTGTGTCGAAAATCAAAACAACTTGCACTCTCAAATTTTGCGATCTCCATCTTATCACACGACGTCTTATTCGATCGTCAACAATGGGAGACTAAGTTATTAATTAGACACAACATGGAAACCGCTCAACACATGAAATTCTTCAATCCGTACGTAAACTCCAATATCCTTTGTTTGGGAATGAAACTGGGTTGCGATTCTTGGGGCTAGCAAAATTTGTGCGGGCCATGAGCTCAAAAGTAGATTGGAGGCTTGAATTTAGAACCGACACGCCTCGCGACAAAAATTCAGCCAAAATCCCAAAAATCAAAACAAAAGCGATGAAAAAACTACATGAAAGACGCGAAAAAAGCGGATGCTATTTTCAGCCATCATCTAAAACGGACTAGAACTTCTCTTAAAAGCATAGGTCCAGTGTATCTTTTGCAACCCACTAGCATACTTTGCCCACTTCAAAGTAGGCAAATGATGGTCTAATAGTGCTTAAAATTAGCTATAAAAATCGTAAAAATCACACCACTTTTTAGAATCTACTTCTTAAAAACAAAAAGCACCTTCTTAAAAGACTACATTCTCTTTTAAACCATTACCCTCAAAAACTACACCTTTCTAGAGCATAATCCACTCCTCGTAAAAACAAAAGCAACATTCGTCCATCCGGTCACACTTGTTCCAAGGTTTTGGTGGAACCCTTTCTTTTTGTCACCGGGATCAAAGTCTAGGAACCGCCATATCCTTGACCAATAAAATGGAGCGATTACTGAAAGCTTTCGACTCGATTGACTTGAAGAAAATCCATAGTCCCCTACTGGATTCGGATCGGACTGTCGACCTTCATAGGAGACATGTTTCTTACCTTTATAATTGGGCCACACTCGATTGCCATAAAATATACTTTTAAAAGGTAGTTGCTATAGGCAATGATTGTCTCCCCAACCTTGTTTATACGATTGGCCATGGATCCTTGATGTCTCACCGAGCTGGTTCGGAAGAAAAGCGAGATCAATGGTTCTCCGATGGAAGGTGCAAGAGCATAGCACGGTGGTGGGCGAAGAGCATCGGCATCACTTATAGCAAGCACCTTGATATTTGCTTCCTTTGAAGGAATTTGTCATGTAATATTGACTTATAATTGGGGGATAAGAATTTGACTTTTGGCGTGATTAAACACCGCATAGCTGCAATCGTGAAACATTGGTCGATCGAGTTGTTTGATGATGAAGTACAAAAGACGACAATTCAAGTTATTGAAAAGCGTCAGTATTTATGCCTTGGGCTTATATCATTTAATTATGGTCGAAAACATCAAAAATTCATGAAGGTTAGAAACCATTGGAATGTGAAGGTTATTATGTGATATTACATGATTGGATTATATTGGCTTATTAAGGAAATTATATAAGTAGATGAACATTTTGAAGGCAAATCGTCTTCGAACATGGCGACGACAAATACCGGGATCGATAGTTATAAAATCAAGAAGAAAGCATTAGGTGATTATCTCAAGCATTCACATCAGAATTTTGTAAAGGTTCAAAGATAAGTTTGGGCTCTCGAATGTTAGTTTGATTTTTAGATGAACTATGTTAAAACAAATATTTCTTCTACAGGTATTTGTTTTCTTCAGCAAAGGCACCTCGTTTCATTTATATTCATTTATGATTGGAAGCCTATAGTTTTGAAATATGAAATCTGATTTTG
Organism: Isoetes taiwanensis; assembly: GCA_021234155.1. Taxonomy (NCBI): domain Eukaryota; kingdom Viridiplantae; phylum Streptophyta; class Lycopodiopsida; order Isoetales; family Isoetaceae; genus Isoetes; species Isoetes taiwanensis. The sequence goes on along the minus strand of JAJEKV010000035.1, from coordinate 842,048 downwards.
CCTAAGATTTTGAGGGAATATCGAACCTCCTCCTGAGTTTGCCTAAGTTTTTAGAATCTGAACCCCACGAAAATAGTTCGAACCTCTACCAAAATAGTTCAATGTTCTAACTAAAACTACTTTAACCAATATACCCAGGTGAGTTAATGCAATTCGTTTTTTTATCTTGAATCTATGTTTTTCTTCTGACAACTTATCCAATTGTTTTAGGGATATATGGTGCTTAAGGCCCCGTTTAGAATTTACAAAACCATTTTTACATCCATATCAAATCCCGGACACATTTAAATTTCCCCGGTTTGTGCATATTTGGATTCCGGGTTCAAGATGCAACCCCTACATCATATTTGCCCTTTATTCCAAAATTTAGACCAAATTACAACACAAACTATAACACCAACTAACATTATTAACACAAACCATTGTCCATTTGACAGGGTAGGAAAGTAAATCCCCTTAAACCCCCTTTCATTTGGTAATTGCATATTCTGCGGGGTTCTTGCAGCAGGCGAACCACACCCGGTCAGGATGGGCATATTTTGCGCTTTATTCCGAAGAATTTAGGCAGTACATCTCGATCTTACGTTTGTGGGGTATGCATGTACAAGTTTTTGTATATTGTATATAGGAGGTTTGCAAAATATATAAGGTTTGAGAGAATGTAAATGGTGTTAACTTTGTACATGTATTATAAATTTTGAGGTTTCATTTGCCGGAAATATCTGGTGTGAATATGCACCCAAACAAAGGGGTTTAAGGGGGATTTTAATTTAAATGTGTCAAATAAATGGTTTGTGTTAATAATGTTAGCCGGTGTTAATGGTTTGTATTAACTACAAAATTTTGGCCCTTAGGGCCTTAAGGATGGTGTAAGGTTGCATCTTGAACCTTCTTTGGAATTTGTGTACCAAGGATTTAATATTTGAAGTATCATAAATAATGTGATAACCATCCTAAATATTTGAAGCTCACTTTTCCCACCGCTTTGAGCGTCTTGGCCCTTTAGCGGAGAGCCAGGAGCCTTAAGGATCGGTGGGAGCACTTTAAGGAAGGCCCCACCTTTGGGCGATTTCCCTGGCGGGTTTCTCGAAGCGCCTTCCGCGGCTGGCGATTGGCATTAAGAAGGTTTACGGTTCCGTTGGGTGAAGTCTTCGTTGGAGGTATTTATTGCTTTGCAATAGCATGGATTTTTGATCGTAGTCATCACGGCAAAATTTTTTTCGAGGTGGTTTTTAATGGGCCATGGTGATTATGGTTTTTGTTGGGCTTGGTCCTTGTTACGGTTAGGGACTTGGTCCGTTTGTACCTGTGGTCCCATAACCCGATTGATTCCGTGGACATTAAAAAGTTTCTTCCTTCCTTCCTTCCTTCCTTTTAGAAACTTCTTCAAATACATTAGCTTGAACATTAAAAGGCACGGTTGGTGTGGTTGATTTGGCGGCGGTTATGGATCTTCGGGGGGATTCAGCAGACTGCGGCCTCTCGATTCTCGACTTCGGTACAAGCTATTTCAAAGCTTTACGGTGCGGGGATTAGTAGAGCGGATTTGCCATTTGGCGGGACTTCTTAAGGGTGTTGTAGATGGTGATGGTCGGTTTGTACATCGGTAGAGTTGCGGTTTTTTTTTTGTGAGTTTGTTGTGGAGTGTCGAGGTATATTTGTCTCTTTGGGGTGATTCTCCTTCCTCCTCCACTTGCTTTGTAACATTACCATTCTTGTAATATATTGATGACCTGATTCTTCAAAAAAAGATTAACTAATCTAGTAGGTTAACCAATTGGAACAAAGGGTAAGCAAATTCACCTTGACTATACCTCGGAGGGATCTTCTAAAGAATTTATATTTCAAAGGCTTTTACAATCCGACCAAATACCATTGTTTCCTCATCTAAATTGATTGGTGCTTCATAGTGGCGGTGGTGAGGTTTTGACAAGCATCTAGCGATCATCCCTTTACATATATGATAATAGAATAATGTGATAATATAATAATGGCTAGAGTTATATTTGTGATTTGGATGACGATACGAAATATTCAACAACACTTCTCAAATATAAGCCATAATCACGCACGGTTTGATGATATAGGAACCATATTCCGCGATTTTAAATTAAATAGACAAAAGCGCTCACACTTGAATCTTCTTGAGACCATGGACCTTGAATCCTCAACTTTTAAGATCAAATTGGTCTCACAACACAAATCGATCGTTGGGGCACTACCTTTTCAAGCTGCGGTTGTTGTAAAGCATAGCCTTTCAAAACGCGCATCGTGTTTTGGAAGATTCTTCTCTAGGACCATTCTGATTCTCTAGACCAAACACCACAACATTAATGAGATTGAAAATTGATAAGCTTATAAAAGTATGCAACCCAAACCATTATTGAACATACTCTTTTGTATTTGTTGCATTGTATTTCTTCATCACCACTGAACTTCGATTCGACGTGTCAGCCTGGTCTCCTTAACCTTTTCCTCTTTAACTTTGTTAGGCCTCCTCCTTTTCAATTTTCTATAGCAAGACATATTTGTTGACCGATTATCCTTGGTTCTTTCTTTCTTTCACGTGATTGGTCTAAGTCGACGGATGAATGTTTCTACTCCCTTAGGACTTTTATTGACAATAGTTATCCTGGTCCCCTTTCTCATCCTTTGATCCCCTCTTTCTCGCGTGATTGATCTAGTCTCCGTTTCGGTTGATTACTCTTTCTCACTCTTCCTAGAACTCATCCATCCTATGTGTCTATTCAAGCCACCGCTAGTGATTTTCTTTGACATTGTACCAGATTCCCCACTTCACTTCCAGATAATTTGCTTCCCTAGAGCATGTGCTTGCTTCCTTCCCTCTGCTCTGCTCGAGGGATCCGGACTTTGTGCACCCTCTCTAATCTCATCTAGGGTTACGGTTAACAAGTTTGGCCTTCAGACTTTGCACTAGACTTCATTACAACCATCGTAATGTGGGCCATGGATAATATTGCATTTTCGTGGACATGCTTAATAACTAGGTAAGAATACATCATGGCGAGTAGATGGGTAAAATTCTAAGACTTAAGCTTACCGGTTTGGCGATAACTATTTGATCAGCGCCTTCATCAACATATTTGCCCTTTTTGCTGGGTAAATTGCGAAATCACTTGAATACTTGATGGGCTTATCTCTGAATAGCACAAAGCAAAAGAACTCAGGAGATCTTCGCCGGACTAGGAAGGGTTCTTCACGATTCTTCAAGATCTTCAAAAAGATTGACATTTCCATTTAATCTACTCTTCTATAGTTCGGAATGCCTAGCCCTATTGCCGGATACTCAAATAGATGCCTTGAATGCTCTGGAGCATTCATTTTGCTCTCCTATATCCGGCTCCTCCATCACAGTCGTAGCTTCCCTCAATCAATCTTCCCCGATCACGATCCCGAGATGCCCTATCGGATCAATTGGCGCCCTCAACTCTGATGCTTTGAAACCCTAAAATAACCTAAAAAGAAATAGAAATAAAAATGAAAAAAGAAATAAAAATAATAAAAATAGAGGAATAAAAAATAAAAGGGGGTAAAAAGCATTGGGGATATGGAATTTAGAGCAATAAAAATCTGGGTGCACTCTAGATATCTTGATTAGTATGCCTCGATATCATCCCTATGAAATCATATAAACCATCCCAAAAAAGTAGTAAAATACAAAAAAAAACCCCAATTATAATGCTAGATATTTTAGATATAGGAGATCAAGAAGATTAAAATGTATGCTGCGTTGCCCGGACTTCAAGTGATACAAGTCCATTTTGAAATGCATGTAGGTTCATAAAGTGATATTAATTGTGCATTGAAAGTTTCATGCAAAATGATGCTGGTTTTACTTTTCTTAAGACCATGCAAATTGATGTTGCTTTCACCAATATTGCAGGTCCTATATTTGAATTTGTCTCTTCCTTTTTTATAACCTTTGCCTTTATCTTGAAATTTTTCAATCTATAAATTATTTTGCCAAATCTATAAATGGTGCTATAGAAAAAGAAACATGCAACTTAGATTTCTATATTCCTACGGGTGCATGAAGTTATATAGTTGGTATTTGAATATCTAGGCATTTGGGCGAGCGGGGGAGGGGAGATGAACGTTAAGCTTCCTTTGGCGCCTCGAACTCCGTGCGAATACCAGACTCGATGGATGAGGCCTTCTTGGAGGCTGTTCTCCAGGGTCTGGGCTTCCCGGATATCCCCTCTAACTTCGATGTGACAGTAGCAGCATTGGATAACTTAATCATCCAGTCGTACAATTCCAGAACAAGAATTGGATTCAGTAGATCAGCTTTTAGCAGTCATTATCTAAGTATTCTACGCCCGATAGAGTAGATTCTTTAAGAGTTCCGGCCCGCCAATTCGGGCTACCTTGCCTTAGGAAGATTTTCACGAAATATCTTTCAAATTTCAGTACTGGAAAGGTTCGGGATTGAGCCCATTCTTCACTGGACAGATTTCTTCGACCTCCGGCCAGCCTGGTTCTTCACGGATTTACAGATCCTTGTGTGGAGATTTGCGGGGGAAAACTAAGAATGTCTAGCAGACAAGAGAAAAATGGTTCAGGGCTCCCCAAAATCCAATTGACAGAGAGAAAGCCCTCAGAATCATCGAGGGGCGATGAATGGGGAATATTTTTTTTGGAAGGCAGGGAAAAGATAAAGTGTGGGAAAAGATGAAAACTATGTACATCACCTTTGCGCTTATTCAAGATCAACAAAAAGCTGCTGCAGTCTGCATGGATGTTCTTGGAGATGGAGTGATATGTGATACCTTGGACAAGATGAGAGCTTTAGAAGGATTTATGCCTCGTGAGCAATAAAGCGTCGGATCGGGCTTGGAATTTTCTTGAGTTACTTCAAGAGATGGACAGAAATCTCTGTAAAAGGATAATGGTTAAGCAAGGCCACTCCAAATCAGATTGTTGCAGCCTTAAGAATAATATTTTCCAGAAATCTATGAACGAGCTCCTCAATCTGGCAAAAACCTTGCTTGTCGACTGAAAACCTCAAATGGGTGGACCACGACGGTTTTACGTCCCCCTCTTTTTCTTTGTTATCTGCTTATTTGTTAAAGTAAGCAGCTTGTTTGTCGACCTGGAAATCAGATTTATAAGGTTAAAGTTAGAGATTCCCTTATCTCTGATGATAATGATCTTAAAAAAGCTGCAGTTGACCACTTCACTAATATCATGGGCACAAATACTGACTGCTCAAACGAGATGATGGCAATCAGAACGAGATGATCTCCTCCCCTTTCACGGAAAACGAGCTCAAGGAAGTAGTCATGGGTATGGACAATGGTAAAACCCCAGGACCAGATGGTTTACCAGCTGAATTTTTCAAAAAAGCCTGGCCTATCCTAAATGAAGGTGTCACCAGGTTGGCTAATGAGTTCAGGATTTGCAAGCGCCTGGATGCCAGAATCAATACTAGCCTTATCACTCTTATCCCAAAAATTGATTCCCCCATCTCCTTTGCTGATTATATGCCCATTTCTGGACGACTAATGTTTTACAAGATAATTGCGGAGGTGCTATGTTTGCCGGACTCAAAAGGTTTGGATTCTTATCAGCAGCACCCAATCAGCCTACCTCAAAAGATAGATTCATCTTGGATAGCGTGGTGGCTATATTTAGGGCTGCAATGGGCTAAAGACTCAAGCAAGATATAGCCCTCATGGTGGATATTACTAAAGCCTTTAACTGCGGTTGGTGGGAAGTTTCTTTATAAAAAGTTGCGGGGCTCTTGGCTTCAATGAGGAAAGCATTGGTATGTTCAAAGCTATTCTTAGCAACTCAGTCTATTTGTCCTTATAAATGGTGAGACCAACCCTTCTTTCCCATTCAAAGAGGGTAAAACAAGGTTGTCCTCTTGCACCCTTTCTTTTTTTTTTTTTTAATTGTTATGGAAGCCTTTACAGTAGATTGGAAGAGGCCAGAATAATAATTCCATTAAAAGGTCTTGACTCCCGGGACAATCCACGGGTAGACCAAATCCTCAATGGACATTTTTGCTGATACTTTTATTTTGACCTTCTATGGAACATAATTCCATCATCAACATTCAAAGTATCCTCAAGACTTTGGTCACGCCGGGATACGGAAATTAATCCTCTTAAATGCGCCATTCGCTCTCAGGGAGATGGAAACAAAGGTACTCATGCAGCTGAACTTTTTGGATGTAAAAGTATTATTCCCCTGCACTAAATCTAAAATTTTAGGGATCCCTTTGCCATCAGAAGTAATGCCTCACGATTTATGGCTTGATATTATTGAAAATTTTTATAAAAATGTTGATTCCCTAAACTCTAAGTATCTTTCTAAAAAATGGAAGAGCTATAATTGCCGGCCGTGATTTCTTCATCTCGGGTTTTACCAATCTTGGTCATTGGCATTAAAGAAGATCTTAACAAGCTTCAAAGTATTATTGGCGGGTTTATTGCATGTGGTGGAGAATAAAAGATCTGGCATCATCCGGTTTCAATGGAATCTTTTGCAAGCCTAAAAGGATGGTGGTCTAGGGACCATGAATATGTCGAAAGCCGAGGATTAGCTTTAGCTACTAAATACTTTCCACGAGGGCTTGCTATGACACATCAAGCATCCTATTTCTATTCTAATCAAATACTACATCAGCAAATGCACCATTATGGATGGAGGATCCTCAAAATGGAATTGCCCTACTCCATCTTTTTCCTTTCTCTATCCTGCTACTACCGGGTATAATCAAGAAATGGATCTATGCTTGGGAATGAAGTTGAAGCGGATGTACACTTGGGAAAAGGTCTCTATGGAGCAATCCATGATACGGAACCGGCCTTAATCCTTGATAATCCTAATTTATGTACGCTGCCACTTTCTGAACAAACCAAATTATGGAAGCAAAAGGGATTACTCTCATCGAGCCACCTTTTTGACAATGGTATCATCCTTTCCAAGATTCTATACTGGCGAAGAGGATAATCATCACGAGGAGGCTGCTTTATGAAGCCATCACTAACATTATCATCATGAGGAGGATGGTCTCACTCTCGACCCATGGAATCACAAAGGCAAAAGCGGCTGCTTGCCGGTAAACTACAATTCTTGATGAGTCAGCGAGAATCACAATTCACTTGAAATGGGGTGTCTCCACGACGCAGCCAGATCAATCAAAGATCAAGGCTTTCATGTGGCAATTATGGCACAAAGGCCTTTGCAATGTATAAGAATTTAGTTTTATCTATGACTAACTTCGGATTTATGTGTGGTAGACAAAGAGGATGAAGAACATCTTTTAGGATCATGCACGTGGTGAGGAGTGGATCTTTGGACTAGCCTCTAATATCTTTGGCCAAAACACGGTAGCCTTGAGCCAAAAGGATTTCTTTATGCCTATCAACCCGGCCGATTGGAGAATCTACATCCTCCTATGGAGGATTTGGAAAAAGGAAAAATACCTTTATTTTAATTATGAAAAATAATTCCCAGGAAAGAATCATTAAACAGGTATTGTATGACATCAATTGGATTATGAATATTAATGGGTGATATGGTTCTTTAGCTGCAAATACTCTTTTCATTATGATGGGAGGCTTGAATGGAAGAAAAACAAGGTGACATCAACGGGGGGTGGTTAAAATTCTTGGGGCTGGTGGACACATGTGATGCCTTGAGAATCTATATACACCGTAGGCATTTATTTAGCGACCCGAGAATTTAGACATCGGAACTTAGCTGCTACCGACCAAGGATGCCAAAGGAAGATATAACATGGCAAAGCGGGGTTCACGCATGTGTGTTTATTGTGTCTTTCCCACCATCTTCAAAGGGAAAAGCAAGAAAATGCACAAATCTGAGATCTGGTCGATTCATTAGGCTCGGGGCTTAGGCATCCGACCTCTGTTTCTCTTGCTACTATTGCTACTATTGCTACTTTTTAAATTTCTATTCTATTCTATTCTATTTAAGCATAAGCTCACATTTTCATAAGGGTTAAACTTCCCTTGAAAAAGTTTTTATTACACAAATATACTTAAATATAAATAGCCTTCAATAAAAAAAAAAAATATCTAGGCATTTAAGCTAAAATTTGGATATCGGTTCAATCAATAAAATACTCTCTTTTAATAACGAGGGGTCTAGAAACAAATGAATTGTACTTAGTGCATTATCATGCACAATGGAGTCTAAATGTTCTCAATGACCAACATAAAGAAAATAATGCATTTAAGCGATTGCTGGACTATGAAGTTATAAATGGTGTATTTGTGGTTTACCATGCAATAATTATTAAAATTCTTTATGTTCGAGCATCGATCACCCAACATTGTTAGCTAACCTTGATTTTCTTACGTTGCGTGTATTTTGAGGTACACTATTGGAGAAGGAATCTAAGTATGTTAAAACATGTTTGTAAACGTAATCATGACTATTTACCTAAAAATCAATTCAAGGAAAATACTACATAAAACATCCATTTAAGCATGTCTAGCTCTCGATAATATAGATTTTAATTTGCTATCGAGTTGTGTTGCCTTTTGCAACCATATATAGAATGGTGCCGAATCACACAAAGCAATTGGTCGTATCCACAAGCAACAAAAACATATTAAAACAATTAAATCCACTCTCTTGCATAAAACTATAAGAAAACAAACCACAATTTCAAGCAACCTTGGACAATTTGGAGCAACCTTTAAAGCGAGAAGAAACTATGGGAATGTAAGTGAATCTTTTAAAAAAAATTTGGGAATCTTGAAGGGATATTTGGCAACAGGGGAAGTGAAGAGAATATGGGAATCCACGACTTTTGGAATTAATACGTGGAATATCTATGATTCTCAAAATCTAAAAATACCTTGAAAAATTTTTTGGAAAATTTTTGGGATAGCATTAAGAATCGTTAAGAGCATTTCTGAGAATCATCCAAAAAGGGGGGTAAAATCTAAGGGAATATTGAGGCAAGCCAGGTGGAATCTTGAATCTGGGGATCGGCGAAGTCTTGGTAATCTTGAGGGGGGAGTTGAAGAGAATGTGGTGAATACTAATATCGATATGTCAAAAAGTATTAATGGAACTCCTACATCCTTGAAAACATTGCAGGAAAAAGGGAAAGGATTTAGAGAATATGTGCATCTAGAAAAATGCAAGGAATCTTAAGAGTATACAGGAAGCCCTGGACAAAATAATGTTGATAAAATGTTCATATATTTGCCTTTAACTTTTTTTTTGTTAACCTTGATGTTATATGTTTGACTCCCATTGATTATCTTCCACCGGATTATGTGGTTTGACTTCTATCGGCCTATACATACATCCCATAAAATAAATACATCCAAATCTAGACCCGGACCCATGATATCAATTTACATTTAATTTTGATTCACGAATTGACTTTGATGCTTGTAAGGTAGGCCTATATAGTATTTGAGCTTTGGTTGTTGATTGTGTTTTGAATTTCATTATAGTCGCTACATATGACTTTGAGTTTGTGATTAGTTCTTCTTTCAAAGTTGATTTGTGTTTTGGATTTCGTATAGTCACTACATTATGACTTTTGGCTTTGTGATTGGTTCTCGTTTCAAAGTTGATTCTCACTCTTTAGAATTGATTTTACACTTAAGTATCCTAAGTTTAGCACAACTTTAGCATATGATGCATTTGGACAACAAGCTGCTTTGCACTCATTGAACGAGATAATGGTTGGCCTTATATAGTCCTTATAACAAGGAACGTATAAGTATATATATGGAATTGTCTTGTAACAAGAGTAATGTGATCCATAGACTCTCTATTCTTTATATTCTGTATCCCTTCTAACTATCACGTGCAATTGAACAGTGCGGGGAACAAACAAGGAGTAGGGACAACCACTAATGGACTTCCTTTCGAAATGCATTTGCATTTTAGCCAAAGTTTTCATCCATATCCAAAGATTTCGGGTTTACGGCCACTGGCGAGGGGCCCAGGAAACTTTGAACAAAATCGTGCAAAGGAAAATGCTGCCATTACCACCAGCCCTAATGGCATAGGCTGGGCACATTAAGCCTCCCGGACCCAAATGGGATTAATTCAAAATCGCCACATGGCGTCCTCCATTGGATTTATAAACGGTCCGGGCTTGATTGATTTGCATCTTTCCCCTGCGTTAGGATCCCTTCCAATAGCATATGCATTCCACGATCAAAGCGAGTGCGCTTCCGGTATTTCAAATCCTGCCACCTTGCAATCTTGCATGAACTCAGGGAAGCAATAATGGTCGGAGGATGCAACCTAAATGTTTTTAACCCCCAACAAGCTGCTTGTAAGTAGACTAGGTTTGGGATGTCATTTTTCAACTACTACAACTTCGGTCTTTGCCAACCACCCTATCTATCTCTTCTTGCAACTTTTCATGATTCTAGGGGCCCTTATAAGCTCGATAAGCCCCATTGCAGCGTGGCAGGGCTTGTGTGCTTCGCTCCATAAAAACATCCTACAAAAATAGGCGAAGCTAGTGCTATAATAATAATGATTAACAATGACACATATAGAGTTTTGGATTAAGATCTTACGAGAATGATAGACTTGACATGTTTGGCCCGAGATCCTCTTTAGACAATGAGAGAATCTCAAAGATTGAAAGCTTTGTAGAATTTTGAGGAACTTTTGGCAATATGTTCATCAATTATCGCTTCAAAATCCATGCTCTTCTTGCTGGCTTTCATTCAACCGTTCATAGCCTTGAAACATCTAGCCAAGCAAGTCGCGAGGAAAAAGAATCACCCAAGTTTTGGGCACCAAATAAATAGAACTCCTCCGCGGATCAAGTCTTTGGAAGCTCTTGCGCGGCAACATCACATCCCTCTCGAAACCTCTTTCCAAAGGTATCTTATCATAAAATTGGTCGATAATGTAAATAGCCTTGCCTCTAGGTTGACCAGGTCTTCAGCCTTGCTTTCTTCCAATATAGAACTTAAATTAATTTCTTCCTTCCTTTCGTAGCTCTTGGCTTTCTTGTAGCCTCTTTTGGGTGAAAAGTTAGAGAGTGCAAAGCTTTCTTATCGACCTCAATGCTCTCCATAATGCCCAAAGCCCATGGTTAAAAGGGCCATGATTAGGCGGCATTTCTTTGTGTTGGGCCTCGAAGCAAATGCAAGTCATGAGTCTTCAAAACTTCCCCAGCCATTTCTTTTGAGGACACACCACAGCATTTATATTCCCTAAGAACAGAGACATGGCGGACCATCACGACTTGGCAAAGCGTCCTAGGGCTTGATGAGGCAAAGCTCCAACTAAATGAAGGTGGCCTATAATTGGAAGCCCCTTGGAGATGGAGGCATCTTTGAATGATGCCTTCTCTTATCAAACAAATATATGCATACAACAAAGAAAGTAAGGATGAAACCATAATACCAATCCATGATATTAACGGGAAGCATACATGCTTAAAAGTGCCCAGCGGGTATTTTATGACTATACAATTGCATCAACAAGCATATTTATATATGCTGGATGGAGAACTTCTTAGATGGTAGAGAATCCATATCTAGCGTTTAGCACATTCGGCGATATGATGGGGTCATGTTCTGAAATCGAACTTGATTTGTGTTCCATTGTATGATATCATGACTATCCCTCGGAGGCCATTTGGAAAAAATCCATGAGAATGAAGGATAGAATAAGGAACATCTTTTGACTCATAGGTGGGAAATAAGTCGTGTATCTACATAGTAAAATGTTGATTGATCTAGTTGTATAGTTTTCTTTCATCATAGCAATAATAGCTGCCTTAACCTCGGGATAACATGGCTAGATTTGAAAGCACTTATTTGACTAGAGGTTGGTTGGCCGCGCTTGATTTACGGCTACAACAACGCGCAGTAATAAAGGTGGCTAACATCCATAAACTAAATTTTCAAAGGTTCATTTTTGTCGGATTACACTTGTTTTCTTTGTACCATCATTGTTTTCTTAGTGACTGTGGAAAATATTGAACTAGAAAAACCCAATAATGAGTTACTAGTGCAACGACCCAACCTTGTGTGTCACCTTATCAGTGTCCTTGTATATCAGCGACACCGTGATGAGAGAAATGGCGTCTATTGTACCGTGGAATAATAAGAAAAGGATCGTGTCTGGCTTAAAGCCATGGCGGTAAATGTGGGGCGTGGGCATATTATAGCCAGCCTTAAATGGCAAAAAATCGGCTTAAAAAACGCCGTGTAATTTTTTGGGCGTGGCTATAACATGTCAGAACACGGATATACCACGGATATGCCTGTGGCTATAACGTATGTCAGCGTCCGATAAATACGGTGCTTGGTACAAAGCCCAGATGCATTCCAACTCAGTCCATCTAAGCGCCTCCCTGTTTATCAATAATTCAAACCCAGCATTGGAGCTACAGCTTAGAGCAGATGGGCAGTTTTTTCCATTACACATTGCATCAGATGGCTGATGGGCAAAATTTGGTATGTCATACATCGACTGCAGGAACTGAAGCAACTTCCGCGCAGATGTTATACATTGAATTTGGTATGTTATACGTTGATTTGCAGAGGAGTTTCTTGAATAAGAGAATAGCTAAGTCAATGACAGAATAGCTAAGGAGCTTGATTTCTGAATATGATCATGTTAGGTAGTTGTGCCATGCGATTGGCTCGTGTATTTAAGTCAATTGTACTTCATTTACAGCGTCTTTTTTCTTCCTGAAACCTTGACAATTTATATAGTTTGGTGTAAATTACTTTCAACAAAATGCTCAATTAAGTAGATCCTAAATTTGTGAAGCTCCATGTTTTAACGATTTCGTGTCAATTTCGCGTGTCATTTGACAAGCCAGATTTGGTTTTACAGACCTATCCCCATACTTACGATTCTCAAAAGGCGCTGAGAGTTGCACACTTTAAAAGACAAACTAAGCTTTTACAAAAACAAGCGAAAAGCTAATTACGATACATTTGGAGCGAAGGCCATGGCATTTCTGAAGCTCTTGGTTAAACTCTGCTCTTCGCTAGATCTTAAATGAAATGTATTTTGATTTGATTGACAGCAGGACAAGCATATAAGGCAATGAACAATGCTGGATATTTGGATACCAATATGGTCAATATTTGGATATTTGGATACCAATGTGCTGGCTTAATTCTGATGCCACTATCAATTTTTGGTATAATCATGTCAATCCATTTTTAGATTGGGCAGACGCAGCGCTTTTTTGAAGCTGGGAGTAATTTGAAGCTTCCCCTAAATCCACCATAGTTTGCAGCATAGCCGCATTAATTTAATGGTTCACAGATTTTTGTTCACATCTCAATTTATCATATGTCGAAGAGGGACGTGACAATTGAGCATTACTTCTCTTAGAAAACAGGAACAAACAGAAATATAATATAATGATCAAATGTATTGATAAGCGGGGAAAACTGGGTTGGACAGACCCAACGTATATAAATATATAGATGTATATATAAAGGATGTCCCTCTCTAGGTGGATCGACCCGCCAAAGAGGCATTTGTAGCGCTAGTGACTCTTGATCACGGGCCCTCGATGTACGATGATGATGCATGATCAATGCTTCAACGTCTTCTTGTGTCCTTCATCGTGCTGGGCATGCTTGGTTGTGGCTTCAAGGCCTCCTTCACTGCTAATGGGATCGGGATCTTCATAAAACAAATCGAGATTGCTTGGGGCTGTCGAAGGTCGTTTGGTCATATTGTGAACGAGTAAATGGGTCAATCCCATTTGAACAATGGCTGATTATTACTGTAGCATTACATGGCTTGAATACACTATATTGTATTTTGCATAAATCTTATGACTAATTGTGTTTGAAACAAGTTCTATTAGTCTAGAGATTTGCTCAAGTTAACATCCTATCTGAACTAAAGTTGTTCACTAATAGTAGGCACTTTGATTCCTTATATAGATATGAGAGGAGACTAGTGTCTATGAATGTATGCTAGCTCAAGTTGAGAAATTGCGGCTAATTTGGCACATGTTCTATTATATATTCACATTTGCAAAGTTGTGAACTTATTTATGGTTAAGCATGCACAAAATAGCACAACTAATATTAGAGCTTTAAGAGCTATGGCATTATGATAACAACAACAACATGTGGAAGATAAAATTGTAGTCAATGCATGGCAAAGCTGTGAACAACAGGTTATTAGCTTTGTATGAAACCAATATGAAATAGTGCATAGTGAACATTAAGCAGATATTACTCATTTGTGTGCCATTGAAGCCACATGGCATACAAAAAGAGGGGACACTACAACAGATATATTAGTGCTAACATCGGCTTAAGTTGATATGCAGTGTAAAGCCTGTTATTTTATATGATGCCCTTTGTAAGGGGATGAGTCTTGATTGTAATTCTTATAATTGATTACGAGTTGTTTGATCAAATGCCATGTTAAATTATTTGCGGGGTTTAAACACAAGTTAAGCCATCATATTTAGGGATACATAAATTATAAAGCATTAATGCTAGTTTTTCTTTGCATGTTTTAAGTCAAAATATAGGAGAAAAGTGATATTGCCATCATTCTTTTCTATGAAGACCACAAATAATGATAAATAATTAGGAATGGGAAGCTTGTCAAGATACTAAAAAACGGTTCATTAAGATTCTGAGTTCATGATGAACAGCGTCATATTTGTCCACACATTTTATGTTCGGAGGATCAATATATTCTTCAATGTGGTGAAGGTCGAGATCGTAGATGCTCTTGGCTTGCGGACATAGTTGTTTACGGCACTGAGGGGATGAGTGGTGATTATAATTCTTATATATATGATTGAGTTGTTTTTCTTGCATGTTTAAATCAAAATAGAATAGAATAGAATAGAATAAAAATGCGCCCCTTGTGCCCTCGAGCCACGGACTTAGTAATAGCATGGGGCGACTGAAACGAAGGGCAGCTACTAGCACATCGCATTTGTTATGATGTAGCCTTTTAGAAGGCGACTTTTTCTCTATTACTACCCGGCATCCGGCTTTATGAAACCGTGGAAAAGTGCGGTGATGCGTCGTTATCAATCGACTTTTAAGCGGGCAATTTGTGTGGGGTTTATGGCGCCTCTTGTGCGGTTCATATTACAAACCCTCTTTCACGTGTACTTCTCTCGGTAATACGTCGTCATTCCACGGATCGGCGTCTGCCAAATCTCTCAATGATTACGTCATTCATCCAAAATATGTCTTGGTTGCCCCATCTTATATTTACGTATTCTCGTACGATGTGTCCCATCGGGCAATCGTTAATCATGTGGTTCTCATCCTCTACACTCCCGGTTAATTACGCATATTAGGTCCTTGTCTATTCCCCTCCAGTCCTTTTACCGATTCTCGGATCATGGCTCCCCCATCCACGAATCGGCGGGGATGTCTCTTCCTGTAACTTTTTCCCAATATGTTATCTAAATTTTTATCGGTGTCCACCCCTCGTGCACGGGTTGAAAAGCATGCAGGCGGTTGTCTTGGGTCTGTGTGTTTTTTGCCAGCCATGCTCTTGTAGCTCTTTTCTCCTCATTTCCCTTTGCCCGTTCTTGGGTCACTTAGATTTAATCCCATCTCTACGGTCCATTTTGCCACATCCTTAAACCATCCAGCACTTTATGAGAATGTGTGACTTTCTTTGACTCAATGATTGCAATACTAGACAACTTCCCGAAGGTCTCCTGCATTGTCCTTAATTAAGTATATGGTCCTCTCCATACTCCTCCTCCATTGGTTTTACTGTCCGGTTTTAGGATCATGATTGTCGGTGGCATATTTGTCCAGGTACCTTAAATTCTGTTTTGTGCCATATGCGAGGGAGAAAGCGATATTGCAATTATTCTTTTCTATAGAGCCACAACTAATCTTTGAAATTATTACGATTGAGGAATATTAAAAACGATCCATTGATCCGTCAGTTCATGATAGAAACATAGTGTTGTCCCACACATTTCATGTTCCTAAGGATCAATATATTACGTCAATGTGGTAAAAGATCATGATGTCAGTTACCCTTCACTTACCGGGACATAGCCATTTTTGCGGCACATTGCCATAAAGTAAAATATAGAAAAGATTTATAAGCGAGAAGAACTTGGTATATCATCCAGGGTTATGGACTTCTTTGTATTGGCTATCCACTATCGATCTTGAAATTGAAACTCAAGATGAAGATGAGGTTTATTGGTTAAATTTGGTAGATACTTTGCTAGAGGCCCCATAGAAGGAGATGATTATGCACTTGAATTTGCCCTTGTTGATGAGTAAAAAGTACGTAGTTTATCATTTAAATTAAGTCTATGTCAGAAGCGGAGTTTTGAATATTGAAAGTATAGCGGTATTACCATGAACCATTTTATTTCTCTAATTAGACAACTATTAGTTGTCATGTAGACAATTACTTGAAAGTCTAACTCACGGATTCTATCTTGTGAAATCTCATCTTATATTGAGAGACCTAGCCAATCCCAATTTCTTATTTATTGTAGGAGATACATTTCTGGATCATAACAATGATGCTGAAAGCATGAAATTATATTCAACATTCTCATAAAGATAGCAAAAGCTATTCACCGGCATCTTAACACTTTCGATCTTAGTGCAAAAGTCATGTTGAAAGAGGAGGGTAGTGGCTTGGGAGGATAAGTTGGAAGGTGATGGAAATTAGAAAGCAAGAATAAATTTGTATTATTTTTTATGTCACAAACTCTTTTGAGTGTGTTATTGTTCTTGAGGCTCAATCATCATTTATAGGATGATGATAGGTGGACCTACTTGGTCCAAGTTTAAACATAAAAGGCGCATGACGGGGAGGTTTATGAGTAATATTCTAAAACGTAAATGGTTGGTGCCATTGGTTCTATCTAGAAAAGAGTTGATGGAGGTCAAAGGACATGACTCGCTCTCTTTGTGAACCCCATCGAAAGCAGAACATAGGTAAGGAATTTGACATAACAAAATACCCAAATGCTTTAAATACGTGATGTTTTTTCAATGAAGGGGATCTGTTACGTACATATTTATAGCCTAAAAGGGATGTGATGGGGTTACATATATTTTGGATGCCAATGTTGGGTAAAACATGTTAAGAATAAATTA
The DNA here is from genome assembly GCA_021234155.1 of Isoetes taiwanensis. Taxonomy (NCBI): domain Eukaryota; kingdom Viridiplantae; phylum Streptophyta; class Lycopodiopsida; order Isoetales; family Isoetaceae; genus Isoetes; species Isoetes taiwanensis. The sequence continues at coordinate 824,961 of JAJEKV010000035.1, read as the reverse complement.
GTACGGTGTGGGCTCATAGAGTAATCTTGATGCTATGTGTGTGCCATCCTTCACATATAACACCATTGGCCGGGATGATTGTCTTGGTGTAGTCAAAAAGCTTAAAGAGAGGATTTTTTAGAAAGAATCAAGCTAAATTTGTGTGTTTGCTAATCTACGTTAGCAAAATGCTTTGAAGTTGAATAATGGTGTCTAAGACCAAATATTTGCAACATTAATTAGCTATTTAAGAAGGTCCAAACTTCTAAGGACTATTGTTATTGACTTAGACATAGTTGCAAGCATGCACTTACGAACTTTCTAATAATGCTATTTATCAACAATGTTGCCACCCACTAATAGACAAACTCTTATTCAATATTCGAGGAAAAGTACACACATACATGAAGAGACAAGGATAAAAAATCTCACCCAGGACAAAAGATAATCCGCGGTCACGACCACAATGTCATGCATAAGATAAGATACCGGATATTCCTCAAAATCAAAAGCGTTTTTTCGGGGAGCAAAGAGAACATAGGTATACCTTAGCCAATGTCATCTTGCGCCTGCGAAAAGGTCGACACTAATTGATAAGCCTTTGAAGATACACATGTCAACCACCTTCTTTTCCAAACATACCACAACAACTTTTGAAGCTAAGTGGAAAGCTTTATTCTTTTACAAAGTACATTTACAAGTGGAAGGATAAATGGCGAGAAGCACCTGGCGGCTAGTCAAGGCCACATGAAGAAGATAGTAACCATGACCAAACTAGTTGAACTTGGTCACATAGAAAAAGCGGTCTTTCGAGACTCTCAACTTTGTAAACACGATTAATGGGGTAGGATTACGAAATCTTGGGGATAAAACTTATGAACCGGCACATTAACATGAACATCTGTGAAGGAGGTTGTCACCATAAAGGTAGAAACTTTGGGATAAAGCAATTTATTCGGACCGGGACCACACCGGCTTCCACTGGGAGGGAATGGCTGCCAACCCACCAGGGGGAACAATGTCAACATCAACCGGCTTTTGATATAACAAATGCACAAGGCGGTGTGCATTAACAATTTGGGGACCGGTCAAAAGGCACATCGATTGTGAAGGGCGTGCGGCAAAAAAATTGACCAACTTTTTGCCCGCGAGCTCTGTCCCCATCGAATAGCATAAACTTAGTCTAAAAAGCATCCCAAGTCAACAAGTGTCGACCTCATGCCAAGCACCAAGCGTGAGAATACCCGGCAAGCCTCCAGCGCCCTTTGAGTAAATGGATGTGCGGTAGCACACAAAGGCATGTGATTATCGGAGGAATCCACCAACGAGAGAACCTACTTGTGGACACACACGGATTAATCTTAAATAGCACCTGGTTGTCTCCCAAGAATCAGCGGTCCCTTCAAGAAGGGGGAAGCTTTTGGATATGGATGAAGGCGATAAAAGAGACACCAGGAAGAGCGCCTTAAGTGCGGTTCCCCAAAGCGAATACTGCTTGCCCAAAGTGCTTGCGCAACCAATCTCATTCCAGGTGAATGTACCATGCCCGTCAAGTAGCGACAAATGAACTTAGATATCATAATTTTACTCTGTAAATGAAAGTCAATCATACCAAGACATCCAGCTAATCTTAGTTTGATACATGTGGACCAAGCAACCTTCACAACTACACTTGTCACCGATTACACCGCTTAAATGGGGTTCTGAACAATTTGCGACAACCTCTTGAAACTTCGTTTGTGAGGCAAGCACAGTAGATGCCATATACACATGAGTATTGCTGAGAACTTTCTTAGCGACTACTATCCTCCTTGCCAGAGAAAGCTTAGCTGTATTCTACCAAAAAAGACGCAGACGCTCATGCAGGCCTTATAACATCCCATGCATCTGAAGTAGAGATATGTATACAGACAAAATTCCCAAGAGTTTAGTGGCCTTCCTTGAGGAAGCACTTTCCGCGGATACTCATAAACACGAGGGAGGAACATCCACATCAAAGGTCCATAAAAGCGAGCACTTTAGCCACCCAACAAAAATGCGATGCGGGGAGAAAGAGTCCGACAAAAGCTTAGCATTCTTAAGATTATCATCATAGCTACTAGAAAGAAATGTATCATTGGCATCTTGATTACACTTCTTGAGAACCATCCTCCATAGTCAATCTCACGAACTCACGCCATCTTAAGTGGCGAAGAGGATAGTTGGAACAATACCTGCGCATACAATAGTGAATAATAGCGGGGCAGGGGACATCCTTGTCGAACTCTCTACCAACGGGGCTTGCGGCCGATGGTTCTCCACGAAAAACCACCACGATGAAGCGGGCGAGAAAGATAGAGGTTCATAAGATCTACGGTAAACAACTCTCCAAATCCCAATGCGAAGGCATTTTGTAGAAATTCCAATCTATCTTGTCATAGGCTTTAGCAAAATCAATTTGAGATATCACGATCTGACCCTTTAGCGCCCAATACATCCCCTCATAAGTGGCGTCCACATTATCCGCGAATAGCAGCTTAGGTAAAATCCTTATTGTGTGAAGGAGATAGATTACGCCAAAGATACCCCTCACTTTCTCTGCCAAGGCCTTAGCAAAAGATCTTGTACACCGTAAATGGCAACAAAGTTATAGAGCTAATCGAGAGATGGTTTTAGGCTCTTTGCACTTAGGAATAAGGAAATGCAACCCGGTGTTGATGATCTTATCAACTCAAGCTGGCGAAACTTCGGAGAAAGCATTGAAGACATCATCATCAAGCCAATTCCAATAAGCTTGGAAAAACTTCTGCGGAAAACCATCAAGCCTAGGCGGTTTTCTTCTTTAAAAAGTCTACAACAGAATGCAAGTCATCGGCCGGTAATACTTGATTCAAGCGAATCTGATCTTTGTGGAGAAATAATAGGATAGATCTTATATAAAAGCGCCTCTGCATGTCCTCTTGGAAGGGCAAAGGCGGTTGACAAAAGCGGAAAGAATGATAAAAGAGCTGCTTCAAGCGTGCGGCATCGAGAAATTTCGAGCCATCGGTAGAAGTAGCGAAGATATGGAGCTTGACACATGTCTTCTCCTTGCCATTCTAAAGAACAAGTGAAACCGCGTATCTCCCAATTTAAACCAATCCAAATTGGCCTTACTTATGAGCTTGAGTTAGCGTGTATAGATTAACGTTTCTTATTTATGCCAATAACTCTCTCTCGAATACGATGAAGGGGCTTGTGAGCGACACATTTGAAGCTCCATATACAAAGCTAGTATCCAGGCCTCTGGTTGCGAGGCCTTCCCTCGTCCCCACTTGCTTAGCAAAGGATTTAAGCTGCGCCAAAGCGTCAACAGCCCCGGATATACCTACCGAAGGCGAGAAAATATAGAGGACCGGGCATGCCTCCGGCCATCGATAAACTTCGAGTCGACAAATATCAGGTGTTAAGCTTGAAATAGGTTCTTGTAGCTTCGTCTATCGCGGTGGCGTAACTGAAAGCATTGCGGTCGTGTCCGGATATGGAACTATCAACATATTTGTCCTTTGCAAGTTATCCGGCAAGCGGCGGCTATTACATTATAATACCCGCGATGCGTCTTAAGCGTAAGCTGGTCGATCCGGCCATTACACCGCGTAAAGGCGGTCTCCCGTCAACCTCTACCATTACGCGGCCCGGCACAAGATGCCTCCAGCGCTTTACGTTCAAACCCACGAACAATTTGTGTACCTCTACCACACCTATTACGCTTCAAACTCAACCATTAAAATCACCAACTAGTAGCCATGCTACATTATGGCCAGAAACGCATAATCTTGAGTCCGTAAAGAGTGGCCTGAGAGAGCCTCCTTGGCGTGGGTGATTAGGTGCATACACATTCACAATCCCCCACTCTTGCCTCTTATCCATCCATTTGACTATTATCCTTTGTCCAAATCTGTGTGTACTTGAGTAAAGGGAAACATTAAGTGAAGGTTTCAAGCAATGAGGACTCAACCTTAGGTGGCGAGTTAGAGGCGGCAACCAAGACATTGTAATTAGGACCCACAATTGCAACCCGGCTTACGCACCCCACCTTTCTGACACTTTGTGCTCTTGAAGACATCAAATCCATCGAAACTTAAGCGGATAATTAGATCCTTGCTCCTTTTACATGGGAAAAAGCTACTCCCCTCGCGTTCAAGATAGTATGTTCATCAAGATGTATGATGATGTTAGACATCTATCTCACGGCCCGGCATCATCAAGTGGGAGATACGTTTATTGTATTTTGGAAATTGGTAAGGGGAGCCTCCTCTCTGTTCCACCCTTCCATTGTGTAAAATATCGCGAAGGAGAGCCTTTTTTGCTCATCCCTCCCAATTGAAGAGCACATTAGAATAGCTCCCTCCAGGTATCTTTGACAGCGGGTGGTAAAGGAAGAACCTTATTTCGCTCAACCCTTCCATGTGTGCCTTGCCTTGAGGGAAAGGAAGCGATTGTGACATGGGCATGTTTATTTTGTTACGCCTTCTTTAAACTAACTAGCGCCCACCCCTCATTTTAGCGTTTCCGCCTTTCTTTTGTCTCTTGAATGACTTGCAATTTACGATGTGCCTCATCATCAAATGGCTGATGTTGGGCAGGAAGTGAAGGGATTGATTGAATAGGCATGGAGGACACTACAGGAAGACATGAAGGCACATGAGCAGCGTAGGATGTGTGGTGTGATGGGGTAAAAGTGGCGGTCTTGTGATAGAAGAAAACAGGGCTTTTAAGGGAGAAGCAAAGTGATGCTTGATAAAAGTATCAATATCAAGGAACATCTTACCTAACTCGGGACCATTGAGCAATAGACAACATTTCATTCAAGCCCCATATATATAGTCAATAACATTTGTCCAACTGAATAGTTCATGTACATTTAGTGGCATTCTTATCCATTGGCATTCTTTCCGCGCTCTTTCAAATTTTATAACTCACCTTTGGGGAGGACATCAGTTTGAGCTTGTTATACTTTGATAAGTCTTAATTTCCAAAGTCTACCCTCTTGCTAGTTTATCTTAAATTTGAGGTTTTTTTATGTCAACTCATTCAATTGTTTTTTTTATGATGGCTCCCAGAACCTATACGATGCTCCCATAAGTATAAAATCTGAAATTCCCTTCCCATGGCGACTACATCACCATGGAAAGGCCCTCCGTTTAACTCGGACCACTTGTGATGGCCAAGTGACCGGGTGAAGGACACGAAGGTGTCATTTGTCCCACGGCTTCTATGGGAATCCTATACAGCGAAGCGTACATACATGTTAGCACCTAGCAATCACCGCGAGAAAAATAATATACCATCCGCGAAGGGTGGTCCATCCATCATCATACAAGTAACAATACAATGACAATATAACATAAGAAATCGTTATAAATAAGGGCTCTACCGGCTTTTCCGGACTCTATAAAGATTGACTAATGGCCAAGGCCTCGGATAACAGAGACGGAGATATAACATGGCATTGGGTGGCATTAGAACAATAGCTAAGTTAGTCCATTCCATCCGCCCCTCACGTGCACGCACTGCGTAGGAATTTTGAAACATGCTATGGCATGGCGGTAGCCGGGGAGGCGCTTAATCTCATGGAAAAAAATATAGAGACTACTCAGGGTTACATCTCCCGGTCAGGTAAAGGCGGGGTTAGAGGCATCCCTCACAGGAGCATAATAGATCCACTGGACATGCTAGATGATCACGTACCACATCCGCATCTCAGCATCTATACAGCCGGAATTATGGCATAATCCCATGAGAGCATGGTGCACGTGTATCGGACTAGAGTACTATAAGGTGCCAAAGGAATGGTTGAAGTACACAGGGGACCCTATCAAAATGTAGGCAACATGTACAACTCCAACATAGAGTTGGCCTTGTCCATTTGGGAAGAGGTGGCTTGGCCACATCATAAAAGGTATATAGGCAATGGGTTTTGTTTTCGGGAAAAACCAAGTTTACACTTTAGCTAAGTTAGGCGAGCTCTAGTATTGTAGTATGTTTACTATGTACTTACTATGTTTGCATCACGATAAACATCTTGGAGAGGTAATCTATCTGTTGACGCGGGAGAAAGATGAGTGTACCCCAAACTACCAATGAAGGGCACGGAATATGTCTAGAATGTGCAAATAATTTGAATGCATTTGCATACTAAAAGATAGGATGTGTAGTTGGCACTTGAAATAAATGTCAGCGGGCAATAGAATAAAAGCTTCGAGATGATGGGGGTTGAATAGTGCAATAGATCACGGTTTCAAGATGGGTAGCGAATAGCACTTACACGCTAGAAGCTTTCGAATGTGTCTTTCATGAAGACAGAAGACTAGATCTCCCACATGATCCATACACGGATCGGCGGATGGTGAACCCCATGGGTTAGATGGAGAGGTGTAAGTTAGAATATATAGGGCTTGAAAATCGATACAAGCTAGGGTTGCGAGGGAAAATAATGCCCAAAGCTTATATCAAGCGTAGGTATTTTAGGAAGGTTTAGAAAAATGCAAAGGGGGGCATACGATGAGTCTAGGTAAGTTACGATTCTTACAAAAGACTCATTAAGCTAATATAAGGGCATCAATGGCTTAGATGAGGATGCCAAGTCGGATGCAAAGCCATAACAGCGACATAGCGTCATGGAGGAGAAACCTAACCCCAATGATATGCGGGGTTAACAACATAGGGGGATTTGGAAGCAAGCTTGAACATAATTTGTTATATCTATGGCATATAGTAGCGGCTTAGGAGCCACAAGGCGGTTAAAGAATACCTAAAGGTGTAGCTGGATTGGTGACCCTTTGAATAAATGTCTAGCGGAAGGGTGAATTATAGGACCGAGATAAGGAAAATCGGCCATGGACATAGAAAACATATTAAAGAAGGAAAGGAATGAAGAACCCTTGTTCATGATGCTTAGCGACCTGGATGGGAAGGTTATTACCTCCACAACCTTTGGATGAGTGTCATGACTTGAAGGGTGGTCTTTCCTAACATGCAAAGATAGATTTCCAGCTTGAAAGGCAGCAAGAGCTGAAAAGCTCCTTAAAGGTTTGGTGCATGGCAGGGAAGAACTTTCATTTCCTAGGACAATGTGGTGGATTAATTCACAAGAACCTTAAGTGGTGAGACTTGCTTAAGTTAGTGCTTGTCTTTGGGATATTCACATAAACCCTTGGAATATGTAAGTTTATTTATGGAACTTACTAGCGGCTTAGCACTAAGTAATAGTTAGAAATGCTTTGCCCCAACCATATCTAGATACCCTAGAAGGAAATGGCTAGTCAACAATGGTTGGATGCTATTAAAGGCAGATTATGGTAGAACAAATCCAAAAGAGGATAGGCCATCGTCAATTTACAGGTGTGTGGCGAGAGATAATAATCAACGCCATATTGATGAAGTTTGGCACAAAATAATACTAAAAGCTTGTACTCTAAATAAATTAGAGTGGAAATATTGACATTGTTGTGGGGTTTCAACCCAAGCAATCACTATATATTCTGACAGTATGTATCATGCTACGGGGAGTGGTCCATAAAAGGAATCACGACATTTTGAGGAAAGAAATAGTGAAGGGTGGTAGGATTAAAGCTAGACCCATGGTCTAGAGGGTGTTGCATGGCAGTCCCTAGTCGGTTCGGCCAAAGAGAGCTATTCTATGGGAAGTGAGGCGAGTTAAGACTTGGACACTAAAAAAAAATAACATTACCTATGGTTGTCTCATGAATTTTACTTAACCCGGTATATAAAGTCAAGTAAGATATAAAATAAAAGTACATGAATATAATATATATTAAGTCATGCGAGATGTGCTAGGGGAAAATATTTAAAGCTCTAGGTTAGGAATGTCGATAACTTGACATTATTACCATTGCATAAAGAATATCAAAGGTGATAGTGTATTAGAATCCAACTTAGAAGTTTCTATCTTATTGAGAGGGGAGTTCTTTTCCATGCATTTCGCATGAAAGTCCATCGATATGGTGGTTGAGGAATTATTCAGCGGCCGACGATAGAACCCTTTTAGGTTATTCCTACCTCTCCATGGTTGCACAAGTCAGTAATTTATTTGCCACCCGCGGCGTTGGTTTGGGGAAGGGTGATTACTAGGCAATCTTACTATAAGCAGAGATATTGCATCCATTCAAAGGAAGCTTATTATCACTTTGATAAAGAGTTTGGCTTGATGGTGAGAGGTCAAAGGTTCAAGTTCCCAAAATATACTTTTGTGCTCATCACTTTGGTAAAGGGTTTGGCTTGATGGTGGGAGGGCAAGAGTTGAGTCCCCAAAAATATGATTTTGTTAAAGAGTTGTGGTGCGAGAGAGAAACAAAGTAACAAAAGAATTGTAGTGTGGGAAAACAAAAAATACTAAATGTGTATAAGAAATGTGTGAAACATACACATCACATTCAAGGAAGCTTGGCATGGTGGTAAGTATCTAAGGTTGGAATTGGAAGGCTATGAGTTCAAATCTGTACCAAAGAAAAACATTTATATTGCAAAAAAAATGTGAATTTTTATACGGCAGAAATTCTTATCATTGAAAAATATGGGCGTGATAGGGAATTTTTAGGTGTTTCATCTTGATACTTCTAAGACTTCGATTTTGCCGATCCGCCCCCTTGGTTTTAGAGCCTATTCGATGTCGTTAATCGTCCCACCTATGCTCCTTGATCAATTGCATTTGTCTCAAGCGTATTGGTGTAAATTGCCTGTCCAGGAGTTACCTAGAAAAGTTATGGCCCTTGGAAACAATAGACCTGGATTCTCCAAACTTAACATAACTCTACTCTAATAACTCACACATTAATCTCTAACTAGCTTATTTCTCCCCATAACTAGGCCAACACTCATGCTTCCCATAGAGTTGGGATAGTTTATTCTAAATTAAAGTCCCCTACAACTAACCAATCTAGCGAGAGCTAGAATATGGCGGTGCTATGATGCGGTCCACCAAAATCATGCTCGATACTACTATGATGCTCCCAGAACCTATATGAGTGCTCCCATCATTTTAAAGGGAAATTCCTCTCTTATGGCAACTACATCACCATGGAAAGTCCCGCCGTCTAACTTTCGGACCACTTGTGATGGCCAGAGTATTTGGAGTGAAGGACCGGAGAGGTGTCATTAGTCCCCGCCTTCTATGGGAATCTACACAATGGGGCGTACATACATGTTAGCACCTAGCAATCACATGAAATAATATACCACTATGAAGAGTGGTCCATCCATCATCATACAAGTAACAATATAATGACAATATAACATATAAAATGCCTCTAGATTGGAACATGCTATGGCGTGATTATAGCCTTTGGAGGCGCAATCTCATGGAATCACCTTATGAGACTACTCAGGGTTACATCTCCACTGGTCGATGAAGGGGCTAGGGGCGTCCTCAGGGCATAATAAATCCCAGAGCATGCTAGAGGATATGTGCGCATCGCGACCCCGCATCCGTATCGACTTAACCCCCTAAATCTAAAAGGCGGCTTCACTGCTTTGTTTGAACCACGACATCCCTATAGGCACGTATCCTGCGACCCAGGGGGTGTCAGACCCATACCCGGCACCTTCAGTGACCTATAAGCCTAACACACTATAGGAATCCGGTAGCGTGGCCATTTCACCATCATACCCATTATTTGATGCTGAATCACAACATAGTATCAACAGCCAGGTGGGCTCTTGTGCACATGCCGCATCTAATGGGATTTAGGGGTTCTAGCTAGGAGCATATCTAATCCCAGATGGCCTTTAGGTCTCTACCCTCCTTTTACTCATACAACACAGAAGGAACAGAAAGAAAACTATCACAACATATACATTCAATCCATCTCTCAAATAGAACATGAAATAGAGATTAATCATCCATCTAAACAACCAAGGGTTAATCTCTATCTAGAATCTCAAGCTAACTAAGCCTACTAATCGGTATCTGAGCTAGATCCTCCCATCTCTCAGGTTCTCCATGCCCTGTTGGTTGAATAAGCTCCTTCTCCTTCCAAGCTGTCCCCCAAATCGATTGGAGCAAATCCCAATTTAGGTATCCCAAGTTAGCAACTCTCCTTTGCCCAATCGATTTGGACCAATTTGTCAATGCTAAATTAGTATTTTAGCCTTTTTTAATATTAGGTTAAGCCCTAAATTTGAATTAGGGTTTAGGGTTAGATTTCCACCCTAATAACTAATGAGTTAACATAGCTAACCTTATTAGCTTATAAATAATTACTGCACCATTAATTATTCTTAGTGACATGTCACGTATTTATACCTAAAAAAGGCATATAAATCATTGGAGCGTCTAAGGGTATAGTCTATAGTTTTCAAAAATTGTCATTTTCAAATCAATTTTAAATTCCCATGGAACCCCTTGTTAATTGTGCTATATATTCTTTCAAAGCACAAGCTTAATAGTAACATCCATGATTTTTAATAACATAGCTTTTATGCTACTTTGATTCTCGAGTATAACAAATAGGCCAGATGCTAGGCGATATACTTCAATTGAAGAGCAGTGTTATCCTCATTAATGATGGTGACACTTGTGAATACCATATTTAGAAGAATGAAAGCCATCTCAAATGTCAGGGAATATTTCTTTTGCTAGCATATCCAAATCGTAAGTAGCGATTGGCTTTGTCTCGAAGTAAGAACTTAAATTTATGGAGCTCATGAAATTCTTTCTCTATCCCTTGACCTTTTGACATGACAATGCTAATGCATCCTTTTAGACTAGAATTTGATGTTTCTTGTAGAATGGATACCACATTCCATAAAAGCCCTTCATCTTCTTGGAAAGAAAAGATCATTGGTAAGAATCATATGGTCCATCATGAGGTTGTGAAGGTTTTAAAAAGATTTTTCATTCCATAGATCGTCTTCTATATCCAATCCAAGAGCTATGTGTATCAGAGGAAAAGTTGGAAGGCCTCCTAGGACTTTTCGATGGATATTTGTATAGATGGAAGCATTGGGCTAGGGAAGATGGAATAACTTTAAGTTGCTTATGCTCATCCAGTCCTTGAAAGTACATTGTCATACCATCTATGAAACGCTTCCATTGGAGGGAGTAAGTAGTGTCTTCATGTAATTCATGACATATATCATTCCATCCTTGAAGTATGGGAAATGACTTTAAGTGCAATTTAGAGGCTTTTCCATTCATGACATCAATGATATGGTGAAATATTTCTTGGCGAGAAACATATTCTTCATTGAGAACCTCTTTAGAGTTATCCATCAAGTCATCTAAGAAGACAACGAAGATGAAGAACTTAACACAGTGGATGACAATATTGACATCCCCAGCAAAAATCATAGACGCGACAAGGAAGGGCAAATCAGCAGTTTCAAGCTGCGGAATGGTGATATATAACTCATGAGCCAAGCATGTGCTTCATGGCGAATGAAGTCGATTCTAGGATTACATTTGAGAGGCAACTTAGACTTGATCTTAAGTTCGACAGAATGATTTTGCACTTGTGATGATATGCGCAACGAAGCGCGCGGTATGGAAAATGTGGTATTCGATTTCTTGGGAAGGGATGCAGCAAGAGATGTTATGCTTGGGTGGAGAAAAATACTAGCAGCCATAGCTATCTATGATATGCTCCTTGATAGAGCGTATCATACTATATATAAGGGCATTAGGATGTAGAGGTTTTGGGATCGCCCTATCCGCATGCCCATGGATAGACATGCATCGAAAACGTGAATTGAACAAGATAAGAAGGGGAAAAACTAATTAGATTGTCAAAATGAACACTAGCTAAAGATAATGAAGGAAAAACTAAAGGCATAGTTAGAAATTGTGAAATGTAATGTTAAAAAACTAGATTTTCAAGGATGACGACGGCATAGTGTAGCAGAATCGAAGAAAACTCGATTTGAACTTTGACACAAATGCATCGTTGTAGTTGGCTTTCTACTAGTTGTTGCTGGCTTTCTAGTGATGCTTGCACCTGATGTTGCATAATGCGAGACTCACTAGCAATCTTGACCCAAAGTCTTAGTTTGCCACTTCAATATTCTAGGGTGGAAAGTCTTTAGCTATGGTTGTGTCCCATTCGGCAATCTTGATCAAAAGTCTTAGTTTGACATTTCTTCATTCGAGGGTGGAAAGTCTTTTAGCTTGACTATGCAAATTTCAGCTTATGGACTCCGCCACTAGCGTAGCTTTCTTTACGGATTCCTCCTAAATCGGTTGAAGACTACGCTTTATATTTCAACACCATAAAAGTCGGTGAGGACATTTTAGACATATCGGGATTGAAAAACAAGGGCGGAATCTATGTTCTTTGAATATAGCAGGGCTCATATTAATTATGTTGCTTTCGATGGGCGAAATCTCTATCTTGCTCACGGTATTTCTTCGCTTTTTTATTTTGCAAGCATCTATTCTTATGTGGCTCCTGGAACTATAATAGCAGGTAGAAGATTACGTCGGGGACCGAGGGACTTCATTCATTTGATCCGTTTTGCGCTTTAGAAAGAGAGGTTTCTCCATCGGAACAAAAGAAATTCTAATTTCAAGGTGCCAAGAAATGCTAATTTAAGTTCTAGATTACAATCTCTCCATGCTCAGGAGTAGGGTTCTCTCCAAGCTTTTAAATGGTCGGAGTATGTTTTTTGGATGCGGGAGGACAACCGCGCTTCTTGCCTATTTTCTCTGCCAGGATTAGCGATACGCTTCTACGTTCCTAATGTTTTTAATGTTTTGGCCGTCGGAGTTAATTCTCGATAATCCAAAAATTGGGACGCTTTTTCTTTTATGATTTCACCATTTCTTGATGTTATCCGATCCTGCCTTAATCGCATCGATCTGAGCCATCGGATCGTCATTCTGGGCAGGGACGAGCCATTATATAAGGCTCTTCTCCATTCGGGACCGGTTATCGGCGTCTTCTTACAGCAGCACGTTTTCCATTCTCGTTGCTTCCATGGCTCTTCGTCCGACGGATTTCTTCTCCAACTTTTCTGCTGGCTTCCTCCTCCACATCATGGCTACGGGCACATTCCTGGCGAGTTTCCTCATCATTCTTTGGAAGGTACGCTTGTTTCCCTTCGTCATCTTGGCGTCTTGGTTCTCACCTTTGTTCTGGCACGTTTCTGGTTCTCTTGCTCTCTCTGTGCTCGCATGGCTCTCTTTTTCTTTAGCACTAACATGCGGAGTTTTTAGCTTGGGTTCCGATGCCTTCTAATCATCCTCCAGGTTAGGGGTCACCGCGCTTTGTGTTGGGCTTTGTTATTTCGCATTATGGAGTTTTGGTTTGCTCATTTTGCATTGGTTCTTTGTTGGGGCTTGGCTTATCTCGGTGACCATTTTTTGTAATGGTTCTTTGTTGTTGTCTGCTCTCTGTTTCATCTTTTTGGGTTTTCCTTCACATCGCTACTAACTTATGAGCTGGTCGGTCCAGCCTCTGCCGGCCGGACTCACTCTCTATTCTGATCCTTCTGCTCCTGGCTTGCTCTGTTTTTTGCCTTCCCCCTGCCTTGTTCTCAATCTAGCAGCCCATCCGGGCTCTGTTTCTGCCTTATCCTTCCCTTGTTTTCGATCTGGCAGCCCATGCTTGCTCTGGTTTTTGCCTTATCCGGCCTTGTTCTCCATCTCAACAACCATGGCGTTTCTTCTCGGCTCTGCAACCTCTTTGGCCTTGGAGCGTGTTCGCTTCCCGGTACCTCTGCCTGGCCCCAATGCTTCGTTCCTGAGATTGCCATCTGTCCTTCTCTGTGTTGCATGCGGCATTCATTTTGTTTACATTTTTTCCTGCATATTTCCGCCTTCCGACCTCCGTTCTCTGTTTTCGGCCTTCTGGCTTCTGTTTGGGGCAATTCCCGCCAACCAATTCGATGGCCAGCTTGTTTTTCCTTTGGTCTTGAGATTTTACTGGACGGATCTGGTGGAGTCCGTTCCACCATTCTTTCTGTTGCCCAATTTCGGCCTCCTGACTGTCTTTGGCGGCCCTATTTTTATTCCCTCCCAGCCTCTTTGCCACGTTCTACATGAATGCACCAACCTGGTCGCTTCTGTTAACTATGTGATAGCTTTCTTTTTTGAATATTGTTACCCATATGGGGAGTTGCACTTTGTCTTTTTAATGTTGATGTCTTGGCTTCGATTCAATTCTGTTGCTTTTGTGATAGCTTCTTTTTTTGGGATATTGTTCAACTTATGAGGGGTTGCACTTTGCCTTTTCAAGGTTTATGCATCATATACACTACAATGGTTTGACTTTTTCCTCATATTATTGCCTATGTATTGGTTTCGGTTCCGCTGCCTATATGATAGTTTGTTTTTGTGGATATATTGTCCCCATATGCGGAGTTGCACTTTGTCGCTTATGAATACTCTACCCTCCCATGGTTTGCCTTTTTTCTTCTTCATGTTAGAACCTATGCATTGGGTTTATTCATCATCATTGGCAACTTGGGTTTTTTCTAGATGGCGCCCTCATTTATGAATCATAGGCATTAATATGGTTTGGTTTTTGTTTTTATGGTTATGGTCTTGACGTTGTTACCTCTATGATGTTTTCCCCCTTTTTCTTTATTTTCCATAAAGGTTGGCCTTTTCTAGGGGTTCCTGCCTATGTGTTGTTAGTTATGGTGATATGGGGTAACTCTTGGTTGTGCTGTGACATGTTGTTATCCCGCGGTTCTTTAGGACCTCGGGCGTCTCCCTCATTCTCGTTATTCTTTTTTGCATTATTGCTGACAACTTGGGATTCTCATTGTTGGTGCCACTCTCACCTCATCGTTATTCTGCCTTTGGCTTCTCTCATTCGTGTTTCTGGCATTCTCTTTCTTGTTGTTGGTTTCTCCCGCTTTTATCGTTGGGTTTTCATATAATGGATTTTTTTTTTTTTTTTTTTTTTTTTTCTTGGCATTGTCCTTATTGTGGTCGTCCTCGTTTGGGCGCGTCTCTACAAACTTGGACTCGTCGTCATGGGGGCTTGACTTCTTTTTGTCAGGGCGACCTCTTTTTTCGTTTTCGTGGCCGGCACATTCTTCTTGCCATTGTTTGTCCCTAATGTGCTTCATTTTTTCAGGTCATTGAGCTGATACCGTCCATAGCGAGCACCTCCAACTCTCCTACCTCGAGCCCGTTTTCTCCCCCACGGCTCGCTCGCGCCAGGGGTTCTCGTCGTCAACGCGAAGCTTCTCTCTCACCGGAGCCCGACTCTTTGGACACCCCTTCACTTTCTTCCATCACCTCCCCCGCTCCCGCATCATCTATTTTTTCTTTTTGGTCCCCATCGGCCTTTGCTGCTCCTTTCTCTTCTCTCGCAGATGCCGCCGCCCCTTCTTTTCCCACTCAGTTGGCTCCTCTTTTCTCTTCTCTGCCGCATGCCTCTCCCGCCTCTGCCATGCCTGTTCCGTCTGCTCCAGTTTCTCCTGATTATACTTAATTATTGCATAAGCTTCAATAGCAGCGGGCCACGCTCCAAGCACTTCAGACATCAATGCTCCAGCAATTGTCAGTTCAGACCCAACTTGAGCACCTTCAACAAGATATTCGAGAACGAGCCGCTCGTCCTACCCCTTCCTTTGAGCGCGACTCTATGCGGCATTATTACGAGTTTGCTTCTGCTATGGACACCCGGTTTCAGTGGATTCATGGACGTCTTGCTATGTTGGGGGTCGCTATTCCGGACGACATGCTGCAGATGGTGGAAGAAGGTAAGCATTTGGCAGACCAAGAGATGAAATCTGTTTTGATTGCTGACCAACACGGATACGACGTCGCTTTGCAATTTAGCGAGTCTCCTAGTTTGAATTTTTCTTCAGACGAATCCAAACGCCTGCGGCAAGCCAAAAAAATTGCCCAAGAGAAATGCCTATCCCGTGCTCGCAGTTCGCCTTACCCTTCGTCTGCCACTTTCTCTTCTTCTGCTTCTTCACCCGCTAATCCCTCCACCCTTCGCTGTACTTTTTGTGGTCGTTTTCGGCATACTGCTGAAAATTGTTTTCGTCGGCAGTTCTTCCATAATGCCGTTCCCCCCTTTTCCCCGTCGTTTCCTCACTCAATTCCCCTCAATCCTACTCCTTTGATGGCTTTTCCCCCGCAGACACATCATCCGGCGCTTCCTCCGCCTGCGTTACCCCCGCCTTGGTCTTCTTGAGCTCATTTGGTTGTTGTCTATTCTTTACTATGTGTTGTATTTCCTTCTGATTATCAATAAAGGATATTGTTTTTTATGATGGGGTTTTTTTTTTCTTGCAGATTGCCAAGTTTTTTACCGCTCCTTTACTCCATCTCCCTTTTGATCCTGTTGCTCTCGATTCCCACTATGCCACCTTATCTGTGCGTGGGCGTCTCTCCGCCTCTTTACCTTTTTGGCGCTCTATCTCTGCCAATTCTCTCGTCTTGTCTTAGATCCAACATGGTTATGTTCTTCCGTGGGCTCAGGGACCACCATCTCAACCCTTTTTTCACCCAAACCTTTCCTCTCGCGCGTCACATATTCCCTTTTGCCCGGTCTGCCATTCCTGCTTTGGACGGGATCGGCATGGGCGTCCTTTATTCGGGATTTCATGTTTTTTGATGCATTTTTCGTTGGCTTTATTGCCCCATATATTGGCGCCTTTTGCGGGGTGTCGGCGTCATGTGGCTCTTTATGTTTTTCGTTGTCAATTTAATTAACTTTAACATGGTTTTATATTGGTTTGTGGCAGCTACCTCTCGCTTACTTATGCCCCAGGAGGTCCCCTTATTCCTCTCTACTTTACCTTTGGTGTTTTCCTCCCGCGCCCCATCCACTCTCACGGCTTACATAGTTATGTTCCGTCGCTTTGTTGTTTTGTGCCGTCTCCATGCTGTTTCATATCTCCCGGCTTCCCCTTTCGTCATCGCAACCTTTTTCGTCTCTCTTCATCATCCTAATATGTCGCCCTTGTCCGTTGCGTTGGCCTCCGCGGCAATATCCTTTTTTCATCAAATTTTCAACCTTCGCTCCCCCGCGATTTTGCCTTTACTATCCTTGGCTCGTCAGTCTACCTCTCGTCGTCCCCCCCCCCTCCCCCGCGCACCTTTCTTCCCCTCCTTCCTCAGCATGTACGCTCTATTGTCCTCTATTTCGCGCATTCCACGGCCCCATTCCCCTCTTTGGCTCGCGCTGCCCTCATTGTGCTTTCCTTTGCCGCTTTTTTGCGCATCTCCGAGGCCCTCGCACTCAACTGGCGCGATCTCTCTTTTTCCTTGTCGTATGTTGATATTCTTATCCGTCATTCCAAACGAGACCAACTTGCTCGCGTTCATACGATTACTTTAGCTCGTTTACCGTCACTCGCATGCCCCGTAACTATTCTCTAGCATCTGATTTCTGTGGGTTCTTATCACCTCCTCGATCATCAGTCAGGCGGCCCTCTTTTTCGCGCCTCTCCCTCCTCTTTGCACCCCTTATTCTATCCGACTGCCCGCTTATGGTGGAGGAATTGCCTTCTCGCTATCGGCTTGGATCCATCTCAATATAGTACACATTCTGCTCGTCGCGGTGGGGCCTCGGCAACTGTGGCTTGGGGAGTTCCACATGATGCTGCTCGTGCTCATGGTCGCTGGCGCTCCTCTTCTTCTCACTCTCGCAACATGCTTCGTGACCTGACTCAAAACTTGGAGGTTTCGCGGCGGCTGGGCTTATAGTTCAGGAAGTTCTCTGGTAGTCGGCCGGTTTTGTGTCTCTTGCGAGTCCCTTCCCAGAACGCATCGATCCGAGCCATCAGATCGTCATTCTGGGCAGGGACGAGCAATTATATAAGGCTCTTCTCCATTCGGGACCGGTTATCGGCATCTTCTCATAGCAGCACGTTTTCCATTCTCGTTGCTTCCCTCCCTTCCGCCCCGCTTGTTTGGGGCACGCTTCTCTTTGCACATATGTTTGTTCATGCACTCTTTGTTGTTATTCACCTTGGGTATTGCTATAATAATGTTTTTTTTGGCATCATGCCGCATTATTCTCCACCTGCGGGTGATGCTGTTTCTTTCCACCTTGAGGGTGATGCACATCTCTTTTCATATGGTTGTTCCTCCACCCGCGGGGTGACGCTCATCTCTACCCTACGGGTGATGCTATCTCCTTTTTTGCAGTGTTAATTTTTATGTGTAGCTCACATCATTGGGGTGCTTGTTGTTGTACAGACTGCTGCATCACTGCCATGCATGTTTGCTTTTCTCTAACCATTTACGGGTGTTTCTTAGGGTTCTCTGTTTTGCTTGCAGGTTTTACGCCGTCTTGCGAGGGCCCTTCTGGTTTCTCTTCACCATCGACCCATCTCCTTCTATTCTATAGGCAACACATTCTAGGTTTTGGCGACCACTTCTCATTAGGGTTTTCCTCGATAATTAAGTTACTTACGTCATGCATGCACAGTTGTGATCTAGGCATGCAACTTACAATTGCAGGTTTCTTTGTTTCTAAGGAAAGCAACTCGATGAGCGGATTCGTTTGTAGCTCCTGTCCGTTTGTTGCAAGTAGGCACTGGCTGCAGGAGCTTATCTTGTCAAGATGCTGCCTAGGCTATCAGAATCCAACCCTATGCTGTGCTGCAGAACATGTATTATCTTTCCTTAGTGCATTGGTCCTCAGTTTTACAAGCTGAGATCTAATCGCAGCCATTGATTAGGAAGCTATTATCAGCTAGTAACATTTCATCAGTTAAAATTTTATGATGTCTCTCGTAACATCTTAGGGTTTTCTATAACATCGTCATAACCTCCTACGGCCTTCAGAAGTTTGGTTATGGCGTTGGAGCCAGCTATAGCGGTTGCATTCTATGGCACTGGAGGCGGTGCAAAGATCGGGAAGCAGACTATTTTGGTGCAGAAGCTATGGTGGATTAGTAAAGCTATGGTGGCAAGCAACAGATTTCTTTTCTTTACTATTTCACGCTCAAAGCAGAGGCTTAGCTTCTTTTCTTTACAAAGAATTGGTGTTGAAAGTAGGGTTCAATCCCCTGCTTCTGGTCTTGAAAGCAAGGGTATCCATTCCAAACTACATGAATATAATCGCTGGAAGTCTATTTTGCAAAAAAATGAGGTGGGGTTTTCGAAATAGCCGCTGATGATCGACCTCAAAACATTTAAGTTTTGAGGCGCAAACGCTCGGACCAGTGCATTGTTTGTCATCTGAAATTTATTTATTGACAATAACATTGTAACTACCTAAAGTGTTGTATAAAAAATGTTAATGCATTTCTTATTAACTTTTCTTCTCTGTGGACGTTAGAGTAATATCTATCTGTTTCTCTATCTGTCTATCTCAAATCTGATGGTTTTTATGTCTTGCTTTAAAAGTAGCACTAGCATTTAACCATCATTCATTTAAATTGGGTTTATGTCTGTTCCAAAAGCACGCCACTTTTGCATACCCTCTTATGTTATGCAACAATACAATCTTTAACCCATATTCAGTAGGCGGTTTGACTATTAAATTGAATATAATAAGGAAAGTCATGTTTGATTAGCATTTGCAGGTAAAAAAACATTCATATACACAAACATTTTTTACAATGTATTGGACTGTATATACAGATTACATCACGAAGGGACTAAACCCTTTTTAGTCAAATACGACTCATTATAAGCATCTACGTTCTTAGTTTTTTCTAGTTCTAGATGCATTTTTACAACATTTGCTAATGTTATATCAGCAGTCAACCCACTCACATACGATGGACTTGAATAGCACCATGCAACCATTTATTGAGTAAAACCATAAGACCATTCATTATGATTCAACGCATGAGATTGATTATAAAGACACTTAAGAGTATCATCATCTATGATTATTGTGCATATAAAAGCACGTAGTTATATAAAAGTAAAAAAGAAAACAAACATTCATTCTAGAATGGGGCTCGCATGAAAACGACAAAAACCAGCTACAAGCAAAATAAAAGCCAACAAGAAGTCTTAAAGATGTTCCACCGAGATTAAATTGCCATATGCTAGACACTCCATACCGTATTTAATATTGGAGTTGTTACGAAATACATTGGCTCTTTTGAGCTTATAGATGTAAAGAATACGGAGAAACATTTGTATATAAGCCATAGCAAATCAAGCCAAGCGCAATTTGATGTCAAATGGCAATGCACCCCATGAAAACAATTACGTATTCTACTTACTTTGAATTGCAAAAAAGCTTTAATCAATATGCAAGTTGCAAGCACTACGCGTAGATTTCTACCAAGATGCATCTTCAATTGATGCCGTCCTAATAGGAAGCGTAGATATTAATAGACAATAACAATAATAATAACAAATATGAGAGACATTTAACTAGGAAATAAAGTGAGGGGCAAAGATTCATGAGGCTACAAAAACCAAGAGCATGTAAGTCTGAACGATGTATGAAATGCAAATGTCAAAATGCAAGGCTGGGGGAGTATACTAAACATAGATAAGGGCTAAATAGCCAAGGCTTTTTTAAGCTAAAATATCAACCACGCTCTCATAGCCAATCAAAAGCAAGGTGCAAATCACGCTTGGCGTGTTTTAAAACAAGAGAACGCTACCCTGGAGTGCAATCAAGATGCCATAATAAGTGTCAATCTCTGGAGCTCATATAAATGATTGTATCTACATTTCAAGTGCTGCCTGCAAACAATTAAGGCTTTATCTAGTGAAGAATTGTCATTATCTGCTGAATCTAGCTTCTTAGCATTTATAAGGGAGGAGATCGGCAATGAAAATTTAGATGCATCAGAATATAGATCAGGTATGACTCCCAAACATTTCTTATTGCAAATTATTGGCCCAGTAGAATTGCACCATTTCGTCTGCTTTGATATTCTTCATGACTGATTTATCACATAAACTAACCACCGATCTCTGTTGTTTAAACTTACCTTATATCTATCAGCCTTATATCTATCAACGGTGCAAAACTGTGATGGCAAGCACAATAGATTTTGTGAAGCACCTCCAAGATGGCTCCATATACGAATCTGATTTCTATATACTGCTCAAGAAAAGTCTTCATTATTGCAAAGGCAAAGAGCAATCACGCTTAGCGTGTTTTAAAAGAAAAAGCTATGAAAAAGTTTTATCTGTTGTTTGTTGTTGCCACTACTTACATGACTACTCAGAAACTAAAAACAGGGATTACTATTGAGAGAATAGAATAGAATAGAATATGATTTTATCGTCCACGGAGACCAACTGGCCTATGGGACCCAAGTACAAAGAGAGAGCAGCAGGCGTATTACTACCAGGATTAAAAAACCCCCGCCCCGAAGGGTTTTCGGGGGAAAAACCTTAGTAGCAATAAGGATCTTTGACATCTTTTACCTGATTATATACATAATCACAAATACGGTGAGGTTAATTAATCGGACGGGGGCATAAGCGAGTCCGGCGTATCCATTACCTCACGGAGGTGCGATCCCAACAAAGCCCTACAGAGGCCGTGCTCATTAGCTCATGCAAGGGCGATGGGGCACAACTAGCGAGCATCACCGAGCCGGATATGCTGGAAATGCAGCGGACCCGGGCCTGGAGGCGTGACTTTCATCCTCAATGGCACGGTTGGCGGCGTTGCGGACTCGTCCTCAGCGGCTCGAATCCATCTCCCTGTCTCCAATGCGGAGGTGGTGTGCACTGTGCGAATGGAAGCAATCACCTGGCGGCTTTTTCATGGGTAGATGGGTGCACGGGTAGTGGTGTGGGCCCCTCGTGAGCATGGGATTAACTTGGCGTCGATAATTTGCCACCTTGACATGTGACAAGGCCTACGCATCCCAAAGCTTGGCCATGAAGCAAGCATCCAAAATCTTGCTTCAAAGGCGTGTTCCTTCGGTGTATGCAGCGGTCCACATCGTATTGCTGCACATTCCATAGCGAGAACCAGCGGGCTTGCTTGTCTTTCAGCGAGGCTTTGAGTCATTTGCGGGCCCATCGCCCTTGCCAAAGCAAGGTTGGGCGGTAGGGCTTCATCCATAGCCACCACCTTACGGAAGTAAGCGCAGCCCTCTCTGTAATGGAAGGAAGCTTGTCTCACTGGGCAAGATCGATATGGGACGTGGATTTCACTCTCGGTGCCGGGCCAAGAAGGCCTTCTATACCTGCTCTAGATCGTTCCAAGTGGTGAGGGATATCCTTTGCCCCCACATACGCCCCATAGAGGAGGACCGGTTCAACCAAGGCCACGAACAAGTGTGCTGGTGACCCCATGCATCTGACCCTACGCCTTGTGAGACTGAGGTGCTTACCCATGAGCACCTGGAACATTCTAGAACATTCCAAGAGATTCTAGAACATTCTAGAACATCCTAGAGTATCCTTGAATTAATTAGGCCCCAGCCTTAACTATGCATGGAGTTCTATTATTTTAAGAAAAGACTGGTTGGTCTAGTGGTAAGGGTGGGGGGTTTGGGGGGCAATGTCGGGGTTGAGTCCGTGTGGCAAACCAAAAAAATTTTGTCCACCAAACTTGGGAGCTTTTGAGAGGCCAAGGCCACGGACGGCCGAGATCGAGCCACGTGGCGCATCCTCCACCGTCGGATGGTCGTGGAATACTCACTCACTCACAGACTCACTCACGGACGCTATTTTCTTATTATAATAGAATAGAATAGATGACAGAAGCTTGAACTTGAGGATGGTAGAGGTGGCAGAAATAGTGGAACATAGCCGTTCAGATGTGGATGAAGCTCTGCACTTCTTTAACAATGTCATGCATGTAAAGGTTGATGGAGGTGTTTCTGTTACGAGAGTTGGTGAGAGGGGTTGGGTAGGTGGGGGGAAGATGAGGGTTGATCGTCTGGACCATCTACTAGTTATATTTCAAGATGCTCTGAGCCGAATCCATGTCATTCAGCCTAGTAATCACCTCAAGATACTACCTTTTTAGTGCAAGAGGACCTATTCCCGATTCAGCTATGTAATAATAGACAGGAGATTTTCAAAAAGAGAGGAGCGCATTTGCAAAAGAAATGATGTTTATAGAAGAGTTGCAGCAATTATTCTAGACCATTGGCCTGCAATTGGTTTTTGTTAATAATTTGTTGAGTTGTGAATATCTTGTTGGTTTGTAATAATTGGCAATATTATGGAAATGTTGAAAAGGTTATTTCGAAAGAACTATGCAATTTCTTCGAGCAATTTGTTTTTGTTAATGATTTGTTGTTTCGTTGGTTTAGAATCATTTGCAATATCACTTTCTAATAATTGTTCAACTTCCATTTGTGCTATGGCAATCACGCTATAGTGAAAATTCTTTCTGACAATGGTAACAATTAGTGAAATAAATTTGTAAAGGATGATTGTTTGGTTTGTTGGGGTGTTGTTTTTTTTTTTAAGAACGACAAACTTTATTGAAACATCAAGCCAAAAGCGGATACAAATTTGAGGAGGATAATCATGATCCTTCGAGTAGAACCACCAGACCTATGCATAAGACAAAATACACTCAAATAGGACTCAAATATCAAGCGTGCGGCTTGGCGAGAACAAGCGAAGGACAATGGTAGGCCTTAGCGATTCTAGCTTGTCGTCTGGAGGGGAATATCAAACCACGAAAGATACACACTCTTCTGCGCCTCGGATGGACCACAACAACCATCGATGCCATATGAAATGCTTTACTCCGCACCTTATTCCAAGTATCCGGATAAATAGCCAGAAGCACTTGTTGACTTGTCAATGTCACATGAAAAAGAGAGAGCAGCCAAGACCAAACAGGCTGGAGATGATCACATAAAAAGAAACAATACTCAATGGTCTCATCCCTTTGGCACCGATTGGGCGTGAGTCTTGCGACACTCGAGGATCAAATCGTGGACAAGCACATTCACCCGAGGGCATCTGTAAAGAATCTGCCACCAAAGCACAACCACCTTATAGGATGGAGTAGTTTATCCCAAGCCCAAGTCCACATACGTCTCCAACTAGGAGGTGAGAGCTGAAGGGACCACTTAGTGGATGGCGGAAGGATATCACCATTGACAAGCAGCCTATACATAGAGTTCACAAGCCTATGTTCGTGAACACTCTGGTGGGAAACCCACATGCACCCTTCGATAGCCTCTGGAGCAGCCAATGGCAGAGTACTAGCAACCTTTTGTCAAATATGTCTATCCCATCGAGACAATAAGAATTTTGTTTGAAAGAGTTGCCAAGTCGCTAACTGGCCAGAATCATACCAAGCTGCAACAGTTAAGATCCTTGCTAACCTCCAGCGTCGTTGATTTAATGGATGAACTGAGGCATAAAGTGGGAGATTATTTTCCACAGGTATCCACCAACAAGGGGCACTCAACTAATGACATGCAACAAGATCAATACGAAATAAGGTCTGTACTGTCTCCCAAGACTCCAGCAAGCCTTTTAAAAAAGGGGAGGCATTAGGAAACGGGCATAGCTGATAAAATAGACTCCAAGGAAGAAGAAATTTTAAAGAAGCTTTCCCAAAAGGAACACAATGACTAAGTGACTGCTTCACCAACCGCACTCCAGGTGAGTCAACCATATCCTTAAGGATCCTCCAAATGAACTTAGAAATCAGAATCTTACTCTGTAGATGGAAGTCTGTCATACCCAAACCACATGCAAATTTTGGCCTAGTGCATTTGGACCATGCAATCTTGACCACAGATGCACCTCCTTAGTCCATGTCCTCTAATGATGCAACTGGTAAGGATGTTGATATGCCCTCTGCCTCTAATATCACGATCGCACCGTTTTTAGTTTGATGCTAGAGCTAAGTTGCAAAGGATTCAAAGGCGGCCGAGGAGCGGCGTGAGAGAGAGCTACTGAGATGGCTGGACAAAGTTAATTTGAAGAAAAGCTGCCGTAATATATTTGCTCGATCTGCTTCTCGGGTGGCACATCCTAGTGGAGATGG
Organism: Isoetes taiwanensis; assembly: GCA_021234155.1. Classification (NCBI taxonomy): domain Eukaryota; kingdom Viridiplantae; phylum Streptophyta; class Lycopodiopsida; order Isoetales; family Isoetaceae; genus Isoetes; species Isoetes taiwanensis. The sequence continues at coordinate 800,131 of JAJEKV010000035.1, read as the reverse complement.
ACATTCACATGGTGCAATGGATGGGCCGAGCGGCCGGTGGAAGCTTACGCCCGGAACATGATCGTGGCTATTAATGCAATAGCTGCTGATTTTCTTGGTTGAGAGAACTAATTTGCTGGATAGTGCAATCTCATATCACAATCCACAATGGTTCTTTCTGGGGCGTCCTCTATGGCGAAGAGCTACAAAAAAACTTACTTCAAGCTCAATACTAAACATTTGAAGGATAGTGAATCTATTGTAGGTTGTAGGAATCGTGGTCTCATGAATTCTCTCGTAGTGGTGGCATGGCTGATGTTGTTCTTTGCTCGGGGCTGTAAAATCCTTTGCAAAGCGGTGGGGTCATGCCGCGGTGGTTTGGACTAGAGGCCAATTAACCGAGGTTGTATCGGGAGTTACAAAGATTGCGCTCTTGCCCCTTCTTACGGTATTAGAGAGAAAGCATGTGAATCAAGCGGGGATAAAGGCGGGACTGGAATGGTTTAGATCTGGTGATAGATGCTCTCACTTCTTTTTTCGGGCCGCTAAGAGAAGGCGTATGATGGCCTCTATTAACTCCCTTATCTTGCCCTGATGGGTCAGAGTGTTCTGATTAGGTCCAATTGAAGCAGTATCTCCACGACCACCTTTCTTCATTTTTTTCCAGACATCAGTTGTCCTTTCAGGAGGATATGCAATCTGCAGTCTTGTCGAAGGTCCACCCCATTGTATCAGCTTAGCAGCGTGAACACCTAGAATCAGACATCACCATTAATGACTTACATTCAGCTGCTTCTCTTTTAAAAAAGGACAAGTGCCCGGGCCTAGATGGTTTTCCAGTAGAAGTTTTCCAGGAATATTGGGATTGGTTGGGTTGTGATCTTTATAGTGCTTTCTGTGAGTTTCGTAGGTTCAGAAGTTTGATAAGATCCTCAATACTGGCTGTATCTCTCTTATTCCCAGGTTTAGAAGTTTGGATAAGATCCTCAATACTAGCTGTATTTCTCTTATTCCCAAGTGTAAAGAGCCAAAGACAATATCTAATTGGCGCCCTATTACATTATTGTCTTCCGTGTATAAAATATTTACGAAGGCCCTTGCAGGAAAAATGCATGATGTCGCTGTATCAATCTCTCCTACTCAATCTGGATTCTTGCCAAGTGGAGCATTTTAGACAATGTTGCTGCTGCTCATGAGGGTATGTATTGGGCCAGATTGAAAGGTATGCGTATAGTCTATCTTAAATTAGATTTTGCCAAGGCATATGGCGATTGTGGATTGGGAATTTTTGGAAAAAAGCCTTTTGGCATTGGGCTTTGGTCAGTGATTCACGGGGATGTTATGAAGCTCCATATCTCTAAGCACGGTCTACCGTGTTGTTTTTGGGGAACCATCCAGCATTTTTTGTTTAGGCGGGGTGTTCGCCAAGGATGCCCATTAGCTCCACTTTTGTTCCTGATAGTAGCTGAGGTCCTCTTACGGTTATTTGCTAAGGCCATGCGGGGATGGAATAGTCCGGGGGTTGAGTATGGAGGGCGGTTCCACGGGGAAATTTGTGTCGGTATGCGATGACACGTTTCTCTTTCTTATTCTGATGTCGGAGACAATCTTGAGAATGCAAAGCTTCTTCTTGATACTTTCTCTTTAGCATCACGGAGTTCTTGTTGGTTGGCCAAAGTGTTACGCATTATGGACGCTTGATGGGGTTGTGCCCCCTTGTGTTGCTAATTTTCCTTGGAAGGTGCTTCCTCATGGGAAGGCTACTAAACTTCTCGGTATTCCTATGGGCATTCATATTTCTACCTCTGATGCTTGGGATATTATCATAAAAGGGTTGCGAAGGCATTTGTTTTGGTGGAATACTGCTAAGCTCTCTCTGCCCGGTATGAATAAATTGTTGCTAAGCATGTTTTAAGTAATACCCACATCTATATGGCCTCTACCATTCTGGCTTCCCAGTCAAAATTTCAGGTGATTGTTACTATTGTCTGTAGTTGTTGGGGTGTTGTGCTGAGGTTCATGTCTATGAGTGCAATATCTTTGGTGGATACTGAGATCCTTTGGAAGCAAATGCTTAAGAAGGTAGCCCAAATGCGCATCAACGTCATGGAATGTGTGAAACCTGAAAAAGGAGAAATGCCTAGAAAGTACCCGTTAAACATTAGGAAAATAAGTACAACCATGGCAGACGAGCACCCCCTAAGAAAATAGCCGCTCCAGAAAACAAAAAACACTCATTAGACGTTAGGAACCATAAACAAACATAGAAACATCATCGAGAGGTGGAAAAAGAAAAATAGTATCACCAACGGGTGGAAATCATCTAGCATCACCCAACGGGTGAAAAAATATAGATAGCATCGCCCAATGGGTGGAACATAATGTGCATCAGCCATTGGGTGGAAAAAAGCATCACCCAATGGGTGGTCAGTACTGAACATAAACATATAAAAATAGACGAACCCAAAACAACCTGTAAAGGTGGGTAGGTGGGAAGCAATGGACAAGGAAAGAGATGTTGCTGACGCCGATAACTAGTCCCATGAATGACGAGCACATATATAGCTGCTCGCCCCGTCCGAATAACGATTTTAGGGCTCAGATCGATGCCATTCTAGGAAGGGACTTGCAAAGAACACAAAAACCGCCAACCACCAAGAGAACTTCCTTATCTACAAGCCCACCTGACGAAAAACATCTAAATGTCGAGCAATGTCACGAACCACATAGCGAGAGGGAGAGCATGAGTGGGAAGAGGAAGACGACCAATGACGAACAAACAACATCATGCATGCCCTCGGATTGCTGCGGGCAAAAAACCTCATGGATCAAAAAACAAAGAGGCCTAAGGTGAGAGAATGATAAGATGGCTACGGTCGCATGAGAAAGAAATAGGGAAGGTCTACGTCAAAGGTAAGGTGAAGGATATAGAAGAGATGGAAGACGAGAATGTAAGGATGAGGTGGCGTGGGCAAAGGAAGTTAGCGAATGACAAATGATGTGAAATGGCGACTTGAACACATAATGATGACATAATGGTATGTAGAGACAAGCGAATGAAAAATCGGGACATTGACGTGCCTTATCGTCACAAGGGGGTCAAATAAGAGAGTGCCGAATCTAAAAACACATAGAAAGAGATCAACCTAATAATAGGACATGTTAACCAATTTCGTCAAGGGAAAAAGATCAGGGCAAGTGAACTTCGATAAGTGGGAGCAAACTAGAAAGATGAGGAAGTAAAAGGCGTTATGAATTATGAATAGTTAAAAAAATGATTTCCTAAGAAAATGAGAACCATAGAAAAAGGACAACGCAAAACGAGAATGTGTCTACTATAAAACCCATGTCACAAAAACTCAATGGAGTGCGAATGCAAATACATGATATACAATCAAGGCAAGTCTAAAACATAAAATGATATATGAGTATGAGGCAAGACTAACTCCTAGAAAGCTTGATATAAGTGAAAAAGATCGCAATAGCCAGCTAGAAATGGATTTCCCGAGACAATTAGAATCAGACGGGACTAGCACAATGCACAAAATTAGAATGCGCTCAATATAATACCTTGTGCACAATAACTCAATATACTCCACATCTAGATAAAGACAAGCATCAAAAATAAAAAAAATGATCCAATCGAAACCCATATCACAAAATTGTAATGGAGTGCCAAATACAATATTTGTCATATCTAAGATAAAGTTAAATAGCAAATATGCAAAGGATATATAATGATAGTGCCGAAAAACCTAAAACTGTAAAGGAATTCAAGTACAAGATGCCAAACTACAAGTTGCAATATAACACCTCGTACACAACAACTTGATATACTCCACATCTAGATAAAGATAAGCATCAAAAATGAAAAGGAGCCAATAGAATCCCATGTTACAAAATTGCAATTAAGTTTCAAACGCAATATTTGGCATATTCAGATAAAGTTAAATAGCAAAAGTCGAATGATAGTGCCAGAAAAACCGAAAAACTGTAAAGAACAACTTCAAGAACACGACGCCAATCTACAAGGTGCCAAATAGGACTTGTTTGCCCCTAGCAAAGAGGGTCATAAGATCTGTGCAATGGTTTGGAACAAGAATAGGAGAGCGAGGGTGCAAAGGTCTGGTACAGGTTAGCAGCATAGAAATGTGTGTTGATGTTATAAGAGAAATAATACCACATGCCTAAAACCATGACGAAATGCCCCAAAATGAATAATACTCTTACAAACGAGGGGCGAGATTGAGGAAGAGGTTGTAGACATGTTAGCACAAATCAAGAGTAAGGTTAAGATGAACATTGAGTTAAGGTTAATTTGAATCATCGTAAATCGAGCAAAAATGAGGCTTAAGTAGTCAAAGGTGAGGTTATGGCCAATGAAAAGAAGAAGATGGAGGTCAAAAGTGCCAAGGTCAGGGTGGAGTGCAAGGAGGTTAGCCATATAGTAGAAAAAGACAAATGAAAATACGATGACTACGATGAAAGTACCTCTGAACTTCTAACCTCTCTTGGAGTACATTATGATGTATTGTACGTAAAAAATGTCAAAAACATACGTAAGTATAATACTACATTGATCATGAATTGGAGCTATTGCTAAAAAAAACTTCAAAGGTCACATTGGAGTAGCAACATTGTTAAGGATAGTCCCATCATATAGAAATTAGGTCTTTACGCGACTTTAGGAGAGAAGAGGCAGCTTGGAATTTCAGACTGCCGCGTTTGGTACTGCCGAGAGCTGACAAAGATCCTAGAGGGTTGAAGTCTTCAGCAGATAATGAAAAGAAACATCTAGCCGATGTAATTATAGATGGTAGGTTAGAATGCTTATCATATGATGAAAAGTCTAGACTTGGCAGTAGACTCAGTGTCAAAATGTGTGTTTAAGACATCCACAAATAACAGAATTAAGCCTTTGGGGACCATTTCAAATTGTGAAGTGGAAGTTGAGGGGATTGCAGCACATGTAAACCTCATAGTAGTAGCATTTGATGGAGGTGATGAAGACTTGTACGATTTGTTATTGGGAATGAAATGAATGAAAGATATAGATGCTAAGCCCATTTGACGGGGCTTGTTCTATCTCAGATGGAGCAAAAAGGATGGAGATATTGGTAGAAGACAGTTGGCATACAAGGAGATAATAACTTTGTGGATATGGAAGAAATGCTAGCTTCATATGATTAAGGGGTTATCACCTGCCCCCTAGTAGTTGAGTCTTGTTAAAAGGAAATGTTTAATTATGAATTCTTGCAGAAGAATGGGTCTCAATTAAAAGAATTCGTGATGATAGGTACAAAAGTTTACAAAGGAAGCAGAAGTTGGCATTGTCAAGGGCTTTCTCTAGTTTGGTAGGTGTTGAGGGTATTCCTGGCAATCCCTCAACTGGAATGGTATAGGACCTCCAGGTTGCTTTAGGCAACCACTCTTTGCTCAAAATTTGCAGAAACAACCTTCAAGGAATCTGTTAGAACCAGTTTCCCAAATTGGGAAAAAATACACAGTACTAACCTTTTGATTCTGAGCAATATAAATTGAATTTTCTCCTGAAATCAATGCAATAGTATACTAGACAATTGATGTGATATATGTGCAAAATATATTCTGAAGTCAGATATCATTTGGCACTTTAAAATCACACCACTGACTAGGTCAAAATTTGGTCAATGCTCTCGTGTGACTCTTTTTGAGAATTCTTTAAGAATAACTTTTTGAATGAAACCACACGGGGAAGTGTTAAATGGTCTAAAGGGTCACGTGCAAACACTCATCTGATCTAAAGATGAAGATATTTTGGGCTGTGGGATTTTATGGTGACGGACTATGTCTTTTACCCTGAGAGAATGCTTTTTTCAAATTTTGTCGATATTCGGGTAGGAAAACTATGTAAAAGGAACAATAGAGATATTCTAAATCAACCCTTGCTATTAAAACCACTAAAGCTTGAGGAGTTCAACTCACGAGTATGCAAATGGTGCGATTCGGATGATGAGATATGGAATGGCATTATGGTGAATAGAGTTTTTCTTTATTAACCATAGAACGGTGTTGATTGATATGCATACTAGTTGAAAAAAGCGAAATAATCTATTTTTGAATTTTCTTTAGTCTTTATGCAATATAAAAGCTATTTGAGCTATTTTTTGGAATTTCAAAAATTTCAAAGGGAAAGATATTACCAAATTTGGATTTTCATTCACTTGATATAACAAATTGGAGGAATCACATCATTTTCGATGCCCACGGTTAATGAGCAAAGCATATTTCGAAAAAATGGAGACGATTTATGGTCGACTTTCTTGGTCAACAATCACTTTGAAGCGACAAGGAGGGTCGAATCCGCGGCGAGGAGATCACTTTTGCATGTACTTCACACCAGCAATCTTGAGTTTAGCATAAAAGCCCCTAACTTTCGCGCATAGAGATTTGCCCTCTTTAAAAGGCCCCATTACGTTGAAATTCTTGAATCTACGGCCCGGATCCTTTGTCTTTTAGCTTTGATTTGGTTTTCTTGATGTTGCGAGAGGTGGGTTGGAAGGTAATGATGAGAATTTGTGGTCGGATCTGACCAAAAATTCCGTTTCTTGGTTGGCAAAAATTAAGGGTTCTTGGCTTCCTCACGGCGGATATATCCCACAGGCCAAGGGCAAAAAGTTAAACAAGGATATAAATAAACTTACGAAGCCGTTTCAACTAATTGCGTGGTCTCCTCCGCCGCCGGCGTCATTTCGTGATTGACTGGCACGCCGGGGGGGCGCCCATGGCGGAAATGAGAGGGTAGATAGATGGGGGGTAGATGTAGGTAGGTTTTGCCATTTTTCCAAAGAAGGCACATTTCCCAAGAAGTAGCTTAAGGAGGTCCAAATAAACTCAATTTGAAAATTTTTTGTGCCAGGTGGCATATTTTCACAAGGGCTACCAGGTGGTTTTGTCAAAAGATGATTTGGAGCACTTTGATTTTTTTTGTCAAAAGAGTGAAGGGGGTGACTAGGCATAAATTTTGGTGAGGTGGCAAATGTACTGCTGATGTGGTACCATTGGATGACAAAAGAACTTTCCCCTAGTCAAAATGTTTTAATGAGGTGGATATGGAATGAAAATGATGTGGGTTGACACGTGTGAATAGTGATGTGGACTTGTGAGTGATGATGTGGGCATAAAAAGAATACTTTTGCCAACTAGACATAGGTGACAACCTTTCCTCAACCTAGTGATCATTTTAACCCTAGGTTTTTTTGAAGTGAGAGAAAGTAGGGTAAAGCCTCAACTTTTTTGTTTCTTTTGGTAAACTTGTGAATGTATGGATGGATCATGAGTGTGTGGGTCATTTTGACTAGGGAAAAGTGATTTGAACAATCCCAAGGTATGGTATGATGAAATATAGGTATATGGGAAATGATAGTATGAAGTGTAGAGATGACAAGAGATAGGAAGGTGGAATATGAGTCAAATGGCTATAAAAATGGGAAATTGGCTGGGCAAAACTCTTGCAACATCAAGAATCCAAACTTCAAATGCTCAAATCATGAAATAGACTTCATACCATGCTCATGCCTCGCAATTCTTCAACAAGTGACTTCAAATCTTGTAGGAGTGATCTCTAGTACTTTGGATGATAATCAAAAACCTTGTCCATCCTCCAATTTTGAGATAACCAAATGAATGTCCTTCTTTGGTTCTTCTAAACATTTGTTCCTTTTCTTTGTTTGATTGAGTCTTCAAGTGCTTACGAAAAGCCAATGGTCTTCATATTTCCTCATGCAATCAATGAGCCAAATGTCGGATATGTCTAGGCTCTTCTATCTTTGCCATGAGTGGCAAAGCATCATGCTAAAAAAAAGGGAGGCTGGTTTGCCAACCCCCGATGACTTCAAAGTGCGAGAAGATTGCCATGATGGAAAAAAGAATGGCAATGTGGATATGATGCATATGTTTGAGAAAGCGAGTTCTTCATGGAAATCAGGCCAAGCATGGGGCGGATGATGATGAATGATATTGAGGGTGAACACGCATACGGTATCTAACAAACATGTTAGCCGTGTGCTTCTTTGGATGGTAAAGATGATGGCAAACACACATGTGTGAAGTGAAGAGAATGAATGAGCGGATGGAGCGAATGAGTCAAGGATGAACCTGCACACGCATCATGATGGTATACAACAACCATATTAGCCGAGTGTGCTTCTTTGGGTGGTAAAGATGATGGCAGCACACATTTGTGAAGTGAAGAGAATGAATGAGGATGGAGCGAATGAGTCAAGGATGAACACACACGCATACGGTATCTAACAAACATGTTAGGCGGGTGTGCTTTTTGGATGGTGAGGATGATAGCGACACACACATATGTGAGGTGAAGATAATGGAGAGTGAAAAAGATGAAATGAATGATGTATGGCGGTGGATGTCCCTGCATGGAAGCTTAATTAATCATTAGCACCACATACATTCTTCAAGAATCGTTTAGCTCATAGAATAGTTATCTCGCAAAAGGTTATGACAACAAGGTGCAATCCTACAACTTACTTATCTAACTTAAAAATTTAACTTCTCATGACATACTTCACACATTTTAAGACTTATAAATAATTCAAGCTCTAACTTACTAATCTTCGGGACAATTTATATCTAATGCTATGCAATTTGTTTTTTTTTTTTTTTTCTTTTTGAAATATTTCATGACTCTGTTTCTACCCTAATAACTCATACTCTAAATATAGCTACTAATTCTTATTCAAACAAACTAAGGGCAACATGTTGTTGCGGTACCTCTTCAAATGCGAGAATATTGATAGGATTTGGTAAGACCCTTCCTTCCGATATGGACCTCAACCCGGTAAGAATCGGCTCTTTGTTCTGCGCAACCTCAAAAGGACCTTCCCACAGCTCTTCAAATTTCTTTGGCACAATCCTCTTTTGCTTTATTCCATTTTAAAACTAATTCCCCATCTCTCAATGTACCTTGTAATTTATATGCGACCTTGAATCTTTGCCCGGATCTTTTAGCTTTTTTTTAATAATATTGCATTTTTCAGCTTCATGTGCGTGCTCTTCCAATTTGCATAAGTCGTATACATCTTTCTTTGAGTGCTTCCTCCATTTCCAAATTTAGTTTCAAGGCCATCCTCGGGGAGGGAAGTTCTAATTCTATTGGGACAATAGATTCTACTCCATAAACCAGGCTGAAAGGTGTATGCTTGGTTGAGATTTTGGTAGTAACTCTATAAGCCCATAAAGCATCATGTAACTTCATGTGCCAATCTTTCTTTGAAACACTAATAGTCTTCTTGAGAATAGTCTTGAGCACTTTGTTTGTAGATTCTGCTTGGCCATTACCTTGAGGATAATAAGACGAGCTCTTGGAGTGTCTCACTTTGAGAGTTGCTAGCAATGTGGCTATGACATCGTTTAAAAACCCGACTACCCTATCGGATATGAGTTTAAAAGGTATGCCAAACTGGCACATATATTCTCATGGATAAATCTGGCATGTAGTATATGCATTGGCTTGTCTCGGGGAAACGACTTCAGCCCATTTTGTAAAATGTCGGTGGCCACAAGGATGTACTGATGTTGTGCAGAAGAAGGAGGATCTACAGGTCCTATAAAATCAAGCCCCCAAGTCTGGAAGGGTCCTGGGGAAGTTATGGCAGTTAATGCAGCTGGCTGAAGAATCTTCTGCCAAAAACCTGACATTTATGACAGTGCTTGATTGTCTCATACTTGATCCTTGAAAAGAGTTGGCCAATAATAACCAGACCTCAAAATCTTCTTTGCTGTGGTATCTGCTGCAAAGTGTCCACCACATACCCCTTCATGGCATGCTTCCACCACTAATCTAGCTTCTTCTTTGTCAACACACCTTAGAATGATGCCTTCCTTGTCATACTGCATAACACATTCCCAATTAGTCTATATTTGTTGCATTTTTCTTTGAACCTTCTTTTTGGCTAGAATTGAACCCTTACGGTATTTCATTCAGCTCGAAACCTTCTTATCTCTTCTTGCCAATCTTCCTCCTGCACAAGATTTACATCTACATGCATCCTCTTGAACATCATTAGCCAAACCTTCTTCATCTTCTGTTCGAACAAGATATTAGTCAAGTATGAACTAGGATCATTAACTAAAGTGATCACTTTGACAACAATATCATAAGCTTGAATTTTGCAGGCCCATCTACATATATCTTAGCCTTAGGGCGCTTTTTTGAGAACATCAAGGATAAAGGATTTTTGTTTCATGTACACTTGAGTATGGCTTTTTTTTTGAATGAGATGTCCCTGTCTATCAATCAAGAACATAAGGGCTCTTTGCACTTTTTCTAGTCTTGGATATCTCATTTTAGGTGTTAGACCAAATTTTCTTTGGCAAAAGTTACCCACTTCTTCTTCTTGCGAGAACTAATCCCTCTGACCCTTTTGGTTATCTTGATATAAGCCTCAAAGGGTTTGGATGTATCAGGAGGTTTAAGTAATGCGAGAATTGGAGATGGCTTGTATAATATTATCAAAAGCAAAATTTGGCGGTGAGTCCATTCAACCATAATTAACTTGCTCTCATGTTTGGTATACACTGCCAACCTTGGTGAGATCAGATATAGGAACCCACAGTATTAGAGAAATGTGGAACATACATCCTAAGAAAACTTACCATCCCCAAAAACTTTTAACTTCCCTAACGGTTTTAGGTGGTGCTAGTTTTTCGGGGCATCCACCTTACTTTCAGCTACTTGAATCCCCTTGGAAGATACTTCATGGCCTAGCAATCCTCCCTTGGAGCGAGAGAAACACGCATTTTTGGGATTTAAACTTACACCCCCTTTTACGCACATAACACATATTTTAGTTAGATAATTAAAATGATCCTTTAAAGGCTGATCCCAAGCAAAGATCATCAAGAAAAACCACGAATGCGAGTTGAAGGCATGTCCTTGAAGATAGCATCCATTGTTCTTTGAAAAGTTCTTTGGGGCATTCATCAAACCAAAAGGCATTCTTTTCATGGCAAAAGTTCCCCATGGTGTAATGAAAGCTGTCTTTGGCTGGTCTTCTAGCTTGCGGAGATCTGATTAAACCACGAGAATCCATCTAAGAAAGAGTAGATCTCCTTCCGAATTTGCATGTAAAACTTCTTCCAAAAAGGCAAAGGATAGCAATCTTTACTTGGTGGCTTTATTCAAGGATCCCTATAGTCAATGCAGATTCTAATAGTTTTTTTTTTTTTTTCAACAGGGCACAATGCATGACAACCATTCGGATTTGATATTTCGGTGATCACACTGCATCTTTCATTCTAAGTAATTCTTCTACGATTAAGTCAAGCAAGGATACATTGATTCTTCGAGTTTTTTTGCATCACGGGTTTGATACCCTCCTTAACCTTTATCTCAAACTCACAAATGTTCTTATCAACACCAACTAATTCATCATAGTCCCAAGCAAACACATCCTTCCATTCATTAAAAAAATTAGTTAATGTGCATTCATCTTCTTCTCTAAACATATCTCCAACATACAAGACTCTATTTGACCATTTTTCTCTATTTGGATTTCTCTTACTTGTTTTTCAATTACTAGCATTGATTACGAGAATAGGATGAAGTTGTTTGAGTTCTTCTTCTTCAAGCTCTTCTTCTTTAATAGCACCTTACGCTAGATGTTCAAGCAAGACACTCTTGCATAAGGCATCTGCCTCCTCATTGAACTCTCTCTGTTATATGATGCAGCTCCCAAGTTGAAAATCGATAATTCTTCTAAAGCTTGATCTCTAAGTATGAGCATATCCTTGTTCTTAGTCGATAATCTCCTAGGATCTGTCTACACACAAGTTGGGAGTCACCAAACACAATAATGTCGATAATGCCAAGGTGCTTAGCCTCCTGCAATCACGCAATCAATGCTTTATACTCAGCCATGTTAGAAGTGGAATTCAAATGGATTACGCCTACTTTTTGCCATTAATTTCTTGGCCTTATCTTTGAGAATAGCAGCAGATGATGCTATGCTTAGTTTCTTAGAAACACCACCATCAAACCATAAGTAAGCACTACTACTTTCCTTGAGTGTCTCGCACTTGTCTGATGGTCTCTTTGCTATATCAAGCTGAGCCATAATGACTTCATACTCACCAGGTTGGTTAGACATCAACAAATCTTCTTCAATATAGTTAAAAGATTCAAATTCCCCAAGCTTGTTGTAAATAGTGGTGTCCTTTTTGCCATCGGTAATGGTACACTCACCTCTTGACCATATAGGCCTAGCATCTGTGGACAGCCATCTCCTTCCTAAAAGAAGGTCATAAATATCTGATTTCTCATTCATACCTTCAAAAGCAACTACTACAAAATTAGCAGCCACTACAATCCCTTCAATATCTATAGGTACCTTGCTTACAATCCCTATGGGGTTTATTTTCGAATTGGAGAAGGATTTAAGTACCATTGGGGCTTTTTTGTCAATCTCTAAGCCACATTGTCTCATCACATGATGTGGCATGACATTTAAAGGTGAACCACCATCTAGTAATACCTTGGACAAAGCTCTTTTACCAATGTTGGCAGCACAAGTGAAGGCACCTGGATCATGCTCATCTTGTATCAGCATTTGTTCTTCAATGTGGTTTGTAAAAGCAATCTGCTCCTCTTGTGTGAGGTTAACTTGTTCCTCCTGAGTCAAACTAAGCATTTTTTTACGTAAGTAGGAGCAATTCTCAACAATGTGAGTAGGTCTGCGATTTTTGAACTTTTCATAAGAGTCTCAAATTCATCATTGTCTTTATCTTTTCTCGGAAACTTTTGACAAGGCGAGAGGGGGTATCGGTTGTTTACCTTCTTACTGCGGGTTTGTTTTATTCCCTCTACCTTCTAAAGCACTTGTTTTTTGTTTCTTCTCGAATTGCCTCCTTGTCTTTCATCATAGCTCACGGTGTGCCTGACCATAATTTCTTCTGCTCTTGATTCTGCACAAACCTTATAGGATAAAAGTTTCGGACAAATATTTAAGCTGAAGCGATGGTTTATTGATCTTTGCTTTTTCTTGTCTAGCAAAATACTCTTTAACACTACATCTATCTTCATAGTGTGTCTGTGGCTTTGCAAAAATCTGAGACGGGGCACTCTTTACCATAATGGCCTCTCTTATTGCATTTAAGACAAAGCACTGTACCAACAAATCTCGGAAGAATGAGTGTCTCTCATGCAATGTGCACATGGAGGATAAGTTCTTCTTTACGGTCTTGAAGCCTTCAATTCCGGAGTTGTTTGGTCACTTCAAGTAGGGCCTCAAACAACCTTGTCAACATCTATTTTGGTATTAGCAGCGGCGGCGTTATCGATTCTTGATTGTCTTGAATTTCTTCTTGTCTTTCTCGAATAGCATAAACCTGGTATGGCATCCGGACCCATATGCTCTTGTTCAAAATCACGGGAAGAAAGGATCATTAGTGGCATAAACATCATCGGCAAGGGAAGAAAGCACATCAGCAATTTCAATAGCCTTGTTAAAAGCCTTGTGAATGGTAGCAAATCCCTCCTGCTTGTAAATCTTAAGCATTTTCCTGTGTACTCTCGGTCTGCCAGTCAAACCTCTTATAAAAGATGCAACAAGATGCAAGGTATGGTGAGGCACTTGATTAGTTTGACATTTGGTGAGATACACATGAAATCTTTCTACATATTGATGAATAGTCTCACCATTTCTAATATGGAAAGTTTGTAATTCAAAAACAAGATCTTGAGGATCATAAACCTTTCCAAACCTTGCTAGGAATCTTTTGATAATCTCATCCCATGTGTTAGTTCCATCACTTATCACATATTCCAACCAAGCTCTTACTTCATCATTTTTGAAGCACTTCTTGAATTCAGTGAACTTGGTACCTTTCTTGTGGCCATATTCTTGATAATACTCATCAAAAACCTTGAGAAAATTGTTAGCACTCATAGTAGAATCAAATGTAGGAACAGGAATGGGAACATTCAGTTCAAAGTATTGAGCAGGCACAGTTGTGTTTAGATTCACAGATTTGTTGAGATGTACAGACATACCTTGGGGTGTAGCTTGTACCTCTGCATTATCTTGTACCTCAGCATGTTCAGATGTCTCAGCATTTCGTCTAGGAGCCATAGTTCCCAAGAACCAGGGTGGATCTCGGTAGGACCTCCAAGATGTTGAGGGTATTCCTGGCAATCCCTCAACTGGAATGGTATAGGACCTCCAGGTTGCTTTAGGCAACCACTCTTTGCTCAAAATTTGCAGAAACAACCTTCAAGGAATCTGTTAGAACCAGTTTCCCAAATTGGAAAAAAATACACAGTACTAACCTTTTGATTCTGAGCAATATAAATTGAATTTTCTCCTGAAATCAATGCAATAGTATACTAGACAATTGATGTGATATATGTGCAAAATATATTCTGAAGTCAGATATCATTTGGCACTTTAAAATCACACAACTGACTAGGTCAAAATTTGGTCAATGCTCTCTCTCCGAGAACTCCTTTTCTTGAGAATTCTTTAAGAATAACTTTTTGAATGAAACCACACGGGGAAGTGTTAAATGGTCTAAAGGGTCACGTGCAAACACTCATACAGTCTAAAGATGAAGATATTTTGGGAACTGTGGGATTTTATGAACCTGACGAGACTATGTCTTTTGCCCACGAGAGAATGCTTTTTTTCAAATTTTGTCGATATTTAGGTAGGAAAACTATGTAAAAGGAACAATAGAGATATTCTAAATCAACCCTTGCTATTAAAACCACTAAAGCTTCAGGAGTTCAACTCTGAGTATGCAAATGGTGCGATTCGGATGATGAGATATGGAATGGCATTATGGTGAGCGAGTTTTTTTTCTTTATTAACCATAGAGCAGTGTTGATTGATATGCATACTAGTTGAAAGAAAGCGAAATAATCTATTTTTGAATTTTCTTTAGTCTTTATGCAATATAAAAGCTATTTGAGCTATTTTTGGAATTTCAAAAATTTCAAAGGGAAAGATATTACCAAATTGGATTTTCATTCACTTGATATAACAAATTGGAGGAATCACATCATTTTCGATGCCCACGGTTAATGAGCAAAGCATATTTCGAAAAAGCGGGAGATTTATGGTAAACTTTCTTGGTCAACAATCACTTTGAACAGCAAGGAGGGTCGAATCCGCAGCAGGAGATCACTTTTGCATGTACTTCACACCAGCAATCTTCAGTTTAGCATAAAAGCCCCTAACTTTCGCATAGAGATTTGCCCTCTTTAAAAAGGCCCTGTTCTGTTGAAATTCTTGAATCTACGGCCAGATCCTTTGTCTTTTAGCTTTGATTTGGTTTTCTTGATGTTGCAGAGGTGGGTTCGGAAGGTAATGATGAGAATTTGTGGTCGGATACAGCCAAAAAATTCCGTTTCTTGGTTGGCAAAAATTAAGGGTTCTTGGCTCCCTTCAGCAGATATATCCCACAGGCCAAGGGCAAAAAGTTAAACAAGGGTATAAATAGACTTCTGAAGCCGTTTCAACTAATTGCGTGGTCTCCTCCCACGCCAGCGTCGGCTCGTGATTCGACCTGGCACGCCAGGGGGGACGCCACTTGGCGGAAAATGAGAGGGTAGATAGATGGGGGGGTAGATGTAGGTAGGTTTTGCCATTTTTCCAAAGAAGGCACATTTCCCAAGAAGTAGCTTAAGGAGGTCCAAATAAACTCAATTTGAAAATTTTTTGTGCCAGGTGGCATATTTTCACAAGGGCTACCAGGTGGTTTTGTCAAAAGATGATTTGGAGCACTTTGATTTTTTTTTTTTTTTTTTTTATCAAAAGAGTGAAGGGGGTGACTAGGCATAAATTTTGGTGAGGTGGCAAATGTACTGCTGATGTGGTACCATTGGATGACAAAAGAACTTTCCCCTAGTCAAAATGTTTTAATGAGGTGGATATGGAATGAAAATGATGTGGGTTGACACGTGTGAATAGTGATGTGGACTTGTGAGTGATGATGTGGGCATAAAAAGAATACTTTTGCCAACTAGACATAGGTGACAACCTTTCCTCAACCTAGTGATCATTTTAACCCTAGATTTTTTGAAGTGAGAGAAAGTAGGGTAAAGCCTCAACTTTTTTGTTTCTTTTGGTAAACTTGTGAATGTATGGATGGATCATGAGTGTGTGGGTCATTTTGACTAGGGAAAAGTGATTTGAACAATCCCAAGGTATGGTATGATGAAATATAGGTATATGGGAAATGATAGTATGAAGTGTAGAGATGACAAGAGATAGGAAGGTGGAATATGAGTCAAATGGCTATAAAAATGGGAAATTGGCTGGGCAAAACTCTTGCAACATCAAGAATCCAACCTTCAAATGCTCAAATCATGAAATAGACTTCATACCATGCTCATGCCTCGCAATTCTTCAACAAGTGACTTCAAATCTTGTGGGAGTGATCTCTAGTACTTTGGATGATAATCAAAAACCTTGTCCATCCTCCAATTTTGAGATAACCAAATGAATGTCCTTCTTTGGTTCTTCTAAACATTTGTTCCTTTTGCTGTTTGACTGAGTCTTCAAGTGCTTCTGAAAGCCAATGGTCTTCATATTCCCTCATGCAATCAATGAGCCAAATGTCAGATATGTCTAGGCTCTTCTATGCTGCCATGAGTGGCAGCAGTAGGGTAGTATCAAAATTCGTAGGGTGGCAACAGGAGGGATGGTGCTCAAGCATCCAAAGGAAGGTGCTGCAAATTGGAAGGAGAATTGTGCAAGGAATTGCCTCAAATGTAGCTGAGTACGAGGGCTTAATTATAGAGCTGATAGTAGCCAAGGAGCTTCCCATCATCCATTTGACAGTACATGGAGATTCAATATTAGTATGCAAGCAGATGGAAGGGGAGTATCGAGTGAAACATTCTGACATGTTGAGTATCATCAAAGGATCCATGTATTTCTGCAATCTTTTATAGACTGGAGCACAAGTCACATACCTAGAGGGCATAATATGGATGCTGACCATCTCTGCAAGCAAGTCTTCTTGTTGAACCATTTGAATGATGTAGAAGAGGAAGAGATGGAGGAATGGAAAATATAACAAATGCACCCTATCTTGATAATTGACAGTGGGAGGAAGCAGGTGTAAAAATAGAGCAACTAAATAATTAGCAAGAAGTAAGGACCTTGAGCATTAGAATGAACACTACCATTGGAGAAGAGTAGTCACTTACAAGAATTTTGCAGCAACATGCAGACATTTTCGACTGGGACTACCAGGAATTGAAGGGAATACCTCTAGAAGTTGGGGGATTTTGTATTGAGCTAGAACATGGAAGTAAATCTATCGTGCAAAGGCTTGGAAGAATTAACCCAGTATTGAAGCCTCTGGTCTAAGGCAGGTTCACTATTTTTTGCGTATAACCTATCTGCATGCATGAGGAGGGGGTTTTTTCGACCCATTTACGTACATATATGTTCTGTAGAGGATCTTTTTGTTAGGGTTTCGGTCACTAGCCTAAGTAAATTTTATTCGGAAGGGGTAAATTTTATTTGAAAGTATTTATTTCTTGATGGTTTCTCAGGCTTCCATCAGATAGCAGTAAGGCAATGAAATCAACCGAAATCTTCATTCATCACATCATGAGGAATGTTTGCAATGGTTAAGATGTCGTTCACATTAATGAATGCACTATCTGTATTCTAGAAAACAATGGACAATATATTTGAATCCATATCTAAAGAGAAGTTCAGGGTATTCTTGGACGATTTGTGCTTAGGGACATCAAGGGAGCAGCATATTGACTTTGTTCATATTATTCTAAAACTTTGTCAAGCAGAAAATGTATGTCTAAACCCCAAAAATGTGTGTTCATCCAACCAATCCTAGCTTTAGACAAAAGCCCAACTAGGATCAACGTCTGCACATTGGCATCATTCAAATTGGAACACTAAGTCAAAACTCTAATCATAGTATTAATGGAGCTTATGCAATAAGCAGTGTAGAAACATCTGCTAAACAACTGAATCATCAATATATAGTATTTTCTTATAAATGAAAAAAATGTATGTCTCTATATTGGCAAAGGTATTACATTGTCATCGATTCGTGTAGCGGATCGAGATTCTTACACAAGACGAGCATGCATGCATTGCATGCGTCGCATGCATGCATCACATGCATTTTTAGGTCGTTCATCAGGTTGGGGGATCGCTATTTATTGCCAAGTTCTTCATCGATGTTTTATCGGCGCTTTCTCATTTCTCAGCAGTATCCATGGCTTCTATTCTTTGCTCTCATGCGGAGGAGGGGCTTCTTCTTGCATGAGCTACTCTTTCTTGACCATTCATATCCTTTCTAACCTCTTCTATCTTTGCCCTTTTGTCCGGCATAGGACAATCTTCAACTTTTCTCCTCGGATCTAGTATTTGAAGTTCTCTGGTATCGGGATGTTTTTGTTTTCATGCAAGTCGCAGTGCAAGAATATCATCGATTCGCGTAGCGGATCGAGATTCTTGCATGTATTTTTAGGTCGTTCATCAGGTTGGGGGATCGCTATTTATTGCCGAGTTCTTCATCGACGTTTCATCCGCGCTTTCTCATCTCTCAGCAGTATCCATGGCTCCCACGCTCCCCCCCTTAAAATTGTTATTTATATGTTCATATTTGTTATAATTGTCGCGTGGCACGCGTGACCAGCCCCTCGCTTTTTCGAGGTGTAAATGTTGTTTTTTTTTGTCGTGGCACTGCGGACCAGCCCCTCGCCGGAGGTATCTTCGCTATTGGTTTTTGTTGGTGATGTGCGTGTCCGGGGGTGATGCGCGACTTGATATTCTCCTGTGGGAGTGGTTTTTTTTGTGGGAACGTTTAGCGACCCTGCGTTGTCCAAGCCCCTTGCCGAGATTTTATCGCTAGGGTTTTTCCTCGAAAACTTGAAAGGGCGGGGGTTTTTAATCCCGGCGATAAGCTCTCGGCAGTACACTAGCCAACATCACAGAAACACAATTTTATTTGGGGTCCGTGTGTTATAACCGGAGATTCCTATGTTTTCATTTTTTGGGTAGCCTGCGATGTGCAGCTACCCACCCTATACCATTGTAGAAAAAACTGCTGAGATGAATGAAAAGCCTATCTATCGGGATGTTTTTGTTTTTCATGCGAGTCGCAGTGCAAGAATAAGCAATTAAGATATTCCTGCTATCACTTTATCCATGCTTTTTCAGAACTCACATAGCATTTTTAAAGCCAAAACCTCATAGAATTGTTCAGAGATGCAGATGCTTATTCTTAGTCTTAAAAAAAAAACTTTGTCCACTATTATTGTTGCAGTCTATATGTTTTCAACATTTTGATCTCCTCCTATAAGCCAGAAACCAACTTTAGGTGCAAAAAAGTGACAAAGGAAGGAGAATCATCATACCTACAGCCAATCATCAAAACATTAGCAAGAAACTTGGTAATGGTTGAAGGGCCAAAAGGTACAAGTGATTACTCTCAATTTATCACATTTCACCCTTTGCAAATCATTAGCGCCAGCATATATAGAAGGAGATGAATAATCCAATATAAAATCAAACAAAGCGCGACCATACTAGGAATATGTTAGAACTAGGAATATGTTAGAAAAATCTTATTTTTGTAGTTTAGAAATATACACGAGATCCATCTTTTTTGTTCTTATGTTTCGAGCAAGAGTAATCGCTTGCCTAACTAGCGAGGAGCTAGAGACATTTGCATTCGGCAATCACACTCACGCATTAATTTCTATGATAAAAATGTACCTATCTTTCTGATTGCCTGATTCAAAGCCTTCATTGTTTTGAGTTTCTACCACAGAGCCATGATCGATTTTGTGATGCTTAGGAATACCAATGATTTTTTGCCATGTGAATCCTGCTCTTTAGCCATGAAGATGCAGCCGAAATCACTGCCAGTGTTATCCTTGCCCCACAAAATTGCCCTGAAGAATTTTTTCTATGAAGGCTCTCTAAGCTAGTCAACAAAATGAAGGGGTTATATCTGAATCAGGATTTTTTTGGCCTATATTATGCCATGCGAAATCTAGGATCTTTTTCTTATCTGCATATCTATTCAAAGATCTATTTTCATTCCGGAGATGCTCATATCCCACTATATATATGTATCAGTAAAGACAAATAAAAGTCAGGCACCTTCGCTTAATAGAATGCATGCCTATAAATTCGACCATTACATAATTTTCCACCATTACATATTAGAAAAAACCCGAAGCAAATACATTTCTATGCGCCCATTATTTATTAAGTTCCTACCAAACATCCAGACATAATCTTAAAGAACCTTAAAATTGTTGTTGTAGATCTCTGCTGCAAAATCATTTACAGTTTGACAAACCTTGAGCCAATGAATGTTTTGCTTCATATTTAAGGACTAGTAATGGTGCCCAGCGTTGCTGGGCATAAGTTCGGCCTGTAAATGTTTTGGCCGCAATAAGAAGGGCTTGCAGTAATAAGCCAACTTTTGTAACTTCTTATTATAACAATTTTTTTTTTCAAAGCTTTAACAACGTTTTCCATGGATTATGTAAACAATATCAAAACAATGTTGAACCTTTGTATCGATGTCAGTTACTTTATGTATGTTACATGAAGATAATGAATGACAATGGATGTTTATTGCTTATATTATAAGTTACATCAAGTAAAAGTTATAACAGTAACATTAGCAAAATATACGAAAAAGCAATGCTTGCTCAAGTCCATTTTATCTGAAACAATTGTCGTGGCGCCAAACACACTCCATTGTAGAAAGCACTACAACAAATAATAACCTTTAAGTGTTTCCTTGCAAGCTCCATGAGCGTCATTATCCATGAGCATTTTCCATATTCTTCAAATTCGTTTATTCATAAACAACAAAGAAAGTAAAGATGTTTAAATTGACCGACAAAAATGAATATTGATTGAATTGCAGCTTCAATTAGTTTCACCTAGCAGTGCCCTCGTATTACCACACGGGGTTTAAAGAAGAAGAATAACAATAAATTAATTTGCCATACAAAGTCTTCTATTTGCTTTAGTAGATCCAATATGAAAAGCAACTCTATATTTTCTATATTTTCCCTAGCTCCTCATAGTCATTCCATGGGTGAGAAGTTGATATACGTGGAGCTCATTGTTGGATAAACACATCAAAATATGACACAGTTACAAAACAGAGCCATCTAGAATATCCAGTTGTTAATAATAGATTCCATTTCCTGCTCCATAACAGACTGCCCGTTTCAAATTTTGTATAATAGCCTTGTGCAGAAGAGAATTATAAAATCCAGTATGCATGAGGGAATAATCCCTAACCTTCAATATCATGATTGCTTATTGGTTGCAGAAAGGCCACTTTGCTTCATCAAAACATGGAAATTCTGCATAGTCGAATTTGTGCCTTCACGTAACACCAACACTAACTTAGGAGTCTCGGCATATCTCACATGAATGCCCCACTAACATCCCACGGAAGTTGAAGGCGATCTTGTGCGTTCGCCTTGCCGCTCCAAAGTTTAGATTATCATCTAACATGCCAACTCTTTGAAACAGCTGCATCTGCGTTGTACCATACTTAGAAACTTAGATCAAAGGACTCAAATTTGGCAAACATAGAAAATTGTTCGAGACTAAGGCAGAGCCTAGAAGCTCGTCAATGATGCCAAACTATGAAAATGAAGAATGCAAGCTCTGTTCCACCAACAGGGGCATCCATTTAAAAGCTTAAGGAAAGACCTAAAAAAAATCCTAGGCACACAGTTCTCAAATTCCTAGTCTAAATATGTCAAATATGACAAATTGCATTTGCTGGTCTAGTTTTACAGCAGAGTACTAATAGGGTCGTAACTTTAAGAAGAAAGCTCCATTTCCTAAACATGAGCATGCATTGGAAAGCTCAGGGAACAACCTATAAAAGATGCTAGGTATATGTTTTTCAAATTCGTAGTACAAATGGGTGAAATAGATCAAAGTACATGAGCTACCCAAAAAGCCCAAGATTACCACGAGGATATGCCCATTAAAACTATGTGGGTTCACTTCATGTGGGATTCTAAATGGTAGCAAAAATGGGTACACTTGCCGTTATTACCATATCAAGCTGCAATTGAATCTGCAAATAAGGTCATGTGAAAGCAGCATGGACAAAAAATGATCTTCAAGCTCTTCAAATCAAAAGGGCATATTTCAACACTCCAAAATGTGTCCATTTGAGGCTCAAGTACTCAATATATATGTTATGACTTGCGAGATAAAGACATGCCTTTTGTTTATCCTCAAAGATTCAACAAGATAGTTTGTCACAATTGAATAACTCAAAATGTATAACTTACCTTCATGCATGACTGCGTGGTTGCTTATGTGCTTTATTTTCCATCTATAAGCAATGCCAACATGAGAATGAACTAAACCAAGCCAACCTCAGGGCGCATAACATCCGGGCATGCAAGTTAGATAGGCGTAATGGAACTTCGAGTACCCATCTCGTATAGTTGCTTATCTCAAAGATTGAAGTCGGACGGTGCTTTTGCTTGGCACCCAAGTATTCTCAACCCGCACAAATAATTAAAACATTTTATCGATGTATTTCTAGAAGCTCAAAAGGAAGCCGAACATAGACCTACATCGGATCGAACATGTCATGAGCTATAATGTGCCTTTGCCGACAAAGAAGCTTGGAGTGCCATAAAAATATCACCTACAAAAATGCATCCAAAGAAATTGCATGAAGGAGCGCCATATTAGAGCCTTGTCGCCAAGAGAATGTCACGATCTCTCGACTCACAACCGACACAACCGATGTGGTATCTGGCCAGAAACTCCAAAGAATACACCACCCTTGTCTTCTTTTGATGCAATTTATCTGCATGAATCAGGCAAAGACAACATTAAGCCGAATCAAAGTCTTGTTTTCATATAAACTCTCCTCCCGATCTCCCGACTCACAACCGATGTGATATCTGCAGTAACTCCAAAGAATACATCACGGATGAACCCTTGTCTTCTTTTGATGCGCGACTATCTCGCGAATTCAGGCAAAGACAACTTTTTTAAGGCCGAATCAAATATTCGATCAAAACCCAAAGCACGTGACACGATTCAGTTTCTCCTTCACAGAGCCCATGCTTGCCGGATTTCTACACAAAGACCATTATCTTTTGGATTCTCGCACCTTATTCATCGCCTAACGGTATTTTGCTCCCGCCTCGCCGTGAAGAAAAACCCTAATAGCGACTCGAAGCCAGCGCAGAGGATGGCTATGGCGGACGTTCCACGGGAGAAGACAACTACACCACAATACGAAGGGTGAGATGATGCCCACGTGGCATGATATAATCTCAGCCGCCCAATCTAGGGCGAGGTTTAAGACAGACATCTTTATTATAAAAAATTTTGTTGTATGTCTGTCTTCAACCACACCCTAGATCGGACGGCTTAGATCTAGGGTTGGATTGAGCTAGGGTTGGGAGAGCTTCTGGCACCATAGCGGGTGCTTCTGGCCTTTTCTCAGTAGAATCGGGAGGAGAGCTTCCGGCGGCATAGCGGCGGCTGCTTCTGAACAGAATCGGGAGGAGAGCTTCTGTTCATAGTTGACATCAATGGGGTTCTTCACGATCTGTTGGGAGCTTTTGTTTTTTCATCCTCAGTTGTCCAATCCTTTGCTATCAGGTTTCCTTTGTTTTTGCAAATCAGGTTTTTTCACAGGGGATGTCGGATTTCCACATGCCATGATAGAACATGATATGAAACATCTTGGCGAGTTCATGATGGATAGCAATGGAGGAGGAGCATTGAGGAGAAGCATAGCGATACATTTTCCATGGCACAAATAGGGCAAAAGAGAAGCATAGCGATGACGTTGCATCGGAGGATAAAAAGAAATACGTTTCTCAAGGCTCACGGTGAGCTCGGGTTCAACCGGCCAGCTCAAGTGCAACTCTGGCTTCAACTCACGTCAAGTTCAACTTCGACAGAAGGTGATTCGTTTCTTGATTCACAGAAGGCAGCAGCAGTGGTGATGGCACTTGGCTACTCTAATCTCCACACAAACACTTTTCGTTGCATTGCTGAGCATTTGGAATTTTCTTGGAGAGGTTCAGTGCAACCATGGCTACAGCGCGGGTGGTGGCGACCATGTCTGTTATCACTTTTCTCTCCCGCTTTAGGTCGTCAATTCATCCTGCAGATTAAGGTGCTTCTTTCCTCATTCTGTTTACACTTACCAGTTGAACTCAAGAATCTGTAGCCCAGTCTATCTAGATTATTCTATCTTCAAATGCTTGGAGCACCCATGTCTGCTGAAAACGATTCTAAGTCTGAGCTTTTTCAGGCTATGGAATGGTGAAGCGAAGCATGATAACTTGATGTGCGTTCCATTTAAAAGTGAAGTAGAAAGTCGATTGCATGAAGTGAAGGAATGTTGCAAAGAATTAGGTAATCCCACACCTATTATCTCCGAGACATCGTGTCGTTGTTCGCATCTTCATTTGTATTTTTTAGCGGTGCACTCTCATGGAAAAGCGTGGGGAAGCGAGATTAAACGCAGGAAGGTCCAGCGATAGAGGGCCATCTCCATAAGATTAAACGCAAGGTCCATTGATGGAGGGCCATCTCCATAAGCTGCTTATACAATTAGATTATTTTTGTTATAGGAAGCCAACATATGGATGGAACAAACAAGGGTATACACTTTGACTATTTTTGTTATAGGAAGCAAGAGTAAGAGTATGGGAGGAATTATAAAGACCAAGAGTTCTAGGTTTTTGCAATACTTACAAACTTATGAGTGTTAATATTGCTCATTCGTTGGGTACAATGTTTCTTGAAGCAAGTTTGATATACGATTGTCAAATTCACAAGTGGTAATAACACATCAATACGAAGAAGCCTTAGGCAGGCAACATTCATAGACAAACACTCCATGTCCAAATACATGGGACGCCCACCGAAGGTGGGCAATTTCCTAGTACACAATAATTTTATAATATAGGATATCATTGTTCCTTATCATTCCTTATGGCGATTCTTTCTGCTTGAGCTTCTTTGCAAGCAAATATGGTGCAAAAATGTGAATCTAATCGTCTCTTCATGAAGCAAGAACCCTAATTTCTATTCTTCAAATTTTAGGGCAATGAGTTGCTAAGGTGGCCCTGCCCAAAATTTTGATAGAGGATATCCCCAACCAAGAATTTCGCTACAAATCAAGAACTTTTGAGTCATTGGCACGCTTAATGTGATGCGAGAATGTTCAAAGATTAAAAGTGACATTTCTTGATTTGTGGGTGATGTTTTCGTCCTGGGGCGCCATAAGTGTGATTCCGCCCTAAGAAAATCTCATTCTAGAAAAAGCGTAAGCACCAACTGTAAAAAGCATTAGCGGCATTATTAGGAAGAGTTTGAAGGCGATTAAGAGCTAAATCAAGTTGTTGTTGTCTTTATCGCATGCTTTTGCAATAATGAGTATGATCTTTTCGCCTTTTTCTGTATTTTTTACTGTTGAAATGCAATGCAAACAACTTTATCGGATCGATTCGACAAGATCAGTATGCGGAGGACTATGATAGCCCGCAACGCAACAAGGGAGATCGAATCAAGCCTGGCCACAAATTAGATTGATGTGTGTGTGGAAGTGGAGGGGGGCCAAGTGTTTTCAAGGGTCAAAAGTTGGTCATAGGATGAGCACATTCTATGAATTTGGATGAGAGAACTTCCTTTTTTGTTTAGTTTTCCTTTTGATATTTTTTTAATCCTTGGTTGGTTTTTTTTTTCTCCCTTCTTATTTTGTATAAAAGTCAGTAATTGTGCCATTTCGTTGCATAGGGCACAGCTCACCTCCTCTGGTTTCGGGTTATGTCTTGCTGGCTATGGCGCCTTGCTTCATCCGTTCCGACGCCATTTTCCAACATCTAAGCTTTGCCTCTGCCGGATCTGAAGGTATCGCAAGCTTCTTTTCCTTGCTCAAAATTGCTTTCATTCAAACGATTCTTTCTGCTCCTTCCATCCTTTCGTGATGATCCTAGAAACAAAGCCAGATGATGAATCGTCTTTGCCTGACGCCATGGCCCTGGCTGCCGGACGGCTCCTTCCGCCGGAGAATTTCGCCATGGTTGAGTATAAGATTTACAGATCGTCTTATCCCGGCGCCATGAATCTTTCTTTTGTAAAAAAGCTAGGGCTAAGGTCTATAATTTATCTGTGTCCCGAGCCCTATGCTAATGCGGAGTTTGTGCAGAAAAATGGCATTAATCTGTTCCCTTTTGGTATAGAAGGCAACAAAACGCAGATGCCGAAAGATGTAGTAAGGGATGCATTGAAGGTATTACTTGACATGGATAACCATCCTCTTCTAATTCACTGTAATAGGGGCAAGCACAGAACTGGATGCCTTGTTGGATGCTTTAGAAAATTGCAAAATTGGGGACTGCCTTCAATTCTGGCTGAATATCGCCGTTATGCCGGATGCAAAGCTCGGCTTTGCGACGAAGCATTCATTGAGATGTTTGATGTTTCTGGTTTGAGAAAAGGATCATATGGGTGGGCATATGATTGGAGATTGGCAAAATTTAGGAGGTCTAAGACAGTGTCGGATCTTCGTTCCACCTTTGCTTATTCGAATAGGTATGAAGGTGCACAATTCCTGTAAGTAAGATGCACTGGGAAAATCGTTTGTGTAAATTTTTCGGGTGTTCTCTACAGTGAGGTTTTTGTATGTACAGACTAATTATGTGAGCAATGCTATAAGGTGTTTCTTTACTTGACATTAATGTGGGCTTCAAGAAGAAATGCTGAATTGATTTGAAAAGAAAGGTAGAAATTGCCTACAAAATCATTGTGGCCCGAAACAAGAAGAAAGCTAGACATACCTCCTATAACTTATGTTGCTAACTTATGTTGTAGACTTATCTTCAACATGCAAAGAAGTCCGAGAACACCTCTCCTAATAGCTTAGGTTTGCAATGTGCAATTTCAGCAGATTGGCTCATTCAAAGAGTGCATTGCAAGACCGATGCCGTTCCACTTGGCAACTGTTGCTAATGCGTCCACTAAGCTATTCCTTTCGGAAGCTCCTACTAAAACAAAGACTTAAAACAATGCTCATGCTTATCTTTTGACTTAAAGTCGAAGTGGATTTGGACTTTAACTGGCATTTCTTCAGTGAAAGCCATTCTCCTGTTTCTCCTAAGTCCATGTTGTGAAGCATACTTGGCATAGAACGAAACGGTTTTAGGAACGACGAACCTTAAGGAACGGGTACGACCAGCTCTTCATCATGAAACGAAACGTCAATTTTAAAAAACTACTTAAATCAATAAGGAACATTGAAATCCTAACAAACCTGAAGTGCAAAATTGATAATTCATAAAAACAAACTCTCAAAAAACTTAAATGCAATTAAGATGCATAAACTTTATCATGAATGTTAACACCAATCAAAATAAGTTTTTCTGCTTGGCTCTCCTGTCGCTTTGGCGTGAGCGCCTAGGCGCCCATGCCCCTTCTAGCTCATGTAAGAATCAGTTGAGGCAGTAGCACCAAGCATAAGCACGGCAACAGATTAGGAGCACGGATCACAAGCAGGGATTCGCCAGCACCGTAGCAAACTGCAGGTCCAGCAAGCATCTTCACTCGTCGATTCAGCAACGAGCTTTGGCAAACCAAGTCTCTAATTCCACCGAGATTCCAGGCGTCATGCGCTAATAACTCCAAGTAAACACCAAGTTAAGTTCAGATTCAATTTTGTTCTGCAGCAACGCCCCGAGGCCAGCAAAGACCCCCATCCGCAATTTCGGCCATAGGTATCAGGTTTGGAGTTGCTTTGAATTATTTTGGACAGTTGTGTGCCCAGTTCTGCTTCACAGGCCATTCCCTAGCGTTAATTTCCTTCTGACTAGCATAGAGTTTTGAGTTGCTGGCATAGAGCTTAGAGTTCATACAGTCCAGTTCGGCTAGCATAAAGCTTTGAGTCACTAACATAGAGCTTAGAGTTTAGATAGATTCTGCACCCAGCTTAAACGATGTCTGTTTGTTTGAGAATCACAACCTGCTTGCAACCCAAAGCCCCACTGTTCCAATATCTCATGGCTAAGCATCGTCAACGCCGCCATAACTTCACTGGTGCGGAGCTCTTGCGTGTCACATGGCTTGAACATTTTTTGCTTCAAGAATTTGATCTCATGAACCAGCACGCCTCTCTTCAAGCACGGGTCCTTCCGCTCTTGCCCTCATCAGACCAGCATCTTCTTCTGGACACCTTGCAGAATGCATCTCTTGCAGGCCCGATGATTTCCTTGGACGGTAAGCTTTTGTTTCAGATACTGAATTTGCTCTACTCTGCCATCTTGTCGTCTCCCTCCTCTTGCCCAAAATTTTGCACTGATGCCCAAACCCAGACCCAAGAGAGCACTAATGACGAGGTGCAAAACAAAGTTTAAAATGAAACGCGACTTATTTCTATTTGCCAAGAACGACTTCAAAAGGAATCTTTGAAAGATTCCCTAAAATTCTTTTAAAAAGTCCATTTTAAGATTTTTTTGACGGATGTGACAATTTAAGTAATTTAGGTACCATTTTTGAGGGGTTGATTGAACATAACTTTCATGCAAAAATTTTAAATAGCAAATTTCATCCTCCTAAACTAGAACAAAAAATAATTACTTTTATAAAGTGTAAAAAAAAAAGGGGCAATAAAAAAAAAAAAGGGTAGTAGAGTGACAAAGAAGTGATATATTCATGGTTGTGAAAATTGTACAAAATTATGAACAAAATTGTCAAAAATATAGGACATTTTGACGGACAATCATCACTGCGACTTTACATTTCTTTACATGTTCGAGTCATCGGACAAACTTACATTTTTGCAAAGAAGATCGGGATGCATCTCATCCTCCCACTCATTTAATCCCCGATCACTTGAGCCTTCATCCTCGACTTCACTCTCAAAATTGGATGTACTCGAGCGATCTTCTTCCTCACCGTCTACAAGTGAGTCCTCATCATCATCTTTTTGGCCACCTTTCTAGGTTGTTTGTCTAATCCACATGCCGGAAGCCTTATTAAAGTTTGAGTGACCATACGTAACTTATTAGCGATGAACAAAGTCATATGCAAGAACCTTTACTTCAAACTAGATCTATGGCAGTTATTAGCTTGCTTTGGACTTTCACAACAAGAAAAAGGGTCATTTAGCGGCGCCAATAGCGACGTCTGTGACGACGGCCCGACGGTCAGCCGCCAGACACGCCGCTAAGCAGACGTCGTTAGCAGTTTCGCCGCATGCGGCGTCGCCGCTTATCTGCGACGTTAGCGGGCGTCAGCGCGAGAGCGTCAAGCAGACGCGATGACACGACATCGCCGGACGGGCAGATGTCGCGATGCGCGCGACACGTGAAATATACACGCGGAATATACATGTGGAACATCACCAAAATCCCGCAGCGTCGCAGTAAAACCCGCGTGTATATCGCCGCATGCGACGCGGACACGCGGGAACGTTCACGATGGAATATACACGTGGAATATACACGTGGAAAATACACGTGGAATATACACGCGTCGCGTAAAAAGCCCGCGTGTACCGCCGCATGCGGCGTGACCGTGAAATATACGTGGAATATACACGTGGAAAATACGAAAATCCGCGTATAGAAAATCCACGTGGCAAAAAAAAGCCACGTGGATACGTCGCATGCGACGTGTAGGGGAAAAAAATAAAAAAAATACAAAAAAATACAGTTTCTTGCCTTCAAAAAAAAAAATAAAAAAATAAAAAAATAAAAAAAAAATAAAAAAAATATTTATATAAAAAATATATTTATATTTATATAAAAATATTCATATTTTTAAATAGTCACAAAATTATTTTTATATTTATATTTTTAAATAATCACAAAAGTGAATTGTATTTATATTTTTAAATAATCACAAAAGACTCGTTAAGAGGAGTATCCACCCTTTTAGCCTAGAGCTACTCTCTCTCAGATTCAGTGGAGTAGTCATCCGAGTACGTAGTTAGAGGACGCCTCAAAACGTCAGCCGCACGGTTGCGATTGGATGGCTCTCCAGCGACGTTTGCAGATCCCTCGCCGCCCCCGAGCTGCCCCATGTCATGCTCTAGACCTTCATTCATATCCGCCACTGCTTCCTATAAAAACCAAAAGAATATGGCGTTAATGTAGTTCATAGAATTATAATAATTTTCTACAACGCACTTCGCATTCCCGAAGTGGGAGAGTTCCCTCGTCATTATAACCGTTGATACTGGATAAATGACTCCACGTTAAAGTGGCTACTTGTATGCGTCTTTGCTTGTTAGGGGCAAACCCGTATAGATGTTCCTATGAAAATATAACCAGTATTAGCTAGTGACATTTAAAGTTCTTATTAAAATTAATGTGAACTAATATAGCTCTTACGAATCTATAGAGAAACCCTTTTTCGAATCACGAGAGCCAAATGAGGCGCCTTTCGGTCACTTTTAGTTGCTTTGTCGGTCCGAGCTCTATGTTTGCTTTTTCGGATCCTTTGCACGTTCGAATGCAATCGATTGCAAGGCACACAACATTATCACAAGTTAAAGTGAGCGAATGACAAAAAAAAAAAATAAGAAATACCTTGATATCTTCCTTGTGGAGATTAAGTGGTTTTAGGGACTTTTGACCAATCGCCTCCTTCTTTTTTCGCAAGTCCGCTTGGGTTCCTTGACCACATGGTGCCTTTGACATAAATCGATAGATCAACGCCATATCAAAATAATAAAAACAAGACTATGACTAGGTCATGTACCTCCTTTTTCAGTATAAGCTCGCCCATCATCGAAGTGAGCTTCTTCGATTAAACGCCTTTGCTTTTTCTATCTACGGGAAACTCGTTTCATTTTATTTTTGACGCTCTCTATTTCGTTGGTCATAAGCCGTGCCCTCCCCTACCCGCTGGGAGGCCATAAACGAGAGATATTATTTGTGACCGCGTCCCTCGATTGTAGTATAAAAAGACACTTCCCTCATCATCCTTCTTAGGAAGAGCGTCCCGAAGCATAAATGGTGGGTATATAATAGCGTGTTTATGTCTACCGTCAATATACATATATCCGTCCCGATTAAGAACCTTTTGAGCACTTTACAATGTATTCTAAGTGAAGAGAATGAACAAAACAACAAATTCAGATGACAAAGTACTAATATTTAAGGTTGATATCTTAAATAATATGTTCACATAACTTACATCAAAAATTATTATTAATATGATAGTCGGGTATATTCGGGGCCAAATCACCCGCAGACTTACGTGTCTAAAACAAAGCTTAAATGGACGCTCTTCTTCAAGACGTGGGGACGCCGGGATCCTTCCCTCCAAGTCGCGAACGACCATGTTCTTGGATCCCGAACCCCGTGATGATCGTCGCGATCTTGAACGTTAGGAGTCTGTTGCTCCACTACTTCTTGACCTGGGAAGTAATGAGAGAATGAGCATCTTTAACATGCTGCAACCAAAGAAATGTTTGGCAATACGTAGTGGATATATATTTACCTGTTGAAATCTTCCTCCAAGTTCCTTGCATTAGAAAAAAATTTGCTCCGCCTTGCCTAGAACGGAGTCCATACTACGCCTAGCATTCTCAATATTCTCGCGAGAACGTGGAGGCCGATAATCAACACTATGTCGTTGGGGGAATAGGAGCGGAGGGCTTAACCGGGCGGCGTTGGTGTCAAAGAGGCAAAATATGCTTTAATTTGGTCCGCTTCGGCGGGGAGACATGTTTGCGAGGGAAGGCGGAGCGGCGGAGGAGCCGCAGGCACAAATATCATGCAAAAAAACAATTCATTTATTTATTATTTTTATAAAAAGCTATCTTAATACCCAAACTCGCTGGTGTAGTGATAGGTGGAGGTTGGCGCCTTGGAGGAACATCGAAGACGATTGCCCCTACCTCGTGGAGTCCTCCTCCTATTTTCTCTAAACTCGCCCTTTCCTCTACACAACAAATTAAAACTCCATGCATAAACTCACATACCTAATTAGAGGGTAAAGCGTATAATAAAAACTATATAAATACTTACCTTCGTCTTGCTCATTCTCCGTACGATTGCGATTACCTCTATTCATCGCCGAGAAAAAGAGCACACCTAGATCAAAAGAAATTGTGAGAGAAACATTTGATAACCATGAATGATATTGGTTGCAATAATAGAATGATACTTACAAACCATAGAGATGAAAAATAGTATTTTTATGGTTCGAAATGTGCCACTAATGAGCCCCGGCAGACTTACTGCTAGATCTTGACCGCCTTGACCAAGGGGGGGGGAGACGATAATGCCATGAATATTGCATCGCAGTAAAGAGGGCCACAATGAGGAAAACCGCTAAGAATTGAGCCTCCGCCATGACTATATATATTAATTTGAACATAACGAGAATTAGCGTAGAGAAAAGCTTTTGAACAAGTGTCTTTGAATAAATACCTAAATTTATATTCTTATCTTCTTATTTATATTAGAAAAGTATCTCGTATATATGTATGGGGTGCATATCGAACTCTAGGTTGCCATATTATCAGGCCATGTATCATGTCATACACCGAACCCTAAATTATCCCACGTGGCATTTTTAGTGCCACATCATGAAACCCTACGCGTGTGGCACATCATCAAACCCTAGGTTGTGTCACGTCGCGACTTCCTATTGCCACATCATAGTAAGTGCCATGTCATCAAACCCCTTGTTGTACCCACATCATCAAACCCTAGATTGTGCCACATGGCATTTACAATCTAGGGTTTGATGATGTAGCACACAAAACCTAGGGTTTGACGTCTGTAGCGACACTTTATCTACAAGTTATGATTAATAATTTATTTACCATTAATAATAATTTTTTTGATTAATAAATTACTTTTTTCATTAGTAATTTTGACTAAAAAACATTTATTGGTTGCAACAAGCCTCAAATAGGAAGACAAAATTATATTAATCACTTCTTGCAAGCATTTAACAGTAGCTTAGCCATCTCAAGTGGATCACCACACTTCATATGTCGTCTCTCTCTCACAACTATATCGGGAAGAAAGCCCTCATTGTTTTGAACACATCGACGACGCGAGGAGCAATAGATGGGCGATCCATGTGCACCAGCTCTCTATCCATCATCATTTGGACCTTCATATGTTGGATGATGTCCAATGTGCTAGAGTATCTCGGTTGGGTTTATCTCAACACACAACCCCATAAGCCGCATTGCTCGGACAAAATCAAGGAGCATCTCGTAAATGTAGCCCGGGGAATATATGTCGATATCTCATGCCCCATGATGCTTGGTCATCGATGATGATGTAAAACTCTCTTCTCCCACCAAGGATATCGTGACCGATTCCATCTTGTAGTGTATAACGGCTCTTCAATTTGGGCATTCGCTCCTTGCAAAAAAAAACGAGGGCCGTGTCCCAATCACCAATAGCCACCCACACATTTGTAAGGGAGTCATCAAAATGGAGTTTGACCCTTTTGCAATTGAGCTTTGTGTGTGTCCAACCTGGAGCGTGGATGGCATAGACTCATACGCAAGAGCGAGAGTTATTTGCAGGACGTGCATTTATACACGAGTCTCATTTTGGCTTTCCTCCGCACTTATCTTCATATCAGCCCTTCTTGGAGCACTATGCATTGCATTTGACCATCTCCTATAAGAAGAGAATTGGCTGAGGAAGATGGTCAAATAATTCTGCAAAGGTTCCTCCATTCATGAATGGCGGGACTACCATTGGTCCCTCGTGGCTCATCTCCACAAAAAAGACCTCGGGGGCAAGTCCAAGGGTGTGGCCAATCTTTGGACTTGGGCTCTTGAAACGGATATACTTGTCGACCAACAACCATGATGCAGCTCTATCTTGGCCTCTCCACACAATGCCAAGATAATAATCATCTTGATTAAAGTGGTGTGGTTCCCAAGATCCGGATTTGGTATATTTGGCGGTCTTGTTTACTACCAATGCACTTTACAACTCCAAAATAAAGATCCACGGGGAATGTTGTCAATAAATGCAAAGACACATTTATCATGAGCATGTAATGATAATCCCCCCTCGCACCAATAGAGCTCCCACCATGGATAAGACTATCTAACTCCTTCACCGCCATCATTGAGGACTCATCGCCATCTTGTGATCTTTCGCGTCGAACCTTTGCACTTCGCCACGAATTAGCCCATCGTCCCCACGTATGCCTCAAAGCATAGGGGCTCATAAGTGGCACTTTATACTTAAGTAGCATCCTCAATTCTCGCTCGAGGGATTGCAAAACCCAAGACTTTAAGTTCTTTCTCATCATATCTTCCAACTCGGACTCATGCTCGCCACCTCCCACATACCCGGGACCGGACATTCTTTCTCAACCGATGCTACAAAGCGGTTAATTGGATCATCGGGTTTGCATATGTCGTTCGGTCGGTCTCAGGCGCATATTTGATTGATGAGGATGCGCCTAATTTCACTAAGCATCTTTGTGGCCCTTGGGAGGCCATTTTATGCCTACAAACAAAACAAAATAATGAATACAAAAGCCAAGCATGCACAAAGTAAATGCAACATAATATGACAATATCAAACATGTATGCGAGACCATATAATCATTACTTATAACACGCCCTATGGCTTACTAATACCTTTATCAGGCCCCCCCCCGCCCCAAAAGCAAGAAAAAAAAGAAGAAGAAACAAGAAAAACTAAATAGGTTAGATTAGGGTATTCAGACCCACGGTCAATTTACATTCGTATTACTAGTTAATTAGTTAGCAGATAGTCCCAAAATTTAGTTAACTTTTTTAACCAAAAACACTACCTAAACTTATCTTCGCACCTTGTTCGGATTAGTTAGCAAAATTAACTAAAAATTAACTAAATTAGAAATTAGCACTATAGAGGTCACTTTAAGTTTAGTTAATTGTACATATAATTTTTTATGCCTTTGGCTAACTTAACTAGACATGTTCGAAATAATTTAGTTAATTAGTTAAGTTATTTTTTTACCAACGCTTTTAGTGCGAATTAGTACTACATTAAGTTAGCCTAACCTATTTTTTTTTAACTAGCACGGGTGTGAAGGGAATCATCCAGTTACTGTTAACTTAACCTAGCCCTAGCTACCTCTAGCTAAAACTGACAATAAACGTGAACTAAGGCCCGAACACCTGGTCCTCCCCACTTTCATGGTGGAGCCGACCATGTCCTTGCCGTAGCCACATCTACCTAAGAATGAGAAGAAAAGTGGACTTGGACCCGGACACCTAGTCCTCTCCACGCAAGGTGGAGCCGACCGTGACCTTGAACAAGCCACTACAATTTTATTTTAAACCTAAAAAATAACAAGTGGAACTGGAAGTGGACTTGAACCCGGTACGTGGTCCTCTCCACTCTAGGTGGAGCCGACCGTGCCCTTGAACAAGCCACTCATTAACCTAGGAAACATTTATGATTGTAGTGAAAGTGGACTTCGGACCCGGGTACATGGTCCTCCCCACTCTAGGTGGAGCCGGCCGTGCCCTTGAACAAGCCACTCCATCAATTTTTTAACCTACTTAAAACTATAAAAAATAAAATGCAAGTGCGATCAACTACTTACCAAAATAAGGACGCGTGTACAAGATCCTATCGAGTCCAAATCGAATAGAAAGCCAGCAAATGAAGTAACAAAGCATTAGAGGAATAAGAACAAAGAAGAAAAAGATCAAGAAGAAAGAAAGGAAAAAAGGGGGGGGGTAGAAAACAAGAGATAGAAATAAAACAAGAGAAAGAAATAAGAGAATAGAAGGGAAGAAATAAGGATAGAATAGAGAAGAAATAAGAGAAGAAACAAGAAAGAATGAAGAAAAATAAGAGGAAATAAGAGAAGGGAAGGGAATAGAATGGAAGGAAGAAATAAGGGAAGGGAAAGAAAAGGATCGAATGGAAAGGAGGAAGAAATGTGAAGAATAAGAAAGAAATGAAGAATGAAGAAATGAAATTAAAAAGAATGAAGAATAAGAAATGAAAAAAAATGAAGAATAAGGAAGGGAAGAGAAGAAAGAAATGGGGAAGTGAGGGAAAAGAATTAGGAATGAGAAAGCATGAGAAAGAATGGAAATGA
The DNA here is from genome assembly GCA_021234155.1 of Isoetes taiwanensis. NCBI lineage: Eukaryota > Viridiplantae > Streptophyta > Lycopodiopsida > Isoetales > Isoetaceae > Isoetes > Isoetes taiwanensis. The sequence goes on along the minus strand of JAJEKV010000035.1, from coordinate 764,039 downwards.
GAAACAAATGAGAAAGCATGAGAAAGAAATGAGAAAGAAATGAGAAAGCAAGAAATTAGAAAGAATGAGGAAGAATGAGAAAGAGTGAGGAATAAAGAATGAGAAAGCATGAGGAAGAAAGAAATGAGAAAGAATGAGGAAGAAAGAATGAGAAAGAAATGAGGAAAGAAGAAATATGGGAAGAAAGAATGAGAAAAAGAATGAAGCATTGAAGAAGGAGGAAGAAATGAAGCATGAGGAAGAATGAGGAAGAAATGAAGCATGAGAAAGAAAGAAGGAGGAAGAATGAACGAGGCATGGAAGAATGGGAAGAAAAAAAATCAAGAACAAAGAAGAAGAGGAAGGAAAGGAAACCAAAAAAAGAGGAAGGTTGGGCATGCACCATTCAATCCAAAAACCTATTCAATCTAAAAACATGATATACTAACCTTAGAATAGTTGCTTGCGGTGTAGATCGGGGGTACTAGCCGGATCGCCCAAGAACCTCAAGAAGTAGGGCAAAGAAGTTCAGGGAAAAGCCGGGCCCGCGGGTTCAAAATATTACAGTAGATGCGAGATCAGACGGACGTCCCACGTCGGCGTTATTTCAATCTATTGTTTTGCGTCGACGCTAGGCGTCGTTCGCGGCGATATTTTTGTTATAGCGACGCGTTATTGTTTTTGCATCTTTTTTTTAATGTGAAGCTCATTAAAGTTTGTCCCTAGGCTTATTTGAACAATGCATTGGTCGGAAAATTTTGGATCCTTGAGCGGAGGATTCAACATGCATTAACCGAATATATAGGGAACCGAGCCGGGAGGGTGTTCATTAGCATCAAGGTACCCCAAAGCGGTGCCAGAACAGCCGCCGAGAAATTTTTTGGGGTCCGTCTCACGGGATCAGGACTCTCCCCTCTTAGACCAAGAGGTGGCCATTCAAAGTCGATCCCAATAAACTCCTTGTTTGACTTAGGGAAGGGTGCCATCATGCTTGCCCAACCGAGGATGGAGATGGATTAGAATCCGGACCGTTCTAACCCCAAGGTCGGACCTTATCCCAAAAATTTTGGAAATTTTTCTCAGTATCTTGGCCGGTGATGACCATAGAAGCCACGGACCAAAACCATAATTTAATTCCATGCCATGCATTAACTACAAATTTATAAACCATAAATGCAATAAAATGCATAACTAAAAGTGTGCATCGAAAAAGGCGAGTCTTTGACCGGGGGCAACAAGGCGGTGCAAAACACATTAAAAATTTTCACTTAAACTATGAAGCAATCTTTCATCATGTACAATTGTTTTAGAAACAAAACCAGTTCATTACAAGTTAGTTATGCCATCCATGTCAAATAGCTTTAGGGAGCGAGAAAAACCAAAACAAAACCCTTCTAGAATCACGGCAAGTCCGGGGTTTACGTCCAATGCAATCTTAGACCAAGTATAACGTCCGAGCCAAGGTCAACCCAAAGTACAACGATCCCACAAACTCCATTCCTTTGACCTTAGCTAACCCTTTGACCTAGACCTTCTCCGAAAATTTCGAAAATTGGAACGTAATGATGGAGATGGATTAGAATCCGGTGGCAAAAAAATCAGAATTTATTTTAGGTACAATGCATTAATTGCGCATTTATGAATGCCAAAAACTTCTACTTGCCACGCCGGAGGGAGGCCCAGGCCCCAAACTCCATTTCCTCGTAGTTCCCCTTGCTCCGTAATTTGCGGCTTCGGCGAGTCCCAAGTGCAAGCAGAGACCAAAGTCTCTACCCCCAAAGCACAAACCCTTCTAGAACACGGCAACCCCGGGGTTTCACGTTTTGGAGGCCCTCTCCTTGTCAGGTGGGGGACCTTGGAGTGACTTGGCGTGGGTGGGGGTGTTGATGCAGCATGGACCCTAAAATTTTGCCCGTTTCCTCTCCCCAAGGCCACAGGGGGGGCCGGAAGGCGACCTCCCCTCTCGGGAACTACGATTTGACTGCAGAATGGACTCGAGGCGTCGGCGTTGCCCTAGGGACCAAGTTCTGGGAGAAGACCAAAACTTCGGCCCCAAAACAAAACCCTTCTAGAATCGGCAAGTCACGGGGTTTACGTTTGAGGCCCTCTCCTTGTCGAATTTGGTCGGGACCTTGCACTGTATCTTGACATGGAGTGGGGTGTTGACGCCTTGTTGGGACCTAAACTCCCGAATTCAGTTCATTACAAGTTAATTATGCCATCCATGTCAAATAGCTTTAGGGGCGGTCCGTTGAACAAGGGCATTCTCTCTATCCATATGCCTTGATCTGCGAAACACAACCATCATCACAAACAACCAAATCTAACCCTTCTAGTCTTTTGCTTTTTACGTAATCATTTATCTTCATTCTAGTAGTTATGATGCTTTTCTCAGAATCATTTATCTTCATTCTAATAGTTAATGCTTATATTCTCAATGCAATCTTAGACCAAGTATAGCGTCCAACGAGCCAAGGTCAACCCCTGGGTACAGCGATCCCACAAACTCCATTCCTTTGACCTTAGCTAACCCTTTGACCTAGACCTTCTCAGAAAATTTGAAAATTGGGTTGTGTCTTTGGAGATGGGTTAGGAATCGGTGGGCAAAAAATCGCCAATTTATTTTACGTACAATGCATTAATTGCCGGAATTTATGAATGTCTTGCCATCAGAAAGCGCCTGGACTTCTACTTGCCACATCGGGAGGAGGGCGGGCCCAAACTCCGCTCGTTGGTTCCCCTTGCTCAGTATTCTCGGCTGCAGCTTCGGCCAGTCCCAGTGCAAGCAGACCAAGTCTCCGCCCCAAAAGCGCCAAACCCTTCTAGAACCCACGGCAACCCACGGGGTTTACGTTTGGAGGCCCTCTCCTTGTCGGTCGGGGCGGGACCTTGCAGCAGTGACTTGGCGTGGAGTGGGGGTGTTGACGCCAGCACCGGACCTAAAATCCCGGGCTGCTTGCCCGAATTTCCCTCTCCCAAGGCCACGGGGATGGGACAGGCGACCTCCTCGAATGGCGATTTGACATTTCTTGCCAATGGACTCGAACGTCAGCGTTGCCACGGGGACCAGGATTCCGTGGCGCCGAAGACCAAAACTTCGGCCCCCCAAAACAAAAACCCTTCTAGAATGCGGCAAGTCCACGGGGTTTACGTGGGAGGCCCTCTCCTTGTTTGATTTGGTGGGACCTTGCACCGTGGTATCTTGACATGGAGTGGGGGTGTTGGCCTTGCAGCCGGGACCCTAAACTCGGAAGTTGCTTGCCCCAATTGATTCATTACAAGTTAATTATGCCATCCATGTCAAATAGCTTTAGGGAGCGATCCGTTGAACAAGGGCATTCTCTCTATCCATATGCCTTGATCTTTTGAAACACAACCATCATCACAAACAACCAAATCTAACCCCCCACCATACTAGTCTTTTGCTTTTACTGGTCATCATTTTATCTTCATTCTAGTAGTTATGATGCTTTTACAGAATCATCTTCATTCTAATAGTTATGCCTCTTGTATTCTCCAATGCAATCTTAGACCAAGTATAACGTCGTTTGAGCCAAGGTCAAGTTGCCCATTTCATCCCACAAACTCCATTCCTTTGACCTTAGCTAACCCTTGACCCTAGACCTTCTCAGAAAATTTGAAAAAAATTGGGTTGTGTCTCTTTGGAGATGGGTTAGGAATTCGGTGGCAAAAATCAAATTTATTTTCGTACAATGCATTAATTGAATTTATGAATGTCTTGCCCAAAAAAGCCCCCGACTTCTACTTGCCACATCGGGAGGAGGACAGGCCCAAACTCCGCTCCGTTAGTTCCCTGTTCCGTATTCGAAGGTGCGGCTCACCGGGCCAGTCCCAAGTGCAGCCTTGACCAAGTCTCGCCCCCCAAAATGCAAACCCTTCTAGAACACAGCAACCCACCCGGGTTTCACGTTTTGGAGGCCCTCTCCTTGTCGGTCAGGCGGGACCTTGGCGTGACTTGGCGTGGAGTGGGGGTGTTGGCCTTGAGCACGGACCCTAAATCCCATTTGCTTTCCCGAATTTCCTCTCCCAAGGCCACAGGGCCGGGCCAGGCGACCTCCCTCGGGAATCGCGATTTGGCTACGCCAATGGACTCCGGAAGCGTCGGCGTTGCCACGGGGACCAAGTTCCCGTGGCGGAAGACCACCCGACCTCAAGCGCCAAAGTAGCTCACTTCCATCACACTCGTAGTCAATTGGCCAGGATGTGGATGCGGGATATCTTGTCGTGGGGCGTGAGTGTTTCTTTCTTTTACCAAAACCGACCTTGTAACTTGCTCCCTAGGGTAATTTCACCATTGGGACGATTTTGGCAGGGTCAGTTTGCCATTCGGGCCTCACGTTGCGAACGACAAGAACCGCTGCCGGTTTCTACAAAGGCGATGCCTGGGGCGCCAAAAAGTTTGACAAGTTCTCCGGACCGATCTGGAATTTTGGGTCTTCCTAAAGAGGGGCCTGAACGGAGGATCCAACCATCGGATAGGGAACGGGCTCCGGGAGGGTGGTCTTTTAAGCGTCATTTCTGGGAGCTGGCGCCAGGAAGGGTGCCACGGGAACTTTTGGATCCCCTCTTGGGGTCGGGACTCTCCCCTCTTGTGAGGGATCCCTGCAAGGTCTCGGCCTCGCTTTGACTTGGGAAGGGTGCGTCTTTCGGTTGCCACAGCGGGCTGCCCGACCCATTCTATCACTAACCCTTTGACCTAGACCTTCTCCGAAAATTTGAAAATTGGGCTGTGTCTTTGGAAATGGATTAGGATTCCGGTGGCAAAAACGTAATTTATTTTCGTACAATGCATTAATTGCGAATTTATGAATGTCTTGCCATTTGCAAAAGCGCCCCCCGACTTCTACTTGCCACATCGGAGGAGGACAGGCCCAAACTAAAGCTCGTCGGTTCCCTTGCTCCGTATTTCATTTGCGGCTTCTTGGCCAGTCCCAAGTGCAGCGAGACCAAGTCCTTCGACCCCCAAAAATGCAAACCCAGCTTCTAGAACACGGCAACCCGGGGTTTACGTTTTTGGAGGCCCTCTCCATGTCGGTTAGAAGGCGGGACCTGGAGTGACTTGGCGATGGAGTGGGGGTGTTGGCAGCGAACACGGACCCTAAAATCCCGAGTTGCTTGCCCGAATTTCCCTCTCCCCAAGGCCACAGGGGCGGGCAGGCGACCTCCCCTCTCCGAATCGCGATTTGGCTCTGCCAATGGACTCGAGAGCGTCCATTGCCCGGGGACCAAAGTTGCATTGGCGGAGAAGACCACCCGACCTCAAGCAAGAGCCGCCAAAGTAGCTCACTTCCATCACACTTTCGTAGTCAATTGGCCTAGGATGTGGATCACGGGATTTTGTCGTGGGGAGTAGTGTTTCTTTCTTTTGCAAAACCGACCTTGTAACTTGCTCCCTAGGGGTAATTTCACCATTAGGCCCGATTTGGCAGGTTTGATTTGGGACCTCCCCGGTGCGGCGACAAGACTACTGCGGTTTCTACAAGGCCAGCCTCGGGGCTTGAATGGTTTGACATTCTCCGGACCCGATCACGGAATCTTTTTGGGTCTTCCCAAAGGGGCCCTGAGCGGAGGGATCCAGCGATTCGGATAGGGGAGGCTAGGCTGCCGGGGAGGGGTGGTCATTAAGCGATGCGGCCCTAGTAGTTGCCGGGGAAGAACTGCCCCGGGGAACTTTTGGATCCGCCTCTTGGGGTCGGGACTCTCTCCCCTCTTGTGAGGGATCCACTGCAAAAGGTCTGGCCTCGTTTTTGACTTGGGGAAGGGTCAACCCATTTCGGTTGCCACAAACTCCCCTGCTTTGAATTCTAAGCTAACCCTTTGACCTAGACCTTCTCGAAAATTTGAAAATTGGGCTGTGCTGGAAATGGATTAGGAATTCATTTGGCAAAAATCAGAATTTATTTTCGTACAATGCATTAATTGCGAATTTATGAATATCTTGCCCTTTGCCAAAAGCGCCCCAGGCTTCTACTTGCCACATCGGAGGACAGGCCCAAACTCCGCTCCGGTCGGTTCCCTTGCTCCGTATTCTAAGGCTGCGACTTCCGGCGGTCCCAAGTGCAACAGACCAAGTCTCGGCCCCAAAGCATAAACCCTTCTAGAACACAGCAGCCACGGGGTTTTCGTTTTTGGAGGCCCTCTCCCTTTGTCGGATCGGGCGGGACCTTCTTTACGTGACTTGGCGTGGGTGGGGGGTGTTGGCCTTGAGTACGGACCCTAAAATCCCCATTTGCTTGCCCCGAATTTCCTCTCCCCAAGGCCGGGGACCCGGACGGGCGACCTCCCTCTCCCGGGTCGCGATTTGGCTCGCGATGGACTCGGGCTTGTCGACATTGCCACGGGGACCAAGTTCCGTGGCGAGAAGACCACCCGACCTCCAAGAAGCGCCAAAGTAGCTCACTTCCATCACACTTTCGTAGTCAATTGGCCTAGGATGTGGATGCGGGATCTTTTTGTCGTGGGCGTGGTGTTTCTTTCTTTTGCAAAACCGACCTTGTAACTTGCTCCTAGGGTAATTTCGCCATTCCGGACGATTTGGCGGGGTCGATTTGCCATTCGAAGCCTCCCGGTGCCGACGACAAAACAACTGCCCGGTTTCTACAAGGCCGACCTCGGGGGGCCCATGATTTTGACAAGTTCTCGGGACCCGATCCCGGAATCTTTTGGGCCTTCCAAGAGGGGCCCCTGAGCGGAGGATCAGCGGTGGGATGGGGGGGACTCGCTCAGGGAGGGTGGTCATTAGCGTGCGGACCCGGGGCGCCCCGGGGAAGGGCTGCCTCGGGAACTTTTTGGATCCCGCCTCTTGGGGTCAGGACTCTCCCCTCTTGTGAGGGATCCCGCGCAAGGTCCAGCCTCGTTTGACTTGGGGAAGGGTGCCGGCTCGGTTGCCCCTGCAGCGGGCTGCCCCGACCGTTCTAATCTTAACCCTTTGACCTAGACCTTCTCCGAAAATTTGAAAATTGGGCTGTGTCTTTGGAAATGGATTAGGATTCCGGTGGCAAAAATCAGAATTTATTTTCGTACAATGCATTAATTGCGAATTTATGAATGTCTTGCCTTGGCAAAAGCGCCCCCGACTTCTACTTGCCACATCGGGAGGAGGACAGGCCCAAACTCCGCTCGTCGGTTCCCTTGCTCCGTATTCTCTGAATGCGGCTTCTCGGCCGGGTCCCAAGTGCATGAGACCAAGTCTGACCCCCAAAACGCAGGGTTTAAACCCTTCTAGAACACGGCAGCCCACGGGGTTTGACGTTTTGGAGGCCCTCTCCTTGTCCGGTCTTTCCCCGGGACTGAGGACCGTGACTTGGCGTGGAGTAAAGTGTTGGCCTTGAGCCACGGACCTAAAATCCCCCCAGGCGCCTCCGCAAAATTTCCCTCTCCCCAAGGCCAGGGGGCCGGGCCAGGCGACCTCCCCTCTCGGGAATCGCGATTTGGCTCGCCAATGGACTCGAGCGTCGGCGTTTCTACAGGGACCAAGTTCCGTGGCAGGAAGACCACCCGACCTCCAAGAAGCGCCAAAGTAGCTCACTTCCATCACTTTCGTAGTCAATTGGCCTAGGATGTGGATGCGGGATCTTGTCGTGGGGCGTGAGTTTTTCTTTCTTTTGCAAAACCGACCTTGTAACTTGCTCCCTAGGGTAATTTACGTGCCATTGGGACGATTTGGCGGGGTCGATTTGCCATTCCGGAGCCTCCCGATGGATGCCGACGACAAGACAACTGCCCGGTTTCTACAAAGGCCGGAGCCTCGGGGCCCAGCGGTTTGACAAGTTCTCGGACCCGGTCTGGAATCTTTTGGGCCTTCGAAGAGGGGCCCTGAGCGGAGGATCAGCGGTGGGATGGGGAACCCGGACTCGGGAGGTGGTCATTAAGCGTCTGACCCAGGGGGCTGCCCGGGGAAGGGGCTGCCTCGGGAACTTTTGGATCCGCCTCTTGGGGTCAGGACTCTCCCCTCTTGTGAGGGATCCTGCAAGGTCCTGGCCTCGTTTGACTTGGGGAAGGGTGCCAGCTCGGTTGCCACAGCGGGCTGCCCCGGCCCGTTCTAATCTTAACCCTTTGACCTAGACCTTCTCGAAAATTTCGAAAATTGGGCTGTGTCTTTGGAGATGGATTAGGAATCGGTGGCAAAAATCAGAATTTATTTTACGTACAATGCATTAATTGCGAATTTATGAATGTCTTGCCCCTTTATAAAAAGCCCCCAGACTTCTACTTGCCACATCGGGAGGAGGGACAGGCCCAAACTCCGCTCCGTCGGTTCCCCTTGCTCCGTATTCTCGGCTGCGGCTTCTCGGCCGGTCCCAAGTGCATGAGACCAAGTCTCGGCCCCAAAAGCGCAAACCCTTCTAGAACACAGCAGCCCACGGGGTTTTCGTTTTGGAGGCCCTCTCCTTGTCGGTTCGGGTCGGGACCTTCTTGAGTGACTTGACGATGGGTGGGGGTGTTGGCCTTGGCTCCTGGACCTAAAATCCCAGGGGCTGCCCCAATTTCCTCTCCCAAGGCCACAGGGGCCGGGCCAGGCGACCTCCCTCTCGGGAATCGCGATTTGGCTAACGCCAATGGACTCGAACGTCGACATTGCCACAGGGACCAAGTTAAAGTGGCCGGGAAGACCACCCGACCTCAGAAGCGCCAAAGTAGCTCACTTCCATCACACTCGTAGTCAATTGGCCTAGGATGTGGATGCGGATCTCTTGTCGTGGGCGTGAGTGTTTCTTTCTTTTTGCAAAACCGACCTTGTAACTTGCTCCCTAGGGTAATTTCGCCATTAGGACTGATTTGGCGGGGGTGGATTTGCCATTAGGGCCTCCCGGTGCCGAGCGACAGAACTGCTGCCCGGTTTCTACAAAGGCCGCCTCCGGGGCGCCAGCGGTTTGACAAGTTCTCCGGGGCCGTCTGGAATCTTTTGGGCCTTCCAAGAGGGGCCCTGAGCGGAGGATCAGCGGTCGGATAGGGGCCGGGCTCGGGAGGGTGGTCATTAGCGTGCGGCCCCGGGGGGCTGACACCCGAGGAAAGGCTGCCTCGGGAACTTTTGGATCCGCCTCTTGGGGTCAGGACTCTCCCCTCTTGTGAGGGATCCTGCAAAGGTCCTGGCCTCGTTTGACTTGGGGAAGGGTGCCGGCTCGGTTGCTACCTGTGGGCTGCCCGACCCGTTCTAATACTAACCCTTTGACCTAGACCTTCTCGAAAATTTGAAAATTGGGCCATGTCTTTGGAGATGAATTAGGAATCGGTGGCAAAAAAATCAGAATTTATTTTTCGTACAATGCATTAATTGCGAATTTATGAATGTCTTGCCCTTTGCCAGCGCCCCAAGCTTCTACTTGCCCACATCGGGAGGACAGGCCCAAACTCCGCTCCGTCGGTTCCCTTGCTCCGTATTCTCGGCTGCGACTTCTCCGGCCGGTCCCAAGTGCAGCAGAGACCAAGTCTCGGCCCCAAAGCATAAACCCTTCTAGAACACGGCACCCACGGGGTTCACGTTTTGGAGGCCCTCTCCTTGTCGGTTCGGGCGGGACCTTGGTAGAGTGACTTGGCGTGGAGTGGGGGTGTTGGCCTTGAGCACGGACCCTAAAATCCCGAGGCTGCTTGCCCAAATTTCCTCTCCCAAGGCCACGGGGGCCGGACGAGGCGACCTCCCTCTCAGGAATCGCGATTTGGCTCTGCCAATGGACTCGAGCGTCGACATTGCCAGGGGACCAGTTAAAGTGGCGAAGACCACCCGACCTCAGAAGCGCCAAAGTAGCTCACTTCCATCACACTCGTAGTCAATTGGCCTAGGATGTGGATGCGGGATCTTGTCGTGGAGGCGTGAGTGTTTCTTTCTTTTGCAAAAACCGACCTTGTAACTTGCTCCCTAGGGTAATTTCGCCATTAGGGCCGATTTGGCGGTCGATTTGCCATTAGAACCTCCCGGTGCGAGCGACAAAACAACTGCTTGGTTTCTACAAAGGCCGACCTCCCGGGGCCCAGCGGTTTGACAAGTTCTCGGGGACGATCTGGAATCTTTTGGGCCTTCGAAGGGGCCCCTGAGCGGAGGATCAGCGGTCGGATGGGAGGCAGGGCTCGGGAGGTGGTCATTAAGCGTCTGCGGCCCAGGGGCGCTGCGGGGAAAAAGGGCTGCCTCGGGAACTTTTGGATCCCGCCTCTTGGGGTCGGACTCTCCCCCTCTTGTGAGGGATCCCTGCAAGGTCATGGCCTCGTTTGACTTGGGGAAGGGTGCGGCTCGGTTGCCACTGCAGCGGGCTGCCCGACCAGTTCTAATGCTAACCCTTTGACCTAGACCTTCTCAGAAAATTCGAAAATTGGGCTGTGTCTTTGGAGATGAATTAGGAATCCAGGTTGGCAAAAAAAATCAGAATTTATTTTCGTACAATGCATTAATTGCAAATTTATGAATGTCTTGCCCTTTGCAAAAAGCGCCCCAGAGCTTCTACTTGCCCATCGGGAGGAGGACGGGGCCCAAACTCCGCTCCGTCGGTTCCCCTTGCTCCGTATTCTCGGCTGCGGCTTCTCGGCCCGGGTCCCAAGTGCTGTGAGACCAAGTCTCGGCCCCAAAGCGCCAAACCCTTCTAGAACACGGCACCCACGGGGTTTACGTTTTGGAGGCCCTCTCCTTGTCGGTCGGGGCGGGACCTTGCGCGGTGACTTGGCGTGGAGTGGGGTGTTGGAGCGAGCCGCGGACCCTAAAATTTGGAGGCTGCTTGCCCCGAATTTCCTCTCCCAAGGCCACGAGGGGCCGGACGAGGCGACCTCCCCTCTCCGAGGAATCGCGATTTGGCTCGCCAATGGACTCGAGCGTCAGCGTTGCCCAGGGACCAAGTTCCGTGGCGGAAGACCACCCGACCTCAGAAGCGCCAAAGTAGCTCACTTCCATCACTTTCGTGGTCGATTGGCCTAGGATGTGGATGCGGGATCTTGTCGTGGAGGGCGTGAGTGTTTCTTTCTTTTGCAAAACCGACCTTGTAACTTGCTCCTAGGGTAATTTTCGCCATTGCGGACGATTTGGCGGTCGATTTGCCATTAGGACACCTCCCCGAATGCCCGAGCGACAAGATAGCGGTTTCTACAAAGGTAGAGCCCTCGGGGGGCCATGCATTTTGACAAGTTCTCCGGACGATCTGGAATCTTTTGGGCCTTCAGAAGAGGGCCCTGAGCGGAGGATCAGCGGTCGGATGGGGAACCCGGGCTCACGGGAGGGTGGTCATTAGCGTCGACCCCGGGGGGCCCATTTGCCGGGAAGGGCTGCCTCGGGGAACTTTTTGGATCCGCCTCTTGGGGTGGGACTCTCCCCCCTCTTGTGAGGGATCCTGCAAGGTCCTGGCCTCGTTTGACTTGGGGAAGGGTGCGGCTCGGTTGCCACAGCGGGCTGCCAAACCCGTTCTAATACTAACCCTTTGACCTAGACCTTCTCAGAAAATTTCGAAAATTGGGGGCGTGTGCTGGAAATGGATTAGGATTTCCGGTGGCAAAAAATGAATTTATTTTCGTACAATGCATTAATTGCGAATTTATGAATGTCTTGCCCTTTGCAAAGCCCCCGACTTCTACTTGCCACATCGGGAGGAGGACAGGCCCAAACTCCGCTTCCGTCAGTTCCTTGCTCCCGTATTCTCGGCTGCGACTTCCGGCCGGGTCCCAAGTACCTTGAGACCAAGTCTCGGCCCCAAAGCGCAAACCCTTCTAGAACACGGCAGCCCACACGGGGTTACGTTTTGGAGGCCCTCTCCTTGTCGGTCAGGCGGGACCTTGCAGGCGTGACTTGGCGTGGAGTGGGGGTGTTGGCCCCTTGAACTACGGACCCTAAAAATCCCAGGAAGCTGCTTGCCCGAATTTCCTCTCCCAAGGCCACAGGGGCCGAATGACCTCCCTCTCCGGAATACGCGATTTGGCTCTGCCAATGGACTCGGAAACGTCGACATTGCCACAGGGACCAAGTTCCGTGGCGGAAGACCACCCGACCTCAAGAAGCGCCAAAGTAGCTCACTTCCATCACACTCGTAGTCAATTGGCCTAGGATGTGGATGCGGGATCTTGTCGTGGGGCGTGAGTGTTTCTTTCTTTTGCAAAACCGACCTTGTAACTTGCTCCCTAGGGTAATTTCGCCATTCGGGGACGATTTGGCGGTCGATTTGCCATTAACGGAGCCTCCCAGTGCCGAGCGACAAAACAACTACCCGGTTTCTGGTAGAGCCTCGGGGCCGCCCCGCGGTTTGACAAGTTCTCGGGGCCGTCTGGAATCTTTTGGGCCTTCGAAGGGGCCTGAGCGGAGGATCAGCGGTCCGGATGGGGAGGCCGGGCTCGGGAGGGTGGTCATTAGCGATGGCCCCGTGGGGCGCTGCGGGAAAGAGGCTGCCTGGGAACTTTTGGATCCAGCCTCTTGGGGTCCGGACTCTCCCCCCCTTTTTGAGGGATCACAAAGGTCATGGCCTCGTTTGACTTGGGGAAGGGTGCGGCTGGGGTTACCTCAGCGGGCTGCCCCGGCTTGGATTCTAATCTAACCCTTTGACCTAGACCTTCTCCAAAAATTTGAAAATTGGGTTGTGTCTTTGGAGATGGATTAGGAATTCAGGTGGCAAAAATCAAATTTATTTTTCGTACAATGCATTAATCTTGAATTTATGAATGTCTTACCCTTTAAAAGCGCCCCCGACTTCTACTTGCCACATCGGGAGGAGGACAGGCCCAAACTCCCTCCGTCAGTTCCCCTTGCTTTCGTATTCTCATTTGCGGCTTCTCGGCCGGGTCCCAAGTGCTTGAGACCAAGTCTCGGCCCCCAAAGCGCCAAACCCTTCTAGAACACGGCAGCCCCACGGGGTTTCGTTTTGGAGCCCTCTCCTTGTCGGTCGGGCGGGACCTTGGCGTGACTTGGCGTGGAGTGGGGGTGTTGGCGCCGGAAACCCGCGGACCCTAAAATCCCGGGCTGCTTGCCCCAATTTCCTCTCCCAAGGCCACAGGGACGGACCCAGGCGACCTCCCCTCTCGGAATCGCGATTTGGCTCGCCAATGGACTCGAAACGTCGACATTGCCCTGGGGACCAAGTTCGTGGCGGAAGACCACCCGACCTCAAGCGCCAAAGTAGCTCACTTCCATCACACTCGTAGTCAATTGGCCTAGGATGTGGATGCGGGATCTTGTCGTGGGCGTGAGTGTTTTCTTTCTTTTGCAAAACCGACCTTGTAACTTGCTCCCTAGGGTAATTTCGCCATGCGGACGATTTGGCGGTCGGTTGCCATTAGGAGCCTCCCGGTGCCCGAGCGACAAAACAATGCGGTTTCTACAAAGGCCGACCTCGGGGGCCCAGCGGTTTGACAAGTTCTCAAACCCGATCCGGAATCTTTTGGGCCTTCGAAGAGGGCCTGAGCGGAGGATCAGCGGTCGGATGGGGCCAAGGGCTGGGGGGTGGTCATTAGCGTCACGACCCCAGTGGGCCGCTGCCCATCATCACAAAAGGGCTGCCTCGGGAACTTTTGGATCCGCCTCTTGGGGTCCGGACTCTCCCCTCTTGTGGGGATCATTCCAAGGTCCTGGCCTCATTTGACTTGGGGAAGGGTGCCGGCTCGGTTGCCACAACAGCGGGCTGCCTCCCACAAACTCCGTTCTAATGCTAACCCTTTGACCTAGACCTTCTCGAAAATTTCGAAAATTGGGCTATGTCTTTGGAGATGAATTAGGAATCCGGTGGCAAAAAATCAAATTTATTTTCGTACAATGCATTAATTGCGAATTTATGAATGTCTTGCCCTATAAAAGCGCCCCCGAACTTCTACTTGCCACATCGGGAGGAGGGCAGGCCCAAACTCCCGCTCCGTCAGTTCCCTTGCTCCGTATTCTCGGCTGCAGCTTCTCGGCGTTTAGTCCCAAGTGCAACAAGACCAAGTCTCGGCCCCCAAAGCGCCAAACCCTTCTAGAACACAGCAACCCACGGGGTTTTCGTTTTGGAGGCCCTCTCCTTGTCGGTCGGCCCGGGGACCTTGCGCGTGACTTGGCGTGGAGTGGGGGTGTTGGCCTTCTGGCCGGGGACCTAAAATCCCGGGCGGTTGCTTGCCCCGGAATTTCCTCTCCCCAAAGGCCACAGGGGACGGAGATGGCGACCTCCCCTCTCGGAATCGCGATTTGGCTCGCCAATGGACTCGAACGTCGACATTGCCACAGGGACCAAGTTCCGTGGCAGAAGACCACCCGACCTCAAGAAGCGCCAAAGTAGCTCACTTCCATCACACTCGTAGTCAATTGGCCTAGGATGTGGATGCGGGATCTTGTCGTGGTGGGCGTGGTGTTTCTTTCTTTTGCAAAACCGACCTTGTAACTTGCTCCCTAGGGTAATTTCGCCATTCATGGACGATTTGGCGGTCGATTTGCCATTAGGAGCCTCCCCGGTGCCCGAGCGACAAAACAACTGCCCGGTTTCTACAAAGGCCGACCTCGGGGCGCCCAGCGGTTTGACAAGTTCTCCGGACCCGATCACGGAATCTTTTGGGCCTTCGAAGAAGGGGCCCTGAGCGGAGGATCAGCGGTCGGATAGGGGAACCGGGCTCCGGGAGGGTGGTCATTAGCGTGACCCAGGGAGGCCTGGCGCCGGGAAGGGCTGCCTCGGGAACTTTTTTGGATCCGCCTCTTGGGGTGGGACTCTCCCCTCTTGTGAGGGATCTGCAAGGTCTGGCCTCGTTTGACTTGGGGAAGGGTGCCATTTCGGTTGCCACAGCAGGCTGCCCGGCCCGTTCTAATGCTAACCCTTTGACCTAGACCTTCTCCGAAAATTTGAAAATTGGGCCGTGTGCTGGAGATGGATTAGGAATCCGGTGGCAAAAAATCAAATTTATTTTTCGTACAATGCATTAATTGCGAATTTATGAATGTCTTGCCCTTTGCCAAAAGCGCCCCGACTTCTACTTGCCACATCGGAGGACGGGCCCAAACTCGCTCGTCAGTTCCCCTTTCTCCGTATTTCGGCTGCGGCTTCTCGGCCAGGTCCCAAGTGCAGCAGACCAAGTCTCGGCCCCCAAAGCATAAAACCCTTCTAGAACGGCAACCCACAGGGGTTCATTTTTAGAGGCCCTCTCCAGCAGCCGGTCCGGGCGGGACCTTGGCCGTGACGGCGTGGAGTGGGGGTGTTGGCGCCCGAGCATGGACCCTAAAATCCCAGGAAGCCACCGAATTTCCTCTCCCAAGGCCACAGGGGCGGATAGGCGACCTCCCCTCTCAGGAATCGCGATTTGGCTCTGCCCAATGGACTCGAGCGTCGGCATTGCCCTGGGGACCAAGTTCCGTGGCGGGAAGACCACCCGACCTCAAAAAGCGACAAAGTAGCTCACTTCCATCACACTCGTAGTCGATTGGCCTAGGATGTGGATGCGGGATCTTTGTTGTGGAGGGCGTGAGTGTTTCTTTCTTTTGCAAAACCGGCCTTGTAACTTGCTCCCTAGGGTAATTTAAGCCATTCCGGACGATTTGGCGGTCGATTTGCCATTAGGACCTCCCGGTGCGAGCGACAAAACAACTGCGGTTTCTACAAGGCCGACCTCGGGGGCCCGGCGGTTTGACAAGTTCTCCGGGACCGATCTGGAATCTTTTGGGCCTTCCAAAGGGGCCTGAGCGGAGGATCCAGCGGTCGGATGGGGGAGCCGGGCTCGGGGGAGGGTGGTCATTAGCGTGCAGCCCCAGGGGCGCTGGGAAAAGAACTTGCCTCGGGAACTTTTTGGATCCGCCTCTTGGGGTGGGACTCTCCCCTCTTGTGAGGGATCCCTGCAAGGTCGGCCTCGTTTGACTTGGGGAAGGGTGCCGGCTCGGTTGCCACCTGTGGGCTGCCCACCCGTTCTAATCTTAACCCTTTGACCTAGACCTTCTCAGAAAATTTGAAAATTGGGTTGTTGTCTTTGGAAATGGATTAGGATTCGGTGGCAAAAAATCGAATTTATTTTTCGTGCAATGCATTAATTGCGAGATTTATGAATGTCTTGCCACTGCAAAGCGCCCCCAGACTTCTACTTGCCACATCGGGAGGAGGACAGGCCCAAACTCCGCTCCGTCCAGTTCCCCTTGCTCCGTATTCTCGGCTGCGGCTTCTGGCCAGGTCCCAAGTGCAGGAGACCAAGTCTCGGCCCCAAAGCGCCAAACCAGCCTAGAACACAGCAACCACGGGGTTTACGTTTTAAGCCCTCTCCTTGTCCCGGTCGGGCGGGACCTTGCTGCCGTGACTTGGCGTGGAGTGGGGGTGTTGGCCTTGAACCGGACCCTAAATCCCCAGGGCTTCTTGCCGGTTCCTCTCCCCAAGGCCGAGGGGCGGACCGAGGCGACCTCCCTCTCCGGTCGCGATTTGGCTCTGCTGATGGACTCGGAGGCGTCGGCGTTGCCACGGGGACCAAGTTCCGTGGCCAGAAGACCACCCGACCTCAGAAAGCGCCAAAGTAGCTCACTTCCATCACACTCGTAGTCGGTGGCCTGGGATGTGGATGCGGGATCTTTGTCGTGGGCGTGAGTGTTTCTTTCTTTTGCAAAACCGACCTTGTAACTTGCTCCCTAGGGTAATTTCGCCATTCGGGCCCGATTTGGCGGGGTCGATTTGCCATTCGGAGCCTCCCGGTGCGACGACAAACAACTACTTGGTTTCTACAAGGCCCGACCTCGGGGCGCCCGCCCGTTTACAAGTTCTCCGGGGCCGTCTGCGGAATCTTTTGGGCCTTCCGAAGAGGGCCCCGAGCGGAGGATCCGCGGTGCGGATGGGGCGGGCTCGGGAGGGTGGTCATTAGCGTGCGGCCCAGGGGGGTTGCCGGAAGGGCTGCCTCGGGAACTTTTTTGGATCCGCCTCTTGGGGTCAGGACTCTCCCCTCTTGTGAGGGATCACAAGGTCTGGCCTCGTTTGACTTGGGGAAGGGTGCCGGCTCGGTTGCCTGCAGCGGGCTGCCCGAAGCCGTTCTAATCTTAACCCTTTGACCTAGACCTTCTCCAGAAAATTCGAAAATTGGGCTGTGTGCTGGAGATGGATTAGGAATCCAGGCGGCAAAAAAATCAAATTTATTTTCGTATAATGCATTAATTGCGAATTATGAATGTCTTGCCCACGCAAAAGTGCCCCGACTTCTACTTGCCACATCGGGAGGAGGACAGGCCCAAACTCCGCTCCGTCGGTTCCCCTTGCTCCGTAACTTCGGCTTCCGGCGGTCCCAAGTACCTGTGAGACCAAGTCTCGGCCCCCAAAGCGCCTACCCTTCTAGAACACACAGCAACCCCACAGCCCTCTCCTTGTCGGTCAGGCGGGACCTTGAGTGACTTGGCGTGGAGTGGGGGTGTTGGCCTCCAAGCATGGACCTAAAATCCCCATTGCCAATTTCCTCTCCCCAAGGCCACAGGGACGGACGAGCGACCTCCCTCTGGGAATCGCGATTTGGCTCGCCAATGGACTCAGGCGTCGACATTGCCACAGGGGACCAAGTTAGTGGCGAAGACCACACCTCAAGAAGCGCCAAAGTAGCTCACTTCCATCACACTCGTAGTCAATTGGCCTAGGATGTGGATGCGGGATCTTGTCGTGGAGGCGTGGTGTTTCTTTCTTTTGCAAAACCGACCTTGTAACTTGCTCCCTAGGGTAATTTTGCCATTCGGACGATTTGGCGGTCGATTTGCCATTCCGAACCTCCCGGTGCCCGAGCGACAAAACAACTACCCGGTTTCTACAAAGTGAGCCTCGGGGGGCCCCGGTTTGACAAGTTCTCCCGGCCGTCTGGAATCTTTTGGGCCTTCGAAGGGGCCCCTGAGCGGAGGATCAGCGGTCGGATAGGGGGCCGGGCTCGGGAGGGTGGTCATGGCGTGCAGCCCGGGGGGCGGCTGCCGGGGAAGGAGCTGCCTCGGGAACTTTTGGATCCGCCTCTTGGGGTCAGGACTCTCCCCTCTTGTGAGGGATCTGCAAGGTCTGGCCTCGTTTGACTTGGGGAAGGGTGCCATTTGGTTTGCCACTGGCGGGCTGCCCGACCGTTCTAATCTTAACCCTTTGACCTAGACCTTCTCAGAAAATTCGAAAATTGGGAATATTGTGTCTTTGGAATGGATTAGGAATCAGTGGCAAAAAAATCAAATTTATTTTTGTACAATGCATTAATTGCGAATTTATGAATGTCTTGCCACAATAGCCCCAGGCTTCTACTTGCCACATCGGGAGGGACGGGCCCAAACTCCACTATCGGTTCCCCTTGCTCGTATTCTCATGCGGCTTCTCGGCCCGAGGTCCCAAGTGCAGCAGACCAAGTCTCGGCCCCAAAGCGCAAACCCTTCTAGAAACACGGCAGCCCCACGGGGTT
Source organism: Isoetes taiwanensis (assembly GCA_021234155.1). Classification (NCBI taxonomy): domain Eukaryota; kingdom Viridiplantae; phylum Streptophyta; class Lycopodiopsida; order Isoetales; family Isoetaceae; genus Isoetes; species Isoetes taiwanensis. The sequence goes on along the minus strand of JAJEKV010000035.1, from coordinate 745,745 downwards.
TCACGTTTTGGAGGCCCTCTCCATATGTCGGCGGGACCACCTTGCCTTTGTGACTTGATGTGGAGTGGGGTGTTGGCCTTGGGCGGGGACCCTAAATCCCAGGAGGTGCTTGCCCCAAATTTCCTCTCCCCAAGGCCACAGGGTCGGGTGACCTCCCTTCTGGGAATCTTGATTTGGCTGCGCCAATGGACTCGAGCGTCGACATTGCCACAGGGACCAAGTTAAAAGAAGACCACCCGACCTCCAAGGCCAAAGTAGCTCACTTCCATCACACTCGTAGTCAATTGGCCTAGGATGTGGATGCGGGATCTTTTCGTGTGGGCGTGAGTGTTTCTTTCTTTTTGCAAAACCGACCTTGTAACTTGCTCCCTAGGGTAACGCCATTTGGACGATTTGGCGGTCGATTTGCCATTCGGAGCCTCCCGGTGCCGAACGACAAAACAACTGCCGGTTTCTACAAGGCCGGCCTCGGGGCCCCGCGGTTTGACAAGTTCTCCGGACGATCACGGAATCTTTTGGGCCTTCAGAAGAGGGGCCTGAGCGGAGGATCATGCCGGATAGAACCGGGCTCTAAAGGTGATCATTAGCGTGCACGGCCCCGGGGGCTGCCGGGAAGGGCTGCCTGGGGAACATTTTGGATCCGCCTCTTGGGGGGGACTCTCCCCTCTTGTGAGGATCACTGCAAGGTCCTGGCCTCGTTTGACTTGGGGAAGGGTGCCAGAATGTTGCCTGTTTTAAAAAGTTTTTAACGTTCTAATGCTAACCCTTTGACCTAGCCCTAAAGGAAAATTTAGAAAATTCGAATGTGTCTTGGAGATGGATTAGGAATCCGGTGGCAAAAATCAGAATTTTTTTCTTACAATGCATTAATTGCTAATTTATGAATGTCTTTTTTAGTTCAAAAACCCCAGGCTTCTACTTGCACATCGGGAGGACAGGAACAAACTTGCTCCGTCGATTTCCCTTGCTCCATTCAACTCGGCTTCTCGGCGGTCCCAAGTGCAACAGACCAAGTCCTCGCCCCCCAAAAAAAACCCTTCTAGAACACAGCAGCCCACGGGGTTTCGTTTTGGAGGCCCTCTCCTTGTCAGTTCGTTAGGGACCCTTGGCAGTGACTTGACGTGGGTGGGGTGTTGGCCTTTGGACCTAAATCCCCGGGCTGCTTGCCCCGAATTTCCTCTCCCCAAGGCCTTGGGGGCAGACGGCGACCTCCCCCTCTCCGGAATCGCGGATTTGGCTCTGCCAATGGACTCGAAGCGTCGACATTGCCACAGGGACCAAGTTCCGTGGCGGAAGACCACCCGACCTCCAAAGCGCCAAAGTAGCTCACTTCCATCACACTCGTAGTCAATTGGCCTGGGATGTGGATGCGGGATCTTGTCATGGAGGGCGTGGTGTTTCTTTCTTTTGCAAAACCGACCTTGTAACTTGCTCCCTAGGGTAATTTTGCCGTCGGACGATTTGGCGGTCGATTTGCCATTAGAAACCTCCGGTTCATTACGACAAAACAACTGCGGTTTAATAGCCTCGGGGACGCCCGGCGGTTTGACAAGTTCTCCTATCCATCTGGAATCTTTTGGGCCTTCCGAAAGGGGGCCAGCGGAGGATCAGCGGTCGGATAGGGGAACGGGCTTTTGGTGGTCATTGGCATTTATCTTCATCAATGCGGAAAGGGCGCTGCCTCGGGAACTTTTGGATCCGCCTCTTGATGTCGGACTCTCCCAATCTTGTGGGGAGGATCTGGCCTCGTTTGACTTGGGAAGGGTGCCAGCTCGGTTTGATTCCAGCGGGCTGCCCATTCTTTTCTGACCTTCTAACCCTTTGACCTAGACCTTCTCCGAAAATTCCGAAAATTTGGGTTGTGTCTTTGGAGATGGATTAGGAATCGGTGGCAAAAATCGAATTTATTTTCGTACAATGCATTAATTCTGCGAATTTATGAATGTCTTGCCAGCGCAAAAAGCGCCCCAAACTTCTACTTGCCACATCGGGAGGAGGACAGGCCCAAACTCCGCTCCGTCGGTTCCCTTGCTCGTATTCTCGGCTCCGGCTTCTCGGCCGGGTCCCAAGTGCAGCAGACCAGTCTCGGCCCCAAAGCGCAAACCCTTCTAGAACTTGGCAGCCCACGGGGTTTCGTTTTGGAGGCCCTCTCCTTGTCGGGTCGGGCGGGACCTTGCACCGTGACTTGGCGTGGAGTGGGGTGTTGGCCAAAGGCACGGACCCTAAAATCCCCGGGCTGCTTGCCCCGAATTTCCCTCTCCCAAGGCCACAGGGGACGGACCCAGGCGACCTCCCTCTGGGAATCGCGATTTGGCTCTGCCAATGGACTCGGGCGTCGACATTGCCACAGGGACCAAGTTCCGTGGCGAGGAAGACCACCCGACCTCCAAAAGCGCCAAAAAGTAGCTCACTTCCATCACACTCGTAGTCAATTGGCCTAGGATGTGGATGCGGGATCTTGTCGTGGAGGCGTGAGTGTTTCTTTCTTTTGCAAAACCGACCTTGTAACTTGCTCCCTAGGGTAATTTCGCCATTTCGGACGATTTGGCGGTCGATTTGCCATTAGGAGCCTCCCGGTGCCGAGCGACAAAACAACTGCCCGGTTTCTGGCCCGAGCCTCGGGGCGCCCCGTGGTTTGACAAGTTCTCGGGGCCGTCTGGAATCTTTTGGGCCTTCGAAGAGGGCCTGAGCGGAGGATCAGCGGTCGGATAGAGCCCGGGCTCGGGAGGGTGGTCATTAGCGTCAGACCCGGGGGCGCTGCGTAGGAAAAGGGCTGCCTCGGGAACTTTTGGATCCGCCTCTTGGGAGTTAGGACTCTCCCCTCTTGTGAGGGATCTTAGCCAGGTATAGCCTCGTTTGACTTGGGGAAGGGTCAACCCCATTTCGGTTGCCACAGCGGGCTGCCCCAAGCCGTTCTAATGCTAACCCTTTGACCTAGACCTTCTCGAAATTTGAAAATTGGGGCTGTGTTTGGAGATGGATTAGGAATCCGGTGGCAAAAATCAGAATTTATTTTCGTACAATGCATTAATTGCGAATTTATGAATGTCTTGCCCTTGCAAAAAGCCCCCCGACTTCTACTTGCCACATCGGAGGAGGGAGGCCCAAACTCCGCTCGTCGGTTTCCCTTACTCGCATTCTCGGCTGCGACTTCTTGGCCGGGTCCCAAGTGCAGCAGACAAGTCTCGACCCCCAAAGCATAAGCCCTTCTAGAACTTGGCAACCCACGGGGTTTCGTTTTGGAGGCCCCTCTCTGTAGGCGGGACCTTGCGTGACTTGGCGTGGAGTGGGGTGTTGGCCTTGAACACGGACCCTAAAATCCCAGGCTTCTTTGAATTTCCTCTCCCAAGGCCACAGAGACGGACGGGCGACCTCCCTCTCGGGAATCGTGATTTGGCTCTGCCAATGGACTCGGAAACGTCGACATTGCCACAGGGACCCAAGTTAGTGGCGAGACCACCCGACCTCCAGAAGCAAAAGTGGCTCACTTCCATCACACTCGTAGTCAATTGGCCTGGGATGTGGATGCGGGGATCTTTGTCGTGGGGCGTGAGTGTTTCTTTCTTTTGCAAAACCGACCTTTAACTTGCTCCCTAGGGTAATTTCGCCATTCCGAACGATTTGGCGAGGAATCGATTTGCCATTCGATTTGGCCACCTCCCAAGTAAGGATGACAAGACAAATGCCAGCTTTCTACAAGGGGCCGCCTCGGGGCATTCTGGTTGACAAGTTCTCGGGGATCTGGAATCTTTTGGGCCTTCAATCCATGAGCGGAGGATCAGCGGTCGGATAGAGGCAAGACTCGGGAGGGTCATTGCTGCGACCCGGGGGCATTTATCTGCCCGGGAAAAGAGCTGCCTCGGGAACTTTGGATCCTGCCTCTTGGGGTCGGGACTCTCCCCTCTTGTGAGGATCACGCAAAGGTCTAGCCTCGTTTGACTTGGGAAAGGTGCGGCCCGGTTTGCCTGTGCAAATATACAAGATTCTAATACTAACCCTTTGACCTAGACCTTCTAGAAAATTTGAGAATTGTTTTTGTGTCTTTGGAGATGAATTAGGAATCGGTGGCAAAAAAATCTGAATTTATTTTTGGTACAATGCATTAATTAAAAATTTATGAATGTCTTGCCCTTTTGCCCCCACTTCTACTTGCCACATCGGGAGGAGGACAGGCCCAAGCCCAAACTCCGCTCCGTCGGTTCCCCTTGCTCCGTATTCTCCATGCAGCTTCTCGGCCGGAGTCCCAAGTGCGGACCAAGTTTCGGCCCCAAAACACAAACCTTCTTTGGCCACGGGGTTTCGTTTTGGAGGCCCTCTCATCGGATGGGGCGGGACCTTGCACGTGACAACCATGGAGTGGGGGTGTTGGCCTTCGACCAGCATGGACCCTAAAAATCCATGAGCTCATTTCCTCTCCCAAGGCCAGGGGACGGATGGGCGACCTCCCCTCTCCGGAATCGCGATTTGGCTCGCCAATGGACTCGAAGCGTCGACATTGCCACAGGGACCAAGTTAAAGTGGCGAACCACCCGACCTCCAAGAAGCACCAAAGTAGCTCACTTCCATCACACTCGTAGTCGATTGGCCTAGGATGTGGATGCGGGATCTTGTCGTGGAGGCGTGGTGTTCTTTCTTTTGCAAAACCGACCTTGTAACTTGCTCCTAGGGTAATTTCGCCATTCGGACGATTTGGCGGGTCGATTTGCCATTCTGGAGCCTCCCGGTTAGAACGACAAGACACTGCCCGGTTTCTACAAGGTGAGCCTCGCCGGGGCCTTGTGATTTGACAAATTCTCCGGACCCGATCTGGAATCTTTTGGGCCTTCTAGAAAAGGGGCCCTTGAGCGGAGGATCCAAGCGGTCGGATGGGGAAACCGGGCTCGGGAGGTGGTCGTGCGTCGTGACAGCCCCCGGCGCAGGGGAAGGGCTGCCTCGGGAACTTTGGATCGCCTCTTGGGGAATTAGGACTCTCCCCTCTTTGGGGGATCCTGCAAGGTCTGGCCTCGTTGACTTGGGAAGGTGCCCAGCTCGGTTTATACTGCCAGCGGGCTGCGGCCGTTCTAATCTTAACCCTTTCACCCTAGACCTTCTCGAAAATTTGAAAATTGGGCTGTGTCTTTGGAATGGATTAGAATCAGGTGGCAAAAATCAGAATTTATTTTCGTACAATGCATTAGTGCGAATTTATGAATGTCTTACCCTTTGCCAAAAGCGCCCCCGACTTCTACTTGCCACATCGGGAGGAGGACAGGCCCAAACTCCGCTCCGTCAGTTCCCCTTGCTCCATTCTAAACAAACTTCTCGGGCGGTCCCAAGTGCAACAGACCCAAGTCTCGGCCCCAAAGCGTAAACCCTTCTAGAACACGGCACCCCACGGGGTTTCGTTTTGGAGGCCCTCTCCTTGTCAAGTCGGGGGACTTGCGCGTGACAGCGTGGGTGGGGTGTTGGCCTTGAGCCGCGGACCTAAAAATCCCAGGAAGCTGCTTTTGAATTTCCTCTCCCCAAGGCCCTTGGGGACGGACAGGCGACCTCCCTCTCGGGAATCAGCGATTTGGCTACGCCCAATGGACTCAGGCTTGTTGTCGACGTTGCCACGGGACCAGTTAAAGTGGCGAAGACCACCCGGCCTCAAGAGCGCCAAAAGTAGCTCACTTCCATCACACTCGTAGTCAATTGGCCTAGGATGTGGATCACGGGGATCTCTGCGTCGTGGAGGCGTGGTGTTCTTTCTTTTATGAGCCTTGTAACTTGCTCCCTAGGGTGTTTACCGCCATTAGGACGATTTGGCGGTCGATTTGCCGATAGGAGCCTCGGTGCGGGCGACGTGAACAACTGCCGGTTTCTCTGGTAGGCCTCCCGGGGCCTTGGTTTGACAAGTTCTCGGACCCGATCTGGAATCTTTTGGGCCTTCAGGGGCCCCTGAGCGGAGGATCCAGCGGTCCGGATAGGGAGGCAGGACTCAGGAGAAGTGGTCATTAAATCTGCGGCCCAGGAGGCATTTGCCGGGAAGAGGCTGCCGGGAACTTTTGGATCGCCTCTTGGGAGTCAGGACTCTCCCTCTTGTAGAGGATCCACTGCAAAGGTCTGGCCTCGTTTGACTTGGGGAAGGGTGCGGCTCGGTTGCCTGTGGTACATCCCATATTAGCCATTACTTAGCCGGACTGATAAATTGGTTAGAATATTGAGAATACAATTGCGAGGGGAGATGAAGAAGCAAATCTAGACAATGACACGATAACAATAGAACCACGAGAAGCACAGGTATGACTAGATATATTATTATTTCATATTTCTCATTTTGCAATTGACATGGTTGGGATGTAATATAAGCGTGTGCCCTTGCTTGGATGGAGGAAATCTGAACTTCGGAATGATTATGCAGAGGGAACATCATATGTTTATAATTATCAAATTATCGAGGGATTTGGAAAGACAATCTCACGCAATTGCTTTGATTTTTGGAAGGCTAGACCGCCAAGCGTCAAAGATACAATGTAGAAGAATCGCGAGGAGCACCTTGATTGTTTGCCTAAATAAGCTTTTTAAAACAATGGGAACATGAATTGAAGGAAAAGTAGCACCATCTGTCGAGCTATAGCAAAATCTTTTGGGTCTTCGAAGAGGGGCCTGAGCGGAGGATCCAGCGGTGGATAGGGGACCGGAGCAGGGAGGTGGTCATTAGCGTCTGACCCAGGGGGCGGTTGGGGGAAGGGCTGCCTCGGGAACTTTTTGGATCCAGCCTCTTGCCCAGGGTCAGGACTCTCCCTCTTGTGAGGGATCCACCAAGGTCCCAGCCTCGTTGGCTTGGGGAAGGGGTGCGGCTTCGGTTGCTACCAGCGAGAGTTGCCCCGGCCGTTCTAATCTTAACCCTTTGACCTAGACCTTCTCTCGAAAATTTAGAAAATTGGGCTGTGTGCTGGAAATGGATTAGGATTCCAGCTGGCAAAAAAAATCAGAATTTATTTTCGTACAATGCATTAATTAAATTTATGAATGTCTTGCCCTTTGCCAAAAGCCCCGACTTCTACTTGCCACATCGGGAGGAGGACGGGCCCAAACTCCGCTCAGTCGGTTCCCCTTGCTCGTATTCTGGCTGCGGCTTCTCGGCCCGGGGTCCCAAGTGCAACAGACCAAGTCTCGGCCCCAAAAGCGCCAAACCCTTCTAGAACACGGCAGCCCAGGGGTTTCGTTTTGGAGGCCCTCTCCTGTCGGTCCGAGGCGGGGACCTTGCGCGTGACTTGGCGTGGAGTGGGGTGTTGGCCCGCCGAGCGGGACCCTAAAATCCCCGGGCTGCTTGCCCGAATTTCCTCTCCCCAAGGCCACGAGGGCGGGGCCAGGCGACCTCCCTCTCGGGAATCGCGATTTGGCTCTGCCAATGGACTCGGAGCGTCGGCGTTGCCACAGGGGACCAAGTTCCGTGGCCAGAGAACCACCCGACCTCAAAGAAAGCCAAAGTAGCTCACTTCCATCACACTCGTAGTCAATTGGCCTAGGATGTGGATGGGGATATCTTGTCGTGGAGGCGTGAGTGTTTCTTTCTTTTTGCAAAACCGACCTTGTAACTTGCTCCCTAGGGTAATTTCGCCCATTCCGGACGATTTGGCGGGGGTCGATTTGCCATTCGAGGACCTCCCGTGCCGAGCGACAAGACAATCTGCGGTTTCTACAAAGGCCCGAGCCTCGGGGGCCTTGCGGTTTGACAAGTTCTCCCCAGGACCACGATCTGGAATCTTTTGGGCCTTCCGAAGAGGGGCCCACGAGCGGAGGATCAGCGGTCGGATAGGGGAACCCGGGGCTCCGGAGGGTGGTCATTGGCGTCTGCGGCCCAGGGGCGCTTCGGGGAAGGAGCTGCCTCGGGGAACTTTTGGATCCAGCCTCTTGGGGTCCGGACTCTCCCCTCTTGTGAGGGATCCCCAAAGTCCAGCCTCGTTTGACTTGGGGAAGGGTGCCAGCTTTCGGTTGCCACCACAGCGGGCTGCCCGACCCGTTCTAATGCTAACCCTTTGACCTAGACCTTCTCAGAAAATTTCGAAAATTGGGCTGTGTCTTTGGAAATGGATTAGGATTCCAGTGGCAAAAATCAGAATTTATTTTAGGTACAATGCATTAATTGCGAATTTATGAATGTCTTGCCCAGCGCAAAAGCCCCCGACTTCTACTTGCCACATCGGGAGGAGGACAGGCCCAAACTCCGCTCCGTCAGTTCCCCTTGCTCCGTATTCTCCGACTGCGGCTTCTCGGCCAGGTCCCAAGTGCAGCGAGACCAAGTCTCGGCCCCCAAAGCGCAAACCCTTCTAGAACACGGCAACCCGGGGGTTTTGCGTTTTGGAGGCCCTCTCCTTGTCGGTCCGGGTGGGACCTTTGCGGTGACTTGACGTGGAGTGGGGGTGTTGGCCTTGAGCACGGACCCTAAATCCCGGTGCTTGCCCCGGTTTCCTCTCCCCAAGGCCACAGGGGCCGGACGGGGCGACCTCCCCTCTCGGAATCGCGATTTGACTCGCCAATGGACTCGAAGCGTCGGCGTTGCCACAGGGGACCAAGTTAAGGTGGCGGAAGACCACCGACCTCAAGAAGCGCCAAAGTAGCTCACTTCCATCACACTCGTAGTCAATTGGCCTAGGATGTGGATCGGGGATCTTTGTGGAGGCGTGAGTGTTTCTTTCTTTTTGCAAAACCGACCTTGTAACTTGCTCCCTAGGTAATTTAAGCCATTCGGACGATTTGGCGGTCGATTTGCCATTCCGAACCTCCCGGTGCGAGCGACAAGACAATGCGGTTTCTACAAGGCCGACCCTCGGGGGCCCCCCCGGTTTGACAAGTTCTCAGGACCCGATCTGGAATCTTTTGGGCCTTCTTGAAGAGGGGCCCCCGAGCGGAGGATCAGCGGTCGGATAGGGGAACCAGGGCTCGGGAGGTGGTCGTTAGCGTCACGGCCCGGGGAGGCGCTGCCGAGGAAGGGGCTGCCTCGGGGAACTTTTTGGATCCAGCCTCTTGGGGTCCGGACTCTCCCCTCTTGTGAGGGATCCTGCAAGGTCAGGCCTCGTTTGACTTGGGGAAGGGTGCGGCTTCGGTTGCCCTGCAGCGGGCTGCCCCGGCCGTTCTAATGCTAACCCTTTGACCTAGACCTTCTCGAAAATTTCAAAAAATTGGGTGTCTTTGGAAATGGATTAGGATTCCAGGTGGCAAAAAATCAGAATTTATTTTAGGTACAATGCATTAATTGCAATTTATGAATGTCTTGCCACTTGCAAAAAGCCCCCCGACTTCTACTTGCCACATCGGGAGGAGGACAGGCCCAAACTCCGCTCCGTCGGTTCCCCTTGCTCCGTGTATTCTCGGCTGCGGCTTCTCGGCCAGGTCCCAAGTGCAGCAGACCAAGTCTCGGCCCCAAAACGCAAACCCTTCTAGAACACGGCAACCCACCCACGGGGTTTACGTTTTGGAGGCCCTCTCCTTGTCGGTCAGGCGGGACCTTGCGTGTGACTTGGCGATGGAGTGGGGGGTGTTGGCCTTGAGCCACGGACCCTAAAATCCCAGGAAGCTGCTTGCCCGAATTTCCCTCTCCCAAGGCCACAGGGGCCGGACGGAGGCGACCTCCCTCTCGAGAATCGCGATTTGACTCTGCCAATGGACTCGGAAGCGTCGACTTGCCACGGGGACCAAGTTCCAAAGTGGCGGAAGACCACCCGACCTCAAGCGCCAAAGTAGCTCACTTCCATCACACTTTCGTAGTCAATTGGCCTAGGATGTGGATGCGGGATCTTGTCGTGGGAGGCGTGAGTGTTTCTTTCTTTTGCAAAACCGACCTTGTAACTTGCTCCCTAGGGTAATTTAGCCATTCCGGACGATTTGGCGGTCGATTTGCCATTCGAGCCTCCCCCGGTGCGAGCGACAAGACAACTGCCCGGTTTCTACAAGGCCTCGGGGGCGCCCGGTTTGACAAGTTCTCCCAGGACCCGATCACGGAATCTTTTGGGCCTTCCCCAAGAGGGGCCCCCGAGCGGAGGATCCAGCGGTTGGGATAGGGGAACCGGCTCGGGGAGGGTGGTCATTAAGCGTCTGGCCCCACAGGGGCTGCGGGAAGGGCTGCCTCGGGGAACTTTTGGATCCCGCCTCTTGGGGTCAGGACTCTCCCCTCTTGTGAGGGATCCCTGCAAGGTCCTGGCCTCGTTTGACTTGGGGAAGGGTGCGGCTCGGTTGCCACGCAGCGGGCTGCCCCGACCGTTTCTAATCTAACCCTTTGACCTAGACCTTCTCAGAAAATTTCAAGAAAAATTGGGCTGTGTGCTGGAAATGGATTAGGATTCCAGGTGGCAAAAAATCAGAATTTATTTTTCGTTACAATGCATTAATTGCGAATTTATGAATGTCTTGCCAGCACCAAAAGCCCCCAGACTTCTACTTGCCACATCGGGAGGAGGGCGGGCCCAAACTCCGCTCCGTCGGTTCCCCTTGCTCCGTATTCACCGCAGCTTTCTCGGCCGGTCCCAAGTGCAGCAGACCAAGTCTCGGCCCCAAAGCGCCAAACCCTTCTAGAACACACGGCAACCCGCGGGGTTTACGTTTTGGAGGCCCTCTCCTTGTCGGTCCGGCGGGACCTTCGCGGCCCGTGACTTGGCGTGGAGTGGGGGTGTTGGCGCTTGACCACGGACCCTAAAATCCCCGGGGCTACTTGCCCGAATTTCCTCTCCCCAAGGCCACGGGGGCCGGGCCGGGCGACCTCCCTCTCAGGAATCGCGATTTGGCTCTGCCAATGGACTCAGGCGTCGGCGTTGCCACAGGGACCAAGTTCCGTGGCGAAGACCACCCGACCTCAAGAAGCGCCAAAGTAGCTCACTTCCATCACACTTTCGTAGTCAATTGGCCTAGGATGTGGATCGCGGGATCTTGTCGTGGAGGGCGTGAGTGTTTTCTTTCTTTTACAAAACCGACCTTGTAACTTGCTCCCCAGGGTAATTTAAGCCATTCGGGACGATTTGGCGGGGTCGATTTGCCATTCGGACCTCCCCTGGTGCCCAAGCGACAAGACAACTGCGGTTTCTACAAGGCCGACCTCCGGGGCCCCAGCGGTTTGACAAGTTCTCCCCGACCGATCTGGAATCTTTTGGGCCTTCCCGAAGAGGGGCCCCCAGCGGAGGATCCAGCGGTTGGGATAGGGGAACCGGGCTCCGGGAGGGTGGTCGATAGCGTCACACCCCCAGGGGGCTTGCTGCCGGGAAGGCTGCCTCGGGGAACTTTTTGGATCCCGCCTCTTGGGGTCTGGACTCTCCCCTCTTGTGAGGGATCCCCGCAAGGTCTGGCCTCGTTTGACTTGGGGAAGGGTGCCAAATCGGTTGCCCCGCAGCGGGCTGCCCCGACCGTTCTAATGCTAACCCTTTGACCTAGACCTTCTCAGAAAATTTCAAAAATTGGGTTGTGTCTTTGCTGGAAATGGATTAGGATTCCAGTGGCAAAAAATCAGAATTTATTTTAGTTACAATGCATTAATTGCGAATTTATGAATGTCTTGACACCGCAAAAGCCCCAGACTTCTACTTGCCACATCGGGAGGAGGGACAGGCCCAAACTCCGCTCCGTCGGTTCCCCTTGCTCCGTATTCTCGGCTGCAGCTTCTCGGCCGGTCCCAAGTGCAGCAGACCAAGTCTCGGCCCCAAAACGCAAACCCTTCTAGAACACGGCAACCCACGGGGGTTTACGTTTTGGAGGCCCTCTCCTTCGGTCCAGGCGGGACCTTGCGCCCGTGACTTGGCGATGGAGTGGGGGTATTGGCCCGAGCCGCGGACCCTAAAATCCCGGAAGCTTCTTGCCCTCAATTTCCTCTCCCCCAAGGCCACGGGGACCCGGACAGGCGACCTCCCCTCTCCGGAATCGCTGATTTGGCTCTAAATGGACTCGAAACGTCGGCGTTGCCACAGGGGACCAAGTTCCGTGGCGAAGACCACCCGACCTCCAAGAAGCCAAAGTAGCTCACTTCCATCACACTCGTAGTCAATTGGCCTAGGATGTAGATGCGGGATGCTTGTCGTGGAGGGCGTGAGTGTTTCTTTCTTTTGCAAAACCGACCTTGTAACTTGCTCCCTAGGGTAATTTCGCCATTCGGACGATTTGGCGGTCGATTTGCCATTCCGAAGCCTCCCGATGCCCGAACGACAAGACAACTGCCGGTTTCTACAAGGCCGACCTCGGGGCGCCCGCGGTTTGACAAGTTCTCCCGGACCGATCTGGAATCTTTTGGGCCTTCTCGAAGAGGGGCCCCTGAACGGAGGATCCAACGGTCGGATAGGGGAACCGGGCTCCGGGAGGGTGGTCATTAGCGTCGCGACCCCCGAGCGCCTGCCGGAAAGGGCTGCCTGGGGAACTTTTGGATCCCGCCTCTTGGGGTCCGGGACTCTCCCCCCTTGTGAGGGATCCCCAAGGTCCTGGCCTCGTTTGACTTAGGGAAGGGTGCCAGCTCGGTTGCCCTGCAACGGGCTGCCCCGGCCGTTCTAATGCTAACCCTTTGACCTAGACCTTCTCCGAAAATTTTGAAAATTGGGCTGTGTGCTGGAAATGGATTAGGATTCCAGCTGGCAAAAAATCAGAATTTATTTTCGTACAATGCATTAATTGCGAATTTATGAATGTCTTGCCACTGCAAAAGCGCCCCCCGACTTCTACTTGCCACATCGGGAGGAGGACAGGCCCAAACTCCGCTCCGTCAGTTCCCCTTGCTCCGTATTCTCGGCTGCAGCTTCTCGGCCAGGTCCCAAGTGCAACAGACCAAGTCTCGGCCCCCAAAACGCAAACCCTTCTAGAACCTGGCAACCCACAGGGTTTACGTTTTGGAGGCCCTCTCCTTGTCAGATTCAGGCGGGACCTTGCGCCGTGACTTGACGTGGAGTGGGGGTGTTGACGCCTTGAGGACCCTAAAATCCCCGAAGCTTTTGCCCCAATTTCCTCTCCCCAAGGCCCCGGGGCCGGACGAGGCGACCTCCCCTCTCCTAATCGGCGATTTGATTACGCCAATGGACTCGAGCGTCGACGTTGCCACAGGGACCAAGTTCCGTGGCCGAAGACCACCCGACCTCCAAGAAGCGCCAAAGTAGCTCACTTCCATCACACTCAGTAGTCAATTGGCTAGGATGTGGATGCGGGATCTTTGTCGTGGAGGGTGGAGTGTTTCTTTCTTTGCAAAACCGACCTTGTAACTTGCTCCCTAGGGTAATTTCGCCATTCCTGGACGATTTATGTGGTCGATTTGCCATTCCTCGAGCCTCCTCGGTGCCGAACGACAAGACATCGCGGTTTCTACAAGGCCGACCTCGTGGGCGCTTCCGCGGTTTTGACAAGTTCTCCCGGACCGATCTGGAATCTTTTGGGCCTTCCCGAAGAGGGGCCCCTGAACGGAGGATCCAACGGTCGGATAGGGGAACCGGGCTCCGGGAGGGTGGTCATTAGCGTGCAGCCCCCCGGGGGAGCGCTGCCAGGAAGGGCTGCCTCGGGAACTTTTTTGGATCCCGCCTCTTGGGGTCCGGACTCTCCCCTCTTGTGAGGGATCCCTGCAAGGTCCTGGCCTCGTTTGACTTGGGGAAGGGTGCCAGCTCGGTTGCCTCGCAGAATCGGGCTGTCCCATATTAGCCATTCGCAACCGGACCTGATAAATTGGTTAGAATATTAGAATACAATTGCAAGAGATGAAGAAGCAAATCTAGACAATGACCTGATAACAATAGAACTTCTGAAGCACCAGGTATGACTAGATATATTATTATTTCATATTTTATAGCTGCAATTGACATGGTTGGGATGTAATATAGCGTATTGCCCTTGCTTGGATGGAGAAATCTGAACTTCGGGGCATTGTCGGGAACTCATATGTTTATAATTATCAAATTATCGGGATTTGGAAAGACAATCTACTGCAATTGCTTTGATTTTGAAGGCTAGACCGCCAAAACGTCAAAGATACAATGTAGAAGAATGCAGGGGAGCACCTTGATTGTTTGCCTAAATCGCTTTTAAAAACAATGGGAACATGAATTGAAGGAAAAAGTAGCACCATCTGTCAAGCTATCTGTGTACATATACCATGAAGATCAGAGAAGAATAAATTGTGTTGAACTTTGTAAGCACGACATTGTGCTTACTACATATGGAACCATTTGTTCTGAATTACAGAAGCCATCCGAAGAGGATGAAAAGAAGCAGCCCCCGTGCTAAAGGGCACCGGTCGAACATTAGGTGGTTTAGAATTATTCTCGATGAAGCTCAATCCATTAGAAAAGCTCACACTAAAAAGTTCACGTGCTTGCTTTGGGGCTTAAGGGCACAATGAAAATGGTGCCTTTACGGAACGAACATCGACCTTCTCGACACATATGTCACATATGTCACATATACGAAAGTTCTAGAATGTTCTAGAAAGTTTTAAAAAGTTTTAAAATATAAGAGAATCTTGGGTGAGCCTAAGGAATCCTTCTAGAAAATTCCAGAATGTTGTAGAAAGTTCTAGAATGAATGTTGCGAGAGAATACACTTATTTTCTTCCCAAAGCATTTTGCTAGATGACCAATTAAAATATTTTAGTTCAACCAACTCCACAATTCTCTTGATTTTCGATGAACAAACTTGTCCAAGAAGGCAACAACCTCCACAACCTCAGAATGGCCATAATGAAGAAATTAAAAAAGACAGTTAAGAGATTTCTCGAAAAAAGCGCATGATTTTTGGCTGCTGTATGTTGTGACTGTCGGATCATACAATCGATGCAAAGAAGAACCCATAAAAATCTTGGCTCAAAACGGAACAAGTTCATGAGTCATGAAGTTTAAAACAATCTGAGCATGGCGTTAAAAAACTGCACCAAAGGACCCCAGCAATGTCGGCAAGCTCAACCGCCTTGTGATCCCTAAGCTCCGGGCTGAAGCCCATTTTCCTTTGCACCATGACATGCTCTACTTTGAAGACTTCCAAGGTAACAGCTGGCAGTTTAGATACTCTTACTGGCATAGCAGCCAGAGCTATGTTCCAATTCCACTTTCCATGTATGGATCTCCGAAACAAGGCCATCAACAGGTGTAGCCACATAGTATCTCGGCTTTTCAAAATCCTCATCAATGGGTCGGCTTCATATGGAACTTGTGCAATTGAAACGCAAATTCCTCCACCATCATATATCACAAAATCATCCTGACGTTTGGCAGGTAAAGTTGCAAGTTCAAGCATTGCTGCTGATTCCAACCTTGATGTTGATCTTTCAACTTCCATAGTGCCTTTGACCTAGACCTTCTCCGAAAATTTCGAAAATTGGGTCGTGTGTCTTGGAAATGGATTAGGATTCCAGCTGGCAAAAATCAGAATTTATTTTCGCACAATGCATTAATTGCGAATTTATGAATGTCTTGCCATCGCAAAAGCCCCCCGAACTTCTACTTGCCACATCGGGGAGGAGGACAGGCCCAAACTCCGCTCGTCGGTTCCCCTTGCTCCAGATTCGGCTCCGGCTTCTCGGCCGGGTCCCAAGTGCAGCGGACCAAGTCGCCCCCCCAAAACGCCAAACCCTTCTAGAACACGGCAACCCACGGGGGTTTACGTTTTGGAGGCCCTCTCCTTGTCGATTCGGGCGGGACCTTGCGGACTTGACTTGCGTGGAGTGGGGGTGTTGGCGCCCGAGCCGCGGACCCTAAAATCCCCGGAAGCCGCTGCCCGAATTTCCTCTCCCCAAGGCCACGGGGACGGACGGGCGACCTCCCCTCTCCTAATCGCGATTTGACTCGCCAATGGACTCGAACGTCGACGCGTTGCCACGGGGACCAAGTTCCGTGGCCGGAAGACCACCCGACCTCCAAGAAGCGCCAAAGTAGCTCACTTCCATCACACTCGTAGTCAATTGGCCTAGGATGTGGATGCGGGATACTGTCGTGGAGGGCGTGAGTGTTTCTTTCTTTTGCAAAACCGACCTTGTAACTTGCTCCCTAGGGTAATTTCGCCATTCCGGACGATTTGGCAGGGTCGATTTGCCATTCCGGAGCCTCCCCGGTGCCCGAACGACAAGACACTGCGGTTTCTACAAGGCCGTCTCGGGGCCGCCCAGCGTTTGACAAGTTCTCCCGACCGATCCGAATCTTTTGGGCCTTCGAAGAGGGGGCCCTGAACGGAGGATCCAACGGTGGATAGGGGAACCGGCTCAGGGAGGGTGGTCATTAGCGTCGGGGAGCGCCGCTGCCGGAAGGGCTGCCTCGGGAACTTTTTTGGATCCCGCCTCTTGGGGTCCGGACTCTCCCCTCTTGTGAGGGATCCCTGCAAGGTCCTGGCCTCGTTTGACTTGGGGAAGGGTGCCAGCTCGGTTGCCCTGCAACGGGCTGTCCCATATTAGCCATTCGCAACCGGACCTGATAAATTGGTTAGAATATTAGAATACAATTGCAGGAGATGAAGAAGCAAATCTAGACAATGACCTGATAACAATAGAACTTCTGAAGCACCAGGTATGACTAGATATATTATTATTTCATATTTTATAGCTGCAATTGACATGGTTGGGATGTAATATAGCGTATTGCCCTTGCTTGGATGGAGAAATCTGAACTCGTATGCATTGTCTGGGAACTCATATGTTTATAATTATCAAATTATCATGGATTTGGAAAGACAATCTCTGCAATTGCTTTGATTTTGAAGGCTAGACCGCCAAAACGTCAAAAGATACAATGTAGAAGAATGCGGAGAGCACCTTGATTGTTTGCCCTAAATCGCTTTTTAAAACAATGGGAACATGAATTGAAGGAAAAAGTAGCACCATCTGTCAAGCTATCTGTGTACATATACCATGAAGATCAGAGAAGAATAAATTGTGTTGAACTTTGTAAGCACGACATTGTGCTTACTACATATGGAACCATTTGTTCCAATTACGGCCATCCTAAGAGGATGAAAAGAAGCAGCCCCCCAATTAAGGCACAATAATTGTCCCGAACATTAGGTGGTTTAGAATTATTCCGGATGAAGCTCAATCCATTAGAAAAGCTCACACTAAAAAGTTCACGTGATTCTTTGGGGCTTAAGGGCACAATGAAAATGGTGCCTTTTACGGAACATCGACCTTCTACGACACATATGTCACATATGTCACATATACGAAAGTTCTAGAATGTTCTAGAAAGTTTTAAAAAGTTTTAAAATATAAGAGAATCTTGGGTGAGCCTAAGGAATCCTTCTAGAAAATTCCAGAATGTTGTAGAAAGTTCTAGAATGAATGTTGCGAGAGAATACACTTATTTTCTTCCCAAAGCATTTTGCTAGATGACCAATTAAAATATTTTAGTTCAACCAACTCCACAATTCTCTTGATTTTTGATGAACAAACTTGTCCAAGAAGGCAACAACCTCCACAACCTCAGAATGGCCATAATGAAGAAATTAAAAAAGACAGTTAAGAGATTTCTCGAAAAAAGCGCATGATTTTTGGCTGCTGTATGTTGTGACTGTCGGATCATACAATCGATCGGGGCACAACCCATAAAATCTTGGCGCTCAAACGGAACAAGTTCATGAGTCATGAAGCGAAAACAATCTGAGCATGGCGTTAAAAAACTGCACCAAAGGACCCCAGCAATGTCGGCAAGCTCAACCGCCTTGTGATCCCTAAGCTCCAGGCTGAAGCCCATTTTCCTTTGCACCATGACATGCTCTACTTTGAAGACTTCCAAGGTAATAGCTGGCAGTTTAGATACTCTTACTGGCATAGCAGCCAGAGCTATGTTCCAATTCCACTTTCCATGTATGGATCTCCGAAACAAGGCCATCAACAGGTGTAGCCACATAGTATCTCGGCTTTTCAAAATCCTCATCAATGGGGTCGGCTTCATATGGAACTTGTGCAATTGAAACGCAAATTCCTCCACCATCATATATCACAAAATCATCCTGACGTTTGGCAGGTAAAGTTGCAAGTTCAAGCATTGCTGCTGATTCCAACCTTGATGTTGATCTTTCAACTTCCATAGTGCCTTTGACCTAGACCTTCTCCGAAAATTTCGAAAATTGGGCTGTGTGCTGGAAATGGATTAGGATTCCAGCTGGCAAAAAATCAGAATTTATTTTCGTACAATGCATTAATTGCGAATTTATGAATGTCTTGCCATCGCAAAGCGCCCCCGGCTTCTACTTGCCACATCGGAGGAGGGCAGGCCCAAACTCCGCTCCGTCGGTTCCCCTTGCTCCGTATTCTCGGTTGCGGCTTCACGGCCAGGTCCCAAGTGCAGCAGACCAAGTCTCGGCCCCAAAGCGCCAAACCCTTCTAGAACACGGCAACCCACGGGGTTTACGTTTTGGAGGCCCTCTCCTGTCCGGTTCGGGCGGGACCTTTAGCGGCGGTGACTTGACGTGGAGTGGGGGTGTTGGCCTTGAGCACGGACCCTAAAATCCCGAAGGCGCTTGCCCGAATTTCCTCTCCCCAAGGCCACGAGGGGCCGGACAGGCGACCTCCCCTCTCCGGAATCGCAATTTGACTCGCCAATGGACTCGAGCGTCGGCGTTGCCACAGGGACCAAGTTCCGTGGCGAGAAGACCACCCGACCTCCAAGAAGCGCCAAAGTAGCTCACTTCCATCACACTTTCGTAGTCAATTGGCCTAGGATGTGGATCTCGGGGATCTTGTCGTGGAGGCGTGAGTGTTTCTTTCTTTGCAAAACCGACCTTGTAACTTGCTCCCTAGGGTAATTTCGCTATTCCGACGATTTGGCGGTCGATTTGCCATTCCGAGCCTCCCGGTGCGAACGACAAGACATCCGCGGTTTCTACAAGGCCGACCCACCGGGGCCCAGCTTTGACAAGTTCTCCCGGACCGATCTGGAATCTTTGGGCCTTCCGAAGAGGGGCCCCCCTAACGGAGGGATCCAACGGTCGGATAGGGGAACCGGCTCCGGAGGGTGGTCATTAGCGTGCGGCCCCCGGGCCCGGGAAGGGGCTGCCTCGGGAACTTTTTGGATCCCGCCTCTTGGGGTCCTGGACTCTCCCCCTCTTGTGAGGATCCCCCAAGGTCCTCGCCTCGTTTGACTTGGGGGAAGGGTGCCAGCTCGGTTGCTCAAATCCGGGGCATCCCATATTAGCCATTCGCAACCTGGACTGATAAATTGGTTAGAATATTAGAATACAATTGCGAGGAGATGAAGAAGCAAATCTAGACAATGACACGATAACAATAGAACTTCGAAGCACCGGGTATGACTAGATATATTATTATTTCATATTTTATAGCTGCAATTGACATGGTTGGGATGTAATATAGCGTATTGCCCTTGCTTGGATGGAGAAATCAACTCGTGGCAGATTGTCGGGGAACTCATATGTTTATAATTATCAAATTATCGTGGATTTGGAAAGACAATCTACGCAATTGCTTTGATTTTGAAGGCTAGACCGCCAAAACGTCAAAGATACAATGTAGAAGAATGAGGAGCACCTTGATTGTTTGCCCTAAATCGCTTTTAAAACAATGGGAACATGAATTGAAGGAAAAAGTAGCACCATCCGTCAAGCTATATCCGTACATATACCATGAAGATCGAGAAGAATAAATTGTGTTGAACTTTGTAAGCACGACATTGTGCTTACTACATATGGAACCATTTGTTCGAATTACGAAGCCATCCGAAGAGGATGAAAAGAAGCGACCCCAGGGCTAAGGGGCACACCTTGTCAACATTAGGTGGTTTAGAATTATTCTGGATGAAGCTCAATCCATTAGAAAAGCTCACACTAAAAGTTCACGTGCTTGTGGGGCTTAAGGGCACAATGAAAATGGTGCCTTTAAGAACATGCGACCTTCTACGACACATATGTCACATATGTCACATATCTGAAAGTTCTAGAATGTTCTAGAAAGTTTTAAAAAGTTTTAAAATATAAGAGAATCTTGGGTGAGCCTAAGGAATCCTTCTAGAAAATTTCGAGAATGTTGTAGAAAGTTCTAGAATGAATGTTATGAGAGAATACACTTATTTTCTTCCCAAAGCATTTTGCTAGATGACCAATTAAAATATTTTAGTTCAACCAACTCCACAATTCTCTTGATTTTTCGATGAACAAACTTGTCCAAGAAGGCAACAACCTCCACAACCTCGAATGGCCATAATGAAGAAATTAAAAAGACAGTTAAGAGATTTCTTGAAAAAAGCGCATGATTTTTGGTCTGCTTGTATGTTGTGGATCAGTTTGATCATACAATCGATGCAAAGAAGAAACCCATAAAAATCTTGGCGCTCAAACGGAACAAGTTCATGAGTCATGAAGCGAAAACAATGAAAGCATGGCGTTAAAAAGCGCACCAAAGGACCCCCAAAGAATGTCGGCAAGCTCAACCGCCTTTGTGATCCCTAAGCTCCAGGCTGAAGCCCATTTTCCTTTGCACCATGACATGCTCTACTTTGAAGACTTCCAAGGTAACAGCTGGCAGTTTAGATACTCTTACTGGCATAGCAGCCAGAGCTATGTTCCAATTCCACTTTCCATGTATGGATCTCCGAAACAAGGCCATCAACAGGTGTAGCCACATAGTATCTCGGCTTTTTCAAAATCCTCATCAATGGGGTTGGGCTTCATATGGAACTTGTGCAATTGAAACGCAAATTCCTCCACCATCATATATCACAAAATCATCCTGACGTTTGGCAGGTAAAGTTGCAAGTTCAAGCATTGCTGCTGATTCCAACCTTGATGTTGATCTTTCAACTTCCATAGTGCCATTAGAATTACTTGTATACCCAAAGATAAGATTTTAAATCATAACCTTCTTCCCCGTATTGGCGTATCCATATGTGCTTCTTTGGTTTCTTGATATAGTTCGAGACAATATTTTTTCCGACTCTTGCAATCTCTCAAAGCCCCAAAAAAACCATTTTTTCAAAGTCTAGATGAAGGAGGTAATTCATGCGGTAGCACATCTATTGATGATGCATGTGCGGGCAACACGCTTAAATGAAGTTGCAGGTTGGTCGTCAGAGTCTTTTTCAGACAGGTATCAATCAGACAGGTATTGAATTTGTAATCCTAAAAAACCAAAACTTCGTGTATAAAAAATATACGTCACATGCGACCACCTACGTCACATATACGTACTAACGTGTCATATACGTCACATATACATCTTGGCGTGTCATATCGTCACATATAATGTATGGGCGTGTCATATCGTCACATATAATATTGGCGTGTCATATCGACACATAAACGTCACATCACGTCACATATCACGACGTCCGCATGCGGCGTCCACGCCGTAAACATCACACTGCCGTCCACAGGCGCTAAAGCGTCCACCCAGCGCGGATGACGATACGCCACGCCGCGGTGTCGGGCGCCGCACCATACGCCGCATCGCGGCGCGACTGGCGTGACACACGCCGTCCGCTGGCGTGACACTTTTGTCGTCGCTGGCGTGACACTGTCGTCCGCTGGCGGCGTCCAAATGTCGACGTCGCACCATCATGATGTCGGGCGTCCGCACCATACGTCGCATGCGGCGTGCTGCTCGGCGTGGCGTCGCGTTGGCGCCGCATGGTGGCGTTATTTCGCGACGTCCGCCGCCTGAGCGTCGCAAAGCCCACGTCGCTAAAAGTCCATTCTCTTGTTGTGTTTGCTCTCTTTCCCACTCCTTTTTTTTACCATCTCCAAAGTATAACTCCCATCAAAGCACCGGGTAGCATTTGTTCTCATCGATGCACTTTTTAATTGAGTGGGAATTCCATCCTCTTTGTTACCTCTAGTACTTTAGCTAGCCGAACGGCTTCCCAGATTCATCATTATCACCGACAGGGGACGGTATGAGCATTCCTTTACGAATCTCGACGAGGCCGAACGGATACTTTCGAGCAACTTGTTGTCTTTGTGCGTCACAGGGCGGTGTACATGACTTCTGTCATCTTCATCCGAGCTAGCCAATATCTCTACATGTTCCTCTTGATTCTCAACTTGCACGGGGAGAGTTTGCCTAGATGGCCGGATTGAATGTAACGGTCTTCGACCTTGTAATGAAGCTTGCAACATGTCACGTTCTTGAAAAAAAGCGAGGCCACCATAAAGCATCGCCTCCCCAAAGTGGTTAGAAACACGGCCCGAATACTTGTCTCAATAAAATCCAATGATTTGTTTGAGTCAAATGCTCTTCCCCCTCCTTTTTACTCTTTGTGATTTCTTTCAAGCTTTTAGAGGCATTTGCTTTCTGCGAAGAGCATGGAACTAGTATTGGGGATGGTGCGAATGAATTGAATACACAACTGGCCGGGTCCATACTTGCAAGGATGTGGCATATTTCTTTCCTTGTAAGATGGCCTTGCCATCTACAAGTGAAATTTTGATCCGATGCTGAAATGTAATGTTTCTCAAAGGCTTAATAGCACAAAGACCCAGTTGATCTCTCAGAAAAATCCATTCTTTGAAATCATAAGTTTCTTCCAATAACTTCGATGTCCGGGCGAGGATTGTAGGAATTTTGGATAACCTCAATCATTCTTTGGTAGGCCGAGAGAGCTTTTCGAGCAAGGCGTTTAGAGAACCTCTCTTGAACATCGATCAATTTGATGCGTGTGTATGACCAACAAGCGAAACCAATCTTCACCTTCTTGAAGATTTGTTTCTCTACTAGCATAACACAGTAAGCAAACAACGCTGATTCTTATTTTCCCTTGTCGTGTTGTCTAGTCAAGATCTGAACCGTTGGTATATGTTCTAGATTGGAAAGAAGCTTATTCAATATTGTGATAGTGAGATTTGGATCGGCATGAATATTTGGATAATTCAAAAATGCCTTGCAAGATAGTTTTCCATTAAATACCATAGCACCAACAACATGCAGGATGTATGAAATCTTCTTCAAGACATCCTTAGGCACATTGACAAAATGTGGTAGGGTGGTCTTCTTACGGTCCATTCCATCAATAACAACCCGATATGTAGTTGAGTGGTTGTTCGGTGCTTTCTTCCTATGTTTTGTCAATTTTCTCCTTTCCAAAGATTGTTGTTCTCTGTGCTTGTTTCGGTTTCTCCTTCAATGCATCCGAAAATGAAAATATGTTTAGGAAAGAACCTACTTTTAAGTAGAACTAGGCAAGAACACGTCCCGGAAGCTTACTTTTAGTGTGAAGTGTCCTTGCATTTTGTCTCTCGAGCTTTTAATTGAGCATGTAGCACAAACAGACATCCTATGCTTTCTAGGAATGGACACGCGAGAAAACTCTTTTTTCGAGAGCACAAAAAGTAAGAGTAGCTGAGACAAAGCGTTCTCTCCGGCCTCAACACACATCTTATAATTATCGAGACTTCTTGTTTTACCGTGAAATTGTCACTCAAGTGGTACATAGGGCTGTTAGGGAGTTTCTCACAAGACTCCTTAAAGAAACCTTCCATCCGGGAAACACATTGAAGGGCATGAATTCGGTTATGCCTCCCAATGGCGGTGAGTCATTGATGCCCGGATTCTTGTCAAGCCTTTTTCTTGGCGGTCAAGTCGTCTGTACTGCCTAAAGCATGAATCAATTTGAAGGTCGTTTGACGAGGCGGTGTGGCCACCAGTTGTGTAAGTAAACTTCTCACCATCATCCGCCTAATATTGAAGGCTAAGTAGCCCCTTTGGTCTAGCAGAGTCATTGAACTGTAACTATCACGAATCAACCTCAATTCCTTTAGTCCAATCTTAAGCAAACAACGTTGAGAACAACAGTGCTTTGTATGTGTTGCCCTCAAGTGAGCCTCGTCCATGAGTTTCTTTCTTCTAACGGTTGTACATGCTTTCTTGTGTAAGTTACGCTTAAGATTCTTACTTGCAGGGGCTTTGAATTCGAACAAAGAGTCTTGTGGCTTTGGTAGGTCCTCGTCCGACGGATCAACATGAGGTGTTTCTTAGATGCGAGAGATCAACTTGAGGTGTACTTGTAGATCTTTGAGAGGTTTGGTGTGGGCAAGTCCCGGGGGAGGTGCTTTCCCTCTCTACGGGAAAAAGTAATCGAGGTTGGTGGCGTAGTTGACCAGCCCACTGAAGTGTCGTGGGAACACAAGAGTTATGCGTCATTGTACCGCTCCCACTTGTTGTAGTACCATTTAGCGAAATGGATGGAGTTGGCGTGATTTGCCTCAGGGGATTTAGCCTCTGATTGGACTATGGGTGGCGACTAAAATGAAGTGGAGGAGGTAGTCGACCTCTCTAGCCCAGTGGTGGGGTAAAACGCATTGGTGGGGCAAACGACGTTCGGGGGCGAGGGGTGTGGTGGAGTAAATTGAACTGGTGGTGGAAGCCGGCGGTCGTCGTCTTTGGAGTAAACTCAACAGGCTGGGGGTTTGAATATCGGAGGCAGAATTTTGAGGCTACTTCCAGGTGTCAATTGAGGGGTGTGAATGTCATTGCGGGGAGGAAGCCTGCGCGAGCGGGGAGTTGTAGGCTCTGCGGTTCTTTTTCTCGAGCCATACCGAGAAAGCTAAGCGTCTGCTTGTATAAATTTATCTGACGAGAGAAGAGCGGTAAAAGTTTACACATGGATGGTATAAATTTATCTGAAGAAGGCAAACTTGAAGCGGCCGTATAAATTTATCTGAGAGATGGTACAAATTTGTACTAGGAGGGGCAACATAGAAAAGAAACGGTATAAATTTATCTGAAAAACTCCACGACAGAGTTGTATTGAAAACTTTATGGAGAAGCGCTTATCTGGAAACGACATTAGCGAGGGTACTTAAGCCCGGCGCCGGCCACCCTATTTTCTACATACGCTGCTAGGAGTCCAAGGCGCTCGAGCTGCGCCTTATATACCCCCTCCAAATTGCTTCTCCGAACAGCTATAAGCGAATCCATACGACCATGGCCACGTAAGTCTACTATCCGTACTGTTTTAGTTTCTCTTTTGTTTTAATCTGTTAGAGTGTAAGCGCCCACGGTATAAATTTATACCGATATGGTTCTGGAGTGGTATAAATTTATATACCGCCGAACGCAGCGGTATAAATTTATACCGACTGGGTTCTGGAACGGTATAAATTTATACCGCAAGTGTTCTGGAGCGGTATAAATTTATACCGCTCGAGCACGAGGGGTATAAATTTATACCGCTGAGCAACGAGCGAAAGCGGTATAAATTTATACTGCATCAGTACTATGATATAAATTTATACCGCTGTTAACAAGTCGTTATAAATTTATCTGGCTTCAGAACCATTTCGGAGTCTTGATGTCTAGTGCTTAACGAATGGTCCCGAACCTTAATATTTGGGTAATATTGTTGTGTTTTAAGCTTAAATGACACAAATAAAGTGTTAATTTAGTGTGGATTTTATGCCCTTTCAGCCTCTTTTTTTACTGTTTTTGTGTTTCAAAAAGTCGAAAAAGGTTCAGTTTCTTGTATAAAAGTGGTTTTTTTTACGCGTTTTTCAGCCCAAAGATCAAGTTTATACTCGGAGGTTCATCATCAAAGGCTACACCACCAGAGCCACAGACTTATGAACTAAAGGAACAGACTTGGTACGTCCACAGGGGTGCAAGAGAGAGCAAACCCACTGAGGTGTACCTTTACTTGTGCAACCACTCAGGGAAGGGCAAGTTCAAGACTGATGATTATTACCCTGCTGGCGAAATGATGAGCCTTGTTACTACAGAGAACGATGATGAAGTTTTGATGAAGTGCAATCATGACAAGGGGGAGGTCTACTATGTTCTGAATAGTAGAATGCTTAGAATAAGCATGTGCAAGCCCAAAGACGTGTATGATTACATTGCGGACAATTACAAGAACGGCTTTGTAAGTTACTCTTAGTTGCTTTCCGTATAAATTTATACCGTCATTCTCTAAACTTAACCCTGCATTACAGGACATAGTAGAAATTTTAATGTCAGTGGTGCTGTGTGAAGAAAAAGGGTTGGTCAAGGGTCTATGGTACCCCCGTAATATCGAAGAGGAAGATGTGGAAGAAGAAGAAGAGGAAGATGAAGAGGAGGACATAGTAATACCAAAGGGAAAGGGTAGGAAGCATTCACTGGTAGTAGATACACAGCCTCCTACTAAGAAAAAAACTAGAACCACAAAGCCCTTGACGATAGAGGAGTCAGCAGAAGCTCTTCAGAAGGCTCCTGGAGCAGATATCGTTGTGAAGCCCGCAGATAAGTCAAGTGCTATTCTTAAGCAGGTTAATGAAACTAAACTGCTCAAACAAACAATTTCTTTGACATTGAGCACTATTAAGAGGCCGCCCTAAAAATGAAGATGGGGTCGAGTTCTTCAGTCCGGAAGGCATGCGGGGCACATGTGGCTATCTTGAAGCAAAGAATGAGAAGAAATCCTCATGCCCATGTGTCGCCACTAGTTGTAATGGTTGATGAGAGTCGGTGCAACCAATTGAAAGATTTCAAAAGGCTAACTTCGAGGATTACACCTACTTTGTTCTTGGAGGCACACATAGCTACAAAGCAAGGAAGGAACTTTCAAAAGAAGAATCCGTAACGAGGTTTGGAAGAGTGTGGAAGCACATATCTACGTTGGAGTCCGCAGACGAGGAAGCAAAGGTCATTGCCGCGGAGTCATAATCTCGACAATGACTTGGACTAAAAATAAGTCTTATAGACAAGATTAAGCTTCATGCACCGGAATACGTAGAGTTCAAGCAAGTGCACGGAGAGGACTTCAAAAACAAAAGAACAAGCTCCAAGAACTTCGAAGCTTGTGTCACGCGAGTCTTTGCCTTAGCTATGATTGAGGATAAGAAGCCCATAATGGGCGTGAAGCGAAGACGACAATTACTTCCGGCTTGCTTTTCGAGGCGGTCAAGTAAGTAAAAGCTTTAATTTAGTTCTCTCAGTATGAACTTTGTAAATGCGTACCAAGGAAGACCAGGCACGGTATAAATTTATCACGCGCGTGACCCGGACGCATATAAACTTATATCAGTGCCCGGTGCACTGATATAAGTTTAAATCAGGGTGGCCATGATATAAATTTATCACCAGTGCGGGTACACCCGTATAAATTTATACCGTGGCCCCTATCTTTCATGTGCAATTAAATAGTAGACTTCACAATAAACACTTTTTCGCCATTCAACACTAAAATACTTGTGTTCAATCGTTGACAGGTTTGGGATCTTCAAGAAAGAATATTTTGTATGTTTGAAGATGGTGAGCTGAAAGAACAATCTAGCTCTGCCGGAAAGAAACCAAAAAAAGGTGGTGAGGGAAAACAAAAAAACATGAGCATTGTACCACAGGCGCAACTCTGTGGGTTTAAAAAACAAAGAAATTTTTGTAAGACTTACGGAAAAAGTTGTGGCCAAAGAATTCACTCTCGTTTAAATGGCCAAAGAAGTTAAGGCGTAAGCCACATTATCTTATCTCGTGTTCTTTTTTTCCTAACTTTGTCTGACCACATTTTTCTCTCTGCAGTCAGAAAGACATTGTCACCTGCCAGGCAGAATTAATGAAGCAACTAAACCTGGAGGACTGGGAGGAGTGCAAGTCTTTATATCCAACTTCTACTACAGATTCTATTATCGAGAACACGCCCATTAACCGATTTATTGGGTAAGTTGTCGCAGAAAATACTTGTTTTAGTGCCTTTGTCTCACGGTTTTCTTCTGAGAATAAGAAGAAAGGCCTACCAACGAGGATTTTTAAACCGGTTCAGTAGAGCCAAGGAGGAGAGGCGCGGGATCGAAAAGCAATTGAGCAAGGAAAGGAAGTCATCACTAGCGGTTTGACACTACTTACGAAAAATTTACTACATTTGGTCAAGGCGTCCGAAGATGGGGTTATTCAGGGGTGGATTTGCACAAGGTGGGGATTCTTTTAGACAAACAAAACTTTACATTATGCATTGCGAGATATTCCTTACTGACTTCAAAATCAAGGATAGCACTTTTGACGAGGAGGCTTTTACTCACTTGCAAGTCCGTTCTTTCTTGGATGGCCTCAAAGAAGTCACCACATCTGGCGGAGGGTCATCATTTTTCATTCGACCTGCCCGGCGATGTCGGTGCTTAAACCTATGGGAGGCGATGCATGAACGCCGAAGCCCAGCTGCGTTTGGTAAGCATTATATTTAACGTTTTTTTTTTTACGGTAACTCCACGGTATAAATTTATACCACATCCGTCTTAAAGGTGGAACAACCGTGGTGGTATAAATTTATCTGACAAGGCAATAATGCGTATAAATTTATCTGGCTTCACGCCGTGGTATAAATTTATCTGACAAAGAAGGCAACTCCCCATATAAGTTTACACCGCTACACTCTTGGGCTAACTTGTTTTCCTTGTTTTCTTTCTACTAATTTGTAATTCTTTGCTTTGCTTGGCGGGCTTAAAACAAACGTCAAGGGTCATGGTGGTGGTCCGCTTAGTGAGTTGTTTGAGCATTTTCATATAGGTTTTACAAGCGGATGCCAAAAACCATGGTTCATTTTAACACGCTTGAGAATGAAGACTCCTCCACCGCAATGCATTTCGGTTCAATTTGTTTTTCGGAAATTGAGAGACCCACAACGACAAAGTGGTGGTCCCCATTATCGAAACCCGGCGGCTTATTAATAATTTGATATAGTGGTTTCTCGCCCAGATGGATCCTAGATGCCTTTTTACTGGATCGGGCACCCGCCAGCGATTCTTCCTTAGCGGCGCAATGTAGATCTCGCGACATAGACCCGGATAAAGTAAGTTTCATCGGGACCGGGATAAGCTCTTGCGAATCCTTTCCCGATGAAAACGAGGAACTGGGAGCAAAGAACGGTGCCAGCGATGTTAAGGGCACTTACATGCGTAAATACGACCTCCACTTACGGGGAAGAAAAGATGAGGAGGTGGAGTTTGTTGACTTGAGCCCTGTGGTGCCCGAGCGCGGAGAAACCGCTGTGCCAATAGGTTTGGAATCGGAAGGAGGCGTCTCTCGCTGTTGTAAGCTTGCAAGAGCCGGATCCCAAAGGGTACGAGAGTCTGTGGACCGGGAAGATCCACCTCTCCCACCTCCCGTATAAATTTATACAGACAGAGTTCTTAACTACTACCAATCCTATATTATAAAATTTTAATGTATGTCTGTCTTAAAACCCCTAAATTGAACGGTTTGGATTTTTGGACTTTTTTTTCCAACATACCTTTCTTTACGGTTTCTCCTTCATGGGAACGAGTTGTTTCCGGAGCTGCTATTCAACGGCGTGTTGGCTTTTACTGACATTGAATCAAATTAATAACCGGTAGAGAATGGAAGGTCGTGGCATATGTTTTGGTTTTTCTTTTTGCGGCTCCTCACGCCGAATTTCACTTTCTCGCTTAGCCATGGCGAGATGAGCTCTTCAACAAAGGCATTCTTGCTCACGTAAGCAAAGTCATGGAGCTCCGGCCAGATGTGGTGCTTTGTCTCTCGCATGCCGTCTAGATGCATGTTTTGCACCCCTGTAAACATAAAAGAGCAGTGCATATCCTAGCATATCCGCCACCATATGTCACAAATGGTAGCCATGAATCAATCTAGCTATAAGTTCCTGTAAGTGGAACACTTCTCATCCGTGCTTGCAAAAATTTACTACTTTATGTTGTGGCTATGGGTTGCTTACTTCAACTTCACATTTTCTAGGTTGTCTCTCATCCCGAAGAGTCGAATGCTTACCTTAGCCCTAAATCGCAAGTCCGAATCTGAGAACGATTTATTTCACTTTTGTCATTTGACCTGTGATTAGCTTGATCATTTGAGTAACATGCATAGTATTGTGAATAATTGGGGATGAGACAACTATGTCCGTGCGTCTATGCAAAGTTTTGGTCATAACTATAAGCCGCAATGATTTTTATCATGTCGGTGTTTTTCTTATGTTAGCACGAGGGGGTTTTGCACGGGTTTTTGCCCACCTAATTTTGCGGGGCTTATGTCAATTGACCCGAATTAAAATGAATAACGTTGTTAGAGTTTTCCTTTGAAAATAAGCAAATTAAGTTCATAATATGATATGAATGGAATCAAGTGGTTAGAGCTTTCCTTTGCATATAAGCAATTTTGAAGTCCATACTTGAAATCAGTGCCTCGATTATTCAATGTATACCTCCTTTAGTAGTCTTCCATCCATCTTTGATCTTAGCTTTCTTTTATTTCTCATCTATTCATTTTTTCTCAGACGCTCAATGTTTTTATATGTTTGCAGATTCCAAATTTCACCATAGCCAGTTCCTTGGCACAATACGTACAATTTATAATGTTTCAAAGCGATTCATAGATTTATTTCTCTTGTATTTGCTTGTTTTTATCTGAGAAGAGGAACATCTATCTAATACTCTTCGCCAAGCTAGAGTGTGCGAGTCAAATTTCTATCCTTTAGAGGTTCGTCTTAATTCATGCTCATTAATTGTCAATGTGCTCGGGCCTCCTCCAAAGATTGGAATCATGGCAACGAAATCCGAGCAGGGGGATCCGGCCTTGCATTTTATAATTTACGGCTTGGGCATTTCCTTGCTGGTTGGACTCAGAGCCTGTTGTGCTTGGGATCGTATGCATCCGTTCGTTTCCTAGGCATGCCGAGAAATTCCGCATGGCAAAGTACATGTTTAATACTGTTTGCATGAGGCTATCGTGTATTAATAGAGTAGCCATTCGGGGGGCCCATTTCATTTTACTTCTTCTTTTTTGAGGTTGGATAGGCTGGCGTTCTATTTCGGGAGGAGTTATTTGTGAAGAGCCATTCGGTGGAGCCCATTTCGATGAGTATCTCCATCCCTTCTATTGCGGAGGATAGGGTCCCAATGATCGGCCCATTTTTCTCCCGTTCTTCATTTCTTTTTTTCAAGACCTCTATGCATTGTGGCTTATAGATTTGGATGAGTACGGATGGTATGACAGAGGTCCTTGCATGATTATCCTAGCCTTCCACATTTTTGATCTCTGCAAAGAAGTTTCGGTTATACTACTTTGTGGAAATGGTATTTTATGTAAATATTGTGCTTTTTGATGAGAGGCACGAGTTCAATATGCTATTGATTAAAAAGCATCTATCTTTGTTGTTTGGTCACCTTGATCTTGCAAAATACCCCAATGGTCAAGAGATATTTTTGGGAACTGTTTTTATCTCTTTCTAAGTTCCAAAGAAGCATGCAAAGGTGATGTTGTTAATGTTTTAAATTTGAACATGCAACTATAAGTTGCTTAAAGTCAAACTTCGATATAAGGCAATATCTTCCAACATTGTAAAATTGCAAATGAGCATTTTATAATGGTCTACAAATCAAAGGTTTGGCTCTCTCTTGAATATTCCTTCTAATATTGCACTTTGCAGCTCCCCGCCACAATATTCTCTGGCATCGGTCTTTTCTTGCATATATAATCTCTCGCATTTAAGTTAACAAGCAAGTTAGCATATGATTTTTACAATACTCTAAACAATACGTAACAACAATAAGGGCACTAAGTAATTGTTGGTTATATTCCCCGCAATGTATGTCACCAAATTGTACAATCCATAATATGCCACCATTTTGAGTTCAAAGACCCACCATTTTGTCACATCTATTGTCACCTCCACTGAAACATTTTGTGTACACCTTAAACTGAGATATAACTCACTTTTAGGGGACATTTTGTGTACACCTTAAACTGAGATATAACTCTCACTTTTAGGGGTGTTAGATGTAGGTGTCTAGATGCTTGACTACAAAAATTCACCCTGCGATGCAAGCCTTGCTGGAGGCCATTTTTCTTATTAATAAAAAAAAGGCTATTTGCCTTGCCCATGCATGTCGAAGCACTTTCATAGAACGGTAGCCTTTGCAAACATTCTTCTTTAGCAAGAAAGAACAAAAAAGAGCCTATATTGTGTTTATGACCTTATGGAATGATCAAAGGAAAAGAAATTAAGATCTAAATCTTATCTACTACATATATCCCCGTAGATACGAAAAGCGATGTAGCTCAATCCCCTAACATATTGCTTACCATCATATGCATAAAGTTCGAGTTGTACCACCATGCCCGACACACAATCTTAGATGCCCGGCATCGTCGGCAACAATACTACTAACACATAATCAGCCAACGAATGCCCAGCAACGCTGGGCACCGTTACTAGTGTAAACTATATAATTATAATTTATTTTGATGAGGATTTTTAAACTGAAAGCTTTGTCTCTTCAACAATGCTTGATTGAAATAACACTTTCTTGCTCTATGATTTCACACTCTTTATCTTTCCAATGTCTGACTTTCTTAGTACTTATATTAAGCTTGCAAAAAGACAAACTATATTTCCCTCTGTTTTTAACAATAAATATTTACTGAGTTATCAAAATTAATGTCTCACTCCTCAAAAACAAGCATTTTTTTTTGCCCTCTTTTAAAAATGGAAAGGCTTTAAAAATGTTGCTTTTTTGGGGGTTTCCCGAATGCTAATTGCTCAACAATCTATTTTGCTCCCTATTTTGTGTGTTTTTTTTCAGATTCTTAATTTTTATAAAGGAATCTTTCAAACGCACTTCTTAAATAAGTGCGTTTCATTTTAAACTCTGTTGCAAACAGAGGCCTATGGGACTGCCGATGTGGAGATGGCAGAAAAAGACCATGATGGTACACAAGAGCAGGAGCAGGATCACAGTCGCAGGCAGGATAAGAGCCCTGGGAACGCGCAGGCAGCAAAATTCGCTCAGACGGCAGTGGACAGAAGCTTGAATTTGCGCATTGTCAGTGTGCCAGAGCCAGAGGCAAATCCTGCCTTGGATACAGAACAGGCAGAACTTCTTTACATATGTTATGCATATTCAGAGGCCCGCCATTATTACAGCGCACAGGGTTGGGACTCAGAGGCCAGACCGTCCCCGCCATATCGTCGTGCAGTTCAATAGCCTACAGGACAGGCTGTATGTCCTTCAACATGGAAGTCATCTAAAAGACACCCAGTTCTCAGTTCAGGAGGATCTCTTTCCACTTCAGTTGACCAGACGACGCCAGGAGTTGTGTAAGGTGCGAGAGGCTAGGTTACAGCGAAAGTGGGCAGTGTACCGGGGAGGCACAGCTATTATCCGAGATCAGTAGCCTCAGAACCCATGGTTTGTTTACCTTTAGCTCACTGTGCTTACACACTTTATTATTATTTCTATTGTATGTTTGTCATGTTTATATTCTTTGTCTCTCATCACCGTGATCGGGCTTATACCCATTGGGTCCCATAACCCGATTGAGTTTTCGCGGACGTTAAAATTATCTATCTAAGCTTAAATTGTTAGATAAACAGACAAAATATCAAATACTTAAGTCCAGTCTAATACATTGCAGCCACACTACGAGTTCGTGTATATCATCTATGCAGGACTTCTTGATCATCATCATCGTTATCTTCCTCATACTCCATTTTGAGATACCAATCGAATGAGAGTTCCATCCCATCCCTTGGACACCTCCTTATCTTTCTCTCGACTCCCATGAAATTCAGGATTTCATAAAAAGCAGCACATTTTAAATCCGGTCCACCTGTTTGAGCAAATTTCTTGCACATCAGCAAGTTTTGTGTCATCTTCTACAATGTCATTCAAGTACTCCACCATACGATCTAGACCTTGCCAAGTCAAGGTTGCAGACCATCTACCAGTCTCAACATCTTCATCACTCTTGCACCGATCTGACCAAGATACTCAATATCTTTCCAAAATAATCCATCAAATGCAATGCCAATAGCATCTGGATGTATAAAATCGTACACTTTTCTTCCTCACATAAGATATGCATGAATATATTAATTACGTATGAATGAATATATTAATTAAATATTAAAAAGAAGATATACATGTATCAGAACTTGCTTCTTGTAGACGAAGGAAACTTGGATCAGTGAAGCAGTGATAATTGAGTCTTTGCACTCCATAAGACGTTCCATCATCAAAAACTTATAAGCAAACCTCGTCTCACAATACTTCTAAAGGTCCTTATCCTTGCTCAGCTTTTGAAATATAGTCAAGACCTTTAAGTGTGAATTCACAAAGGTCACAAGTTTTCCTGACTTCTCTATAGTGAGAGCACAACCAATACTTTTCCAGATCGCGTTCCTCCGCCGCCACCACCAGTAGAAATTGATGATCATGAGGAGTTCGAGGTTCGAGAGATTCTGGACTCCAAGTTTCTTCGTCGTCGATTGTATTACTTTGTCGATTGGGAAGGTTACTCGCCAAGTGATAGAACCTGGGAGCCTACCAAGAATCTGAGTAATGCTCCTGATAATTGCAGAGTTTCACCGACATTACCTGGATAAGCCAAGTTTGAGTACTCCGGCACCAACTCCGAGGACTCGTCGCCGTCGTAGGAGGGGAATGGTGTGACGACCATACGGATATTCATATTCATATCATACGAACATTATACTCGTATGTACAAAAGATGGTCGTCACACGGATGCAAAAGGGTAGTTGCACAAGACAGGGTTTGAACACGCAACCTTTCAATTGTGAGTCACACATCCTTGCCAAGTGCGCTACCAATATTTGTTGAAAACATTCCTTCACGTCTTTCTCATATGTGGGACTATCTCCAGGAGGTTCTAGAATATTCTAAAACCTAAATGCATGCGCGACACTTGGCGCGATCTCATCCATTGGAGTGGCGCGATCCTGACCGTTGGCTTAGATATATAAGGAGGCACCTCCTTCTTGTCAAACCATTCCAGTTCAACGCCAGTCTTGAGCCTTCTAGGCATCTGTCTCATGTTCCTGCTTGCCTTCGGGCCATTGTATTCTTGATTCTTGTTCATATATCAGATTCTTTGCTGATCTTGGCGTATTTCTTCCGTATTTCTTGCGTATTTTCCACGTATTTTCCACGTATTTTCCTTATTTTCGAGTAGGTTCATGATAATATGGTTCTGGAGGTATGAATACTCTCCACGAAGCTCGACCCATTCCAGGCAGTTTCCATGCTTTTCAAGCATTCCAATTCAACAAGATCATGTCGTTCTGCCAGTGGCATGCAAGAAGAAGTATGATGTCTTAGAAATAATATGATCTTGATCCATTCTGCAGAAGTTCTAGCTATTCTGAGCTGCCTAGCTTCTTCTATTACAGATTACAGCTATTATCATGGTGGAAATATTCGGACAATATTGGATCTGTTACTAGCCATGCAAGCTTCAAATATTTTGGTACTAAAAGAATCATTGTCCATAAGCCATGTGTTCCTGTTTATAACCATGCTCATATGATTCAATTCTAATCCTATGTTGGATGCATAACAATAAAAAATACAAGCACAACTTTACTACACTAGAAAACCCCAGGTGTAAGTCTTGATCCCCACCTGGAAATCCCGCTTGCTTCCTCTCACTCCAACACTCTCCCGTCTTTGTATCGCCACAACTCGCCTTTCAAAAATCCAGCTGCAATCTATCGCCTTCCAAAATGTTCCACCGTCACATGCATCAAGTTTTTTCGCTGTATTTGCATTTATTAACCACCAGTATTTTGTCCGTACAATCTCTGCATAGACGACGTATTAACTCTGCATGCATGGTATTTCAATTTATTATTCCCTTGCATCTCCTTAGTAATATAATTCCACAACATACCTCAAAATCCTAGGTCCGTTACAGTCTCTCCTCCAAAAATTCAACCCATGTCCTCATGGCTGCATCTCCAGAAACTCACGAAGAATCCAATTGGCATCTTCCCATGTGGCATCCAACCCGCCCATTGAACAAAAAATCTACGTATTGTTCACCTCCTTAAGCGACGGGTCTTCTCTCACAAAATACGCTCTGGTTGGGGTACAAAAAGTTTTCCCTGCTTACCAAATCATCGTCCCCGAACATATGGGAAGGATAAAAAATATACTTCCTCAAGTTACTCACGTGGAAGACATTATGTGCTTTCAAGTGTGAAGTTAACTCCAAGCTGTAAGCCACCTTTCCAATGCGTTCCAAAATCTCATACGGACCTGCATACCTAGGAGCCCATTTACTTGCACTTTTAAATGCCAGTGAGCTCTCTTGGGATTAATTCTCAAGAACACATAATCCCCCTTTTGGAATTCAAGTGGCTTACGCCTCTTGTCTGCATATTGTTTTTGTCTATTTTGTGCCACAGCCAAGTTCTGACGAAGTCTCCTTAGTTGAGTATCCATGTCCTCTGCTACCTCATTAGCTGCTTCAACATTGCATTGAGGATTAAACATAATGGCACTAAACTAATCCTGCCGAGCACTTCACAAGATCGCGGTTGCGATCCTGCCGAGCACTGCACAAGACCGCGGCTGCGATCTTGCCGAGCGCTCCACAAGACCGCGGCTGCGATCCCCGCCGAAGCGCCCACAAGACCAATAGCTGCGATCCCGCCGAAGCTCCACAAGACCGCTGGCGCGATCCCGCCGAAACCCCACAAGATCAAGGGGTTGCGATCATTGCCGAACACTCAAAGGATCGCGGCCGCGATCCTGCTGAGGCCTATCAGTCTGTATGACTAAGTTAAAACGAAAAGATGAAGCATAAAATAAAACATTCTCAAAGCTATTCTCAAAATAAATCGCGGCCGCGATCTTCATGAGCTGAGGGGACAAGATCTTACCTTCTCTGATGCTGGCTTTAGGTGCCATGGATCGCGGGCGCCAGAAAAAATTGGAAAGTGGCATTTCTAGGTCTGCGATCGAAGGCGCGGAATTCGTTGAAGGCGCTAGTCTCTTCTAAAAAAAATTTCGCAATTTCTGAGAATAAGTAGTACTCCCAGGGTCGCCAGAATTTAATTTCACACGCGTCGCGCACCGACGCCATGAATGCACACCATTATTGCAGCCGGCATTAATAATTACACGCCATTAATGCAGCCGCCATCATTTATTGAGGCGTAACAAATTTGTTATAATTGAGATATGTTCCGGACAAGAGGTACTTATGGAGTGGACGTCCGGATTCAAAATCTGTACGTTGAGGGAGACTTACAACCACGTCCTTGTACGAAATCCCCGCGTAATAAATGCCACACGGAATAAAGTAGTCTTTTCTTCAGGAGGAGGAGTTACTGACGGAAAGGAAAAGGACAAAACAAGCGTTTGAAATTAGCAATTTAATTCGTTCTTCTTGTTGGCGGGGATTCAATTTTGAATTCAAGCAATCTGTTCCTGAAGGCGCTCGATCTCCTCCTAGGGGCCCGAACTGTTCTTGAAGGCGCTCGTTCTGTTCTTGAAGGCACCCGCTCTGTTCTTGAAGGCCCTAGAGTCTCTTAAGCTGCCAGGGTTTAAGATCCTGAGGCCTTACCTGCATATGCTGCCAGACATTATTCAATTCAGAAGGTGATTTCTGTTTTGTTGTTTATGTATGGGAGATAATAGTCTTTCTACAACCACCAATGCAGTTTACTGTAATAACACCATCTCTTATATGGTATATGTTGTTCATGACTGTGTGTAATCTGCTAAGGGAGCCCTGAATCAATGGTGCATTTCTCCAAGGACTTGAGTAATGAAGGGCTTAGACAGCTCGGTTTCAAGCATAGAATGGCTCATTCGATGCCTTTAGAATGAGGCTAGAAGATGATCCTAATATTGGGCATATAAATACGTATATGGCGATCAAATTGGGTGATCTCCCTTAGATGACTATGGATCTGCTATATGGTTGCCAAATTAGGACCGATCTCCATTCTAATCAACAGTAAAGTAGAGAATTGTTGTGGAAATAACAGTTGCAATTAATATTTGCAAGACTTACTCAAATAGGGTTTTGTTGCTCATCTTCCCCAGCTCGGATCTCTGCCTAAAGGAATCGCGACTACGCTCCTGCTGAGATATCGACGTTTAACGCGACCCGAGGTACACGTTCTACATCTGCTCGCATCGAAATAATCGCGACTGCGATCTTGTGGAGGTAAATCCCCAAGGAAAATGTTTTTTAAATGGTCATAACTAAAATAGTTAGAGCTGAAGAAGATTTTAGTTAGATTTGAAGAAGATTCTAGGTAGATTTGAAGAAGATTCTAGTTATTTATGTACCAAAGTGGTCCAGAGGATCGCGTTCGCGATCTTGTAGAGGTATTATGTCGTGCAATCCTGGAGGAAAATGATTTCCTAGTGGGCCATAGAGCTGAACTCATAAAATAATACTTGCTAGGGCCATGAATATTGTCCCAGTTATTTTCTTACCAATGTGGTCCAGAGGATCGCAATCGCGATGTTGACGAGCAATGTTGACCTTTTTTATAGGATGGAAGCTTTACAGTCGTTCTACTTGTTGGGGAAGAAAGTGGCTGAAGGCAGAGTGCATACCACAACATTCCCGTGCCAGAAGATTTGATAGTAGTTTCTGTTGTAGTTGTCTTTGATGGGCAGATACCACTTCCGTTTCCCGAACCGGAATTGAACAAGCTAGGCGAAGCTATCGGTAGCTTTGTTCTTTGGTCCAAAAGCGACCTTAAGAATGAAGTCCATGCAAAGACCCGATGTTAGCACACCACCGGTCGATTAAACGGATAAATTGGCGGTCGTCGAAAAATGGTAGTGTAGAAAACAAGAAACCAAGTGAAGTGCATGGGATTTGTAGAGATCAACTAGTGGAGAAGACATGCGGCGTTCGCATGAGTGCTGCAATATGCCTTATGCTTCAAAATCATCGCCTTCGCATCCAAAACGATGCCGTGGTCCGACATGAAGTTGGGTGAAGAATGGTTAGGGGTTTCCATTATGAATTTGTTGCCCAAGCCCGAAAACGTTTCTATGCGCTGTCAGGCTTGTGCAGAAATGCCGCAGGTGCATGATTTGGTGAGATGGCCAATAGCATTGGTTCTAGTAGACAGTATTCCAGTTTCAAGTCTAGTTTCGGCCGTGAAGGAGACAGAGCTCGAGAAAGAACCTTATGCTATCATGCCAGAGGTTGGAATACAAAAAAAAAAGACAATACCACATGGTAAACAGGAGAGCCAGACCACGCTCCGCCCTAAACAAATGTGAAAGAAAAACTACAACTGACGCTATCTTGCAGTTCAGGTCCTCGCTCTGCGGCTTGAAGAGATGTTGTGCTAATTTCACGTTTAAAGAGGTAGCCTACATGAGGACCTTTTATTGGAACATGAAAAGCTCAGAACGCACAACTTTTGCTTTCAATATGCTAGATCTTTGCTCAGAGAATGGAACTGTCACAAAGCTAATGCTGAACAACAAGCAAGTCTGCGTGAAGGCATGGCATAGGGCTTATGGTATAATACCCATTTCTACATTTCACAAATGGAGGAAGCTATTTTTGAGTGGCCACAGGATTGCAGAGCATGGAAACTCCGGATCTAAGAAGACAAGATCTCATACACTGGCCGGAACTGCTGTGCTATCTATGTATATAGATGAAAATGCTGAGATCTATGCCACACCGCTCAAAGGTTACGAGTGGAGGCACTAGAGAGAACGTGAAGAGATTACCTTCCATCTTGACTAAAAAGGACATACATCAAGAGGTAGATATTACCTGTAGTGCACGAGATGACAGGAAAACATGTTTCTCCCTCGTCCTTCGAGTCAGCATGGAAGAAGAACCACTCAGAGGTAGCAATCGCTAAAAGGATAGCATTTTCTAAGTGTAATACCTGTATTGTGATAAAGGAGAAGCTTGCCAAGACTAGAGATCTAAATGAAAGAAGGGAGCTTGCCGTAGAAAGGAAATCTCACATGACAGCTCAACTTTCATGCAGGAGTCTCTATTGGTCATGGAGAGCTTTGTCTCATCGATCTCCTCAACATGCTTTAACCATTATACATGATAAGATGGATCAGAATAAGACCATGGTTCCTTGTCTTGAAAAGCTAGCAAAGTCTGTTTGGAGGGGCGAACGATTGAAGGTGAGTGTTACAGGTGCTCTCATGCATGGGCATGGTGTAGGTGCCTTGGGCCACTTCTCACTGGACCTCTGGCCTGATGATTCGAATTTTCATGTGGGATCTTTAAATCATACCTTAAAAACACTGGAGAATCAATCTGAGGACAATTGGGGACATTTGAGATATACAGATCATCCTGAAAGCTGCTGGGGGTGGAGCAATTTTAAACACGGATGCCCTCAGGACAAAAATGGTAAATGGCACTAGAAATGATTTTCTGCCTCCTCCCAAGGGCCCTATGGTACCGAAGAAGTTGCCTAGGAGGCTATACTTGCAGCTAGACAATTGCTCAGGTCAAAAGAAGAACAGGTATCTTTTCTCTTACTTGTCATACTTGGTTTGGTTAGGTGTCTTCGATCAAGTGCAGCTGGGATTCATGATGGTTGGACACACCCAATGACATAGATGCCCTCTTTGGAAACTACTCTACTCTAATGAGAAGATCAGATGCATTGACTATTCCAGAGCTTATGCAACTCTTCAGGCAGTGTAGTTCAAAGTCTCCTTCACCTTACCTTGTGTCAGAGGTTCCTAATTGGAAGGAATTCGAAAGGTTTTATCCCCGATAAGAAGGACCGCTTATGTGGTCATTTGGAACCTCTACTCTTCAAGTTCTCATGAAGGATGGATGGCCACTAATATTCTACAAGATGAGGCTGACATAGGGAGTGGCTCCCCTAAAAGGGAATCAGAATGTGGAAGGAGGATGCCCAAGGTTTACCTATGATTCTGAGAGGGTCACCTAAGGTCGTGCAGCCATATGGGAGCTTGAAAGATATAGGTGCATTGAGAGCTTCTATTGCCAAGTACATGATGCACTGGGCAGCTATTTCTAGAGTCGGGCGATAACTCATGGTCCAACACATATATGAATGAAGTTATTGACTACCGGGTCCACCTTTGTTGCGAAAGTGCTTGGGGACGCTCAGCCCGAGTCAAGCTATTCAAGATTTCTCCCCAAAGACTGTGCAAGACGCATTGGAAGAACCCAAAACGTGTTGGTGGATCATCACATTGAAGCATCTCATTATGTAGGGCCATTCTGGTAGACCCAAGAACCCAGCTTGAAATATTCGATCCCTACCAAGATGTCAAGAAAGGAATGCTCTTGCTGATCGTGCCACATGATAACTACCCGACGGGATGGCTTTTTGCGAAGAGGACCCAATAGAGGACCCTAATCTCCCTCATTACTTAAGAGGTGTTTGTCTCTTGGTTTGAGCCCGCTGTTTAAAAGGGAACCTCATATGCAATGCAAGATAGGGATTGCCGAGCAAGAATTGGAGACCCAATCCTAATGACCCGCCATGCTACCAACATTTGAAAACAATAGACTACGGTTGGGCGTAGAGACCGCCGTTGTCGCTGGTGATCCCCAAGAGTGTGGGGGCTCAGGTTGCAAGAATTAGTGGCTAAAGAAGCTAACGACGATGATGAGAACTCTTGAGGTATGCAATGCTCTTTTACATAATTACTATATCATATATAACATGCAAGGTACAATAGACTAATTATTATTCATTACGCCTGCATTTTTCATCTTAACACAAGAGTCGCTACACTATACAATGCTGAACAGTGATTCATTCATCATCAACAGCCGCAGAGTGATCCCTCGATATCTCATAGCTAATGCGCCAGAAGCCAAATGAGGTGGATCATAACACGAATTAGCCCGTGGCAAATTAATCTCAAAGACCCATAGCTTTGGATCGCAGTAGGATCAAGAAGAATACCCCTATCTAGGCAACCGACAAGATCATTGTAGCTCATTGAGCACTTGATCGCCTCGATGTGGTGAAATGTAAGAAGGCAAAAATCCATGGGAGATGAATGACCTCTAGCCCTGGTGAGCTTTTTATAGTGAAGTAAAATTATTGATGTTAATTATTGGGGTAGACTGTAGCGCCATTATTGAGCGTATATAGTATGGATATGTGTATCAAGTGAAAACATGCTTTGTGGATTTTACTAAGGTAAAAGTATTTGTGCTTCAAGAAATTTTTTAGGTGTGATTTAAATTAGGACCTCGCTATGATTAAGTGGAGGTCAAGAGCACACCCATACGAATCACTCAGGTTCGATTAATCAAATAACATTGATTATGCTTATTATATCCTTACATACTATAGAAGTGCTCATATATCATTATTATATCCTTGACAGGTACACAGGTCTTCAACGATTCACTCATCATCACCACCTGCTAAGGTGATGCCATTCAGCTCATAGATCTCCTGATCAGGAAGCCAATAAAGGTGGACCACAACACGAGTGAAACCACTCGCAGGACCATCTGCTTTGGACTGGAGCCATGGATCAAGATTAATACCATTTTTGTAGCATTCACACAGATCGTTGTAGCTCAAGTAGCACTTGAAGGACTGGATGTGCTCCGGACGAGGAGGCAAGGAAGCCATGGAAGATGAATGACCTCTAGCCACGAATGGAGCTACTTTTATAGTGAAGTAAAACTATTGATGTGAATTATTGGTGTAGATTGTAACGCCATTATTGAGCTTGTACAAGTATCACGTACACGTACAAGTATAACACATAATTTGTATGGATAAGTGTATGTTAGTGTCCTCATGTATCTTGGGCTCGAGAATTAGGTAAAAGTATTGGTGCTTGAGCAAATTAGGTGTGCTTAAAATTCTCAAAATTGCGTTATTTTATCCAATTAATGAAATCATGCTTATTAAGAGGACAACGACACTCCTTACCATACATTGCCTCAAAAGGACTCATTTTGATGGAATCTTGGTAATGTTGTTGTACGCAAACTCGGCCAAATACAGATACGAATCCTATACCTTTGGTTGGCTAGGCACATACATCCTAAGCATATCTTCCAGAACTTGATTAACTCGCTCCACTTGGCCATCTGCCTTAGGAAGGAAGGAAGGAAGGAAGGTTCTTTTATCGTCCGCGGAGGCCAATCGGCCTATGAAGCAGAATTTCATTAAAGTTGGAAATTTCGTGATTCCAATTTCTCGTGAAATCAGTTTCTTCCCTGTTTTATCACACATTTATGGCTAGATATGGCACTATTTGCTTAAAAAGAAACCAGTTATCATGCAAGAACCGCTACATTTAATATAAAACAGCGCGGTTTTAGTTGTCAGGAAGAGAACTATGGCGCCATTTACTTGGAAAGTATGAGGAAAAGCGGCCCGAGAAACACAAAAGCAAATATTAAATTGCCAAAAGCTACCAAATAAGCAAACAAAATGGCGCCGGCTTTTTAGCTTAGAAATAACCACAAAGCAAATAGCGCAACGCCGATATTTGCTTTAACGCGAAAGGAAGCAATGGTGGCAGCGCCGCCATTTGCTTGAACGCGAAAGCAAGCAAATAGTGCGGCGCCGCTATTTAAGAGCGAAAGCAAATAGTGCAAAGCGCCCGCTTATTTGGCGTGAACGTGAAGACCAAGCAAATAGTGCTCTCGCCCATTTTGCTATAGATAACACATATTTTCGTAAGACCATGTAGATATATATATTAATAGAAATATTATATAAGATACAATTTTTCAAAACACGTAATTTTTTTAATAGTCATTGGCGGCGTGTTCATCGAGAGACTTTCTCATAATCATCCGTGTTAATTTTATCAAGGGTCAATTTGATCCTCGCTCGCTCCAGCCTTTGGGCCGACGCCTCACCTTTCTCTCGATGAGAAGCTTCTTCGCCTGCCCTTCCGAGATTCACCATCTTGCAAAGTCAAGACTTCCCCTTGGCGTGGTCAATGGCCTTTGGGTCAAGCCGGGGTACATGACGCTTCTCGACCCTACCCGTAATGCCCGCCACGCATTTCATCTTTCCTAACTCATGCTCGTATGTCACACCGATTCTTCCTACATGAAGGGATGCCCTAGAGAAGGCTCCACCGAAAGAAATCTAGTACAATGTTACCTTGAGGGCGAGCTTATCAACAAGGTAGAACGCAGCTTGGTGACCAATCTGCTTATGCACCGATATTCTCCTCCATACCCCCGCCAACTCCACTTAAACCTGCCTTGCATGAGTTTTTAGCCATAACATCGCCCTCACTCCGATGGCTTCCTTAGGAATAGGAGGAATTTATGGAGCTTTCTAGGATGGTCGCCAAATAGCCTAAGGTCCGTGTCTTCGTCGCTCTCCCGCCCTGTGTCGAAATCCTCGTAGCAAATAGAAGAGCTTGTGGCTCTTTGATTCCCGAACCACCGTGAGCTCCGTGCTCTTCTTCATAGATTCCTACAAACACTCTAGACCGGATTCTAGTCTTTCAAGCGACCGGCAAATAGTAAGTTATGCTCCGCCCGACGAAACATAGAATCCAAGATGTCTCTTTGTCCATTATCCGTGAGACATTATCGAAGAACGCCGACATGCCCTCACTTTTCCAAGCCGGAGTAAGTCGCCTTTGCATCTAAACATATCATGTTTGGCGGGTGTAGAATCCGCACGCTCGCTCGAATCCCCCAAAGACATGCTCCACAAACCATCTTGGCGTGGCCTTTTCTCGCTTTCAGTCAAGGATTTTTCAATGGACCCGCCAAGGAGAATGGCATGTTACCATGAACTCCCTCTTTGAGTATTCCTTCCTCGCATCTCCACTTATGGTGGCATACCCCCAAACCGTAAGTGCTTTATCGAGAAGTGGTCCGTGGGTTCCTTAGGTCCTCAAATTCTTGTACTTAGTGCCAATTTGATCTGCAATGAAGTGCGATCTCCTTCTTCATGTAAGCAAGTACTCTTAAGTTCTCATACCGCCTTGAAGAAATTATCGCCTTTGTAACTGAGGTGACTTTGACGTATATATCCCCGCTTAAAGCTTCTTCGAGGACCTTTCTACAATCATCATAGTCCAAGCCCCTCATGCATCTAAGGTAGTTGTCACTGAAGTAATCTTTGTCTTTAGCAAAATTGATTACTATAGCTTGACCCCCC
Organism: Isoetes taiwanensis; assembly: GCA_021234155.1. Classification (NCBI taxonomy): domain Eukaryota; kingdom Viridiplantae; phylum Streptophyta; class Lycopodiopsida; order Isoetales; family Isoetaceae; genus Isoetes; species Isoetes taiwanensis. The sequence continues at coordinate 700,997 of JAJEKV010000035.1, read as the reverse complement.
CTGTCCTTAAGTTCTCCTTCCTCCATTTGTTCCACATCCGGCTAAGAGTGCATAGACATCATCCGCATGAAGACAAACCGATTGACATCCTTCGCGTGTTTGCCCCTCAGAATCTTGTCTGCCATTTCAAGGTAGTGCTGCAAGAGAGCTGGCGATTTTAGAATTTCAAATGTTGCTATTTACATCTAATGGCGCAGCTGCGCTATTTACATCAAATGGCGCAGCTGCGCTATTTGAATTGAAATGGCGCAGCTGCGCTATTTGAATTCAAATGGCGCAGTGCGCTATTTGAATTGAAATGGCGCACCGCGCGCCATTTCATTTCAAATGGCGCGCAGTAATGCCATTTCAATTCAAATAGCGCGCAATGCTTATTTGAATTCAAATAGCGCAATGCCATTTCGATAAATGAATGGGTAAGGAGACGAAACATACCTTGTACTCGCCACTTCTTGATCGCCCTTACCAAATAGGCTGGTCTTCCGCGATTCTCGGTATCGCTATGAAGATGGTGGATCTGATCCACATATGGTTCCTTGAAGACAGTCTTTGCTACTATATCATTCACATCCACACTGAGCTGAAGAAGGTCCAGGTCACTGATCTCTCCAGAAAGAACTCTGCATATTCTATAGACATAGATCTTGCTGAGCTCAGCTCTAGCATCCTCTGTCCCCAACTTATCGCACCGATAAAATGAAAGCGAGCAGCAAATAATCGAATGATTACCATTGATAATATAAAATCTTTTCCGGATCAAGTCGATTCCCGTGACCAGCCAAGAACTCCTTTGTATCCGGATCAAAGGGCACTACATCCGGGCCGGAGTGAATACCGGTGTGGATCCTCAAAATGATTTGCGTAGCCTCCTAACATGCTCGGGGTTAATAACCCTCGGGCGGTCATATTAGGTGGGGCCTCTTCTAGATCCCGGATAGATATTCTTCCGTGTATGTGACTCCAAGGGGAACATGTGGCCGTGTTTTGTATTTTCTTTAGTGTTTCCTCTGCCATTTCTTCTTCTTCTTCCACGGTCCCATCTTTAGTTCCTCTGGCACTTCAAGATCTGCAATCTTTTGTAATTTCCTTGCCCTTATCCGTGGCTTTGGTTTCTTTCTCTTTCTTTGCCGGAGTGCTATCTCACGTGGATGCTACATTTCTTATGTGCTTTGTAGCCTCCTTATTGTCACTAATAGTGCGGTCACTATCGGCTCAGTGGCTTTTCATCGCCAGGTTCTCGACTTCACGGAGAATCATGTTTGTGAGCCTCCGCCTCATCCCTCTTCTCATCCCTATGCCCCTCCCCTTTCTCAACTTCTCGTCCTTCTTCTTGTTTTGTATCCCCGTGTACATCACCACCTCCACTGTTTTGTTCCTTTGCCGCCTTTGGTGGCATTTTTAATTTTACACCTTTTCTCAGATCTCTCCCAAAGCAGCCCATCCGCTATCCATTATCGGGCATGTTGCACGAGAGCTTCGCTTTTACAATGTAGGACACGGAGTTTTTGACATGTCCATGGCGGCCGCCGCAGAATCATCAATCCTTTGAGGATCTCTACCGCCTTTGATATCTGCTTGCTCTCTGGACTCATAAGATGGCAGCGGCCAACCTTTTTTCTTGGCCGACAATGCTTGGTCCTTCATGCTGGACTCCATCATTGCAGGCTCGTAGCACTCGCCAATCCATGCAATAGAGATCAATGCTGCCAGTGACCGGATCTTCCATCGCGGCAACCAAGAAAGTCAAGTCTTCCTTGTTTCTTGACTTCTCTCATGTTGACAATGATGCCCATCCGGGCCACCTGGTGAGGCTCCTTCTTCACTGCACCCGATTTGACAAGGAGGCAAAGTTCTCGCCTCTTGTCTCCCTTTGGTTGGGTCACGCCTTCAGTCAAGGGTATGGCTCTAACGATCTCCATACACCAAGACCTTCCAAAATGAGGACTATGCTCCTCAAGTCACCACGCCCATTTCTACGCGACCACCGGCCCACCGCGAGGTAAGCATGGTGAGAGAAATGGCATGTGCTAGAAAGTTAAAACAGCAAACGGCATTTAGACTAAATGGCGCGGTGCGCCATTTAGATTAAATGGCGCTATTTAGACTAAATGGGCGACCAAGCCATTTAGCTTTTTATATAATAGAGCAATCGCGCTTATTTAGTCTAAATGGCTAGCCTGCGCTATTTAGACTAAATGTACACCCGCCATTTAGCTTTTATATAATAGAGCAAATGGCGCAGGTGCGCCATTTAGTCTAAATGGCGCAGCTGCGCCATTTGATTTTTGAAAGGGACCCATAAAGGACGTGGTCGCCATTTAGTCTAAATGGCGACTGCTTATTTAGTCTAAAATACACCCGCCATTTGCTCTTTTATGGGTCCGCTTCCACAAGAATATTAATGTAGACATTATGGAAATGGCGACAAAAGCCATTTCACAAACTATAGGAGGAAAAGGTCGCTACAAACCCACCCTTCCTAATGAAATGGCGCCCGGGCGCCATTTCGCTACCTAAGACACTACACTTCAGCCTACCTAAGACACTACCTAAGAAACAATGATACTAACCTCGAGCCCGCTCCCCCGGATTTTGATCAAGATTGCGCCATTGTATAAAAGTATAAAAGTACAGACCGAGATAAATCCTACTCCACTTTTTTTTTCCGAAAGGCCCCTGATCAACAAAGCTAGAGAGAGAAGATGGTTGATTAGGAGAGAGAATGTGCAAGGCTAGGGCGCCAGGGCGCCATGCGGAAGGCGAAGGCTAAGGCGGAGGCGGAGAAAAGAACAATGAAATTGAAAATGAAAATTGGACGGAAAGAAAAGAAAAGAAAAGTCGGGGGAAAGAAAAGAAAACCAATTTTACCCGCCTTCGCCTTTCAAATTTTGCGCCACTGCCTCGAAATTTATGCTACAAATTGCGTCTCTACAAATTTTAAAATTTTTGAATTTTCCCTACCGTCCGTTTCTCCCGCGGATTCGCCATTATAAATCTTAGGTAGTTTAAGTCATTCAAGCCAAGACGCGTGTCCCGCCACTCCGCCCGCTCAAATTTGAAATTTGAATTTGCCCGCCCGTATTTTGAACTTTGAATTTGCCCGCCCGTCCACTTCATAATGGGCGCCTTTCGCTGTCTGCTGTCAGGAGGCAGACATGGTCATTAGAAGGCGCTATACTCGACTCCGACGGTTGCGATTTTATGCACCTCGTCCTCGTTTCAATATTCGTAGGTATTTGCGCTTGAGATCTCTTGGTCGACAAAGCAGGGCGCTTCTCCGACGTCTATTCCGTCTTAGACGTTGGTTCCTTAGTCGATAGCAGCAGTTGCCAGCTTGGCCGCTTGTCTTTCTTTTGCAGCCGCTTAGCCCTTGTCTTCATTCTTCAGGCGCGCAGCTTCGTTCTTAGGCGCTCGGCTTCATTCTTCAGGCGCTTGGCTTCATTCCAGTGGCGCTCGTCTTCATTTTTCAGGCGCTTGTCCAGATTCTCCAAGCGCTTGTCCAGACTTGTCAAGATTATTCAGGCGCTTGACCAAATTCTTCAGGCGCATTCTCTGATATGGCAGATCCGGAATCGTCAATGACGTCCAGGTTAGAGGCTATTCAGTTCTAGTAAAATGTTTTAGTATGTTTAATGTAGGATGTAGGATGTTAAATATTTTAATATGTTTAAGGGTAGATCTTCTCTATCTTGTTCAGTAGATAAGTTCTCAACAATTGATGTCTTGCTGAATCTTGTAGTAATAGGAATCCATAACTCTAGCTATTAGATATAGCATTTAGATATAGCTATCGAAATCCCTGATGACACTATCCGCCATGGAACACCAAGTATTTAGATCATAACATTTACTTATCTATCCCATAGTACATATAAAGAATGAACAGGTCATGAGACCATTGGTCAACTGTAAGTTGAGAATCCTATTCCATAAACATAGCCAAGTTATATTAATAACATTTGCCCATGATCTACTAGGGTAATAACAAAAGGCCAGTGCCAAGTGCAACCACATATGTTACATAATCCCATGCATAGTGCCAATATGGATGCTCAGTAATCCCATGCATAGAGTCAATATGGATGCTTAGTAAAATGCAGGATCTTAAGACCATGTAGATTTTAGCCATATGTAAGCATTACTTCCTCAAAGATCGAATGTTTTAAGGTATACGTTTGAAAAGCCCAAAGGTGTCTTTCACTTTTCACTAAAGTTAAGAATTGGACATAAGTGTTTGTAGACTCAAAAGAACTAGAGTAACTTTCAGTTCCACAAGTTAAATACAGCCCCTTTTGACCTTAGACCATGCATGCAAGTCTTTAGCCCACTATTTGTTAAACCCGCATCCGTTTACCATTGTTATGCCATTTTTTACTTAAAACTGAGCCACTCTCATCCTTTGCATGCATGCAATTCTTAGCCAATGCATGCAAGTGATTATACCAGTGCATGTAAAGATACTAGCAGTACATGTGAAGACACAAATGATAAGGCAACATTTTAGTTCCCAGCATATGCATGCAGCCACTTTATATTGACATTTACATTCTGTATGGCCACACTAGAGTTTAACCAGACATAAACCAGTTTTATGTATTTAGACCATGGAATGGGGCCCAAAAATCAACCTGCACGTCATTCCATTATTTGAAATATCATATAGAGTACTAGTAATGGTGCCAAATTCTTTGTCGGGCATAAGTTCGCCCCAAATGTTTTGGCCAAGAATAAGAAGGGCTTGCAAGAATAAGCCAACTTTTGTAACTTCTTATTATAACAATTTTTTTTTTTCAAAGCTTTAACAACGCTTTCCATGGATTATGTAAACAATATCAAAACAATGTTGAACCTTTGTATCGATGTCGCTTACTTTTATGTATGTTACATGAAGATAATGAATGACAATGGATGTTTATTGCTTATATTATAAGTTACATCAAGTAAAAGTTATAATGAGAAGTAACATTAGCAAAATATACTAAAAAGCAATGCTTGCTCAAGTCCATTTTATCTGAAACAATTGTCGCGGCGCCAAACACACTCCATTGTAGAAAGCACTACAACAAATAATAACCTTTAAGTGTTTCCTTGTAAGCTCCATGAGCGCCATTATCCATGAGCATTTTCCATATTCTTCAAATTCGCTTATTCATAAACAACAAAGAAAGTAAAGATGTTTAAATTGGACCGACAAAAATGAATATTGATTGAATTGCAGCTTCAATTAGTTTCACCTAGCAAAGGTGCCCCTCAGATACCACACCGGGGTTTAAAGAAGAAGAATAACAATAAATTAATTTGCCATACAAAGTCTTCTATTTGCTTTAGTAGATCCAATATGAAAAGCAACTCTATATTTTCTATATTTTCCTAGCTCCTCATAGTCATTCCATGGGTGAGAAGTTGATATACGGAGCTCATTGTTGGATAAACACATCAAAATATGACACGCTTACAAAACAGCCATCTAGAATATCCAAGTTGTTAATAATAGATTCCATTTCCTGCCCATAACAGACGCCTGCTTCAAATTTTGTATAATAGCCTTGTGCGTAAGAGAATTATAAAATCCAAGATGCATGAGGGAATAATCCCTAACCTTCAATATCATGATTGCTTATTGGTTGCGTAAAGGCCACTTTGCTTCATCAAAACATGGAAATTCTGCATATAGTCGAATTTGTGCCTTCACGCAACACCAACACTAACTTAGGAGTCTCGGATATCTCACATGAATGCCCCACTAACATCCCACGGAAGTTGAAGGCGATCTTGTGCGCTCGCCTTGCCGCTCCAAAGTTTAGATTATCATCTAACATGCCAACTCTTTGAAACAAATTTGCATCTCAAGCGTTGTACCATACTTAGAAACTTAGATCAAAGGACTCAAATTTGGCAAACATAGAAAATTGTTCGAGACTAAGGCAGAGCCTAGAAGCTCGCCAATGATGCCAAACTATGAAAATGAAGAATGCAAGCTCGCTCCACCAACAGGGCATCCATTTAAAAGCTTAAGGAAAGACCTAAAAAAATCCTAGGCACACAGTTCTCAAATTCCTAGTCTAAATATGTCAAATATGACAAATTGCATTTGCTGGTCTAGTTTTACAGCAGAGTACTAATAGGGTCGTAACTTTAAGAAGAAAGCTCCATTTCCTAAACATGAGCATGCATTGAAAGCTCAGGGAACAACCTATAAAAGATGCTAGGTATATGTTTTTCAAATTGAAGTAGTACAAATGGGTGAAATAGATCAAAGTACATGAGCCAGTCCAAAAGCCCAAGACACGTGATATGCCCGAAAACTATGTGGGTTCACTTCATGTGGGATTCTAAATGGTAGCAAAATGGGTACACTTGCCGCTATTACCATATCAAGCTGCAATTGAATCTGCAAATAAGGTCATGTGAAAGCGCATGCACAAAAAATGATCTTCAAGCTCTTCAAATCAAAAGGGCATATTTCAACACTCCAAAATGTGTCCAAAGAGCTCAAGTACTCAATATATATGTTATGACTTGCGATAAAGACATGCCTTTTGTTTATCCTCAAAGATTCAACAAAGATAGTCAGTCACAATTGAATAACTCAAAATGTATAACTTACCTTCATGCATGATCAAGGTGGTTGCTTATGTGCTTTATTTTCCATCTATAAGCAATGCCAACATGAGAATGAACTAAACCAGCCAACCTCAGCCCGCATAACATCCGGCATGCAAGTTAGATAGGCGTAATGGAACTTCGAAAATACCCATCCGATAGTTGCTTATCTCAAAGATTGAAGCCTGACGGTGGCTTTTGCTTGGCACCCAAGTATTCTCAACCTCGCACAAATAATTAAAACATTTTATCGATGTATTTCTAGAAGCTCAAAAGGAAGCCGTAACATAGACCTACATCGATCGAACATGTCATGAGCTATAATGTGCCTTTGTCGACAAGAAGCTTGGAGTGCCATAAAAATATCACCTACAAAATGCATCCAAAGAAATTGCATGAAGGAGCTTATATTAGAGCCTTGTCGCCAAGAGAATGTCCCGATCTCTCGACTCACAACCGACACAACCGATGTGGTATCCGGCCAGAACTCCAAAGAATACACCACCCTTGTCTTCTTTTGATGCAAATATCGCGCGAATTCGTGCAAAGACAACATTAAGCCTAATCAAAGTCTTGTTTTCATATAAACTCTCCTCCCCGATCTCCCGACTCACAAACCGATGTGATATCTCGCGAACTCCAAAGAATACATCACGAGATGAACCCTTGTCTTCTTTTGATGCAGCTATCTCATGAATTCGTGCAAAGACAACCTGTTTTAAAGGCCAATCAAATATTCGATCAAAACCCAAAGCCTCGCACACGATTCCAGTTTCTCCTTCACGAGCCCATGCTTGCCGGATTTCTACACAAAGACCATTATCTTTTGGATTCCCTCGCACCTTATTCATCTCGCCTAACCAGCCGCCCCCCTGCCGCAGTGAAGAAAACCCTAATAGCGACTCGAAGCCAGAGGGATGGCTATGGCGACGCTCCACCGAGAGAAGACAACTACACCACAATACGAAGGGTGAGATGATGCCCACGTGGCATGATATAATCTCAGCCGCCCAATCTAGGGCGAGGTTTAAGACAGACATACACAATAATTTTATAATATAGGATGTGTATTGATTCTCACAGAAAAGGCCCCCCCTGCGTAACCTTGTCGATGGGGATGTGGTAGTTGCCAGGGGACATGAATTGCATAGAGGCCATCTGCATGGCAGGAACATTCCATGGTGCAATGTGGTCGTGGAGGTCACTGAAGCCATAGTGCCCACCCATGTGCTTCCCATTCCGTGTGAGGGAGCGAGCAACATTGTTTGGGCCGGGGGGACATTTATCGAATGGCCTCAAATCAAGTGAAATATTTGTGAAGGAGCCCCAACTTACTCATCGGAAACGCCCGATCTCGAAACCCCGAACTTGCCTAGTAGTCCCTCCACAACATCATCGGGACTTCGATTATTCGATCGCCCGCCCTTCAAACAAGAAGCAAAGACAGAATATGGTGAACCTTGTCGCGAATAATACCGTGGTTGGTAAGGGTGTCTTGGTGAATAGAACTTGCATCCATGGGAAGAATGTTGACGACTCAACGTAACGAAAGGGAAGTTACCGAGGTCGTGGTGCCTACCCACATCCTTTCGATTCCATGTGATGGCCCGACAACATTGGAAGAGGTCCGTGGGCACGCTTATCGAATGGCCTCGGCAAGATATAAGATATCATGCCATTGATTTAGCTACTCCATCACCGACCTCGATTGTAGAATCAGAGAGGCAATGTCGATGCGATGAAGAAATTGATCCTACAAAGGATCTAGGTACACGTTTTCCTCGCAGGATAGCATCGATGATGATGAACCACCACCTAGTTTCTCAAGAACTGATCTCTTGGATAAGCATTGCCACATTCTTCATGCATGTGACCGGGAAGTAAATATCAGAGGCCATAATTGTCTTCATGATCCCCGTGGATGCCGTTGACGATGAATTTTTAGGAGACTCAAAGGTGGGGCTCACGGTGGGAAAGATCCTTCCTGCACTAATTACGTAGGATCTCAAATGTCATGCTTGTGCGAAGGCCAGCCAAAAAATTACCTTGTACAATGGGAAAATAGCGATGTGATGTTTGCAGGATGGAAGGACCTGCCTCACAACATCTGCAAGCCTTATCGAAGCTAAAGAAAATGAGGATATGGAAATAGAATCTTTTGAGGACAACATTCAGGCTCAATTCAAACGAAAAAGGAAGTATACTTACACACATAGGATTCCAAGACAACCCAAGGAAAGAGCAAAGAGGAAAGGCTATGCTCCACAACTTCAATCAATAAGTTCATGAAGACAAGCTGCTGCAAAAATACTTGCAACAAGAAACTTACCAAGCATCAAGTATGTGAATTAAGAAAAGAATTTTTATCTCAACCATACAATGCAAGGGTTACGTATTTTTTTTTGACGTGCTGAGTGTGACTTACACAGGAGAAGGAGAGGACAGGATAGTGCTCAAGGGGATGGAATTGGTCATTTGGGTGGCGCATGGCTTTAGGTATCGGTCGATCAACATTTTATAATTGGAGAAACAGATTTGAAGCAGTGCAAAGGTAGCTGAACATGGTAATCTTGGCTCTAAGAAGCCCAGATCCACTACACTGGCCACCGAATGTGTGCTAGACAGATTCATTCAGGAGAATGCTGAAAGTATTCCCCATAGGAGCAAAAGAGGTAGAGATGATGTAAGAGAAAATGTACGCAAGCTTCCTTCCATTCTTAATAAGAAGCTTATACATAAAGAAGTTGGAGCAGTCGTTGAAGAGCTTACAGGAACAACTGTAGCCTTGAACTCTTTTTATAGTATATGGAAAAGGGAATTTCCAGATGTTAGCATTGCAAAAAATACAGCCTTCTCTAAATGCAACATCTGCGTGGTAATTAAGCAAAAACTGCGGAAAAACAAAAGATACGAGAGAGAGACGAAATCTTGCAATTCAACGTCGGTCTCATATGCTAGAGCAACGCTCTTGCAGAAGTCAATATTGGCATTGGAGAGCATTGTCACAAAGGTCTCCTGAAAATCATCTATGTATAATACATGATAAGATGGATCAGGTTAAGACTTTAGTGCCTAGAAGTCATCATCTAGCAAAATCTGTATGGAGAGGTGATCGCTTGAAGAGCAGTTTGTCAGGAGCTTTGACTCATGGGCATGGTGGTCGTGCTATGGTCATTTTCACTTGATTTATGGAAAGATGATTCAAACTTCCACATTGGTTCACTTTCTAGAATATTGCATAACTTGGAATTGGTGCAAGAGGACAAGATAGGTGACTTATGTGGAAGTAAGCCTGCAGATTGCAAATGGATGCAAGCAGTCAAGGACATCAATCCTTTGAAGAACAAACTTGCTTCCATGGGAGAAGTATTGCCAAATACTTCAACTACAACGAATCCTGAGGTGTTCAACCCTCTTCCCCGAAATCTCTATTTGCAACTTGATAATGCAGCAGGGCAAAACAAAAATAGGTATGTCTTTTCATACTTATCTTATTTGACTTGGCTTAAGGTCTTTGATGAGATCCAAGTGGGCTTTATGATGGTCGGCCACACCCATGATGATATTGATGCTTTATTTGGAAATTTTTCAACCTTGATGAGTTCGTTTGATGCTTTGACACTACGAGCTACTTTACTTGTTTAGCAAATGCAATGCAAAATCCCCAATTCCATACTTTATTGATGAAGTTCCAAATTGGAAGGATTTTGTGAAGGGATTCATCCCGATAAGGGCCAACACCGGTTGGGCATCTTGAACCATTGCTCTTCAAATTTAAGATGGCGGGAGATTGGCCTGTTATGCAATACAAAATGCGTCCCTACACATAAAGAGTGGCTTCCAGCCAGATTCTCCGAGGAGTTAGAATGTGGAAAGAGGATGAACATGGTCAGCCAATGATACCAAGTGGTGTGCCACAAAATATTCCTCCTAGACCAACATTGAAAGATCTTCCAGGGTTGAAGGATAGCATCAACAAATACATCTCCCTATGGAAGGACATATGTAAGAATCAAGAAAGTAGCTTGTTTGCAAGGCAATACACGGCAAGTGTTGAGTATTGGAGCCGCTTCTTATCTCTTTGGAGGATGTTGCTTCAGGGACATCCTCAAAATGATGCATTTTGGCCACAAACAAGACAAGCTCCTCTAGAACAAACAAACATTTGTTCCGGAGGAGGTCGACGATATCTGCCTTGGTCACCGACCTTTACCATCTTATTGTGGGCCGTCGGATGGCCGTCCCAGTGTTGCCTCTTGAAGAGTTTGATCCTCCGCATACATGTGACAAAGGGTATGTTTGTTCTAGTCAGACACGGAGATGATAACACCGCCACTTGGTTAGGATATGCGAGGAGAATCTTTGTTCTTGATCCAGAATCTACATATTTTGGCCATATTTTTGTATCGTGGTGGAAGCCTACTGGAGGGGACTACAAAGACTGCTTGACTAAGCGTTGGCGGCCTAATCCTTCCGATCCTTCAAGGTATGAAAATTTAGATGCTATTCATTATGCATGGGATGCCAATGGCAAGAGGTCAAAAACAAATCCAAATTCCGAAATATATTATAGACATGTGGAAAGACATAGCACATTGTTCATCTTAATACATGAGATCTTGTACTTGTAATACATATCTTTCATCTTAATACATAACATTACTATATTTGTGATCATATATAACTGCTTACATCTTTAATATATAAATGCATACATGATTCATAGATAAGATGGTCAGAAGTGCTTATATGTTGAACAGGTGATTCAATCATCTTCAGGATCTGTAGTAGTGATCCCTGATATCTCATAGCTCATGCGCTCAGGAAGCCATATCAGATGGATCATAACACGAATTGACGCAGGGCAATGAATCTCAGCGCCCAAAGCTTTTCTTCGCAGGTAGGGATCAAGAAGAAGATGCCTATCTAGGCAACCAACAAGATCAGAGTGGCTCATCGAGCACTTGATCGCCTCGATGTGGTGAATAGAAGAAGGAAAATAATCCATGGGAGACGAATGACCTCTAGCCCCGAATGGAGCTGTTTTTTTATAGTGAAGTAAAATTATTGGGGTGGATTTGAAATACATCATTGGCGTATACAAGTATCATGTACTCGTACAGGTACGATTCTATCATGTACTCAGATTCTATACATCAACTAATATTCAACGTGCTTATATTATATATATCCTTAATGAGATACACAAATCATAAGTGCTTATATTAGGTATACATATCATAGATGATTCACTTTCGTCATTCTTTGCTTGACTAATATAGGTGTGATTGAAAATAAAAGGCGACTTGCATAGTTCATAGGTACTCATGTCATTATTATATCCTTAGCGGAATCTGATTCACTCATCATCAACATCAAAGCATTGATGCTATTCAGCTCAAAGATCTCCGATCGGGAAGCCAATAAAGGTGGACCTTAACACGAGTGAGCTTCACGCAAGCACTTCCAGACCATCTCGCTTTGGATTTGCGACCATGGATCAAGTTTGATACCATTTACGTAGCATTCACACGGATCATTATAGCTAAGGTAGCACCTGAAGGATTGGATGTTCTCACGGACGATCGGGCAAAGGAAGCCATGGGAGATGAATGAGCTCTACCAATCGGATGGAGCTGCTTTTATAGTGAAGTAAAATTATTGATGTGAATTATTGGTGTTCATTGCCTTTATCACGAGTACCATACATGTATATGATCCAATAATTTCTATGTATATACTATCAATAATTTTGGTGAGTATATACCATCAATAATTTTGGTGGGTATACCATCAATAATTTTGGTGGGTATAAATATACATCAAATTGCCGAGTCATGGCAACATTGGCCTCCGATCTAGCTATGACTTATTACGGTCTTGAACGTGATTCTATCACTTGCAAGATGAATCATGAGGACTTCAAGCGGTGCCGCCGCGAGATATACCGGGGCTGAAAGACTGGCTCACCATTTGCTCTCAATCCTGCGCCATTATCCCGATCCGTCGATGTTATCATCCATCTCCGTGGAATAGGGGTATCAAATGTTCATGATCGAAAGGATCTCGGAGCCTTTCCTACGCTAGTTCTAATCATTGAGTAATAGTAGAAGAATAATATTACTTGTTATCTTATTGTAATCTGGTTGTGTTAGTATACAACAATACACATAACCTTTTGTAATACACATAGCGTAATAATATAAGTAATAGTAAAATAATAGTACTTGTTATCTTATTGTAATCTGGTTTGTACTCTTATTGTTATCTTATTGTAATCTTATTGTTATCGGTATACATAACCTTTTGTAATACACATAACCATAGTATGCAAATGTATACATAACCTTTGTAATACACATAACCATACTATAAGTATTGAGGTATACATAACCCTCCAAGGTATACTATATAAAAATTATTCCAACTTGTCTTCAGAATTCCAACTTTAATGAAACTCTGCTTTATGGGACCCAAATTACACAGGTGCAGCCAAGCGTTTGCTACCCCGGATTGAAAAACCCCTTCGAGGGAAAACCGTCAGCAGAGAACAAGCCTCTTTGGAAGTCGTATAAATATACATATACACATGAATTCCCGGCACCTCAGGTAGGCGCGCGGGGACAAAGGTGAGTCTGCAGATCCAAAACCTCCTGGAGGTAGGAGCCAAGGGATCGAACTGACGCTTCGAAAGTAGCTCGTCGCGCTTGGCGGCACCGTGTCGCACCAAGAGGGCGTAGCGAGCCCGAATCTGACTATAGGCTAGACAGCTCTGGAAGGCATGGCTTTCATCCTCAACAAACCCCAGTGGGCAACACTGACAAAGCCTATCCTGGTGCGGCTCCCGAATCCACCGACCCGTCTCAAGCCGAAGATGGTGGGCCCATGTTCGAATGGACGCGATGATCCTGCGCTTCTTCATGGGCAACTGAGAACGCAGGTAGAGCTGTGGGCCTCGAACGAGGGTGGGGTTTATGTGTTGTTTGTAGTGTGCCATCTTTACCAGAGCATTGTGGTCCCAGAGCTTCCCCAGGAAACAAGAGTCCAAGTACCCCCACAGCCTATCCCTGGGCGTGCATTGCACTGGACGCACCTATGTGCCTCTACGTTCCAGTAGCGCCCGACCGGGCTCTTTGTCCTTCCAACAAGCCCTCGAAATCATTGCGGGCTCATCGCCACAATGTAAGCCAAGTCGCGGGAGCCAAGTATCACCCATTTGGCCACCTTCTAGAAGTAAACAATGTGTCTATCGAGGGTCGATGTCAGCCGGGGCATGAATCTTGTCTCCTGCAACAAGTTACGATATAGAACCCAGGGCTTGACCCCAAGCGGCGTCAAAAAATGCCTTACGGACCTGCTCCAAGTCGCTCCAAGTCGCCAAAGACACCACCGGGCCCCACACCTCGACCCCATACGTAAGAACCGGCTCCACCGGTTCTAACAAATGTAATCGGTGGCACCACCATACAGCCTTTTGCTTTGTGACTATTGTTTTGCATTATGTCATAGCATTTCCAACTGCGGTCACCCGAAGGCGAATGGATGCATCCCAATACATTAAGGATGGAAATTCCACCCCCAGGTACTTATAGCTGGGCGTGACCTCTACCATCTGCCCCTGATAAGTGAGCGCTGGAGGTGCTGGATGACGTGAGGAGGATATGAGGACCACCTTAGTCTTGGCCAGGTTGACACGCATGTCCGTCGCCTGGCAGAATGTGTCCAGGGCATCTAGATGTGCCTGCATGCCTTCTGGTGTATGGGCCAAGAGGTCCACATCATCCGCATAGATGAGCTGCGGATGACCCGGTGCAAGAGCCGATATCGCCCCCCATTGGCAGCAAGCCAGCTTCAAACCGGTCAATGTAAAGTCCAAAGTGTGGGTGAGAGAGACAACCTTGCCTAACTCCAATGTTTGCTGGCAAATGATCGCCCTTCCTGTTGCATCGGGCCTCTACTCTCGTCATACCAGACCTTCGCATTTTGCAGATCCACAGGGAGCCCCAGATGGTGCAATCTCGCCCACAACTTTTCCCGGGGTACCGTGTCGAAAGCTTTTGCAAAGTCCACAAAATAGTAGTACTGGTCCTCCCGACGGTTCCTGGCATCCCCTCACCCGGGGCCCCGAATGTGAAGATGTGATCAATGGTCGAATGTCCAGGTCAAAGCCCGCCCGGGTAAGTGCCCCGATTTTTTTGCCTCTGCCCGCCCACCGGTTACCTCTCGTTCGAGAATGCCCGCCAACAGCTTGGCAAACACTGGAGATCTGACCATGATGGTTCGGTAATTGGCTAGACAATTGTGGGTCCCCGCCTTGTAGATCTGGAGCAACCCCGCCTGGTCCATGACCGGAAAACCCTCTTGCAAAAACCCTATTGAACAAAGTGCAAGGATGGGCACCATGGGCTATCCCGCCCCACTTGAGCAACTCGGCTTGCGGTCGGTCTAAGTCTGCTTTGCCTTCCCCATTAGCCGCTGCGGCCCATCTTTGGCATCTTCTTACGTGATCACCGGTGTGGAGCCATATTGCGAGGGGCACATCATGCATGCGTGTTCGGGGATCATAAAGGCATTGCAGGTACCGCCTCCCATTGCTCGCCGTGATGTGCCCCGTAAGTATCTTGGCCCTTTGAAGTACCCTGCGCGAGAAAGTTCTCGGGTGAGTGTCTAGTAGGCGAACATTTCTCCTTGGTGCCTTGCCGGTACCTTGCCTTTGTTTCCTTGAGGAAGGCGGTAATGGCTAGTGGCCTTGAGCTTCAGCGTGTCCGATCCACGATGAGGCCCAGTCGCGATTTATGTTCCTTACACTTTCGGCATCAAACCCGCCTCATACGGAAAGGTTGCGGCCCCTCGATCTCGGCGTGGGGAGGTCTCCCCAGCGGTATGCGGCCCCTCGCGAGGAGCTCAACCAGTTGGTCGGGTTTGTCGCTCCAGCGTGTGGGCCCGCAGAATCGCGGGAGGGCTTCGCGAGCATGTCAACAGAACCCTCTCACCGCCATAATCCAAATCAACCGAGGTCGGCAAGGTGTCATATCGAGGGGTGGCGGGCGGGCCGTGCCCGCCTCACATAGAGTGGGAGGTGATCCGAGTCCGGCCTCCTCGTCCCCGACCGTCCGCGCCCACGTGAAAATGGTCGACAAGGTGTACATCCCGGGTGCGCACACTATGACATAATCCACGACACTAGTTCCGCCCGTGATTGTCCCGTCTGCGCAAAGTGTAATGCTGGGGGAAGAGGGCCATTGTGGTAGGCCATTGCATATGAGCAGGTCAAAGATACCACACATCAGGAGCAATTGTTTGCCGAAGCAGGTGACCTGACTGTCGACGATAAGATGTACTGGCATATAACTTAGTCCCAATATTTTGGAACAACCCTTGCCAAAATTGGCTCATAAATTTTGTATCCTGATCCGATGTAATAGTGGCTGGCATTCCATGCAACCTAAAAATCTCCTTAACAAATAACTTAGAAATATTCGTCGTTGTGGCAGTAGTCTTTATAGGCATAAAATGGGCTTGCTTAGTTAGCCGATCAACCACAACATAAATTGCATCATAACCTGAACGTGTCCGGGGAAGTTCAACAATGAAGTCCATGGTAATACTCTCCCACTTAGAAGATGGAATTACTATAGGTTGCAATTCCCCAGGCTCCCTAAACCTTGATGCTTTTACCTTATGACAAGATAAACATCTAGCCACGTACTCCTTAACCATCTTCTTCTGTCCGGGCCAAAAGAAATTCTGACGCATTTTCCTCAAAGTTTTGTGTACCCCTGGGTGGCCCACTAAAGGACTATCATGTGCTTCATATAACAATCTCAATTTCAACTCCTGATCATTAGGAATGCACACACGACCATTATAATATAAAACTCCTTTGGACAATGCATACCTCGAAAAGTCTTGAGGGTTCTCCACCACAGGTGCAAAATACGGATCATTCCTCAATTTGCTAATAATATCAGCATCCATTGTCCTTGAAGAACACTAATAGAGGTTAAAAATGACCTCCTAGACAAAGCGTCAGCAATCACATTTTCCTTGCCAGGTTGATATTCAATTTCAAAATCATACTCTTCCCTTAGCTGCATCCATCTTCTTTGCCTATTGTTCAAATATGGCTGTTTTGCAAAATACCTCAGATTTTGGTGGTTAGTCTTCAAAAAGAAATGACGACCCAATAAATATTGCCTCCATACCTTAAGGCATGGATAAAAGCCAACATTTCCAAATCATGCAATGGGTAATTTTGTTCAGCAGGGGATAACTTACGAGATATGTAAGCACAAACTCGGTCATTCTGCAACAAGACTCCCCCTATAGCTTTCCCAGAAGCATCAGTGACTACATGGAAGGGTATATTCATGTCAGGAATCCTTAAAACTGGTGCACTAATCAAGACGTCCTTCAACTTTTGAAAACTTTCCTGACAACTATCAGTCCAATGCAAGTCATTCATCTTACCCAACAAAGAAGTCAAAGGAGCAGCAATCTTTGCAAATTTAGGAACAAATTTGCGGTAATACCCTGCTAATCCCAAGATTATCTTACCTCCTTCACCGTTTTTGATGTGGGCCAATCCTTTAACCGCCTCAATCTTGGAAGGATCCGCTCCAATCCTTTTTTCTCAAATAACATGCCCAAGGTATACCAATCTAGTTTGTGCAAAAGAACACTTAGATAGCTTACCATACAACTTTTCTTATCGCAAAATAGCTAATGTATGTTTTACATGTTCCACATGCTCCTCTAATGTCCTGGAATATACCAAAATAGCATCAAAGGAAACCAATATGAACTTATCCAAAAAAGGTCGAAATATCTCATTCATTAGGGCGATAAAGGTAAGGGAGCATTTGTCAACCCAAATGGCATTACAACAAACTCATAATGTCCATCGCGTGTCCTAAATGCAGTCTTATTAATATCTGTATCTTTGATCCGGATCTGGTGATATCCAGATCATAGATCAATTTTTGTAAAATACTTAGCTTGGCCCAACTGGTCAAATAACTCATCAACTCTAGGCAATGCGTATCTATTCTTCATTGTAATCTGGTTAAGCATACGATAATCAATACACAACCTTAATGTTCCATCTTTCTTTTTCACAAACAAAACCGGGCGCCCAAACGGAGAAAAACACTTTTACCGTATGAAACCTTGTTCCAATAATTCTGCTAACTATTTCTTCAATTCAGCCATCTCTAATGTATGAAATCTATATGGAGGTCTTGATGTAGGTTCAGCCCCTGGAACAAGTTCTATCTCATGATCTACCATTCTATGTGGAAGCAATTCTGTTACTCATCCAACACTTTCTGGATCTCAGGAGCAATAGATTGTTCTTGCAATTCTGCAGTACTAAAAAATGGATCTAACAATAATGTGCATCCCATTCTTATGCAACCCTTCTTAATCTGTTTCTTAAAGCTTTCCCGGGACAAAAGGGGTAACCACTAATGATGAAGGCAATCCTTCCAGCACATACTTATCTCCATTAGGACTTTGGCATGTAACTATTTGCTTCCCGCAATCAATGCGAGCTTTATATGGTCTCAACCATGGCATTCCTAGAATAGCATCATACTTCCCTAGGCTCAATACTTCAAAACTAGTGTGAGACTCAAGATCTCCTACTTGGAATTCAAGATTGTCTATCATAGAATAAGAAGTTTTAATTTTGCCATCAGCCAACTCCACATATCTAGGGTCCCGGCTAATCATGTTCAAACGTAGTTTCTTTGCCAGCTTTGGGGAAATAAAGCAATGTGTACTACCACAATCAATAAGAAATAGAACATGAACTTCATGAATAATACCTGATATTCTGATGATCACAGCTTGGTTATCTACATGGCCCTGGTCCACTGCAGCAGACATGCACATTCTTTCCACAAGAGGGTCCGTGATTCGGGCAGCCCTAACTTCAACTGCAGGGTTGGCTTGTGCCATGATCCTGGTACCTCCTCTAGCTTGTCCACTGCCACCCCTGTTGTCATTCCAGTAACCTCTGGACATGACCACCCCTGTTACCTCAGCCTGGGTTTCCTCTGCCTTGGCCCCGTCCATAAGCATCACTAGAATTTGACCTAGACCACTGGTTTGTTTGCCCTCCACGTTGAGAACATGCAGATGAGGCGGTACTATCTACCTATCTTCTCGGACAATCTCGTCCATAATGACCAACTTCTCTGCACCTAAAACATCGATTCTCATTGATACACTTTTCCCTGGTTTCATCATTCAAAGGTGCATATATAGGCTGAGATCCTCGATTTTGACTGCCTTCCTGTACACTAACAGCCTGCGCAGCCATCCCTCCTCGACTAAGGGATCTACCTCTACTCATCGGTCCACCAGTCTGCCATGTGGAAGGAACTTGTCTTTTCTTAGCATTCCCCAAGGTTGCCTTCTCAGCTAAGTCAGATTCATGATTCTTAGCAATTCTAAATACCCCTCCAATTCCTTGTAGGATATACCTGACATTGTGCTTTTAATATCAACCTGCAAACCCTTCACAAATCGAGCACAGAGCTTCTCCTTATCCTCAAAAGGACAATGATACTGCAGCCTTCTGAACTTTTCATTATATTCGACCATTGTTCCTTTTTGTGTCAGAGCCAAAAACTCATTCATCTTGTCTACTTTGTATCCAGGATACTTTGTATCCAGTAGGCATAAAGTGTTCTTCAAAGGAGATTTTAAACTCTTGCCAAGTTGCCTGCCCTGTGACTTTATTTATGTCCCGCAAGTAATTCTCCCACCATACTCTAGCAAATCCACCCAATATTGCCTGAGCCAATATAGCTTTGACAGAATCTTCAGCATTAATGAGTTTAAAATAAAACTCAACCCCACAAAGCCATGAGTCCGCATCATCCCCTGTAACATTCTCTCCAGTAAATACTTCCCTCTTAGTGTTCTTAAGCACCTTCTCCACTGCCTTGTCAGCTGCTGTCTTTTTGTTGCGACGCACTCTACTGCAACACGTTGGATAGCCTGCAAGATATCAGCTATATACATCAGGGGTTCCACTAGGCCTAGCTCCACCAGCCTGTCCAGCTCCACCCGGGGATCCTCTTGGGGAACTCATCTCCACAAGAGTCTGAAATGATAGCAAATATCATCAACAATCAAAATCTTATAATCCACTAATTCAACTTTGCTCTGATACCAACTGTGACGTTCCTAACCGACTTGCCCTTAACCAACTGGGCAAAACCGTCTAGACATTTATGAGCAGTCATTACCCATTTATGCCGGTGTCTCGGGAATGCCCCACAGGCACATTCAAGGTTCGAATACTCGAGCCATCTACCATGGGCCCGGTACACAATTGATCAGCCCTTAGAAACCATGAAATTGGTGTACAAAACAAGGCCAGATTTCATTAAAAGTTTGTAGAATATCACCAAAAGAAAGCTTCAACAAAATAGAGTTGTAATTACGCTCGAAAACAAAACCAAGATGCCACCACCTGAGGGTTCACCAGTTACCCGCACCACAAGAAATTAGACACTAGAACGGTTTGCCATTAATAGGGGTAATGCAACCTAATGGATAAAACCGCTTATGGCCTTTCACCACTATAATTTAGTTGCATACTTAACTTAAACAAGCAAAAAAGGGAATTATAATTTAACAGGGCAGAGATTAAGGTCAAAGAAGCCATAAGCTACAAAAGAACATGAGTGGAAGCGTTGGTAGGATTAGAGGCTCCAATTTGTGCAGCAGCAGTAACGAATAATTAAGTAACATGATCATCCGAAGCAATGACAATGGCAGATTCTTCAGTGGAAACCATATGTTTAAGAGTAGGCCCTTGGGCGATATGGATGGAACTACCTTCACCCTCTAGATTAGGCACTCTTTTGGCTGTAGGAATGGCCTTAGCCTTAGCTGGCTTATGGAAATCAAACATGTTCTTTCTCTTTTAACCATCCTTTTTCTTCCTCCGCTAAAGTATGGTGGCCTTATTCAAGCCATCCTTTCTCCCTTCCATACACCAATAACGCAGTAGGTATCAGATACAAGACCGCCAAAGTGGAGCGGAGTGGAAACAATAGAACAAAAAAACATGTTTATATAAGCAGGTATGAGACTGTCAGAAGAGATCCACCTGTTAATCCCATAATCGTTAAGAAGCCAGCCTGTGTAAGCAAGTAAGAAGACGTCTTCATGCATCGTGGGCTGGAATAGGTTAAGGGAAAATCCTAAAGAGAAGGCTTGAAGAAATTAATACTAATAATATGGAAACCTCTAATATGGAATAATCTGGAGTTAAAAAAATAAAAATAATACCAAACCTCTCGAGGGTTATATTTAGATCTAAAGCCGATGTATACAGGGAGATCTACAAGCAGATATGGGTAGGGAAAAAAAAAAAATCCAGTCCACACTAGCCATGGCATCAACCAACTAGTAGTGACATCAACACAGGTCAATCCCTTATGCAGTCTTATCAGTTCATACTAGGATCGAAATCCCTGATGACACTATCCGCCATGGAACACCAAGTATTTAGATCATAACATTTACTTATCTATCCCATAGTACATATAAAGAATGAACAGGTCATGAGACCATTGGTCAACTGTAAGTTGAGAATCCTATTCCATAAACATAGCCAAGTTATATTAATAACATTTGCCCATGATCTACTAGGGTAATAACAAAAGGCCAGTGCCAAGTGCAACCACATATGTTACATAATCCCATGCATAGTGCCAATATGGATGCTCAGTAATCCCATGCATAGAGTCAATATGGATGCTTAGTAAAATGCAGGATCTTAAGACCATGTAGATTTTAGCCATAAGCATTACTTCCTCAAAGATCGAATGTTTTAAGGTATACGTTTGAAAAGCCCAAAGGTGTCTTTCACTTTTCACTAAAGTTAAGAATTGGACATAAGTGTTTGTAGACTCAAAAGAACTAGAGTAACTTTCAGTTCCACAAGTTAAATACAGCCCCTTTTGACCTTAGACCATGCATGCAAGTCTTTAGCCCACTATTTGTTAAACCCGCATCCGTTTACCATTGTTATGCCATTTTTTACTTAAAACTGAGCCACTCTCATCCTTTGCATGCATGCAATTC
This sequence comes from Isoetes taiwanensis, assembly GCA_021234155.1. Taxonomy (NCBI): domain Eukaryota; kingdom Viridiplantae; phylum Streptophyta; class Lycopodiopsida; order Isoetales; family Isoetaceae; genus Isoetes; species Isoetes taiwanensis. The sequence goes on along the minus strand of JAJEKV010000035.1, from coordinate 679,286 downwards.
TTAGCCAATGCATGCAAGTGATTATACCAGTGCATGTAAAGATACTAGCAGTACATGTGAAGACACAAATGATAAGGCAACATTTTAGTTCCCAGCATATGCATGCAGCCACTTTATATTGACATTTACATTCTGTATGGCCACACTAGAGTTTAACCAGACATAAACCAGTTTTATGTATTTAGACCATGGAATGGGGCCCAAAAATCAACCTGCACGTCATTCCATTATTTGAAATATCATATAGAGTACTAGTAATGGTGCCCAGCGTTGCTGGGCATAAGTTCGGCCTGTAAATGTTTTGGCCGCAATAAGAAGGGCTTGCAGTAATAAGCCAACTTTTGTAACTTCTTATTATAACAATTTTTTTTTTCAAAGCTTTAACAACGTTTTCCATGGATTATGTAAACAATATCAAAACAATGTTGAACCTTTGTATCGATGTCAGTTACTTTATGTATGTTACATGAAGATAATGAATGACAATGGATGTTTATTGCTTATATTATAAGTTACATCAAGTAAAAGTTATACGAAGTAACATTAGCAAAATATACGAAAAAGCAATGCTTGCTCAAGTCCATTTTATCTGAAACAATTGTCGTGGCGCCAAACACACTCCATTGTAGAAAGCACTACAACAAATAATAACCTTTAAGTGTTTCCTTGCAAGCTCCATGAGCGTCATTATCCATGAGCATTTTCCATATTCTTCAAATTCGTTTATTCATAAACAACAAAGAAAGTAAAGATGTTTAAATTGACCGACAAAAATGAATATTGATTGAATTGCAGCTTCAATTAGTTTCACCTAGCAGTGCCCTCGTATTACCACACGGGGTTTAAAGAAGAAGAATAACAATAAATTAATTTGCCATACAAAGTCTTCTATTTGCTTTAGTAGATCCAATATGAAAAGCAACTCTATATTTTCTATATTTTCCCTAGCTCCTCATAGTCATTCCATGGGTGAGAAGTTGATATACGTGGAGCTCATTGTTGGATAAACACATCAAAATATGACACAGGTTACAAAAAACAGAGCCATCTAGAATATCCAGGTTGTTAATAATAGATTCCATTTCCTGCTCCATAACAGACCGCCTGTTTCAAATTTTGTATAATAGCCTTGTCGCGTAAGAGAATTATAAAATCCAAGATGCATGAGGGAATAATCCCTAACCTTCAATATCATGATTGCTTATTGGTTGCGTAAAGGCCACTTTGCTTCATCAAAACATGGAAATTCTGCATAGTCGAATTTGTGCCTTCCACGTAACACCAACACTAACTTAGGAGTCTCGGCATATCTCACATGAATGCCCCACTAACATCCCACGGAAGTTGAAGGCGATCTTGTGCGTTAAGCCTTGCCGCTCCAAAGTTTAGATTATCATCTAACATGCCAACTCTTTGAAACAAATTTTGCATCTGCGTTGTACCATACTTAGAAACTTAGATCAAAGGACTCAAATTTGGCAAACATAGAAAATTGTTCGAGACTAAGGCAGAGCCTAGAAGCTCGTCAATGATGCCAAACTATGAAAATGAAGAATGCAAGCTCTGCTCCACCAACAGGGCATCCATTTAAAAGCTTAAGGAAAGACCTAAAAAATCCTAGGCACACAGTTCTCAAATTCCTAGTCTAAATATGTCAAATATGACAAATTGCATTTGCTGGTCTAGTTTTACAGCAGAGTACTAATAGGGTCGTAACTTTAAGAAGAAAGCTCCATTTCCTAAACATGAGCATGCATTGGAAAGCTTCGAGGGAACAACCTATAAAAGATGCTAGGTATATGTTTTTCAAATTCGTAGTACAAATGGGTGAAATAGATCAAAGTACATGAGCCAAATCCAAAAAGCCCAAGACACGGGGATATGCCCGCAAAACTATGTGGGTTCACTTCATGTGGGATTCTAAATGGTAGCAAAAATGGGTACACTTGCCGTTATTACCATATCAAAGCTGCAATTGAATCTGCAAATAAGGTCATGTGAAAGCAGCATGGACAAAAAATGATCTTCAAGCTCTTCAAATCAAAAGGGCATATTTCAACACTCCAAAATGTGTCCAAAGCAGGCTCAAGTACTCAATATATATGTTATGACTTGCGATAAAGACATGCCTTTTGTTTATCCTCGGCATTCAACAAGATAGCTGTCACAATTGAATAACTCAAAATGTATAACTTACCTTCATGCATGACTGGCGTGGTTGCTTATGTGCTTTATTTTCCATCTATAAGCAATGCCAACATGAGAATGAACTAAACCAGCCAACCTCGGGCCCGCATAACATCCGGGCATGCAAGTTAGATAAAGTGGAAATGGAACTTCGAGTACCCATCTCAGATAGTTGCTTATCTCAAAGATTGAAGTCGGACCGATTGCTTTTGCTTGGCACCCAAGTATTCTCAACTTTGCACAAATAATTAAAACATTTTATCGGATGTATTTCTAGAAGCTCAAAAGGAAGCCGAACATAGACCTACATCGGATCGAACATGTCATGAGCTATAATGTGCCTTTGCCGACAAAGAAGCTTGGAGTGCCATAAAAATATCACCTACAAAATGCATCCAAAGAAATTGCATGAAGGAGCCATATTAGAGCCTTGTCGCCAAGAGAATGTCCTCGATCTCTCGACTCACAACCGACACAACCGATGTGGTATCTCTGCCAGAACTCAAAGAATACACCACCCTTGTCTTCTTTTGATGCGACTATCTGCCGGTCCAGGCAAAGACAACATTAAGCCGAATCAAAGTCTTGTTTTCATATAAACTCTCCTCCCCGATCTCCCGACTCACAACCGATGTGATATCTGGCGTAACTCCAAAGAATACATCACGGATGAACCCTTGTCTTCTTTTGATGCGACTATCTGCGAATTCGTGGCAAAGACAACTTTGTTTTAAGGCGAATCAAATATTCGATCAAAACCCAAAGCACACACCGATTCCCAGGTTTCTCCTTCACAGAGCCCATGCTTGCCGGATTTCTACACAAAGACCATTATCTTTTTGGATTCCTGCACCTTATTCATCTCGCCTAACCGGTAGCTCCTCGCCCTGCGTGAAGAAAAACCCTAATAGCGACTTCGAAGCCAGAGGATGGCTATGGCGGGGGCGTTCCACGGGAGAAGACAACTACACCACAATACGAAGGGTGAGATGATGCCCACGTGGCATGATATAATCTCAGCCGCCCAATCTAGGGCGAGGTTTAAGACAGACATACACAATAATTTTATAATATAGGAGGACTAGTAATGGTGCCCAGCGTTGCTGGGCATGAGTTAAGAATGTATAAATGATGTTCAAGAGAATGATGAGATGCCCTAATGGATTGGTATTAGCTCAATATTCCGTTCCTTAATCAGTTGGCATCTTTAACACTTACGTGGAGCATCATTTTGGAATAATACTTAAAAACATAGTGTGTTTTAAGGCTCTCTCAAAAAATAATAACGATCATCTTCCTCTTATTGTGCAGAGCATGTCCCCTTTTGCTTTCCACGGTCATGTTGTTGTCTGCCCTAGCAACTATTTGCAATTGTCTGACCTAACAATTGCATGTAAAAAGCATGTCCTCTAATGCGGCAATTGTACATGGCATGCAGCAAATTCTGAGCTTCCTAAATGTAAACAACATGCCATACATAAAATATCACTCTATATTTTTGGTTTCATTATCTCAGCATTAAACCCATGAATCATTGAACTCACCGTATAAACAAAAAGGGGAAGGGGGGGTGGGTCCGTAAACAATAGAAAAAAGTGCCCAATGTCTCTAGGCTTTTTGTTCATGAAACAATGGGCTTTCTCTTTCCATTCAAGACTTGCTTCACGATGGCCACGTCTATTTTATAAAGGATGTTTATTTCCAAACCCTTAATCGAGATTAATGTTTATTTCTTGTCATTGTGAGGGTGTTTAATGTTTATGCAAACTTAATGTCTATTTCTTGTTTATTTAACCCAAAAAATGCTCTAATGTTATCTTAACGCGAAGAACAGTGCTTTATTACTCAAAAGCTGCAGTACGTAAATGCAAGGTAACAACAATTCTGTCTTTAGAGCCAATGGCATGCTGCCATGTGGCAACAGTTCTTTTAAAGAACAGTTTTGTCTTCTGCGACAACTTTTTTTACCACAGAGTTCTTCCATTTTACCTGCGATTCTGCCTATTCTTTCTGCCTATTCTACCCACGATTCTTGCTGTTTTACCCACCATTCTGCCTGATTTCACCATTCTGCCTGATTTCAGCAGTGCCTCCGCGCTTCGCGCGTCGGCACTGCTTCCACCCCGGAATTTGAGGCAGCAGGTGATTCTTGTATACATAAGTAATTGCTTCAATTAAAAATCTATAGCCCATGCACATGTTAACACTCTAAGCATTTTTACATGTAGTCCAATATTTGGGGCGCATTTCAGTTGAATTCCACACTGACTATAGAATGTAAGTGAAATTCAATCAAACCATATGCACTTACATAAATTAAAACATTTTCAAGGCCTTTCCCACCAACTTTAATTCAGACTCCAAGGATAATTGTGTATCAGCACCATCTTCTACTATGGAGGCCAGAGATTCTGCCCATTCAACAAAAGCTGGTACTGCCGAATCTTCAATCGTACTGTGTGATCTGGTAAGAACGTTCTCTACAGTGCCTGAAAGACCAACATAACATGTTGCAATGACCAATATCAATGGCTTTGCAAGAGGCACTGTTTGGCTTGATAACTGATGTAGTCGTTCAAATGAAACTTCACACCAATGCTTCTGTCATCTGGTGGCCCTCTCAAAGGACACTGCAGTGGAATGCAAAAGAGAACGTGCAATCCTGCAAGCACGCCAAGTAGCAGCAGCATATGCTGTTTCAATCGCTGAGCTTACAAAGGCAGCCATTCCTTCAAGAATCGAGCGTGATGGTACAGCCAGAGCAGGAGGCGGTGGGAGCTCTGCAACCGCAAAGTGTTCGAGAGGACATCTTCCCTGTAATTTATACCAGCAAAACCTTCAAAACTGTAGGCAGTGCAAAACCTAATTATAAATGCAGTAAATTCAAAGAAACTAACATGCAATGCAAGGACTTCACGAATGGCCTCAAAGACATTGAGATCTTCTTCATCCCATGCCTTCCAATCAGCCACCAAATCTGCCCAAATCTGTAGAATACGATCAATTTTCCGCTGCCTCACTTGAGAGGGTTCTGACATGTATTTAACCAACGCTCCAAGAAGGAGTGATGCGTCGTTTAAGCAGGAAGGAGGTGGTAGTCGCTCAGCACCTTTAAAATCCTGCAGAAATGAGGCAAGATGAAAGTTGCTCATTTACCATTGTAGACTTATGCAATGTACTGTAAATATCGGGTCAAAACAAACTTGTGGTGGCGCTAGCCAAGCTTGCTGCAAAAGCTTGGCAACAATATCTGCAATTGTCTCACAGCCAGACTTCCAAGCGCCCGGAGAATTTGCTTCATCATTTTCTTCGGGTTCAGTACTGTCCCAGTTCTGTATTAAAGCAGCCATTGCAGAAAACCCAAGTTCTACAACCTGAAGTAACAGGACAACCAGCATGTAAAATTTCTCGAGAGAAAAAAATATCTCACAATCAGAAGCAGATCCCATCATGGTGTCTGTCAAGTCTTCAGATTGACAAAATAAAAAGTAACAATGCAGATCAAATCTTCATAAGTGCTGAACAGGGCTTATTTGATTCAATGACCATAAAATGCACTAACAACAAAATAGAGAGTGATGACCATCCCAAATATGGTGACTTCATTTTGGCCAGCAGATTCAGTCAATCAGTTAAATTTCAAATATGCATATCTTTGATTTAATCTAAACTTGAACAAAAACCAACTTCCAAATCAATCTTGTACCTATAACATAGCTTCTGCAGAAGTAAATGATGAGGCGTTTGACATGTCTTTCCCAAGGATTCTTCTCTAGCTTTTGTGATATGGAACTTCTGCTGCATGAAGATTCGTGGATTCTTTGAGCTCGAGCTTCACTCTTGCGGATGGAAGCTTCCAAGAAAGCATGCACTTCGGCCTCTACTGTGCCTCTGTGAGCCTCGGCTGCTTTCTGATTTATGGACTTTCCCAACGAACAAACGCTAGCAGATGAATCACTTCTTGCAATAGCCACTTGCAGATCCGGCGAAGATCCCTCTTCGTAACCTTGCCCCATGCCCAGCACTAAATAATCTATTCCGCCTTCTTGTTTTACACCTTCACACCTTCACCTCTGCTGTTCTGAAGCTTTCACCCGCCTTCACCATGTTAGCCGCCTTGAAACCATACCGAGAGGAGATAGATGCAAAATCGAGTAAGGGAAAACATTCCGCCGTAGCCAAGCTTAACCTAGAGCTGCTCTGCCGCAAACAAAAAAAAATAACCCTAGCAAAGGTAATTAGGAAACGAAGCAGATGATGCCACGTGGCCTGGCAGAATCTCAGCCGCCCAATCTAAGGCGCCATTCAAGACAGACATACACTATAATTTTATTATATAGGATTACAGCAGAGCCACAAACCCTGATACCCTGGTGTTCTAAGACCACTGTGGTCTGCCTATCTAGTCATGATACATTTTAAATAGCAATGCATAACTTCAGCCTTATTTCAGTCTTTAAACAGAGTATAATGACCAATGCAAATATACCATAGAATGCAGTAAGCAAAAACAGTGGATTCATTAAGTAAAGATAGGTGAAACGTTTAAGTACATAGAACTCTGTTCAACAAAGTCGTTTGTGCAGAGTAGTTATCACAAAATGCTGGCCATATGAATCAGAAAGCATGGAAATATTGAGATCCCATAGAATTCCTAATCAGCCAGAGCTTTGAGTCAAAATATTAATGAGTACGGTCTAGTGAATCTTCCCTTTCAAAAAACCTTTTGTAAACACCATATGAGTGCGAAAGCAAGAGATGCCACCAATATTATCCATATTATTGCCAGGACACGAACTTGACATCGAAAAAAGGAAACAATAGGAAGAGAAACCGGTACCTGCAGCCAACCAACACAACATTAGCAAGAATTTGGTAATGAGTGAGGGGCCAAAAGGTACATTAGGTTTCTCAGCTCTTCGCTGGTCACCTATTGTCACCTTTTTCCCTCAAGTTCATTCCAAGCAAAAAATATGAATATAAAACCAATGAATCAGTATTCACAACTGCAATACAGTTCTGAACCCTATGTAAACATGTTGAAATCCATGTAATATCTACTGCAATACTGGATTATCAAGGACATAACTATTAAACCAGTGAGGTGATCAGATCTTAACAGTAAGTATAAGGAGTCAAGCACCAATGTATTCAAATCAAACTGAAGTATTAATTGATCCTGAACCAACTAGGTTTAATTATAAAATCTGTAGGAATAGATTAGGGACCAGCACACACTAAAAACTGTGTTGAACTTCTACAAGCATGGCTTGATCAGACCTGAGAGTCATCGGGTTCAAACTCATTGTCCCCTTCCTGTGTATCTGGGACTGTATTTCTAAAGCTTGAACTGCCCTGCTTTCCATTGTCACGATTCTGCCTTCCAGCATAATTTTGTTTGTGAGCATCATTGCTCTGATGATTAATCCAAGGACGTTTGATCCCGGTGTTCCTCCCAGCATCCATGTGTTCGTTATCAGACAAATTATCCTCAAGACAAGCTTGGAATTCTGCCTCAAGCCATTCCTCCTCAAGAACGGTCTTGCTATCAGGACTGTATGGGCAACCGTCTGAATCACATTCTAGGTAATATGCAGACATCCTTCAGTAAAGGTTTTCCCGCCCTTGGACCATGTACGTAGCAGCCCTCAAAATTCATGAAGTGATGCTCACACGGTTTAAGCATGCAAGCAAGTGCCAGATATGATAAGAGCCAGCCATCAAAGCCATAGTCTATAGGTAGAATCCATCAATCTGCTTGTAAAATCTAAATGTGGTAAAGCTAAACATCTAGCCTGAGTCAGAAGAACTCACCTTATGTGCCAGTCACGGTAAGTGAGCAGATCTCTATATCCAACCCTGCCACTGCCTTGTCTTACAACACGCAATGGGCTCGGGGAACCAAGCGCCCCTCATCTGCCTGTTACTTGAGTTACAGGTAACGGAACGGGGAGAAAACCCTAGACTTAAAACTTTTAATACATATAGTTAAAGTGCATAAGCCATTATTTATTTTACTATACCCCAACATGTAAAGGTGAGAGTTTATTACATTAGCTACCCATGGGGATACACACTACTGTAATCTGTACAAAAGCTCCCTTAGTGCAAAACTTAGAACCTTTCATCTAAGAAGACCAGCCCATGCCAAATGTGAAGGTAGGAATACATGCTATTGGTACCCAAATGGGATATACATTACTGTGATCTGTATACTGCATCCTTAGTGCAAAAAAATTTTTGAAATCTTTCATTAAAAAAGACCAGCCCATGCATATAAACATAAAAAAAACCTACCTCCAACCGTAGGATAGGTTTGGCCCAGCAAAATTGTTATGTGCTCGTAGAGAGGGTGGACTCCTACCAGCACTGCTGGGGTCCACACCTTACCCTATTAGATATATTGTCCAATAAACTACATATCAAAAATTATGACAATAGCTGGTAGAATCAATCATACCTTATGCACTTGCATTGATTTCTTGTATCAAGATAAACTTGTCAAACTTGAGTCCTGGAAAGGAGTTGTCTTGTATATAACTCGTGATTTTCCTCTTCATGCCAAGGATGTCAAAGCCGTTATTGTTGAAACAAACAATCAGATCTTTAATGTCAGCAGCAGCTTTGAATGGACATGAGTTGACATACATGTATGGTAAGATTTGGGAAACTATTACGTTTCTGGCTTGTAAGTAGGGCCTGCGCACTATCGGCATGTACACAATTTTAACGCAGTAAAAGGTAGAATATCCCTCTTATCATACTTGGTATACCTATATACTCCGCTGTCATTGTTGACAATTTCAATGCGTAGATTTAAGAAGTTAACCACATGGCTTCGTGGGCTGCTTTCCCCATATCTGTAGTGAAACACGGTTTCTTCCTTGATGCCAAGTTTGCTCATGTCGTAAATATTCAGACTATGGCCAAACTCCTTTGGGGTAGTACTCAGAAATTCCCGAATAGTAGGGCAATTAATGGCAAGCAGGTCATCAATGTACCGGAATGTATGTTTGAACATACTGATCTCCTTGTATCTACCATGCAGGGCCATCTTCTTGATGAAATCAACCTCGAACCATGCAAGGTACAAATTGCACCAGCTTGGGGCTGCCGCGAGAATCCCATGGGGATTCCACATACCTAAGAGCCATGTCCTGCTGCCCATAGCTATAAAGCGTTAAGCGACCAATGGTTAGCTTTAATGAAAACTGTTAGCCCCATTTTGGACCAGCATCTTCCCTTTGGTTCAGTTTTAAACCATTTGGCAGTGTAGCCATTGGAGGACTTCTTAATCCATAACTCATTGTTATGGTGTAAGCCCCTTTGCCATTTCCAAGCAGCCATGCAGACTAATTCAATAATTCTGCAGATTCCATTGTCTCCGAGTAGGGGGATGTTTTCATAACATTTAGTTATGTCCGCAACAAATAGGTCATGAATACTGGATGGAAGATTGATCACAACATCATATACTGAATTAACAACCCAGCAGGAATTCACTTTACCTGGGAGCATGGTATGTACACTAGCACTTAGCATTTTGGCTATCTCTGGCCAGTTAGATAATATATCATTAAGACCAGCAGTGATAATTTCTGATATCTCTGTGTAAATTGTGTTATGGGCGTTAGTAATCCACCTATAGTCCCTCTTATGGGCCTTATACACCCCGAGTAGGTATGGTAATCTTTCTGATTCACAGCCGATACATCCCATAATGTTTTGTATATCCTCCTTAATTAGACATTGGATCTCCTTGTGTGGGTTGAGAATAATCTGAAAGTCATGACTGTTCAGCCTCTTGATGGCCATTTCCCTGACATGTTGTGGGCAGATAAAGGCGGATTGTTGGTGGCTTTATCCACCCCCAGAGATATATAGAAGTTGGTATACAACCATTCGGATTGTTGATCACATCTCTATCGGCTAAAGCAAATTTCTTTGGTTCAGTCACGCAACTGATAGCAATGCTGATCCTGCTAGATGCAATATCTAATATTCTCATTTTGAACACCACCTTATCCTCATCTGTAATATCAGGGTATGAATAGATATGTGCATCAAAAAACAGGTCACACACCTTAGATACTTCCTCTCTAAATTCCCTCATGACCAGCATCTTATCAGGAATATGATTAAGACCTTTTTTGAAGAGGTTTCTAAGTAGTTTGTTTCTTACAATTGATAGCTTGGTGGTTCTAACATGACCAATATCAGGGTCAATAAAAGAGGCCATATTAGGATTGCTGCAGGGGCATGGCACATCATTATCTTGTGCAAAAATATAGAATGGTTTATAGCAGATATCACGAAGATTCTCACTATATTTCCATCCAAACATGGTATTGAGCATCATGTTTGTCCCAGACTCACCAAAACATTCGAGGGCAACCATATGAAATATTCTGGGTAAACATATGAGGTCCTGAATTTTGGACAAGAAGGTGCAGTGTACAATTTTCATTTTATTCCGAGGTCCACATTCAGTAATAGAATATCTCCCTTGACAGTTTATTGTGATAAACTTAGACATCTGTAAGCAGCAACAAAAGTATTTTAAACATACTAACACAACCTAGATACAACCAGAACCTCGGCAAGCCACACTATGGCATATGATTTTTGGTGTATGTATGGGCCGAGTGGCATCTTTTTTATTTTTCTAAAAAAGAAGAAAGATACGGGTATACATCAATTATGATGATGTAACCTGTTATTATACACAAAAGTATAGTGTACAGCCAATGCAAAATACAGTAAAAAGTATAGATTCACACCTTTGTCTCAGGCTGGATATCGTAGTTCTTCCCCAGCAGCCACGTCACAGGCACGTACATGGGTGGTTCTGTCCTTGGTGACGGAGTATCCAGCAGGGACTTGTGTACCGATGCATTCAACTGAGGCACTATCAGACATAGCTGGTGTCTCACTCATTGGTTTGGTCATAATTCTTGGTGTGCGTACAACCACATTCTGCACAGTGCTGGTTGGATTAGATGCACTTCTGCTACTGAGTCTGCTAGTAGTATGGCTGGCAGAAGCTCCTGCCTCTTTCAGATGTGTGACAGGTTTGATGGTCTTCTCACAAATGTCCACCATCTTGCATCTAGGCAGACCAATCTTAAGGTCAGACCATGGATCTGCAGCAAGCTTCATTGTCATTTGGATCAGCACCTCCCTGACCTGTAGGTAGGAAATAAACCCCATGATACTGGTTTTAAGGGGACCCCTAAGGAATCCTCTAAAAGTAACCACTTGAGCTGCAGTAGACATGTTAGGGTAGATCAAATCCAAATTATTGAACATGTACCACACTCCGTGATCCAGCCAAGTCATGTTATCACCACAGGTGGTTTTTTTAGTCTTCTTTTTTCCTCTATCATCGCATACACACTTAAAATATGGGCAGAATGTTCTCCATATCCTCAAGGTAAAAGTCATTCTTGTCAATATTGGGATATGCCATGTGGCCTTTCTGGCCCATATACATGTATGGACTTTTTGTGCAGACTTTATCAAAGAATCTTGTGTCTATGCTGCACATGATTTCTTCCTTTCTGACAAATTTTTCCAGTGACAAGGCTGCACTATACGTGGCATTAACCTGATCCTTAGTAAGGCCCCCAAGTAAAATCCACGTATCCCTGTTGATCGGGGCTAGGGCCCCAAAATTCTTGGTTCTCCACAAACCCTGATTGCATAGAACCGCGTGATTCTCAACCAATCGTTCAGGAATAACAGGGAAGTTCAGGCAATTGTTCAAGGTGAAGTCAAATGGCCCATTCCCATCCTCATCATTAGTCTTGTTGTTGGCTTTCAGGTTTTCTTTATCCTGTTCTGACAGTATAGAGTCAAAGGGGTCATCATCCATAACCTCGTCACAGATAAAAATGTCATCCTTTGCCTTAACTTCCCTCTTGATACTGTTGGCCTTTTCCAATGCCTTAATTCCGGTCAGATATTGGATTTTGCATCGATCCTCCTCAACTGTCCACTGATAGATCAGGTCAGGTAGGCTATTATACAGTTCGTCAATGACTTTGACAATTTTATCAGCTTCGTTTCCAGCCTTATTGATGCTGGAGAATGCCTTAATCCATTGATTAAACCCTAGATGCAATAGGGCCGAGTACTGTTCTGTCCCTCTGGCAGCTTCTTTTTGTATAATATACTCGTGCGCCTTGATATCTTTAATGCAGCACAGTAGACTCTGAACAGCATAGCTTGGAACTTCAGATTTGAAGTAATTGTACCCTATAGCCGCTAATTCATTGTTCCAAGTGGGTAGGGTAATCTCGTATACTACTTCTCTTTCCTGTCAATCATTGATAAATAAGCCATTAGTTCATAAGGCACCAATAAAGAGATACAATTTATCAGGATACAGTCATGTTTTTGAGCTAAATATTTGATTTCTAGGTAGAAGTGACCCTGGTAAAACCAGGGAACTGAAGTTCCTAAAAAAATCCAGTCCACACTAGCCATGGCATCAACCAACTAGTAGTGACATCAACACAGGTCAATCCCTTATGCAGTCTTATCAGTTCATACTAGGATCGAAATCCCTGATGACACTATCCGCCATGGAACACCAAGTATTTAGATCATAACATTTACTTATCTATCCCATAGTACATATAAAGAATGAACAGGTCATGAGACCATTGGTCAACTGTAAGTTGAGAATCCTATTCCATAAACATAGCCAAGTTATATTAAAAACATTTGCCCCTGATCTACTAGGGTGATAACAAAAGGCCAGTGCCAAGTGCAACCACATATGTTACATAATCCCATGCATAGTGCCAATATGGATGCTCAGTAATCCCATGCATAGAGTCAATATGGATGCTTAGTAAAATGCAGGATCTTAAGACCATGTAGATTTTAGCCATAAGCATTACTTCCTCAAAGATCGAATGTTTTAAGGTATACGTTTGAAAAGCCCAAAGGTGTCTTTCACTTTTCACTAAAGTTAAGAATTGGACATAAGTGTTTGTAGACTCAAAAGAACTAGAGTAACTTTCAGTTCCACAAGTTAAATACAGCCCCTTTTGACCTTAGACCATGCATGCAAGTCTTTAGCCCACTATTTGTTAAACCCGCATCCGTTTACCATTGTTATGCCATTTTTTACTTAAAACTGAGCCACTCTCATCCTTTGCATGCATGCAATTCTTAGCCAATGCATGCAAGTGATTATACCAGTGCATGTAAAGATACTAGCAGTACATGTGAAGACACAAATGATAAGGCAACATTTTAGTTCCCAGCATATGCATGCAGCCACTTTATATTGACATTTACATTCTGTATGGCCACACTAGTGTTTAACCAGACATAAACCAGTTTTATGTATTTAGACCATGGAATGGGGCCCAAAAATCAACCTGCACGTCATTCCATTATTTGAAATATCATATAGAGTATTACAGCAGAGCCACAAACCCTGATACCCTGATGTTCTAAGACCACTGTGGTCTGCCTATCTAGTCATGATACATTTTAAATAGCAATGCATAACTTCAGCCTTATTTCAGTCTTTAAACAGAGTATAATGACCAATGCAAATATACCATAGAATGCAGTAAGCAAAAACATTGGATTCATTAAGTAAAGATAGGTGAAACGTTTGAGTACATAGAACTCTGTTCAACAAAGTCGTTTGTGCAGAGTAGTTATCACAAAATGCTGGCCATATGAATCAGAAAGCATGGAAATATTGAGATCCCATAGAATTCCTAATCAGCCAGAGCTTTGAGTCAAAATATTAATGAGTACGGTCTAGTGAATCTTCCCTTTCAAAAAACCTTTTGTAAACACCATATGAGTGCGAAAGCAAGAGATGCCACCAATATTATCCATATTATTGCCAGGACCGCGAACTTGACATCGAAAAAAGGAAACAATAGGAAGAGAAACCGGTACCGCAGCCAACCAACACAACATTAGCAAGAATTTGGTAATGAGTGAGGGGCCAAAAGGTACATTAGGTTTCTCAGCTCTTCGCTGGTCACCTATTGTCACCTTTTTCCCTCAAGTTCATTCCAAGCAAAAAATATGAATATAAAACCAATGAATCAGTATTCACAACTGCAATACAGTTCTGAACCCTATGTAAACATGTTGAAATCCATGTAATATCTACTGCAATACTGGATTATCAAGGACATAACTATTAAACCAGTGAGGTGATCAGATCTTAACAGTAAGTATAAGGAGTCAAGCACCAATGTATTCAAATCAAACTGAAGTATTAATTGATCCTGAACCAACTAGGTTTAATTATAAAATCTGTAGGAATAGATTAGGGACCAGCACACACTAAAAACGTGTTTGAACTTCTACAAGCATGGCTTGATCAGACCTGAGAGTCATCGGGTTCAAACTCATTGTCCCCTTCCTGTGTATCTGGGACTGTATTTCTAAAGCTTGAACTGCCCTGCTTTCCATTGTCACGATTCTGCCTTCCAGCATAATTTTGTTTGTGAGCATCATTGCTCTGATGATTAATCCAAGGACGTTTGATCCCGGTGTTCCTCCCAGCATCCATGTGTTCGTTATCAGACAAATTATCCTCAAGACAAGCTTGGAATTCTGCCTCAAACCATTCCTCCTCAAGAACGGTCTTGCTATCAGGACTGTATGGGCAACCGTCTGAATCACATTCTAGGTAATATCACGACATCCTTGATAAAGGTTTTCCGCCCTTGGACCATGTACGTAGCAGCCCTCAAAATTCATGAAGTGATGCTCACACGGTTTAAGCATGCAAGCAAGTGCCAGATATGATAAGAGCCAGCCATCAAAGCCATAGTCTATAGGTAGAATCCATCAATCTGCTCGTAAAATCTAAATGTGGTAAAGCTAAACATCTAGCCTGAGTCAGAAGAACTCACCTTATGTGCCAGATCCGCGGTAAGTGAGCGGTCTCTATATCCATCCAACCCCCGCCACCGCCTTGTCTTACAACACGCAATGGGCTCGGGGAACCAAGCGCCCCATCATCGCACTTTTGTTACTTGAGTTACAGGTAACGGAACGGGGAGAAAACCCTAGACTTAAAACTTTTAATACATATAGTTAAAGTGCATAAGCCATTATTTATTTTACTATACCCCAACATGTAAAGGTGAGAGTTTATTACATTAGCTACCCATGGGGATACACACTACTGTAATCTGTACAAAAGCTCCCTTAGTGCAAAACTTAGAACCTTTCATCTAAGAAGACCAGCCCATGCCAAATGTGAAGGTAGGAATACATGCTATTGGTACCCAAATGGGATATACATTCTTTTTGATCAGATATCTGCATCCTTAGTGCAAAATTTTTTTTTGAAATCTTTCATTAAAAAAGACCAGCCCATGCATATAAACATAAAAAAAAAAAAACCACCTCATTAATGCACATGGTATATATGGATTCCATTACTTCTATACACATTTGTCACTGAAAAAGCACAGATTGATAGCTTCAATTCGCATATATGTATGTCATCTTTGAATTGAGACAGACAGATAAGCTCATGAGGCATGTGAGAATGGAATTTGTCACAACAATGTTCATCATTAGGCCACATTCGAATCCGCTATGCTGAGATCATCCTGCCTAGCCAGCCGCTCCATATGCTGCTGGACACAACCGCAGTGGGTTTGCTAGGATTTTTTTTTCCAAGACATCATGGATGCATGCACTTAGTTATGCCGCACTGAGATTGAAATGTATCATATGCACATAATGTGTACCATTGAATAGTCTCTTAGCATACCTAATCCTACAGTAATACATTTCTTGTATTCCGTGTTTGGGTCCATAAGTCGATTAATCTTCATGGACGATAAAAAATCAATTCCATTCAATTCAATTTTTAACAAAAATTGTACCTTCTTAAATAACCACACCTCCTTAAAAATAAAAACATAGATTCTTAGAAAAACAACAGTGGACGTTCCGTGGCCACTTAAAAAACAAAAAAATCACACCCTTTTTTGTGATCTTTAGCAAAACCATATGTGGACTTAAAAAAACTATAGTTTTCAACTGTGGACCAAATATTGAGTTGAATGGATTTCTATCGTCCAAAAAGACCAATAGGTCTATGGGGACCAAACAAAAAGAGGACACAACAGATGTTATTACTATCCAGGATTAAAAAACCCTCGTCCCGAAAGGTTTTCGAGGGAAAAACCTTAGCAGCAATAAGCATGGTGATAAACTGTATATGTCAAATGGGATATAATAATTGTATACACCTCGTAACTTTATAGTAGAACTAGTGATAAATGTAAAGAATACTAGTGTTTATAGTATATAGCAAAGCAGAAACATTGTGGAATCGCCAGGCAGCCCTGAGGGGTATAAGCACGGAGTTGGGAGGCAAATTCGCACACGGGAAGCACCCCATCAGCACCCGATCCAAGAATAATGTTTTATTTTTATCTTTTTTTCTACAACTCTGTTGAAGCTAAAATTTTGTTTTCTTAGGCGAAATACAAACGCATTTCAGGGAAAAATATCAAAAAAAAAAATGTTTAAAAAATATTTTTATAAAATACAAAGAAAATAATTTAAAAAGCACCCAAAGTATCCCCCAATATCGTGCGTAGATTCTGAGGTGCTCCATTATCAACAGGAGTAGGCTGGTGACCCTTAGGTGCACCATCATCAACAGGGTGTTTATCCACAGGGTGTTTATCCACTGTAAGAAAGGTGGGGTAGATAGAAAGTATAAAGTAAACAATAGCCATACCTACGAGAACATAACATGTGGTCCATCTGGGTCGCATGGTTGCTACTCAACAGTTCGAGTCCATGCATCAGATGGTCCTGCCTGAAGGTCTTTGAAGGTGTTCCATATACTAATCATGAAACGAACTATGATTGCACCTATAACACCAATCCTCATGATCCATCTTGCCAAGAATATCACCTTCCTCCAGAATCGTGATTGTATGGACTCTTTTCTTCCTCCATGTGTACAAACACAATTATTGTAAAGCCATTTCTCTATATCCACCAATCCGTCACTGTATACTGCTACAATGTCCAAGTAGGCGTCATGACGCTTGAACGCCATGTTGGCCCAATAAGACCAATAGATCTATGGGGACCAAACAAAAAGAGGGCACAACAGACGTTATTACTGTCCAGGATTAAAAAACCCTCGTCCCGAAATGTTTTCGAGGGAAAAACCTTAGCAACAATAAGCATGCTGATAAACTGTATATGTCAAATGGGATATAATAAATGTATACAGCTCGTAACTTTATAGAACTAGTGATAAATGTAAAGAATACTAGTGTTTATAGTATATAGCAAAGCCGAAACAGTATGGAATAGCCGGGTAGCCCTGAGGTCATCCATCATCAACAGGGTGAGTAGGCTGGCGACCCTTAGGTGCTCCATCATCAATAGGGTGTTTACCCACTGTACGAAAGGTGAGGTAGATAGAAGGTATAAAGTAAACAATAGCAATACCTATAGAACATAACATGTGCTCCATCTGGGTCAGACCTGAATGGTAGAAGTAGTGGTGACAAGATAAGCTATGTCCTTACGTGGTTGCTGCTCAACAGTTCGAGTCCATGCATCAGATGGTCCTGCCTGTAGGTCTTTGAAGGTGTTCCATATACTATACATGAAACGAACTATGATTGCACCTATAGGACCAATCCTCACGATACATCTTACAGAGAATATTATCACTTTCTTCCAGAATCCTGATTGTTGATTGTATGGACCCTTTTCTTCCTCCAGGTTTTCTTCCTCCAGGTGCACAAACGCAATTATTGTAAAGCCATTTCTCTATATCCACCAATCCGTGAATTTGTACTACTCCATTTGTAATAAATATAGCCAAAATAGTTGCTATAATGTTCAAGTAAGCGTCATGACTCTTGGACGCCAATCATCTCCACTTTCCAAAGCTTTCTGCACACTTTCGAGAGCTAAATCTACACCGTCTCATTGAGATGATCATATCAGAACGTATGAGAAGGTTGCTATCCCATACTGCTATCCTAGAAGGACAATCAGTTTTGCGAGATTGGACATCAGGTGATGGATCAGCGTTGCTGGCTAACAAAAAAACATGTTTATATAAGCAGGTATGAGACTGTCAGAAGAAATCCACCTGTTAATACCATAACCGTGAAGATGCCAGCCTGTGTAAGCAAGTAAAAAGATGTCCTAAGGCATCGTGAGCTAGAATAGGTTAAGGAAAAATCCTAAAGAGAAGGCTTGAAGAAATTGACACTAAAGATATGATAGACAAAGTCGAAAAAAAAAGGAAACCTCTGATATGGAATAATCTGGAGTTACTAAAATAAAAATATTACCAAACCTCGAGGATTATATTTAGATCTAAAGCCACTGTATACAGTGAGATCTACAAGCGGATATGGGTAGGAAAAAAAAGAAAAAAAACCACCTCATTAACACACATGGTATATATGGATTCTATTAGGTGAAACCCCCGGGTCCACAGCGCTACTTCTATACATATTTGTCACTGAAAAAGCACAGATTGATAGCTTCAATTCGCACATGTGTATCTCGCCTTTGAATTGAGATAGGTAGATGGGCTTAGGAGGCATGTGAGAATGGAATTTGTCAATGAAGACGAATGTCACACTCTACAATAATATTCATCATTTAGCCACATTCGACTCCGCTATGCTGAGATCATCCTGCCTAGCCAGCCGCTCCATATGCTGCTGGACACAACTGTAGTGGGTTTGCTAGGATTTTTTTTTTTCCTAGACATCATGGATGCATGCACTTCGTTATGCCGCACTGAGATTGAAATGTATCATATGCACATAATGTGTACCATTGAATAGCCTCTCAGCATACTTAATCCTACAGTAATATATTTCTTGTATTCCGTGTTTGGGTCCCATAAGCCGATTACTCTTTGCTGACGAGAAAAATCTATTCCATTCAATTCAATTTTAACAAAAAATGTACCTTCTTAAATAACCACACCTCCTTAAAAATAAAAACATAGATTCTTAGAAAAACAACAGTGGACGTTTCCTTGGCCACTAAAAAACAACAACATCAATCAGCAAAATCACAAATCTTTAGCAAAACCATATGTGGACTTAATAAAACTATAGTTTTCAACTGTGGACCAAATATTGAGTTGAATGGATTTCTGTCGTCCACGAAGACCAATAGATCTATGGGGACCAAACAAAAGAGGGCACAACAGATGTTATTACTGTCCAGGATTAAAAAACCCTTGTCCCAAAAGGTTTTCGAGGGAAAAACCTTAGCAGCAATAAGCATGCTGATAAACTGTATATGTCAAATGGGATATAATAATTGTACACACCTCGTAACTTTATAGAACTAGTGATAAATGTAAAGAATACTAGTATTTATAGTATATAGCAAAGCAGAAACATTATGGAATAGCCGTGTAGCCCTGAGGTGATCCATCATCAACAGGGTGAGTAGGCTGGCGACCCTTAGGTGCTCCATCATCAATAGGGTGTTTACCCACTGTACGAAAGGTGAGGTAGATAGAAGGTATAAAGTAAACAATAGCAATACCTACTAGAACATAACATGTGCTCCATCTGGGTCGGACCTGAATGGTAGAAGTAGTGGTGATAATAAGCTATGGCCTTACGTGGTTGCTGCTCAACAGTTCGAGTCCATGCATTAGATGGTCCTGCCTGTAGGTCTTTGAAGGTGTTCCACATACTATACATGAAACGAACTATGATTGCACCTATAAAAGATGGAGTTTAGATGATAGTATAGATCAAACTTGGGAGTGTAAGTATAAAGGTAGACTCCTCCATCTATGGGCAACCCAAGAGGGAGTTAACCGCCTTGCATGGACTGGATCCTTGAACACACCGCGCTAATGCACGATTGAACTTTTGAGCACATACGTTTTCCACGCAAGCGCACGCCCACTTTATTGGCTCCCGAAACCGAGTTCGCGAACCAATTCGGGTTATGCAAAACCCGAAAATTCGCCTGGCGAACCCCCCGATTCGCTAAAGCGAACCCGGCGCGGACGCGGCGGAGGGGCGTCAGCGCTAGCGAGGGGCGCCGTGGCCTTCCTACCGGTTTCGCTTCACAACCCGACCCGGGGTTTGTTGCGGATTCGCAGGTGCGCTGGCCGGCTGTACGGCGCAAAGATTTACCGTTCGCCTGGCGACCCCTGGTCCTCGTGACGCCCCGAGTAACGGCCAAGAAAGATGGGTTGCAGGCGGGGCAGTTCGCAGAATCAAGAGCCACCGGTTCGCCATGTCGCTAACCCCGCCCCCACCGGCAAGACGGCCAAGAAAGGGGGGCCAACGGGTCATTTACCGTCACCCCGGGTTCCGTGAGCCCGTGACCATCCAGTGAGGGAATCGGGCTTTTAGAATCGGGCCCATGGCATGCCTCCAGCCTAGATTCATCTGAAAGCGGATCGAACAAAGCACCGCGTGGAATTTTTTCTAGCAATTTCTTCGCCTTCTCACTGTCATTCTTGGACACTTGAATCTGCCACACTTGAATCATTTTCGCCTACCACTGAACCTTCATTCGACCAGCTTGTTTCCTTTGTCGGACGCTCCAGAAGCAGCTCCAGAAGCAACTCCAGAAGTGGAATCGATTGGAGAACGCGACTCCTTAGCCTGTTAAAAACAAGTATTTCGCCTTCCTTCTTTCTTTCTTTTGAGCGATTTTGAGATGCATTGAGCGATTTTGAGTCTTGTTTTGAGCTCCAATGACAAAATTATAAGTGTGCTCGTATAATTGCATCTAGGTTCCCTATTGCCATCCCTATTGCTACACTTGGTGAGAGTTGCCCATCATAATAAAATATGTTTCCTTAAGTGGGCGCTTATTTTTATTTGTTGAAGCTTATTTTTATTTGCTGAACGTTCGGAACTTATTTTTATTTGTTGAAGCTTGTTTTTATTTGTTGAGGCTTCTCCTCGTGTGACTCATAATCACCTGGAATTCAGATATCTATTTCAGAGCACTCTACATTTATCCGCCAGAGACCATGTCTCACCCGTGAGGCGCCTCCCCAAGATGGATGAGCGTCCCTTGCCGCTTTGGCTCGCAGAGCGGGCGTGACCGATGTCCCCGGACGATCGGTAGCATTGTCGAATGGTACCCTAACCGGGTAATCGCTTAACCCGCTAGGTATGTTTTGTGTGCTTGTTAACCGTATTTGTTTTGTGACAGGGAATACCATGGCATTTGGTGCCTCGTGCGCAGGGTCACGTCTGTTGAGAGCGGTCGGGCCCACACCGTTGCCCAGCGGTGGATTTGCACAGCACCTGGGTGTACACACTTTGTGGACAAGATTCGTCGCGACCCCGGATTTCCGGGATTGACCCGCGATGGAGCTTGGGGCCACCATCAGAGCCACCATGCAGATCAATGGTGGCCCAAACTGGCTGCACATTTCGGCCCGAGGGCAACCCCGCGAATTGCAGAGAGAGTGGTGTCCGAGCGGGAGAGGGCTGCAAAACGTCGAGAAGATCCTGCAAAAGCTGCACGTATGATGGAGGCCGCGGCCAGACATAGAGAGGCGAGGAGACAAGGCGCAACAACGATGCGCCTACAGCATGTCCTTACCCCTGAGGCGGCCCTAGATGCCTTCCCTGAGGGGCCGGACGCCATGTTTTATGAGGCCAGCACACGCTGACAAAGGGAGCTGAGAGGATGCAGCCCTATCATGAAGGTCGATCGAATCGAGCTAGTGCCACTGTGGCGCTCAGCAGAAGACGGACCGCACATGCTATGCTCAATGACCGGCCATTGCATTGCAGGGATCGATGGCCATTTGCCCACGAGGAGGAGTTAGCTGAGCTCCGCAGATACCTGGCCTCAGCCAAAGTTACGATCGCGAGTCATCTTTGCCACCAGTTTCTTTGGATATGAGCATCCACACTAACCGATCCCTCCTTCGCCCGGAGGTGAGGGCTGGCAGCCGACGGGGAAGAGTT
Source organism: Isoetes taiwanensis (assembly GCA_021234155.1). Taxonomy (NCBI): domain Eukaryota; kingdom Viridiplantae; phylum Streptophyta; class Lycopodiopsida; order Isoetales; family Isoetaceae; genus Isoetes; species Isoetes taiwanensis. The sequence goes on along the minus strand of JAJEKV010000035.1, from coordinate 657,126 downwards.
CCAATCAGTAGGGACCAGTCGATCCAGCCCCCACTCATGAGACATGTCCGCCGCCGGGCCGATCTCTACATGGCCACCCCTCCTTCCATAGGGCGCGCTGGTGAGCTGACCCGCCGAGGGGTCGCCCAGTCCTCGATGATATCATGAGGGATCGATGGCGCACGGCATGGCACACACCTTGACATCGCCATTTCACCGATCGCAATGTCGAGGGAGCGAGGCATGGATAAGAGACCGAGCACGCCGGTTTTTTCATGTACCACGGAGAGTTCGACAGCACACCATCTGAGCTACCCGTGTGTGTACCCATTCGAGGATGGTCTCACCACCACACGGCCGGCCGCGGTTCCCGTGAGCACTTGCGGATCTCGCCAGGGTTACATCTTCAGTCCCTTTTCCGAAGAGGTTAGGGTGTTCACGCACTTTTACGGCCCAGAGATCACCGAACACCTTTGCCATGGTTGCAGCAGGGCGCCGACATGGTGCGCTACTTGATATTGCGAGGGCCGCCAAAGATGCGGCGTGAAACTAACATCTGACCTCGAGGGCGTATACCGATGGACAAAGTGGGAGGAGGGGCACATTCGAGTGTTGATGAGGTACGTGTCGGGTTTATGTTTAGTTTGTATGGATCGACGAAATCTGACCACTGGATGTGCTTGTATGTAGCGTCTTGCGGCAGATGCTTGGAGAGGCTGAGCGTCGTGAGCTGTTGATGATAGACCCCCGTTACTATCACGACTATGTTCAGTCGGTGTCAGGAAACGTCCCTCCCGAGGAGTGCGTCTCCCACCTTCTTCCCGCTGAGCATCCTGACTGGGGTGCACTACGTCTGGTGCTCTGGCCCATCGTCACAAGGTAAGTACTCGATTCTTTGCTTTAGTTTCAATTCCCGAGGCAATCCTCTGACTTAAGGGAGCCGAAAGTCATACATCTTTGGCGTGTGCAGTGGTCATTGGATGCTTGTTGCTCTCATACGATCCGCGGACCTGCGCACCCGCCTAGGCCTCGGAGATGACGATCACGTGGGCTGGTGGTACTTCGACAACCTGCCTGCACGGCCGGGGGTCTCAGGAGTACGCATCAACCTACCCGCGCTTCGCTCGTGAGTGTTTCTAGTCCCCTTGTCTTTGCCATTGTGCCCGACACTAGTGATCTCACCTGCACTCTCTTTGTACAGCGCGGCCGCTTGGGTCTTCGAGCGACTGGGGGCACCAGCGGGTTACATCCGATGGGGTGCGGCATCAAATGTGCGGCCTACATTGTGCCCGCTGCAGGTCGACAACAATACCTGTGGCATGCACATTGGTTTCATCATGCGCCACCTCGTGCGAGACGTGTGGCAAACCCGACCGGATACTGTTATACCGATAAGCCGGGGCTGGTACACGGCGGGCGATGTGCGACTGTTTAGGAGTGAGTGGCCCGTAGTAGTCGGGCTGCTTTATTGTAGGGTGTACTGGTACCAACAGAGACTCAGTGGTCACTGTTAGTGCTGTTTGGGATCTATGTAGCTAGAAGCTTTTCTCCGTAATCATGTAATCATGTATGTAACATTATATGTAACATTATTTATGTGATAATGTAATCATGTGTGTGACATGGACGCTATGAGTGATGGCATATCAGTTTTCTGTGTGGCCTCTCACTCGTGCGCGAGGTCGTGGTGGTTGGTCCCTCGCTGCGGTCGGCCTTGCACGCCATCTGTGGACTCCACTGCGGGCATGTTCTTGCTGTCTGTCGTAACCGCCATGAAAGACGTGAACCGGGGGGCCGGCTGCATCTCTATAGAATCGTATCTGCCTGCGAACCTTGGATATAATTTCACGCACATCTCCTGGGTCAAGAGCATGAGCATTTTGCATAGTGGCTTGCACAGTCTGGCGTTCGGCCATGAGCAACGCATCCCATTGTTGTAGCAGCGGCATCAGGACGTCGACGTCGTTCATTGGTGCGGGCGGTCGCGGAGGCATGGGCGGAATGAATTGTCGGTTGGGAAATAGCTCATTGTACAATGCGGGATGGCTGCTGGTAAGGAAATAGTCTCCCGCTATGAGATGTTTGCACACAGCATGAGGGCATGGGCAGTCGCAATATCGCATCCTCATATGCTGAGTGTATCTCAGTCCCTCCGTTGGCTGGCTAGCCATAGATAACCTGACGTCTGCAGCATCTTCCAACCGGATGGCGTTGGGGTTATCGTGCAAGGATTGGATAATGGAGTGAGCACCAGCATGTCTCTTTGGATATGAGCGCGTGCTATAGCGTCCAAACTCGGCTGCATGGAAAAAGAGAGGTTAGGGGCAACACACGAGAGAGAGTTACACCCTTAAAAGAAGAAGAAAAAATGACGTGAGCCATTTTTCTTGATTTGTTTGTTCTTTTCCCGGATTTTTCAGTTCAAACTCTTTTCTTGGCAATTCTCCCTCGGAATTCATCAATTTCTGCTTGATTTGGCTTGAATTTGAGAGTGATCTGCTAGCTGCCCTTGTAGAGGGTCAGCTTCATCAAATTCCTCATGCTTTGAGCTATTGATGGACACTAAAATCTTCACAATTCTCAAACATGGCTCAAGATTTACCTGTGGTTTTCTCTCAGGCTCATCTTCAGAATTATGGAATTCTTTGATTACCAATACCTACTTCCCAGATTCCCTATTCCGGCAAGAGTATACATTTGTCCCAAGCTGCGTTGAATTTGAAACAGAGATGCTTAATTCATGGCTAGAGGAATTCATAGGTGACAAAGAAGATTTCAAAGAACAGAATTTTCGAGTAAATTGTGAATGGGCGAGGAAAAGATCATTGTGAAGGTTTATTCAGAGAATTAGAAAATTGGGATTGATTTGTATTTGAACGGTACTCTTCGTAAAGATTTGATTTGCATGGCTTACGGTTTGGCAATCCGATCTCTTTTAGTTAATTTTGATTCTATCTAATTGGGCTTTCTTCCCCTGTTTTCTTCTTTTCCTCTTTCTCGGCTTTCAATTCCGTCCGCGCTCTTTTGTTGTTTCAACCTGTACTTTTTCCAATGGCCTTAAATTCCTCTGTGAACCCTTAAAATTTATCCTTTCTTCACTCCTTTGCCAAAATTCCTGCGCATGAACGCCCCGCTGTTCTTCAAAGCTTGATTTCCTTCCAAGAGAAACCACAAGAAACTATCCTCTTCGGAAATTTTGCAAATTTACCAGCTTCTACTCCTGAAATGGATCCAATTTCGCATGAAGTCCCCTTCTGGGATAATCTTTCTGCTGATCCTGATCATAAGGGCACTCTGCACCCCATTGATCTAAATACTGGTATCCCACGCCCGTATGGAGTTATGAGAATTCAACGGGAGCTGCGATCAGATGAAGATCTGGATGACAGACTAAAGAGAACTAGACCTCCTTATCTTCAGCAAAGCAAGATGAGGCTCTACAGTGGTATTTCTCTTAATCTTCCTGTTGTTCATTCTAGAGTTGATGCTTTATCCAATTCAGCTGTCATAGTCAAGGTCCAAAAATGTGGGATTAAGCTTGACAAACTATGGGCTTTTCTCCTTAACCTAAATAAAGGTATCATAATTCAAGCTGTTTACTGGCTTAATTTCCCTTACATTATGCTCGAATGTGGGAATGCTAGATCAGCTAATTTCTTTCTCAACTATGGGCCCTTGACTTTTGAAACCACTCACCGCCATTCCTCAAATGGCATCCAAACTTGATATCGAACAAATGAACAATCTTTGTATTGCCTCAACCTCACTGTTTGGACCCAATCCTATCTACTGGGACGAAGAATGTTTTAAACTTTTGTTTAACACTATTGGCACCTATATTTCTACTGAATACTCTCCATCTAAACCTCCACGTGCCTTTGTGCAGCTAGACCTTTCCAAAGAAATTCCTATTTCCATTCCTTTCAAAGATGCCTTTGGAGTAGAATCTTCCTTAGCTCTTAGATGGTCTGGATTGCCATCCCAATGCCAAAAATGTTTCCACAGACATTTCTGGTACTCTGATTGCAAATCTTTCACAATTTCACTCCAAAACAGCAAAGATAATGTGGTTGAAGGGGAGAAAATAGGCTCTACTCAACTTCTTCAAGGTGATAATTCTAAGGAACATTCTGATAGTGAGGGTGGGATTCAAGCATCCAAGGTTCTGGACACATTTCACAAATTGCCAGAGAATGATAATTTCAAATGGACCAAAGTCAATGGCAGCTACAAAAGGATTCAGAAACAGAAAGCAGTTAGGGAGCAGATTAAAGCCAAGGAAAAAATCCTTGAGGACAATTCCTTCAGATATAAGAAGAACACTGGAATAACAACTGGGGAGCTAAAACTTTTGGTTAAAGGTACTGTTCCAGAAAAAGTTAATCATGCTTCTCATGACTTATGCTTGACTCTGACCAATATCATCAAGGATGCTAGAAATCAAGAAAAGGGTCATTGTTATAGCCTTATGGACTTCCCATTCAAAAATGTCAGCAAGACCGGATCATTAACTATAAAATCTCAGGATAAAGCTAAACAGAAAATGAATTCTACAGGAAAGAATTCACAGACCTCTTCTGCTACTTCAGCAAGCCTAACTCAGCAAAATATAAATTCTAATGTGCCTCATTGTCAATCAGATTTGGTTTTGTCCAAATCTGTTTGCCATACCAATGAAGTCAATTATGTTGGAAATAATCTGCAACAAGGGAGTATGGCTCAACATCAAGATAAGCTGCTTATAGACTGTCAAAACACTTTTCAGGTATTATCTGACCCGGATATTAATTTAGATCCTGATTTACATAAGAGCAATGTGTGTTGCCCCTCTATTGTCCTTCCTACACCACAATCAACTCAGATTCTCTCACCCCCCAAACAGTCTATTCCTATCCCTCCAGTTCTGCCACCTCTGCCATCACTTATTGATTTGGACTACCCCACCATAAATGTGCCCCTTAGTCCTCCAAAAATATCCAGTAAAGTTGCAGATCAGCTAGCTTCCCTGCAAATGGCTCTTGACTCAGAAGATAAGGATCAATCACAGGAAAGTGAGGTCAGTAAATTGGATTCTTGTGACTATGTCCCTGAGACTCCACAAGGTGCAGCAGAAGAACATATGGAGCAACATGAAAATTCCAGGCAAGTTAATCATTCTGCTCCTTTAAATAATCTTGATATTAATTCTATGTTTCATTTTTATCCTGGTGGTTATTCTGATAATAGTGACCATAGTGATCATAGTGATGGTGAGGATCACTTAATTGACAAAGAGAATTGGGGAAAGGAAGAGTATCTTCTGGAAAATTCTACCAAACCATCTGTGCCTGGCTCCCGACAGAGATCATCCAGCTAATAAATCTAGTAAAAAGGTTGTGAACAATAAAGGAAAGCCTATATCAGGGTTGAACAAAACTCCTGCTCAAAATACAAGGAGCAAAAAAAGAAATCAAAATCTTATAGATATTGATTTTCCCCTTCTTTGCTTAATCTCTAGATATATGAAGATTTTATCTTGGAATCTTAGAGGAATTAAAGGCCCTCTTAAAAGAAGAAGAGCCATTGCTCAAATCAGGTTGTATAAAGCTGATATTATTCTTCTTCAGGAGATCAAGCTTCCCTCCTTTGAAGCTAGTAACTTGGGTGATTGGATTTATCCAAATTCCTCCTCTATTTGGATTGATTCTGTGTAGAGGTGGGTGGCCTTGCTATCATTTGGAGGGCTGACCTTAATCATATCTCTTGTTACAATGGCCCTTCCAACATGGCAAGCTACATACTCTTTTCTGCTTTCCAATTCTGTCTTTGGTATTGTTAATATCTATGCTCCAACTAATCCAAATGATAGAGAACCTGTTTGGAAAGAGATCAACTCTTGGCTAGCCTCTCAAAATTTGGACAACTGGATTATTGCTGGGGATTTTAATAACACTCCTTCCTGGGATCTGAAATTAGGGAACAAAATAAATATGACTAGATCTGAGAGACAAGCCTGGGACTCCCTCATTTCTGATAATGGCCTGATCTATATCCCCTCCTCGACTGCCAATTATACTTGGTCAAATAAGCAAAAAGATAAAGCTAGAGTATATTGTACTTTGGACAGATTCTATGTCTCCAATCCTTCCACTTCCTTCTGGGATAACAGTTTTGTCTCTAGTGATGAGGGAACTTCTATTTCTGATCATCAACCTCAATTTCTGCATACTTCTCATGTCACCAAGATCCAAAGGCAGGGTAGCACACCTTTTAAGTTTAATTCATCTCTCCTGAATAATGAGAATTTCTGCTCTCAGTTTTCTGCCTTTTATATGGATCTCTCACCGAAAATATAGATATGCATCAGGGAAATCAGTTCTATTCTAAAATCAAAGCTATCAAGTCTTGGATTAAGAAATGGTCTAAAGATAGGCATCTTCGATGAAATGGAAAAAAATCAACTTCTCATGCTCATGAAGGATATCAGATCTTTACTTCAGCTAGATCCAACAAATTTAAACCTGCAAATAGGAGAGGAGGTTTTAGAAAGGAAGATTAAAAACATTGAGGAGATGGAAGCTAAAGGATCGGCCATCAGATGTAAAATCAAATACGCCAACCACATGGATTCCGGCACTCAAAGTTCTTCTTCTCGGGTAGCTAAAAGTAGGGTGCTCGAAACTCTATAAATGTTTGAGGATGATAATGGGGAAAAATACTCTTCTCACTCGACATCTCTTCTTTCTTCGTGAGACAAATATATGGATATTTTTATGAGCAAACCTATTCCCGACATGGCCAAGGCAACCCGACTTCAAAAAATCTGGTCAACAATATCCTACCCGCTGCTCCCCGAGTTATGAATGCTACTATAAGTGACCCTCCTTCCCGAAATGAGATCCTAACTACCCTTTCTTCTTCTCTCGAAGGGAAAATCCCCAGTCCCGATGGGCTGCCACCGAGTTTTATGTCAAGTTCGGGATATTCTTAAAGATGATATTACTTCCATGGTCCATGACTTCGAATAATGATTGCCTTCGAGACTTCTATTGCCGCTGATTCATAGCTTTGATCCCAAAAGTTGATCATCCAAATAAATTTCAAGATTGGAGACCTATCTCTCTCACTAATACTTCCTATAAGCTTTGTGCCAAGATTATTGCTCTCGGAATTAATAGCTATCTTCAAAGGAACATCAGTCCCAATCAACGAAATTTTCTACCCAAGAGATACATTCTCGATAATTATGTGGCAGCCATGGAGGGTTTACATTGGAACAAAATTTCAAATCGTAATTGCATTTTACTTAAACTGGACTTCAAGAGAGCCTTTGACTCGCTCGGATGGGATTTTCTTGAATTTGCTATGGTCAAACTTGGTTTTCATCCTAAGCTCATCAATCTCATCCTTGGGCTTAATCTCGGATCCAAATCAGTCAGTGCTTATAAATGGTGTGCCCTCCGGTTTTTCTCTTTATCTTGTGGAGTTAGGCAAGGATGTCCTCTTGCTCCTTACCTTTTCTAGTTGCAAAAAATGAATTGCTTACAAAAGTCATCACCTACTACCAGGAAAATGGCTTGATTAATGGACTCAAGCTCCCCAACTTCGGATGAATATCTTACCATGCTTCAATATGTTGATGATACTTTCTCCTTCCTAGAAGCTGATTTGGCCAATATTGACTGCTTCCTTAAAGTCATACATCAATTTTCAGCTGCTTCTGGTATTTATCTTAATGTCAATAAGAGCTTAATTATTGGTGATCTTCCTCATCAGCAGGTTCTTGATATTAATGTTCTCCCTGTGGGTCAAGCCACTAAGCTTTTAGGGATGCCTCTATCTATAAATCAGAGCTTGAAAGGGCTTTGGGATCCTATCCTTCAGAGAATTAAGAAAAAGCTGAATAATTATGGGAATTATCTCACTCTAGCAGGTAGAACTATCATTGCAACACACTGACCCCGAATTTTGGTCCACAGTTGTTTTTTACTTGTACGGAAGTGTTGTTTTATGCCAAAAACAACACCAAAATGGCCCCAAAAGTCCACGTGGCCCGTTTATCCGGATTTGCACAAAGAGACAGTGGTTTTTTGGAAAAAAATCTCACGGTGGTTTTTCTGGCACTTTTTTGTTTTTTTGTCAACGTGTCCTTTTTTTCACTGTTGTTTTTACTGAACTTTTTCGATGTGTAGTTTTTTTCTTACTTGCTGTTTTTTTAAGGAGCCACGCGTTGTTTATCTTCCAAAAAACACATGTAGGTTTAAATATTAGTACACGTGAAAAACCGAAAAAAAATAGTTATTTTTTCCTTTTCAATATGTGTTGTTTTGTGATCTCCACTTGTGTTGTTTTGTTTTCTCCACTTGTAGTTTTTTAAAGTCGACATTGTTTTCCCAAAAAAGGATATGTAATTTTCAAGAAATTCATATGTATTATTTTAAAAATAATTGTTGTTTTCAAATGTTTCCAATTTTCTATATGTTGATATCTTGTCTCCATATGTAGTTTTTAAGAGGTGCCATTGTTTTCCATTATTGTTTCCTCATGAAAATATAGGTAATTTAAAAAAAAAATCTACAATGGTCTTTTTGAGAAAAAAAATTAGATATTGTTTTACACAATATGGTATGTAGTTACTAAAGTTATTTTTAAATAAAAAGATTATTATGACATATAAAAAAAAATTAAATGTTGTTTTTAATATGTCTAACCAATTATGTAATGACACGTGGCATATATTGTAAAAAAAAAAAAAAAAATCCAAATTCACTAGAATCTAGAAGGCAATATAATCATATTTTATTTTTAAACATGACATCAGCCATCATTTTATTATTCTTTCTTGTTTATTCAATTTAAGCCTATCCAAATAAGAATTGAACCCATGTTTTAGAGGCCAAATTTCAATAATTATTGTTGTGAAAAACAATCGGTTACAATCAAATTTATTATTGCAATAGAAGTTACATCGAAATTTAACAGAGTTACGAGATCAAAATTTTAACACGATGGCCCGGCCGAGTAGCGATGAGAGCTATATATGAAACCCCGAGCATATAGGAGTTCATTTAATTCTCGAGCTATCTTGAACGGCGTTTTCTATACGCCAAGAAATGAAAATGACGATATGATCAAACTTCAAATTCTTTATTAGTGCAAAAATACTTGACATAGTTCAAATATTTGGATATTTGTGTCCCGAATCAAGACAGTAAAACAAGTACAATCTAAAATATTTGTAATCAAGGCGACCTCTCGTACTCACATTTGGATATCCTTGCATATCATCGGTAGCTTGCCGAGAGAAAACTTGTTAGATTGAATTGCTTCTTGCATACCATCATCATGGGCTTAGAGGATTAGATGGTGACACTCCCCTTTACGGATCGACAAAACCCGCAACGATAAGATGATGATGGTAAGAACTTTTAGCTCACAAATCCGTAAGAATCGCTTTGTGGTTGATAAGTCGAAACCCTAAACAAAGCCAGCTTATTTGTAACTAAACAAAGAGCTTATTTGTAATCGATGGTAAGAATCCCCAGATACCGCAAAAGACGGATGCTCAATGAATTCTCTTACCTCATCCAGCCCCAAATCGCTTGTTTCCAATAATATTCCCTTTCGAAATACTGAATCCAGTGCACGGAACTAGCAGAGTATTCATGGGCTTCAAAAGCATACTCTACTCCATGTGCCGCAGGCGGAGCGCCATTGCGGATTTGGTATCGCCATAGCCAAGCGAGGCATTTTTCTCGAGGGAACAAGGAGCGGCCGAATCAATACGATGTACGCGGCCGGGAGCTACAAGGTCGCATTTCGCATCGCGGCATATGGCCTGGTCGAATCCAGGGAGGCCGCCCGATGACTGGGGGATCGGATCCGTGGTCGGATCACCACTAAAAAGGCGCAGCATGCACAAGGTGCATGCGAAAAAGCGCCATAGCCATTCAAGGCATGTTGAAAGGCGCCATAGCCATTCGAAGGTGCATGTTGGAAGGCGCCATGTTGGAAGGCGCCATAGCCATTCGAGGGAAAGGAAAAACACAAGGCGGCAGGGAGGGAAAGGAAAAACACAAGTCGCAGTGTTAATCTCAGGCAACCAATGAAATTACAAGACATGGATCGACATCTTAGCCATTGATCTCACCGCCAATCTCCACCGTCAATTCTAAGGGCCAATCAGAGAATAGGACGGAGATCAACATCTATGCCATCCATCTAAGCCATTGGTTAAACTACTGCTTGGATGCATATTTAAACTCAAAAAATACTAGGGAAATTGTTTTAAAATGTCCCATATTTCTTGATACTTATGAAAATGCCCCGGGAACGTCAAACTGGATGACGAGCAAAAGCGATGGAGACGGACGAGTTCTAGAGTATGTCCGAACGACCTTGATGCAACAAAAACGGAGGGATTACTCCATACTCCTCCAATGAATTGACATTATTAAAAACTTTATAGCTGAGAAGCGGCATCACTCGTTCATTTAACTTGTAGAGATTGTCGGAAACCTCTATGTGTTGGCATCTTTTTCAATTGAAACCGATAAATGACCAATTTCTAAGATCAAGAATTATCATCTACAATGATAATCCTCTTCAAATCTCCATTATGTTTTGATAAAATCCTTGATGCCGCCCTCTGAACAAGTGTTCTTGAACAATCTGCAGAAAATAAATTCACAAGGATCAACTACGATATTGCAAAAAGATCCGTGTTTAACCGCTTCCGCAACGGTGAACAAGATAATTTCATAAATGTTTATCATATTTTGCAGAAATTGGTGCAGGTCAGGCCTATTCCACATTACAAACTTCACTTTGGAACTGAATCATATGAATTAATATGGAAGTCGAATAATAACAAATGAAGCTCGTGCACATTTATTTCCTGAAGGCATAAAATGCAAATTTGACCTAGTGTGGAAGTAGACAATCATTAGTCGTTTTGAACATGATCTTGCATAGTATATCACTTAGAGGGACGGTGTTGACGCCAGAAGACAGACCCTTAACACCTTCTGGAAAGTAGTTTGTCTCAAATGTCCTCTCCATATGGTCCTGGCAACGAATGAGCATCTCCCGCAATCCATAAATTGGCTCTTCTAATAGACTCAGAACATCGACTTAGGTGGCATGTTGGAGCCTAGGTGGCATGTTTGAGCCACCTAGGCATGTTGGAGCCTTGGTGGTACGTTGGAGCCTAGGTGGCATGTTGGAGCCTAGGTGGCATGCTTGAGCCTAGGTGGCATGTTGGAGCCCAGCGTGGCATGTTTGAGGACGCTTGGCATCTTTGTTGGCATGGAGGAGCCTTGGTGGCATGTTGGAGCCCTTGTGGCATGTTTGAGCCACCTTGGAATGTTTGAGCCAACTAGCTAGCATGTTGGAACCCATGTGGCATGTTTGGGCCACCTTGGCACGTTAGAGCCTAGGTGGCATGTTGGAGCCAACGTGGCATGTTTGAGCCACCTTGGCATATTTGGGCCTAGGTGGCATGTTGGAGCCTAGGTGGCAGGTTGGAGACTATGTGGCATGTTGGAGCCTAGGTGGCATGTTCGAGACTATGTGGCATGTTGGAAACTAGGTGGCATGTTTGACCACCTTGGCATGTTTTAGCCTAGGTGGCATGTTGGAGCCCACAGGGCATGTTTGAGCATGTTGGAACCTAGGTGGCATATTTGAGCCACCTTGGCATGTTTTAGCCTAGGTGGCATGTTGGAGCCTACGTTGGCATGTTTGAGCCACCTTGGCATGTTTTAGCCTAGGTGGCATGTTGGAGTCTAGGTGGCATGTTGGAGCCTAGGTGGCATGTTGGAGTCTAGGTGGCGTGTTTGAGCAATCTTGGGATGTTTGAGCCACCTTGACATGTTGGAGCCTAGGTGGCATGTTGGAGCCAACGTGGCATGTTTGAGCCACCTTGGCATATTTGGGCCTAGGTGGCATGTTGGAGCCTAGATGGCACGTTGGACACTATGTGGCATGTTGGAGCCCTAGGTGGCATGTTCGAGACTATGTGGCATGTTGGAGACTAGGTGGCATGTTGGCGCTTAGGTGGCCTTGGGATGTTTGAGCCTAGGTGGAGTCTTTGGGGCCCAGCGTGGCATGTTTGAGCCACCTTGGCATGTTCGATGGCATGTTGGAACCCGTGTGGCATATTGGAGCCATCTTGGCATGTTTGAGCCACCTTGGCATGTTGGATCCTAGGTGGCATGTTGGAGCCCACGGGCATGTTTGAGCCACAATGGAATGTTTAAGGCTAGGTGGCATATTGGAGACTAGGTGGCATGTTGGAGACTAGGTGGCATGTGTGAGCCTAGGTGGCATGTTTGAGCCTAGGTGGCATGTTGGAGCCACATGTTTGAGCCACGTTGGCATGTTAGGTGGCATGTTGAAGCCCATGTGGCACTCCAAGTGGTGACATGGCATGCCAAGAAAGCAAGGCCAAGTTTTGACTAGGCCAAAAATGAAAAGATGCCCATCTCTGGTCTTTTTATTGGGTGACGTTGGCAAATTTTGGATGACATGGCTAGATGGTGGTGACATGGACATGATGACTAGGACTCTATGCAAGAAATATGATAACCTTTGAACTGGAAGGTTTTAGGGCTCCGATCTTAAAGCGCCAACGCCCTCCCACTACCTCATGACATTGTGCAAGATCCTGGTCCAATCTGGCTAGGGTATGGCCTCCAAAATGCAAACCCTGTGCCTTGCCAGGTTATTGTAGGGTTTACGTTATGGAGGCCAAAACGTGGTCAGTTGCACTTGGGATTTGGTGTACCTTTTTTGAACATGCATGCAGAGCCATGGCAACTGAAATAACAGACTTTGGATCTATTGGCGATCCCGAATCATTTCAGAAAAATTTGCTACTACAAAATGTGTTCTTGACTTCTAATTGCGACATTGGGAGGAGGATAAATCCAAACCCCATTTAAATGGGGTTTCTATTGCTTCTTGTTTTCAATCAAGCTGCGACTTCTCGACCATGCCTCAAGTGCAACTGAATAAAACTCGACCTCCATAACGTAAACCCTACAATAACCTAGCAAGCGCCACGGGGTTTTACGTTTTGGAGGCCAAAACGTAGTCGACTTCTTTGATAACTAGGTGGACCATTTCTAAACATGCATGGGGAGCCATGAGAACTGAAATAACAGAGTTTCGATCTATTGGCGAACCCGAGTGATCCCAAACAATTTTGCTACTGCATAAGGTGCTCTAGACTTTTAATTGCAAAACTAGGAGGAGATTAAATCCAAACCCCATTGTGGCAGTTTCTACTGCCTCGTGTTTTCAAACGCAGCTGCTCGACCATGTCCCAAGTGCAACGGACCAAAGCCCGACCTCCATAACGTAAACCCTACAATAACCTGGCAAGGCACAGGGTTTATGTTTTGGAGGTCATACCCTAGTCAGATTGGACCAGGATCTTGCACAATGTCATGAGGTAGTGGGAGGGCGTTGACGCCAGAAGACGGAGCCCTAAAACCTTCCAGAAGCAGTTCGACCCAAAGGTCCTCTCTGGAAGGTCCCTGGCCACGAACGGACAACTCTCCCACCCCGGAACTGTGATCTGACTCTGCCAACGGATTTGAAACATCGACATTACCCTGGAGACCAAGTTTCGTGGGCAGAAGACCACCCCTGCTCCAGGAAGCGCCAAAGTAGCTCATGTCCAACATGTTCGTAGTGAATTGGCCTTAGCGGAGGGTGCAGAATACTGCCATGTAGAGGGTTCGTGTTTCTTTTGCTGCAAAAAATGACCGTGTAACTTGGTCCCTGGGGTAATTTCGTTGTTTCGGACGACATGGCGAAGTCAAATCTCCATTCCGGAGCCTTTGTATTGCCCGAACGACAAAACACTTGGGTTTCTACACGGTCGACTGCAGGACACTTTGCGGTTTGATATGTTCTCCCGGACAGATCTTGAATTTTTTTGAACCTGCTCGAAGCAAGTTACTTGAAGCGTGGATTCAAATCAGCGGTCGGATAGGGGAAACCGGTTCCGGAAGGGAGGCATTGGCATTTGCCCTCCCGGAGGAGCACCGGGAGGAAAGCTCGCCTCGGTAAATCCAAACCATATTTCGCCGGGTTTCTATTGCTTCTTGTTTTCAACTGCAGCTTCTTGACCATGTCTCAAGTGCAACTGAATAAAACTCGACCTCCATAACGTAAACCCTACAATAACCTGGCAAGGCACAGGGTTTACGTTTTGGAGGCCATACCCTAGTCAGATTGGACCAGGATCTTGCACAATATCATGAGCTAGTGGGAGGGCATTGAAGCCATAAGACGGAGCCCTAAAACCTTCCGTAGCGGATTCGACCCAAAGGTCCTCTCCGAAGGTCCCCGCCACGGACGGGCAACTCTCCCACCGGAACCGTGATCTGACTCGCCAACGGACTCGAAACATCGACATTACCACGAGACCAAGTTTCGCGGGGTAGAAGACCACCCCCTGCTCTAGGAAGCGCCAAAGTAGCTCATGTCCAACACGTTCAGTAGTGAATTGGCCTTAGCGGAGGGTGCGAGAATCGCCATGTAGAGGGTTCGTGTTTCTTTTTGCTGCAAAAATGACCGTGTAACTTGGTCCCCGGGTAATTTCATTGCTTTGATGACATGGCGAAGTCAAATCTCCATTCCGAGCCTTTGTAACTGCCCGAATGACAAAACACTTGGGTTTCTACATTGCAGGGGGGACGCTGGCGGTTTGATATGTTCTCCTGACAGATCTTGAATTTTTTGAACCTGCTTTCGAAGCAAGTTACTTGAAGCGTGGATTCAACGGTCCGGATAGGGGAACCGGGTCCGGGAAGGGAGGCATTGGCATTTGCCCTCCGGGAGCACTGTAGGAAAGCACACCTCGGTAAATCCAAACCCCATTTAAAATCGGTTTCTATTGCTTCTTGTTTTCAATCTGCGACTTCTCGACCATGTCTCAAGTGCAATCCGAATAAAACTTCGACCTCCATAACGTAAACCCTACAATAACACGGCAAGGCACAGGGTTTACGTTTTGGAGGCCATACCCTAGTCAGATTGGACCAGGATCTTGCACAATGTCATGAGGTAGTGGGAGGGCATTGAAGCCAGAAGACAGAGCCCTAAAACCTTCCAAGCGCCTCGACCCAAAGGTCCTCTCGGAAGGTCCCTCGCCACGACGCGGGCAACTCTCCCACCCCTAACCGTGATCCTGACTACCAACGGACTCGAAACATCGACATTACCTTGGAGACCAAGTTTACGTGGGTAGAAGACCACCCCTGCTCTAGGAAGCGCCAAAGCAGCTCATGTCCAACACGTTCGTAGTGAATTGGCCTTAGCGGAGGGTGCGTAATAGGGTTCGTGTTTCTTTGTGCAAAAAATGACCGTGTAACTTGGTCCCCAGGGTAATTTCGTTCTTTTGGACGACATGGCGAAGTCAAATCTCCATTCCGAGCCTTTGTATTGCCCGAACGACAAAACACTTGGGTTTCTACACGATTCATTGACGGACACTTTGCGGTTTGATATGTTCTCCTGACAGATCTTGAATTTTTTTTTTGAACTCGCTTTCGAAGCAAGTTACTTGAAGCGTGGATTCAATCGGTCGGATAGGGAAACCAGTTTAGGGAAGGGAGGCATTGGCATTTGCCCTCCGGAGGAGCACCGGTAGGAAAGCCCCGCTCGGTAAATCCAAACCTCATTTTGTCAGTTTCTATTGCTTCTTGTTTTCAACTGCAGCTTCTCGACCATGTCTCAAGTGCAACTGAATAAAACTCGACCTCCATAACGTAAACCCTACAATAACCTGACAAGGCACAGGGTTTACGTTTTGGAGGCCATACCCTAGTCAGATTGGACCAAGATCTTGCACAATGTCATGAGGTAGTGGGAGGGCGTTGACGCCAGAAGACGGAGCCCTAAAACCTTCCAGAAGCAGTTCGACCCAAAAGTCCTCTCTGGAAGGTCCCCTCGGCCCGCGGACGGGCAACTCTCCCACCCCGGAACTGTGATCTGACTCTGCCAACGGACTCGAAACATCGACATTACCTTGGAGACCATGTTTTGTGGGCAGAAGACCACCCCTGCTCCATCTCCTCGACAACCTTTCTGAGATCCATCTCCAGGGGTCTGGCCTCTCTCCCTCTGGTGAGAAAGCTGCGCAAAGTCCTGGCCTGGTTCGAGTTGGGGAAGTATGTCAGCGCATTAAGTTCTTCAGATCCCTCTATTCTATTCCTTGCCAAACTCCTCTACCAAAAATTTCAAAGGTTATCATATTTCTTGCATAAAGTCCTAGTCATCATGTCCTCATGGCATCGGGAGACAGAGCCAAATTTCGGTCTGAGATACCTTTCTTGAGACTCCTTCACAAGCCCCTTTCCAAAGAAGGGGAGTCTAGAAAAGCATGCTCTTTGCGGGGATTTGACCCCATCTCCTGCATGGTCCCCGAGCATACATACGTAGAACTCCATGCAAAGTTTCGGATGTGTTAGTCTCCGCTTGGACGCCGAGAGATGTAAACCCTACCAAACCCTAGGGTTTGGTAGGATTTACATTCGGGGATGCTCCTCTAATCAAGAGGGCCGTGGAACTTGTCCCCTAGGGTAATTTCGGCATTCCAGATGACATGGAGAGGTCGGATCGCCAATCCGGGGCCTCCTCCATGCCCCAAAATAAAAAACGCGTGGTCTAAACCACTCGGGGCCAATCTGTGGCCATCCCAATCAAAAATCGAGGGTCTAAAGCTCACCCGAAATACCGGGGATTTTCCTCAGACGCGGGGGCCACTTGGCAAGCCAGCTGGTTGAAAACCATGATTTTTCCCCGCCCCATGCATTAATCATGAATTTCCGGATCATAAACACAAAGAAAAGCACAGATAAAAATCCGGGTCTCGAAAAAAGGTGAAATCTTGGCAGGATGTGCAGCATGACGCTGCACACGCAAGAGAAAATGCACTGGCAATAGAAGCACAAGCAGAGGCATGAGACGAGCTTCCGAGCCAACCCCCTTCCGGAGGCCACCGGCCGGTGAACGCCCCATCTTGGGCAAGGGAGCTAGCTTTGCTTCTCCGTGGTCACATGTATACCACCTAGCAGTCCTAGTGCTGCTATTCTCACTTCAATCTTCTACCAGGGCCTCAGGGTGACCCCAAGTATCTTGTTCTCGCAGGCTAGTCCAAGCTGGGGGCTGAGGACGGGCTGGACCCCCACTCCAGGCGGTGAACCGGCTCGCCAATGGACCCGGAACATCCCCATTACCTAGGAGACCAAGTTTTGTGGGCAGAAGACCACCCCCTCTCCAAGAAACGCCAAAGTAGGTCGTTTACTACACACTTGTAGTCAATTGGCATGGAGGTGGATGCCGAATACCTCCTAGTGGGGGGTAAGTGATTGATCCCCTGGGAAAACTGGTAGTGGAACTTGTCCTCTAGGGTAATTTCGGCGTTCCAGACGATGTGGAGAGGTCGGATCGCCAATCCGGGGCCTCCTCCATGCCCCAAAATCGAAAACGTGGTCTAAACCCTGTCAAGGCCAACGGTGGCCATCCCAATCAAAAATCGAGGGTCTAAAGCTCACCCGGAAATACCGGGATTTTTCAGACGCTTTGGGGCCACTTGGCAAGCCAGCTGGCTGAAAACCATGATTTTCCCGCCCCATGTATTAATTATGAATTTCCGGAGCATAAACACAAAGAAAAGCACGTATAAAAATTCGGTCTAGAAAAAGGTGAAATCTTGGCAGGATGTGCAGCATGACGCTGCACACGCAAGAGAAAATGCACCGGCAATAGAAGCACAAGCAGAGGCATGAGACGAGCTTCCGAGCCAACCCCCTTCCGGAGACCACCGGGTCGGTAACGTCCTACTAGGTAGTGGAGCTAGCTTTGCTTCTCCGTGGTCACATGTATACCACCTAGCAGTCCTAGTGCTGCTATTCTCACTTCAATCTTCTACCGTGGGCCTCTGTGGGTGAACCCAAGTATCTTGTTCTCGCAGCTAGTCCAAGCCGGGGCCGAGGACTGGGCCGGACCCCCACTCCGGAACCGAGAACTGCCCGCCAATGGACCCTAACATCCCCATTACCTAGGGACCAAGTTTCGGTAGGCGTAAGACCACCCCCTCCAAGAAACGCCAAAGTAGGTCGTTTACTACACACTTGTAGTCAATTGGCATGGAGGTGGATGTTGAATACCTCCTAGTGAGGGGTAAGTGATTGATCCCATGGGAAAATTCGCCGTGGAACTTGTCCCCTAGGGTAATTTCGCCGTTCCGGACGACGCGGCAAGGTCGGATCGCCAATCCGGGGCCTCATCCATGCCCCAAAATCGAAAACGTGGTCTAAACCTTGTCAGGGCCAACGGCGGCCATCCCAATCAAAAATCGAGGGTCTAAAACTCATCCGGAAATACCGGGGATTTTCCTATACTCTCGGGGCCACTTGGCAAGTCAGCTGGCTGAAAACCAGGATTTTTCCCCGCCCATGCATTAATTATGAATTTCCTGAGCATAAACACAAAGAAAAGCCTGATAAAAATCCGGGTCTCAAAAAAGGTGAAATCTTGGCGGGATGTGCAAGATGACGCTTTGCATACGCAAGAGAAAAATGCACCAGCATATATACCTTCGGAGACTCCCTTCACAAGAAAGGGGCCGCCGGTCAGTGCACCGCCTCTACCAAGGTCCATGTCACCATCATCTAGCCATGTCACCTAAAATTTGCCAACATCACCCAATGAAAAGACCAAAGATGGACATCTTTGGTTTTTTGGCCTAGTCAAAACTTGACCTTGCTTACTTGGCATGCCATGTCACCACTTGGGGTGCCTAGGTGGCATGCTTGAGACTAGGTGGCATGCCTGAGCCACCTTGGCATGTTGGAGCCTAGATGGCATGTTGGAGCCTGCATGGCATGTTGGAGCCACCTTGGCATGTTTGAGCCTAGGTGGCATGTTTGAGCCACCTTGGCATGTTGGAGCCCACGTGGCATTATGGAGTCCACGTGGCATGTTTGAGCCACCTTGGCATGTTGGAGCCTAGGTGGCATGTTTGAGCCCACCTTGGCATGTTTGAGCCACCTGGCATGTTTGAGCCTGGGTGGCATGTTGGAGCCTAGATGGCATGTTTGAGCCACCTAGGAATGTTGGAGCCTAGGTGTCATGTTGGAGCCCACGTGGCATATTTGAGCCACCTTGGCAAGTTGGAGCATAGGTGGTATGTTGGAGCCAGCGTGGCATGTTTGAGCACGTTGGAGCCTAGGTGGCATGTTTGAGCCATTTTGTCATGTTTGCGACCCTAGGGTGGCATGTTTGAGCCACCTTGGCATGTTTGAGCCCTAGGTGGCATGTTGGAGCCACCTTGGCATGTGGGAACCACCTTGGCATGTTTGAGCCTAGGTGGCATGTTTGAGCCACCTTGGCATGTTGGAGCCCACGTGGCATGTTTGAGCCACCTTGGCATGTTTGAGCACGTTGGAGCCTGGGTGGCATGTTTGAGCCACCTTGGCATGTTGGAGCCACCTTGGCATGTTAGAGCCTAGGTGGCATGTTGGAGACCACGTGGCATGTTTGAGCCACCTTGCCGTATTAGAGCCTAGGTGGCATGTTGGAGCCCATGTGGCATGCTTGAGCCACCTTGGCATGTTGGAGCCCACGTGGCATATTTGAGCCACCTTGGCAGGTTGGACATAGGTGGCATGTTAGAGCCCCGGCGTGGCATGTTTGAGCATGTTGGAGCCCTGGTGGCATGTTGGAGCCACCTTGGCACGTGGCATGTTGGACCCACGTGGCATGTTTGAGCCTAGGTGGCATGTTAGAGCCACGGTGGCATGTTGGAGCCTAGGTGGCATGTTTGAGCCAACTTGGCATATTTAAGCCTAGGTGGCATGTTGTGAGCCACCTTGGCATGTTGGAGCCTAGGTGGCATGGTGGAGCCCATGTGGCATGTTTGAGCCACCTTGGCATGTTTGAGCCTAGGTGGCATGTTGGAGCCTAGGTGGCATGTTTGAGCCCACCTTGGCATGTTTGAGCCACCTGGCATGTTTGAGCCTAGGTGGCATGTTGGGGAGCCTAGGTGGCATGTTTGAGCCACCTTGGCATGTTTGAGCCTAGGTGGCATGTTGGAGCCACCTTGGCATGTTGGAGCCTAAGTGAGCCTGCATGGCATGTTTGAGCCTATGTGGCATGTTTGAGCCACCTAGGAATGTTGGAGCCTAGGTGGCATGTTGGAGCCAACGTGGCATATTTGAGCCACCTTGGCAAGTTGGAGCATAGGTGGCATGTTGGAGCCCTGCGTGGCATGTTTGAGCAACGTTGGAGCCTAGGTGGCATGTTTGAGCCATTTTGTCATGTTTGAGCCTAGGTGGCATGTTGGAGCCACCTTGGCATGTTTGAGCCTAGGTGGCATGTTAGAGCCACCTTGGCATGTTGGTGCCCAATGTTATGCAAAAATAGGTGTTAAGTAATTGAAGTAGTTGAAGTAACTTGTGTTTACATGGAATACTAGTATAAGAACATGTGATCGCACGCGTGCATCACATGTAGCAAATCAAGTACTCTGTCCTACCAATATAAAGACCCGTGATATGGAAGGATAGGACATGTAGAGAATCAAGTACTCTTTCCTACTTCTATAAAGACATGTGAGAATAGAAGTATTACACATGTCGTAATTCATGTATTCTTTCCTACAATGCCTTAGCAAATAAAGTACTATGTCCTACTACTATAAAGACATGTGACATGGAAGCATATGACATGTAGAGAATCAAGAAAGACATGTGACAATAGAAGTATTACACATGTCGTAATTCATGTATTCTTTCCTACAATGCCTTAGCAAATAAAGTACTCTGTCCTACTACTATAAAGACATGT
This sequence comes from Isoetes taiwanensis, assembly GCA_021234155.1. Classification (NCBI taxonomy): domain Eukaryota; kingdom Viridiplantae; phylum Streptophyta; class Lycopodiopsida; order Isoetales; family Isoetaceae; genus Isoetes; species Isoetes taiwanensis. The sequence goes on along the minus strand of JAJEKV010000035.1, from coordinate 636,303 downwards.
GAATGGAAGTATAGGACATGTAGAGAATCAAATATTCTTTCCTACATCTATAAAGACATGTGACAATAGAATTATTAGACATGTAGAAATTCAAGTACTCTTTCCTACAGTGGATTGTATTATAAAATGACATGTCACAATAGAAGAAACTACAAAACAACAGTGGATGTTTTAGTCCACTGAAAAAAGAACACCATTATCGAACAAAACTATACCTTCACAAATCCACATGTAGGATTCTTTGAAAACAGGACATGTAGACCTACCAAAACTGATGTTTTCAACAGTGGACCAAAAACCGGGGTGAGTGTGCAAATTCGGTTCTTGCTAGCTCTCATGTCTACTTCTCAGCTGCTCTAATTGCTCCTAAGTACATTTATCTTGAGCTCCAAAAATCATCGAAAACTTTATTTGGAAAGGCAGTCATTTGGTCAATTGGAGCTCTATCTGCAAGACTAAATTAGCAGGTGGTCTTGGCTGTAAGGACCTTTTTCTTCAAGCTCAATCTCTTGCAGGTAAATTTGTTTGGAAAGCCATTTATGGTAGCCAATCTCCCCGCTCATAAGTTCATCGAATCTTGGATCAATCTTAGTCATCCTTCCGTCACCCATCTGTTCATCATCTGTTTGCCAAATTCAGCCTTTACTCATCCGAATCTGCTCCTAATATCTCTCCTTTGATGAATAATCTGATTAAGGCTTGAATTCTATTTCCCCCACTTTCAATTCATTTCATCGATCATTTGCACTCCTGATATGCCTATTTTACGGAATCCTATCTTTCTTAATCATAATTCCAATGTTACGGCAATCAAACACCCCGAGGATTTGCAAGAAATGGCATGATCTTTGGTCTGTTCTACATTAAAGATCTTTTCAATGGTGATAGGCTGATTTCTTGGACTGCTCTTAAAATATATCATCGGGTACATCTTCCTCGACAGAAAGTATATCTCCTTATCAAGCCTTATTTGGCAAATCTTTCTCCTAACTCGGAAAAGGTGATTGGTCTCTCAATGGCAAGTTTGATTATAAAGTGAGAGATACTTATAAGTGCCTTTCCCATGATCCTACTAATATTAAGGCAATGACCAAATGGGGTATCAATCTTACTCAGCTAAGAGATCTCTTCAAGAATGTCTGGGACTCTTCTTCGCCTCCCAAAATTTCCCTATCAGATATGGCTTATTGCTAATGGCGGTTTAAGTAACTTACAATCCCTTTCCAAAAATATCCTAATATCATGCCGATCGCCCTTTGGGATGCAATGATATTGAAGATATGTGTCACATCTTTAGCTGCACCAAACCGGAATAGTTTTTGGAATTGGTTTGCTTTGGAAAATTTGGTATTCATTATGATGGAAATTTGCTTTCCTTGATCCAAAATGGTGACACTTTTAATAATCTTGTTGTTTTCATTGCCCTTTGGAATATTTGGAAGGCTAGGAATCGTGTGTTACATGGGAAAAATAGACCTTGATTTTACGGATCAAAATGAACTTCCAATTTGACTTTGAAACTATTGCTCTTGCTCATAAGAATAAAGTTGGAACTAATCATGACAGAAATGGGAGCTTCATGGAGCTTCTGAGGGGATTTTATAATTTATTTGCTTCCAATTTAAACATTGTAGATTCTAATGTTTTCTTTTCGATGAAACTAGAATATCTTGACTTCCTGCGTGGAGAGGGGAGCAAGAAAATTCGATGACAACTCGCCATTCACCCAAAGACCAAAGGATTCAAATATGAAAAATGATATTGCAACATCTATGGAGTCGTTTCTTATGAAAAAGGGGACGCATGAGATATCTGAAGGAAAGTGAAGACCTTTGGGCATCTACCTTTTTCGGAAGTGGTTCGGGATCCACCGCCTTTGGGCTTTCTTGGCCAATCATCACTTCATTCTCACCGAAAGGCGGTGACAAGATACAAAACCATGTACTACAATCATAAACTCATTGCTGATCCAGATGGCTCCTTGCTGATATTACTGGAGGACAAAGATAAATTCAGCTCTTTTTACTCCAATAATTGGGGCCCAAACCAATACTTTTTGGATCGATTGACCCTATCAATGCATACTTCAATGATTGCTTCTTCACCGATCACGGAATCCCTCTTCCATAGCCATCCGTTAATCACACCCTTGCTCTTATCTAATCTTGATCTATTTATGTTTCTCGAAGGATTGCCTTTTGCGTGGTTTTGCAGCTCAAGCTCAAAGTGGCCTCCCTCATCAACCAATTCAGATCTCTTGGACCTATTCACACCGAGGATCATTTTGTTCTTGGGGCTTATTAGCATTTGCCACCTCTCTTGCTGAATTTCCGGTTAGGCTTTGTTATTCTTGAGCTCATATTCATAGTATGATGCTCTCAAGTGTTCACATTACTTTTCATGTGTCGCCTTTATAAAGCACGTACATGCTATGTGTACCTAGATTTTATAATTAATGGTAAACCGACTCTTGCTATAAAAAAAAAAAAAAAAAAAAAAGAGTTACACCCTTGTGTACTTACCAAGACTCCATCTTTCTTCGCACCGAGTTAGGATTGTGCCTCCGGCTGGCATCGTCCCATCCGGAAAACCAATGAGATGAGACACTAGTGTGTACATCCTTATATTAACTTTGCACTGCAAGGTTTGGGTCTTCAAAACTTTCCAGTGTGACTCCACGTAGTTTGTTGTGTCGACGTTGGCATGGTTGAACATCCGTTTGTGTCTCTGCCATTTACCATCCCACGTCGCCCCATTCAACCAGTTGTGATTCAAGTACCTACATCGCACAACACTTTGTTTGGCCCAGAGTTAGGATGATACCCAGTCCGTACTCGAGGCTTTCCCAGTCCGTACCCAAACTCCCGCCTACGAGGTGCAATGTGGAGAGATTAAATGATAAAATATTTACGGTGCATATCCAGAGTGACAAAGTTGAGTGAGAACACCAAATTCATTACTGTTCCAAAAACTAAGCATTCTCATGAATCTACAACATCATTGTTCCATGGTAAAAGAATTTTCAGTGGAGCTTACCGAAAGTATTCTCTCGGTAGGCCAATTTACCACACATCCTCTGCGCCATAGTGAAGCTGATGCGGACTCTCTCTCAACTGGGCTTACTGTCATACGTATTTGTGGTCCCCGTGCTCTTGCCACGTCCCACGCAGCACGGGTCATACCAATACTTCTAAGCTCTAGTGCGACAGCCGCAAGGAGTTCAGGATGCACGGGCATGGACCAATCCTCCGCATTGGTGAAAGGATCATGGCCAGTGTGTTCGGTGCTAACGTATATCCGTGCACCATTTCCATTATCTTTCACTGTCCGCAAACGAAACAAGCATCCTCTGCGGTGGGACCGTCTGATTTGCCTATCCACCCGGGTCCCTCTCCTGCGTGGCTGCCTCCATCGGTGGCACGCATAGTCATCCACAATCTCACCCATCGCAACCCTGACACGTTGATGTCCATGGACCAAACGGACACGATGAGTGGTTTGAAGCTCAATCACCCTTTGCTCGAGGCGGTCCACGGTGGTCTCCTCCGCGTAGTTGAAGTCGCTATCCTTCATGGTGCGACCACTCTTGCACGTGCACACTTCCATGCATGCAGTTATGTATTCCTGTGGGATGCCATGGCGCCGCAGACCGATTTCCCATTCCTCTGAAATCTTTTCAAACGTGGCAGTGGGGGACCGATGGGTGCTTCCAATCAAGTGGCCCATGGCAACTAGCTGGCTCCAAAACTCCACGTAAGGGACTAACTTATGAGGCCCTTAGCTTTGCGCCTGTACAACCAACCGTTGGAGTCGCTGGCCAATCGCCAAACTCCTCGCAATATGCAGCCCATCGGTACATCAACCCGACATGGTGCTCTATGGGTGGCCTCCCCTTCTGCGAGGCCGGGGCAAGCGGGGATCAGCGGACTTATTTCTGACGGGTGGGGAACATAGTGTTGCTTTGTAGGCACTGACCTCATCAACCCATACGAACTTCGTTGAGGGCATAGCCACCCCGAGGGGCAACACGGAGCCATTGAACCGGGGTAGAGACCGCCGCCACGTACAAAGCGGTTCTTGGGAATTTTGGGTACGGAGTAACTTGTGGAGCAACGACGGTAGGGTTCCACCCATCGCCTACATTATCCCCCGTCCTCCTCCGACATTGTGTCATCCTCCGGTGTCATGAAGGTCATACTCACTATCATTTTCATCGACATCTCAATCGACCGAAGTCGCCGCGACTACCTCTGCCATTCTCCTGCACTCTACTTGGAAGACAAATACAAACTACTGCAACAAAGTGCACCTGCTCTAGCAACTGCGCCTGCTCCTTCACCGATGATCTCGAATAGATATCTGAGGTACAGCTGAACATGAACACAAGCCTGAGTACAAACCTATAGATGCATTGGGGTCTTGATAAAACACGAATAAATCACAAAGCAACGCATTATACTACTTGTTTCCCATTCATAAAAAATATTATACATTGTTTTTGTCCATCCTGAGGACGTGACAATTTGATGCAACGACTTGCATCATTATCTGCACATCCAACATCGTTTCATCTTTATTTGGCTCCGGTGAGCCATTCTACCGATCGTTCCCCCAGGGAACGCCGGGACGCAAAGCAATCAGAAGCTCCTTCCACTCATCCTTTGCAACGACGGTGAAAGGAGCGGGAGGAGTAGGGGATTGTTTGTCCCTTAGAGGAGGAGAAGGAGGAAGGGGATTACCGGAGATGTCCCTAGGAGGAAGAGGAGGAGGAGCATTACTGCTAGAAGGGACACATCGTGCGAAGACGGTCTTCAACTGGCGGACCATTGTAACAAAACGGCCAAGAAGAATGGCAACAGTTTTCCACAGAAATTGACAATATCAAGCAATTTCCCTGCCATTGTTAGAATAAAACATTTTAACAAAATATGGACCGAGAACAAGAAAAAACGCCCACCAAGTTTATAATAGAAACTCACTTCAGCGAATAGAAACTCCTTGATGCGGAGATTGGCTTCAAAATCAAGCCAACTTCACGACTTCACAATGGTCGACTTCACAATGGTCGAGTTCACGACTTCACAATGCTCGACTTCACAATGGTTCACATGGGTCGACTTAACAGCATATATATACTCGAGATTTTGCAATCCTGGCACTACGGCAAAAATATCCTTTCTTAGATTTGGGTGCACCGAAAGTGTCGAAAGTGTGCACCGAAAGTGTCCAAAGTGGCCCTGGATTCGCCCTGCCATCGGGTACCGCCCTGCCGTACGGGCCTGCCACCCAGGATTCGCCTGGGCGAACCCGGTAGGGTGGCCCAACCACCTCCTGACGCTTCCCCGGCAAATAGCTGCCGCATAAGATTCGCCTCGGGCGAACCCGCAGGGGTGGCTGCACCAATCGACGCACTCCCCGACGCTTCCCCTCGGTACAAGCCGCCGTATGGGCTCGCTAATTCGTGATCTCGCCTGGCTAACCCGGGTGAGGGTGGGCCAGCACCCATCGACGCTTCCCGCCAACGCCGCAGACGCATCCGTTAGGGTTCGCCTGGCGAACCCAAGAGCAATGCTGCTGCTCTGGCCGCCATAGCCACGTTTTCGCCAGCGATGGGGGACCGCCTCGAGCGAATCCGGCTGTCACCGGGTTAATTCTCGTGGTTCGCTAGTTTAACCTGGGCTTGATTTCAACTTCGCCGGGCCATTCGGCACCGGCAGTTTATGCTACAAAGGACTTGCATAAATAGGCTGATCAAGCTATTTCAGACATATATCGGCGGTCTGCTACAATTGAGTGCCAACTGGGGATTGGAATAATATCCAAAATTTGGAGTCCTGGAAATTACAGATCGATTTACTCCGACGGCCCCTGGGGTCCTTGCATTGCTTACCCAGTTTGTCAGATGTGTAAGATCACTGTTATTGTACTTCATTTCTGATAACAGAATATGGAAACTGATGGAACCATTTTGTAATAAGATAGGCATTATCTGACCAGTATAGCGGCACATGTTTTGACCTTTGTCGTTGAAGATGGCACCGCTGCAAATTCGGATGCTCAACCAAGCAGAGTTTCATTATATCTGACTATATCTTTCTATATATAAGATTACTAGTTTTTGGAATTATATACGCGTTTTGCTTTCTTTTTCCTTCAAAAACACCATTCCATTTTCGTCTTTGCTTCGAGCTTTGGCTACGGCCGGGGGAGGCCGTAACAAGGGTTTTTGTTGGCTAAGCCTTTGAACGGATTATGAATGCGGGCTATGGTGAGAACATGGCAATATTGCAAGCTGCAGAGGTTGCATAATCAAGTATTTTTTGTTCTGGGATATTTTTTATTTTTAGTGCCCTTCTGCTCTGAGAAGCTTCCATTTTTTAAACCCTATCCATTTCCTTTATCGTAGCCTTCTAGAGCTAATACTGCATCCTTACAAATCCTTACTATAATGCACCAGCCCATTTGTAAAAACTAGCATCAGATCACGAAAAATAAAGTTAATTCCTTGAGTAGCACCCTTCTTCGAGCTTTGATCCGCACCAGCTAGATCAATTTTTTTTTTATCGAGATGTCATATGCATTGCACTTTCCACGATTATGCTTGAATAGAGATGAAAATTTGTGGGCATTGATGGTCCGAGGCATTTTAGGAGAGGCTAAAATTTGTCTTGAATCTTAGGTCTTCTACTTCGCTTGCTCATGAAGGATAAATTGTCTCCTGACCGCCCTCTTTACAATCTGCAGATTTTTCCTCAAATCCCCGATTAGTTGCAATATCAATACTGCTATTGATTTGTTGCACAGATGGAGGCAAGATTGTGTTAAAGGCATGGAGTATATTTCCATCACCATACTAATCGGAAAAGTCTTTTGGAATGTTGATTTGGCACTGGATTATAAGAAGTTTCTCACCTATAACTTAGTTGCGTACTTAACTTATATGAAAGACTTATTAAGAAATATAATGTGAGAAAAGTAAAATAGAAATGATTTAAGCAAAGGAACTCCAGATGAGGACATAGGAAAGGCAACCATGGCTCAACAACAGTTCCATAAAACAGTAAGTGACAATTAAATTGTAGAAAATAACATTACATGGAATGAGATTATGTCCTGAACTATATAGGCCATGTTGCAGTAATAAAATAAAATAAAAAAACTAGATTTAATGAGCTAAAGTTGCTAAGATATATAGCAAGGCTCAATCGAGACCAAATGTTCCAGTGTAAAAATAACTAGTTAGGACATCAAGGGCGATATGAAAAAAAGTTCAAACTACAGAAAATAGAGATAACAAGAGAAATGTCAAGAACAAGCAAAAAAGGGAATTATAATTTAACAGGGCAGAGATTAAGATCAAAGAAACCACAAGCTACAAAAGAACCTGAGTGGAAGCGTTGGTAGGATTAGAGGCTCCAATTTGTGCAGCTGCAGGTAACGAATAATCTATAATATGATCATCTGAAGCAATGACAATGGGAGATTCTTCAGTGGAAACCATATGTTTAAGAGTAGACCCTTGGGCGATCTGGATGGAACTACCTTCACCCTCTAGATTAGGCACTCTTTTGGCTGTAGGAATGGCCTTAGCCTTAGCTGGCTTATGGAAATCAAACATGTTGCTTTGTCTTTTGACACAGCAGGAAAGCCCACTAAATGGGCTTTCCTATAACGTGGAAACAAGGGACGTTCAATTCTTGAAGCCAGAATATAAGTAAACATCAGCCAGAATGCAAGTAAATCAGCGGAATGCAGGGTAATCATGCCAGATTGCAAGTAAAACAAGGATGCCCTTCTGGAATGCAAGTAAAACAGGAATCGCAGTGACGAAGGCAGGATTCTTGATTTGAAACTTGCCAAATGGCATGATCTGATTAGCGCAGGGGCAAGAATTGAACGTACCTGGTTTTTACGAATTGAGATAGGGAGATGGGCTCACGAGGCATGTGAGAATGGAATTTGTCATTGAAGACAAATGTCACACTCTACAACAATATATGATGTTTACCTTCGTTTCATCGAATAGAAGGTAAACAAAATTCTAGAACTACGGAGGTAGTTATGAGTTGGTTTCTTTTTGTCTTTTTTTATTTGTCCCTCTATTTAGCCCATTCACGTTCCTTTTCTCCCTCATCAGCTCTCCTTTGTGCATCTCCCTTTCTTTGTTTAGGTTTGATTCCCCCCTTAATCCCCCCCCTTCAACCCACCCTTTTACCAACTTTGTACTTTGTTTGTGTTAATTAACTTCTTGTTGGAGGTCTTAGTGCCTAGTTGGAGGCCTGTGTGCCTGGTTGAGGCCCTTGTGTCTGGATGGAGGCCTTAGTGCCTAGTTGGAGGCCTGTGTGCCTGGTTGAGGCCCTTGTGCCTGGATGGAGGCCTTTGTGCCTGGTTTTAGGCCCTTGTGCCTAGTTGGAGGCCCTCGTGCCTAGATAAGCCATTAGGGGCTTTTGGTTTTGCTTATGTATGCAGGAAACAGTTGATGAGCGCATTTTGGACGAAATTGTTGGATTTCAGGTACAAGATGAAGATCAATGGATAAGACAGTTCAAATATTTCTTCAATTTTTAACTTTATAGTGTAACTTTCACCCAACAAGGCTAGTCAGCATGAGGGTAGAGACTCTATTATGATTTATGACTCTAGCAAAGATTAGTGTTACCATTATGGTTAGGGTTTTTCCTCGAAAACCCGAAAGGGCGAGGTTTTTTAATCCCGACCATAATGCTTTCACTATCTTGGTATCATTATATGTATTGATTTTGGCAATGAAAGGAGATGCCCCAGCTGTCTTTCTCCGCAGTAGTTATAGAATCATCATTCATCCACATTCGACTCCGCTATGCTGAGATCATCCTGCCTAGCCAGCCGCTCCATATGCTGCTGGACACAACCGCAGTGGGTTTGCTACGATTTTTTTTTTCAAGACATCATGGATGCATGCACTTAGTTATGCCGCACTGAGATTGAAATGTATCATATGCACATAATGTGTACCATTGAATAGTCTCTCAGCATACCTAATCCTATAGTAATACATTTCTTGTATTCCGTGTTTGCGTCCCATAAGCCGATTAATCTTCGCGGACGATACAAATCAATTCCATTCAATTCAATTTTAACAAAAAATGTACCTTCCTAAATAACCACACCTCCTTAAAAATAAAAACATAGATCCTTAGAAAAACAATAGTGGATGTTTCCTTGGCCACTAAAAAACAACAATATCAATCAGCAAAATCACAAATCTTTAGCAAAACCATATGTGGACTTAATAAAACTATAGTTTTCAACTGTGGATCAAATATTGAGTTGAATGGATTTCTGTCGTCCAAGAAGACCAATAGATCTATGGGGACCAAACAAAAAGAGGGCACAACAGACGTTATTACTGTCCAGGATTAAAAAACCCTCGTCCCGAAAGGTTTTCGAGGGAAAAACCTTAGCAAAAGAATAAGCATGTTGATAAACCAGATATGTCAAATGGGATATAATAATTGTATACACCTTGTAACTTTATAGAACTAGTGATAAATGTAAAGAATACTAGTGTTTATACTATATAGCAAAGCAGAAACATTATGGAATAGCCGGGTAGCCCTGAGGTGATCCATCATCAACAATGGTGAGTAGGTCGGGCGACCCTTAGTCGCTCCATCATCAACGGTGTTTACCCACCGTCTTTAAAGGTGAGGTAGATAGAAGGTATAAAGTAAACAATAGCAATACCTACTAGAACGTAACATGTGCTCCATCCGGCCTGGACTGAATGGTAGAAGTAGTGGTGACAAGATAAGCTATGTCCAGACGCATTGGCTTTGCTCAGCGGTTCGAGTCCATGCATTAGATGGTCCTGCCTGTAGGTCTTTGAAGGTGTTCCACATACTATACATGAAACGAACTATGATTGCACCTATAGGACCAATCCTCACGATCCATCGTTCAGAGAATATAATCACCTTCTTCCAGAATCCTGATTGTGATTGTATGGACCCTTTTCTTCCTCCACGTGCACAAACACAATTATATTAAAGCCATTTCTCTATATCCACCAATCCGTCACTGTATACTACTCCATTTATAACAAATATAGCCAAAAAAGCTGCTACAATGTCCAAGTAGGCGTCATGACGGTTGGACGCCATGTTGGCCCATTGGTTATGGGCATAGTTTCTCACTTCCTGGAGGCTTAAGTTCCATACTATATTCTTAATCTCTTGCACTTCCTGATCCGTTAAGATGTTGGAAGAGCATACCTTTTCCACAGTGAAAGTTTCCTGACAATCATCTCCACTTTCCAAAGCTTTCTGCACACTTTCGAGAGCTAAATCTACACCGTATGAGATGATCATATCAGGACGTGTGCCATTGTCAAGGTCGCTATCCCATACTGCTATCTGATAAGGACAAGCAGTTCTGAGAGATTGGACAGCGTTGCTGGCTAACCAATCTTCCAAGCAAGACGATAGATGCTCCATTCCATCAAGGTCATCTTTGGTGAGATTATCAGGAAACTTATTGGTATCAAAGGTGGAGTTTAGAACATAGTATCGATCAATCTCGGGAATGTAAGTATAAAGGTAGACTCCTCCATCTAGGGGCAGCCAGTAGGAATTAACTTTCTTGCATGGACCTGCACCCTGGAACTCACCGTTGCTAACTTCCAGATTGAAATTTTGAGCACATACGTTTCCCACGCAAGCGCATGCTACATAGGACTCGCCTAAATATGCAATGAAGTCGGCTCTGTAATATATGGGCAGTCTGCTACAATTAATTGCCAACTGGGGATTGGAATAATACCAAAAATTTGGAGCCCTGGAAATTACAGTTCGATTTACTCCGACGGCCCCTGGGGCTTTTGCATTGCTTACCCAGTTTGTCAGATGTATAAGATCACTTTTAATGTACTTCATTTCTGATAACAGACTGTGGAAACTGATGGAACCATTTTGTAATAAGACAGGCATTATCTGAGCAGTATAGCGGCACATGTTTTGGCCTTTGTCGTCGAAGATGGCACCGTTGCAAATCCGGATGCTCAACCCCCAGTGCACAGTCATTCTTGCAATTCTGTTATGGGGGTTTTGATAGAACGACCCTCCAACGACGTGGGGTTCAGGTGAATTAAACAGAGTAGAATTAGAACTTGTAACCCTCCATGCACTCAGCTTTTTATAGGCTAAACCAGCTTCTTGAATCTTGATAGAGGTGCCGGTTTCAAAACCAGTGACAAGATAAGATCCAGTGATCCAGTCGTAGAATGGATCGCTGGTTGTGGCGAACAGAGTTTTCTCAGCACAGGAATTCCCATCTTGCTTTGATAAATCAGGATAATATAATGAAGAAGCACAGGCAGATTGTACCAAGATTACTATTGTTGTGAGAAGAATGACGGAAATGAGATTGCAGATTGCCATTAGTATTGGCATTAAGTATGGCAAATCTACATTTTTTATAGGACTTTAAAGCCTTCATTGATAATTATTGCATCAGCATTGAAGGCACTAGAGAACATGAACATACGGAGAAAGACTATGTCTAGGTCTATTGTCTATGTCTACGTAGGAAGTCTAGGTCTAGGTCTAGGTCTAGGTCTATGTCTAGGTCTATGATTGCCATTAGTATTGGGCTGCATTAAGTATGGCAAATCGACATTTTTTATAGGACTTTAAAGCCTCCATTTCTCACCTGATAATCTTATCGCATCAGCATTGAAGGCTGTAAAATTGAAATTGACAGAGACGTCTGTGAACATGAACATACGCAGAAACACCTGGAAGACTTAAGGATTTGGATCCGAGCTCTTGCTTGTCCACCATTCCTTAATCTTTATACAAACAATATCCTCTGCTTTCTTACTACTTTGACTGAATTTCTCTCTCTTCCCTGTAAACTGGACCGGACATATGCAAGTATCAGGATAGGATAATCAGAATATTTTGGAAACTACAATTGCTTGTAAGGCCTGCTCTAAGACCTAGTTTCTGAGTGCATAAGCATTATCCATTCAATGTAGACCCCTTGTCTTCGGGTGAGAAAGATCCAAACTTGGTATTATTGTTATGGAAGCTTTAACAAGTTAAACTCTAGCTTTGCTTAAAAACCATTGTCGTTTTCTAGAGACTTAGTCTCGACCATTGTCGCCTTTTCTAGAGACTTTAGACTAAGTTAGGCTTCATTTTGTTTGCTACCAAGTGACTTTTTCATACTCATTTAATAGGAATTTCACTTCCTAGTTCAAACATTGGACAAGTTCTTGCATGGAAACTGGCTAGTTGTGTTGTTGTGATTTCTGGAAACTACAATTGCTTGTAAGGCCTGATCTAAGACTAAGACCTAGTTTCTGAGTGCGTATGCATTGTCAATTCAATGTAGACCCCATGTCTTCGAGTGAGAAAGATTCAAACTTGGCATTATTGTTATGAAGGCTTTAGCGAGTTAAACTCTAGCTTTGCTTAAAAACCATTGTCGTTTTTCTAAAAGCTTATAGACGGCAAGAAGAAGCCCCACACGTTATTCCCGTAAGGTGGACCACCTACAAGTCCCACAATAGACTTTTCTAACGGAGTGGGGTTGCTCTAGGGAAAACATAATACTAGATGTGTATAATGAGTAGGTGAAACATATATATCATACTCAAGAGAGGTTGGCATGGTGATAAGTGTTTATAGCTAGAGTTGAAAAGTTATGAGTTCAAATAGTGGTAAAAGGCTTAGCTTTGTGGTATGAGGTCAAGGGTTCAAGTCCCCACAATAGACTTTTCTAACGGAGTGGTCTACCGTAGGGAACAGAGTATTAGATGTGTATAATAAGTAGATGAAAATATAGATTACGCTTAAGAGAGGTTGGCATGGGGGTAAGTATCTATGTTTGGAGTTGGGGGGTTATGAGTTCAAATCTAAATAAGACCAAAATATATATATATATATATATATATACAAGTCTTTGTACTATGTAGGGCCTGTATGAAGTTGGGGAGTATAAATTCGAATGTACGTACAATGTAAACTGTAAATTTTTCAAGTTTATACGAGTTTTCTAAATCTATCAACATGAATATTCTCAAAGTATTGTATATATTCCTTAAGATCTCATAAAGAATATTATATACCTATGCGGTTATGTTAGTCATACGATGCAAAAAGGATCAATCTCTACGAATTGCCTTAAGACGATATAGAAGGAGATCATAATTTAGGGATCATAGAGTTTTTATACAACTTTCCATGAAATTAGCAGGATTTTGATAGACTTTCTAAATGATGGTTACCATAGAATGATCAAGAGATCGTTACAAAATAGAATAAAAGAAGTTATGGGCACTCTATAAGAACCTTTCTCTTAGAGAGGTTCTCATTTTGCCATGAACATTTCTCTTTCCCGACTCCTTTGTATTTGGTGGAGTGAGTTACTAAAGAGGAATATTCTTGGGGCAAACATTTGCCTTTCCATCCAGTAATAATGGATGCGTGTCAATCTAAAAATATGGACAATTGGAACCTATGCTAGTGCCTTATGTTCTCATGTCTATAGGATAGAAACACACTCTTCATAACAACCATGGAATTTGCATTATTGACCTTGTTTTTTCTTGGAGACATATAGGGGGCTTTAAGGTCTGCACAAACTCGAATGTGTTTATTTTGAATACTAGACAGACAATTGTATGAGCTAATGTTGTCTAGGTTTTAGCGAGATTTCAAGATTGTTCTGGGTTTTGTTAAAGTATCCATAAGGATTCCCATGAAATATTGGTAAATACATTGAGAGTCCCCGGTATGAGATGCGCCTAATAGATACATAACTAATAGAACATATGTAACCTTCATTTCCACATATTGCTCTTGAAATTTTAGCAACTTATGTAATACAAATCCTTGCCTCCCTTCCATCGATTGCTTTCTCCATATACATGACCTCGTAGCAACATAAATCAGAGGGGGATTGCTTATGGCTTATAGCTTTGGCAATACCATTACAGAGAAAAATATAAAAGTATTTGACACACTAGCCTTTGGCATGTAATCTCCATATTGTATGGATAGTTAAGATGTTTGAGAAAGACATCCATGAAGGAGAGTTGTTTAACACAATTATGTCGTATGGTGACAAATCTTCCAATGAAAAGCCTAACAAATGACACACAATGGTGGGAATGATATTTTCTACGGTTGTACGGAGTTAAATGTACCTATTTTGACAATTCTAGATTGTCAATTCTACCAGCCAACATTGCAAATGTGAAGATTCCAGGTCGTAAGATTTCTTCAAGGTTGTTCTAGATTTTGTTAAAGTATCCATAAGATATTATTAAATACATTGAGAGTCCTGAGACTTCATTAGTATTCAAAATCTCATGGAGATTTTATAAAGGGTGGGAGTGTACAAAGTTGAATTTACGTATTATGTTCTCCATCACATTCCTTCTATGAGATGCCCCCAATGGATACATAGGTAATAGAGCATATGTCACGTTCATTTCCACATATTACACTTGAAATTTTAGCAACTCATAACGTGTTAATGCTGGATGCACCTTTGAGATGTATAAAGTGATAACCATCAAAAAAAAAGGGGGGACTATAAACTTTCCTAGGAGTAAGCATTGAATTCCCACCATATCCCATAAGAAAGCATTGAATTCTCACCATATCCCATAAAACAGGCATCAAGAATCATATTGGTAATTGTTCAAATTACAACCTTAGCCTTGTACGTTTCTAATGTAATGCATGTAGGCATGCCTAAGTTCATTTCTTCACACATCTAGCAGTGCCTACTTCAACACTATGATCTTGATGATTGCAATATCTTCTTATGCTACAAAGCAATACTTCACAAGTAGACGAACCAATTATAAGTAGATAGTAGGTGGAAAAGCCTGGCCCTTCTCAATCGAAACAAAGAATATTACTGCAATTGTGGCAAAAAGTCACACCTCTAAAAGGAGACATACCATTCATATTTGACATCTTATAGGTAAGCTCCAGCAAAATATTTCTTTTTAATATTAATTTTCCAACCCTTACAAATGTGCACATAGAAGAAACTATTTGTACTTTAACAACAAAAACACCTATATCCATCACCTAGAATAGACAGATTTCCAAAGACGGTAAAACAACGTGAAGGGAAACACGCCTCAATTTACTTTAGGCACCCTCAATTCACCTCAACATTGGTTAATAAAACATCTGCCTTCAATAAAGCAAGATGACTTGCCATCTTTGGCAATGCAGTGCACTGAACTGTGAGGTGTCAACCTCGTTATCAATATTAAAATTACCATACATTTACTGTGATCAGTACGGACATGTAGGTTCTCCAATCTGCACGGAACATGCAAGCCATGTAATAATATGCCATGTTTCCAAAGAACCTAGACATACAAAGAACCTGGACATGCTGACATGTTCTTAGAGTTATCCTAAGAACAATAACCTGACATGTTCTTACAGTTATCCTAAGAACAATAACCTGACAACTATCAAAACTGCTATGATCTATGACCCAACCTGACAACTAATCACAACTACACATCCTCCACGTAACAATGGGCGAAAAGCCAGGAGAGATCATTACAGAAAGTTCTCCTGGAGCTTGCAAACTATTCAGAGCAAGTTAACAAAAACCTAGGAGAGACGATTCAAACTAAGAAACTCAATGGACTAGCTGCCCAGGTTCTTTTCTTTGCAGAACCTTGCATATTAAACGAACTAAAGCTTGACCACATTATACTTGAAACCTGTCGAAAACTAGCATTAAAATATTAGTTTTGCCCATTACATTATATCAGATTCAAAATTTACCACATCATGGCATTCTACTTTGGAAGAAAATAAGAACCGCCAAAGAGACAAATGTCACTGGAAGAAAATAAGAACCGTCACTGGTTCCGTCAAAGAGACAAATTAAGGAAGATGAGAACATAATAATGAGACTATAATTACATGGTTCAGTGGTTTCACCTGCGCCGTGCATGACAAAGACTGGCTTCTGCTGGCTGCATATGTGGCTGCTCATAAAGATTGAAGAGTATTATTAAAAATATTAGAAATGCACTAGAAATGAATTTTTAAATGCCTTACCTGACATAGAGAATGTTGAAACTGCTCATGCTGATCAAAACTGCTATGATCTATGACCCAACCTGACAACTAATCACAACTACACATCCTCCACGTAACAATGGGCCAAAAGCCAGGAGAGATCATTATAGAAAGTTCTCCTGGAGCTTGCAAACTATTCAGAGCAAGTTAACAAAAACCTAGGAGAGACGATTCAAACTAAGAAACTCAATGGACTAGCTGCCCAGGTTCTTTTCTTTCATGAACGTTGCATATTAAACGAACTAAAGCTTGACCACATTTTACTTGAAACCTGTCAAAAACTAGCATTAAAATATTCTTTTTCCCATTACATTATGTCAGATTCAAAATTTACCACATCATGGCATTCTACTTTGGAAGAAAATAAGAACCGCCAAAGAGACAAATGTCACTGGAAGAAAATAAGAACCGTCACTGGTTCCGTCAAATAGACAAATTAAGGAAGACGAGAACATAATAATGAGACTATAATTACATGGTTCAGTGGTTTCAACTGCGCCATGCATGACAAAGACTGGCTTCCGCTGGCTGCATATGTGGCTGCTCATAAAGATTGAAGAGTATTATTAAAAATATTAGAAATGTACTAGAAATGAATTTTTAAATATGCCTTACCTGATATAGAGAATGTTGAAACTGCTCATGCTGATGAATGTAGGACATAGCAGGTCCAGGATACATGAATTGTGGAGCATGCATGAAAAACGACATAGCTGCTTGTGGACTAATTTGACCATTACCATAAGGCCGTAGAGCTTCTGGAGGCCTAAAGTTGTTAAGTGGTGTTACCCATGAGGAATGCATATGCTGAGGTACCAATGGACGCAATACAGATGGCTCTGCGTGAACCTGCCGTGAGTTATGGGCACCAAGGTGAGGAAACTGTGTATCATAATTAGCTGCAGGGATGCACATTGGCTGTATTCCAAGGGCCACAATCATCCCAAAACCTGGTTCAAAACGTTGTGAATACCTACAATAGCTATACAAAAATCAATCGAAACATGAACGTAGGCAGAAACATGACAATAAGCATTTTCATAGATCCACAGAAAAGCATTTTGATAGTTCTATAACTTACCGTTCATAGCTTCTATCGTAATCAGGATCCCTTTTGTCTTTCTCTCTATCACCGAAAATAGCAACTCTGTTACCGTTGATCTTTGACCTGCAAAATGCCGGATTTACCGGATTTACCATTTGGGACATAAACTGGCTTCTTTTTAAAGCCAGGACTGGCAGAAACAACTCCTGGGAATGATTTCTTCACCATACCTAAATCTATGTTTTAAATGATACCAATCGTAGCAAAGACCCATGACCTCGAAGCATAATACTGCCAAAGCTCAAGCTTGAAGATCTCATACTAAAACTCAAAAGTCGCATTCCGGATTTAAAGTCCTGAGAATCCGCATTGCCAAGCCCAAGAGGTCGCCATAGCTAGAGTGCATCTCTGAATACCAAAACTACATAGGTAGAATGCATAGGTAGCGTTGCCATATTGGATTGTAAAACCGGCAACATCAAGGCATCAAGAGTAGAATTTCTAAAGACAATCAAGCTATGGCAGTGGCCATAGCTAACTCCGTCACAGTCCGGCAGAGTAGATGCCGGAAGGAAATAGAGAAAGTCGCCACCACACCAAAGCTATGAAATAATGGCACAGGCGGCAAATATTTATTGCCTCCTCATGTCTCATGCTTGAGGCATTAATGCAATTAGCATACCTGGCGAAATCTGAGCGGTTTTACGCATTTTTTTGCCACTTTTATTTATCAGACAGTTTGCCACGTATTGCAAATAAACCTAAGATTTTTTTTTTCTATTTCTAATCTTGCCACCGCATTATTTAATAATAAATGTTAATACTGTGAAATAAATGCCATAAAAGTTGCACCTTTCTTGTATTTTGCAGAAATAATCAACGGATAGGATTTTGTCTCCCCATCGATCCAACGGTAACGAGATGGGGCTCATGGCCCATGCATGGCCATGCATGCCTCCCATGGAGATTCAACAGTCCTAGCTTTGCCACCTCACCATATTTCAAACAAACGGCCTAGATTGATTTGAATATATAGATATCTATTTCATGGGGGCATTCAATATAATTTTATATATATAATGATATATCATAACATATATATGTTCTTATGTTTGTCCTCCTGAATCCGGCCGTTGATCCGAGATCCTACGGCTCACGTGGCTTTGGGACGTATCCTATGGCCCAGGTGGCTTGGGAGTTTGTGACCGATTATATGTAAGCGATCCTACGGTCCACAAGTTGATCGATCCCCGCCCGCTTGGTCTATCATAACATATATATGTTCTTATGTTTGTCCTCCCCGAATCCGGCCACTGATCCGAGATCCTACTCCACGTGGGCTTTGGGACGTATCCTATGGCCCGTGGCTTGGGAGTTTGTGGACCGATTATATGTAAGCGATCCTACGGTCCCGGGTTGATCGATCCCCGACCGTTGGTCCGAGATCCTACGGCCATGTTGCTTTAGATATATCCTACATGATCCTACGGTCCCGCATTGATCATAATCCTTGGTCCAAGATCCTACGGCCACATTGCATGCTCTGCCTTGGTATTTTCAACAAATCTTAAGGAAAGGCTTTTAAAATTTTTATGTTATTGGGGATTCAACCCCGGTCATTAACCCCCAAAATTTCCCCCATTCTAACCACTAGAATTCTATGAATAATTTATGTTTCAAATATACTTAAAGGTAATGTTCTAATTAAGATAAAATAGAATATAACATTCTATAATTCAAGAAAGTTCTAGAAAGTTCTGTTTTGGAATATAAGAGAATCTAGGGGAAATCTAAGAGAATCCTTCCAAATGTAAGGGAATCTTTGGGAATGTAAGGAAATAGGGAAATACTTCCAGAAAGTTCTGGGATGTTTTGAAAGTTTCAGAATGTTCCAGAAAGTTCTAGAATGTTATAGAAATTTGTAAAATGTAAGGGAATCTAGGAGAATTAGAGGGAATCTAAGGAAATCTCATAAATTATAAGAGAATCTAGGAAGATATTTACAAGTCTAAAGGAATCTCTTAAAATCTAGTTGAATCTAGGGGAATCTTCATAATATCTAAGGGAATCTAAAAAGATCTTGATGAAATCTTAGAGTTTTTTTAAGATTTTGCAAAGAGCCACAATAGAATGTTCTAAAATGTTTCATAATAAAGGTATACAATATAAATCTTGGAAAAAAAAATGTTCTAGATACTCAGGGTAAGCGCCCCAGTCTAAAAATAGAAAGTGTTTTAGACATGTTGCACAGATCCAAGATAGATTATTTTGGAAGGTTTTAAATGCTCATGGGTAAGCACTTCAATCAAAATAGAAAATTCTAAGAGAATCTAAGGGAATCTTCATGAATGCTAAAGTTGAAGAATATAAGGGAATGCTAAAATTGAAATTTGCACTGTTGGAACATGCACCGTAGGACGTGTTAAATTTCTTGTATATATATACAAGTCTTTGTACTATGTAAGGCCTGTATGAATTTGAATGTATCTGTTTTGAAGATTGTAGCCAGTCAATTGTATGAGTCAATGTCACTAATATTCATGACAACACATGTGAGATTCCATCAGATTTTGAAAACTTTGTTATTTCCTTCACAAGATATTATAGAGATTTGCAAATTCATAAAGGTGAACGTGGTTTTGATACGCTTGCTACTCACAATCATCCTTGCAAAGTGTGAAGGATTCACGTAGATTCCCTTATGATTAATAGTAATGATTCCTCTAGATTCATTTAAGATTCGCAAAGGTCCCCTTCGGATTCTCTTAGATTCTTTAAGATTCCCATAGTTTCTTGAGATTTTATCAAGTTTCATTAGATTCAAATAGACGAACTAATTATAGGTAGATATTAGGTGGAATATTGCCAGTTCTCAATCCAAACAAAGAATATTATTGCAACTGTCAAAAAATTCACACCTCAGCAGAAATATACCATTCGTATTTGACATCTTTCTTTAGCTCATGTCCAGCAATATTTTTCCTTTATGGAAGGTCCTATTTAATTGGCCATGTTTAATCCTTTAACCTTGTCAACCACATCATATAAACTTGAAATTCATGCAACAAATGGCTTTACTTAAATGCTAATAATGCTACATTTACACAAACCAGACAATGCAATGAGCCAGCTCCTCATTTCCTCGCACATAGGAGGTCCTTTTTGTCCTTTAACTCTTCTTTGTCTCCTGAATAGATTGCTACGAAGGGATGGTGCTATGGAGGATATGGCCTTTTTTAAATGACTGAAATTTGTGTAAAGTGGTGCTATGGAGGTTATAGCCTTTTGTATAGAAACGAGATTTCACTTTACATAAAATAGAAAAGAATCCCACCTATGAGGTGAGGCCAAAGATGTCAAACAAAAGTCACAGTAATTACACTCCATGCACATGTACTTTGTGCACAAACTCAAGAAGATATTGTCAAATTTCTTATTGTAGAGACCAAAACCAAACATAGCCAATTTTAGGTCTCGGGCATTTTGGAAAACAAATAAGCAAGAAAATATGCCTTCGCATCTAGCTGCCTTGAATGGAAATAGTCTCCCTCTGCTCTTTTGAAGAAGGAATATTGGCCAATTGGAAGATAAGTTCGCATCATGAGAAAATCAAAATGCAAGCTACTCAAGAGCTCAATAAAACTAGTAGCACATCTATGTTGAGGCCAAAATTTAAACACTTCACATCAATTATAAGTAGGCCAAAACCTCTATTCTACTAGAAATCAGGAGTCATTTCCTTTATAACTGCAAAAGATAGGTGTTGTGAAGGAAAACCTTAAAAGCAATACAAATAATTCAAATAAAGCCTGAAAAGCACTAGAAAAAGATGTGGAAATACAACGATACATGCACCATCTTAGTGGGCCACTAAATGGATTGTTAACAAAGGTGCAGCATGTATGTCAGAGTTGCATGTCAGAGAATGTAGCATACCAAGGTAAGACCACTTTAATATGCTAGTGCTTACTGAATTGATTGAGAAATGCAAAGAAGACAGAAGTCCAAAATGCTACATTTCCAACACTTAATCCGGGCAAAAATATTTGAAATAGCCATTGCCTTTCAACATCCCACAGCCATAGTGTAATCGCAACAACCTGCAATAAATAAAACCAGAAAGGTCAAGTTCAATATGCAATACATGTATCTACTCTAGATTGTACATCCTAACAATTAGTTGGTTTCTAACATCTAACTTAATCATCTCGTAACACCTAATTTCTTCGAATTCAAAGCTTTGTTTCGAAACCTCTTATCACATCTAACAATAATGTCTACCAAGAAACATAATTGTCCGCAGACGCATACATACACCTTCCCAATCGCCTTTTTATCGACGCCTGCGCTTCACAAGTACATATGATACCAGCATCTCCAACAAAATTTCAAGTTGCATACATTCTCAAATTCTTCAAAACTTGATTGCTCTTGGATTATGTGCAGGAAATGACCCAATACAGAATTAGGATATGGCTCTCCTATATCCTCCTAGAATTCATCATGCAGCATTCGGCAATCTCTAAATACCTAGAGCTTGTGACAAAAAACATGTGGGCAAACATGTCAACTTCTACATTCATTTGTTCACTGTTTCTAATCTCTATTGATGTTTGTTTATTCCTATGTACATAAAAAGAAGCAAAGTCCACTCCTTCGAGAGTCAAGAACTGCCTCCATGTTCAGCCACTAGTTACGTGCAAAATCATAGAAGCATACGTTATCCATAAAGTCTTGACATGTTGCCTTTCTGTCAAGGCTCTCACAGTTATTCTGGCCTCATGTAATGAATTGATAAGCATGACAGCATCATATGTGTTTTGAATAACCATTGCAAAGGAGCATAGATAAAAAGATCTGTCTCCTATTAAATCACTCACACTTAAATCCAGTCCCAATAGATTAGCTTGTTAGCATTTGTAATGCTTTCATAAACAGAGTATTGCATTCATACCTACAAAGCATGATCAAGAAGCTGCCAGCCATGTTGCCAGCTTCCAGCCATGTTGCCAGTTATGGCATCGGAAGAAATTCACAGGGGGATACTTTGTTCTAGGGATGACAAACAAATTTCAAAGATCCGTGGGGCCAATATGTATAGCATGCAAGGACATGCAATGACTCTCAAATCAGTCCATTTATAATCATTGGATAACTTTAGAAGAGTTCAACAAAGTTACTAATTGCTCTAATATTCAAACAGGGCACACAATACATGTGCAACAACAACAGAGATAGACAAATAGTCACATTGGAATGAAAAATAGCACACCTTGATTTTCGTTTGACTTCAAAACGGCCCAAAGCACCTGCAAACGTTTAAAACAGAACTTCATAAGCACTAACATAGGGTAACATATTTCAAATGAAAGACAACATTATCAAGTAAGTTTTTTATAAGATGCCCTACGTTTCTAAAATACCTCAAAAGATGGATTCGTGATCTTAGTTGTGAAATAAAGACTTCAAGAATAGAAGGCCAGATATATACAAATGCATCTGATAGTGCAAACAATTGTAGTGCTTTGCCGCCCTCATGATCAAGAGGT
Source organism: Isoetes taiwanensis (assembly GCA_021234155.1). Taxonomy (NCBI): domain Eukaryota; kingdom Viridiplantae; phylum Streptophyta; class Lycopodiopsida; order Isoetales; family Isoetaceae; genus Isoetes; species Isoetes taiwanensis. The sequence continues at coordinate 613,600 of JAJEKV010000035.1, read as the reverse complement.
AATCGTGAAACTGCAAACAAATAAGCATATTAAAAACAGAGTACACAGTTGAATAGATATAGGGAACATATGAAAATAACTAACAAAAGCCAGAAGAGCAAGCACGGCCTTGAAAAAACACAGGCCGATCACTATGCACGGCCATGGCAAGGTTCGAGCTCTCGATCAAGCCGGACACGCTTCATGCAAAGAATAGATGCAGTTCAAACCTTTATCCTTCTCTGGGTAGAGCTCCAAGAATTTGATCACATTTATTATAGATCAACTAAGAACATCTTAAAACCGTCATTAATTAAAGCTAGAAGGCCATTTTGTCTGGTCCCTCTAAGTAGACTAATAGAGATGAACCCAACTCAAGGCAATAAATCAAACCCACCTGCATTGACCACAACAACAGATCCTTGTTTCTGCCTCAATCCTTTACCAAGATCTATCATTCTGAGTATACCATTCCTGACCAAAACTTCGTCATAAGAATATGATCAAAATAATGAAGGAATCAAAGGAAGAAGATGAAAGAAAAATTGTAGAGAAAAATGCCGGATTGAAGAGAAAAGGATCAACAATAACACGAAGAAGAGATTCGAACGGGAAGGCTTGGTTATGCGGAATCATCCACTGAAATAACTAGATACAATATGTTTATCTTTTCCTTTAGAACTATTAGGTTTTATTGGAAACTGCAAACTGTAGTTTACCATAAAACCTATTACGTATGCATCCAAACCAAGCCTTCAGAATTAAGCATGCAAACTGGTATTAGTTCACTACTTTCATTTGCAACAAATTAATCGGGCCCTGATCCTCATGTTCCAAATACCTCTTTCTCAAGAAACCAAAATTATTATGCTTTTGCATATGACGAATTCACCAATATAGGCTCTTCCATCAGACTGCAGCAACATCCATTTTTCCCTGCAGATAATATTACAAAATTTATGTCAAAGCCCAACGGATCGCCATAGCCGGAATGCAGAGCCAGAATGCATTGCTGAATACTAGCGCTACATAGCTAGAATGCATGGCTGAACTCCAAATTTTGCCAGATTGGATTGTAAAACTGGCCACAAAATCATAAAATCTAGCTATATTTCCATCCGCCGATATCGCAAGGCAAAAAAAAGAAGGGCGATTCTTCATCTTCTACTCCATCCTTGGACAACTCCGACAAATTGCAAACCTCTAAGAGCGGATTTGCTCGCCAAAATCTGCGCCAAATCTTCGTGATTCAAAGCCACACAAGCCGATTCAAGAGGAATCACACCCTACGAAAGCAAGATTCGCAAGGGATTTGCAATTCCAAAGGACCCAGCTTTAAGGCTTTCTTCCACATCAAACACAAACACAAACCCAAATCCAAAACCTGAAGCACATTTAAGCTCCATACCGAGCTCAAAATCGATGTCATGCCGCAAAGACACTTGAGCTCCATATCCAAATCCGTTCCTTGGCTTCGATCCAAACAGAAGAGCAGATTTTTGCCTCTACCGCCTTCATAGTCTCCTTTCTCTAAATCCTTCCACGTGACAACCACCGCCCTCACGGATTGGATCCTTGAGCTGATCAACCAACCGCCATGAATTTGTCGCCATAACTAGCTCCATCATAACCGCGCAGAGTGGGCGCTAAGGAACGAAGATGAAAAGATAATCGCCGCCACAACCATGCTATGAAATAATGGCACATTACTAAAGCTTGTGTGTGTAGAATAAGAATTTAGTCGGCAAATGTTCAGTGCCACGTCGGTTGTTGCGGGTGTAGTAAATGCTCTTGTCTAATCCGAGACATTTCACGATTTTTTAATCACATATTGCAAATAAATCTAACTTGTCTTTTCTATTTTGATTCTTGCCACCACATCATCTCATAATAAATGTTGTGCAATTCCTTGTATTTTCCGTATAAACAATGGATAGGATTTTGTCTTCCTCCTTGATCCAATGGTAACGAGATGGGGTCATGGCCCATGCATGCTCATGCATATTTCCCATGGAAATCTAACTATTCTAGCTTTGCCACCTCGCCGTATTTCAAATGAACGGCCTGGATTGATTTGAATATATAGACGATCTATTTCATGGGGGCATCCAAAGTAATTTTATATATATTATGATATATATATACAAGTCTTTGTACTATGTAGGGCCTGTACGAGTTAGGGACTGTACAAATCCAAATAGAAGCCAAATATAGAGATATATCTCTTAGATTATACTGGATTCTCAAAGATTCTCTTGAGATTTCCATAAATTCCTTAAGATTCTCTTCAGATTTTTCTATTATTCCTTAAGATCTTGAGATTATCACATGATTCCTCTAGGTTCCCCAAGATTCTATGTAGATTCTCATAGATTCCCATAGATTCTATGAAGATTCTCCTAGATTCTCTAAGATTCCATCAAGATTCCCATCGACTTTCAAAAATATTAGAAAATTTTCCTTAGATTCATAAAGATTCTCTTGAGATTCGCTTAGATTCTTAAGATTCTACGCAGATTTTCCTAGATTTTATTAAGATTCCCCTTATATTCTCCAAAATTCCATCTAGATTCCCATATATTCTTAAGGATTTTATAAAGATTCCTTTAGATTCCCCTAGATTCTAAAAGACCCTTTTGATTTTCCAGAAGAATTTTATGACGATTCCCTTAGATTCTCCTATATTTCCATAGATTCTCTTCAGATTCCCTTGAATTCTCTTAAGATTCCCATAAATTTCCACGGCCTTGCCTGTGTGGTCTGTCCTATAGATGGGGAAATCTATGATGACTCCTACAGTAGCCTTTTTTTAACTTTTTTTTTTTTCCCTTATAAACCATCACTTCTTTCTTTCTTTTATAAAACATCCAAATACACCCATTTGTTATAATCTATTCCATAAACTTCTGCGTTTTTGGTTTGGTATTTGGGAGTCAGTGGTTAGGACTATGACTTTGATGTCGTATTGTATGAAAAAGAGTATATTTTGGCATGTTTGAGCAGCTTGTTTACATTTAGTAAGTGTAGTTTCCAATTTTAATGTGTTTGCAAGTTTATTGTTGGCTATTTTTCATGCTAAATTGTAGGGCGTGGATAGCGTTTCACGCTACTTCCTTTTCGAGGTCAGGGTCATTGCTTTTTGCAAAAGGGCGGAGCGAAAGGCAGCGCAGCATCATTGAAGCCAAGAGACGACCTGCTGCTTTGTTGCTTTGTATCTTATTATGCTCCCTTCTTTTTTTGGCTGGGGTAGCGGAGCAGAGGTGTAAACAGCCATGTCTGTACGTTGTACAGATGATTGATTCCGAGGTTGATTCCGAGGTTGTGCAAGATTGATTTTGGCAGCAGAATTGATTCAAGCATTTTGAAATTTTGGATTCACTGCAGGATTGATTGGGGGAGCAGTGCAGGGTCGATTGGGGCAGTTTGGCTTAGCACAGGCAATCTGGTTTAGCAGAGAGACCATGGTGAGCGGAGAGCAGAGCAGAGGCAGGGGCGGAGCAAGCTTAAGGCGGGAGAGTAGGAGGAGTCGATGATAAAAATATCCATGATATTTTTTAGCAGCGCAGAGCAGGAGCAGGGGCGACCGTAAGGCGGGAGAGTAGGCAAAGCTTCTTGCGGTGAGGCAAAGCTTCTTGCGAAGCGTAGGTTGTTTAATAGGGCCCAAGAAGATCTGGGCCTCCTGTTGATGGATGCCATCTGATTGCTCTGTCGGTCTGCATGGTCTGCGTATCTGGGATATGCATGGTCTAAATGGCAAGCGATTTTTTATGGAGACTTTAGGAAATGGCAAGCCATTTTTTCTACAAAAAGATGCTGGCCGCTGATCTAGCATCGTACCCAGGATATGCTCCAGATCGACGGCTGGGATTTAACCTCACAAACCTAACCCATAATACTTGGAAAAAACATATGAACATTTATTATAACATGCATATATTCATCTCATTTAGTTGGTTTAAGATCCTATCAAATATGGAGGTTCACTACTACAACTAGTTCAACTTTAGAAGTCCAATAATACTCTAATTGGTTCAACTTTCATAGGTCTAGAATTGCACCGCCCCGCACATTCAAGATGGCTTCCATGATATTCCAAATAGGCACAATTCAGACCAGTAAGTGATCCAACATGATAAAAGTTCTGTAAGATTAAACCAAATTCATAGGCCTATAGTTATGGCACAAATGAAGTGAAGCCCTCAGGCGCAAATATGATTTATTAAGGCGGCAAGAAAATTGACCATAATTTGCTTATTGAATGTTGAACCTTGTATATAGGTTCCATTTTCTTTAGAAACAACACTTCTACATCATTTCCCCTGCTGCAGAATATCTGTTTATAATAGCACAAAAGTTTGTTCTTTGGTCCAGAGGGTAAGTCCTGAAGACTAGGGTTTGAATCTTCAATAAATTTTCAAGGATACTCCATATCTAGTTTGTGCACATCCGCCATAGCCAAACTTCCATTTCCAACACCCACCTTAAACAGCCTTGAAAGCTCCTCACATGCTATCATGTCTGAGAAGGAATCCCTCTCAACAACCTTCATGCTCTGCACGTTAGGTTTATATAGCTCAACAGGGAAAGGCACAGTTAGTTATTTTCCAATCCAACTAGAGCCAAAAGCACTTGTTATGTTAAACAGAAAGTTTTTGGTAATAATTCACAAGTTCTAGCTCATATTTACTAATTATCTAGAAACGAAAAAGGTTTGCTAAAAGCAAAGCATAGATAAGATGAAATGAGCGACATCCCCAAGATCAAACCCAAATATAATAATGAAGGAAATTGGAATAAATTTGCTTTTCTCTATTTGATGATTACAGCCAATGAGCTTGGACCAGAGGTGATCTTTGTATACATGCTATTATGGGAGCATGGTGATATTCAATTTTACCAACCCCATATGTGCTGAAAGTGGTCAGTTCAAAGACAATATGAGAGAAGCAACAGTTTAGGGGTAATATACCTACTGGCATTGGTCTGCACATAGTACGAATCCCTGTGCAATAGCTTTACTTCTATTCTGGGCCCCAACTGCAAATTTAAAACGGTTCTTGTACCTTCATCAGCTTCTTAATTACTACCTACAAAAGTGAAGATGCAGATACCAAGAATCAAACATTAACAATCTTGCTGATTTTATGTCAAGGGAATATGTACCTGATGCTTTAAAGTTGCAAGACTTTTGGTGTGCATAGGAGATTGTGGCAGCACACCATTAGAAGGAGGAAGTCCAGTAAGTCCACAAATCAGGACCTGCCCATTGTTACGTCAGAATTCAGCCTCTTTTACTAAAATGAGGTGCATTGGGTGGAACACGAGCAGATTACCATGGCTCCCAAGAGAAAAAGGTCATAATTATAAGCAGAAGGCTTTTGAAGATTGAACTCCTTTTGTTGGGCCATCCGAAATGCCACGCTATGATCAAAATGATATAGGACTGCAATCATTGTTGCTGGTGTAAGCGCAACAAATATGTAAATTATGGGGACATTGAGGAGATCCTGTCAAACGATGCAATCAACACCCTACATGAGGGAAAGAACCTTGGCAGACCACAGTACACACCATAGGGAGCAAGTACATATAGTGTTTGAAACAGATTATGTGGAATTTATCACGCATAATGCTCAGCAAAGAATTAAACTAGCTACCTTGATAACTGTTCAGTTACACAAAGCTTCTGGTGACCAAGCATTTGGACTTTGAAGACAACGAGGAATTTTGGTTGGAACATTACTAGAAGGAACATAAGACGTTGAACTTGTTTATTGCAGTGTGAGACTACTCTTCCGTCTTGTAACGATAAATGTTGTTGAGCTGCTGATGGTCTAACCAGAAATAAGTTCGCATATGATAGCTTAATGCATAGAGTCTTCTATCATTTTTTGTCCATGAATGCTTTGCCCCCTGCTTCAAGCTCGGCAGCTCGTAAACACATGTAGAATAGAGCTTGAATTTCATTGAGGTAACCATGAATTCCCTGCAAAAACTGATCCACCAAAATCCTGAAACAACAGGGGCAACTCTTCCAATAGCACTTTCTCCAAAGTTAGCCATCAGAGTATCAGTCTTCCTTACCGGATCATGCAACACCTTCAAACTTGCGAGCATGGCACCTTCCCCCAGAGTAAAATTATCAATCCGTTTTTCCCAAGCTTGAAGTCTGACAGCTTCGAGCAAGAAATTCTTCACAATTTCATGCTCTTCATTCATCAAGAATCCAATGCACTGCGAACAAAATCCATAACAAAAACCTGAACACTAACAAAGCATTAGTTTTACCTGGTTGTAGCTAAGAATCTCTTCGTTAAGGTCCATAGCTGCGATGGTACCGACCGGGGTCCTAGAGCCCAATTTACATGGGTTGCCATATCTGGCCCAGATAAAAATTGCAAGAGAGAATAGACTGCCGAAGCAAGAGAATCCGGCCCAGAACATATCCCTACACAGTCTCAGAGCCCGATTTACATGGTTTGCCGTATTTGGCACAGATAAAAATTGCCACAGAACATGGGCACGCTAAAAACTTCTTCTCCAGGTATATGCCAATCTAATGCCTTGCTAACCACTGCACTTTCAATTCGGTTTATAGCCATACAGACATAAAGAGTCTACCTATATTATAAGAAGCGCTATCTTCAAAAAATCTTCCAGCAAAGGAGTTGGAACACTTCACCGCCCTTCCATTTTGGTCGATGCCGGATCTGAAATGACAGACAAATCACAAATTAGGCAACGAAATTTCTAGAAACCTCTGATCCTCCCTAGTTTGCATGTATTTTTTTCTCATGTGTCGCGCGAGGAAACCGATCCAACAGAAAAAATGTGTTCTGATGTTTTCTTTCCAGAGGAGAAAAAGGAAGAAATGAATACAGAGGAAAAAAAAATTGACATATCACAGTCTTACCAACAGAAGAAATCGCATGCCATAGATTCTTCAGTTTTCAAGTGAAGCTGATCCCATAATCTGGCCCCCATTCTATATCCTTCCGATTTCAACAAACGTTGCAAAAATGGATAGACCAAAACAAAGGTTTTCGTGTCCTCAGGTCGCGATCTTCTGCAGTAGCGCTGGATCCACACCCTGCCCTTCTGTAATCACCTAGGAAGTCCTCTATTTTTTTTTTTAGTTATTAGCCAAGAAGCGTGCCTAAACGGAGCTTTTGGAACACATGCTCCATTGTTGGCCTTGTCTCCCCTCTCTTTAGAAGCCATGGCTCTTTTTGTTGAAGAAATCAATATTACAAAAGAAGATATTGGCAAGATCCGGCCACAGACAGTAATTTCTAAAGCTATGCGAGGGAGCCCAACGATTCACCCCAAAGAAATCGCTCTATGGGAAAAATACAGATCGAAAACAAAGCAAGCTTGGCAGCAATGCTCTGAGCGCCATAGCTCACACCTCAAAGTGCAGGGCTCGAAAAGAACCCTGTGCAACGGAGCTTTCCCCCATCGCATTTCGTAAGAAGTCGCCCGGATTGCCACGTCAACGATGTAAAAAATACAAAATTATTATAATAAAAAAAGCAAAATATGTGGTGGCGCCACCTTATAAGCTCACATTTAATTTCTTATAAATCTTTATAATAAATGCGATGCCACCTCACCAACGTATTAATTGAGGTGCAATTTTGATGCACCTTCTTTAAGCTTAAATCAATGGCCAAGATTTAGCTTCCCCCATATCCGACGGTCTACGCATGCGGTGCATGCCCCCATGCATGCCCATGGATTGCCCCATGAAGATCCCATGGCAATAAATTCGCCACCTCAACTTCTTTCAAATAAACGGACGAGATCGATTTGAATATATAGATATCTATTTCATGGGGGCATCCAATATAATTTTATATATATTATGATATATATATATATATATATATATATATATATATATATATATATATATATATATATATATATATATATATATATATATATATATATATATATATATATATATACAAGAAATTTAACACGTCCTACGGCGCATTGTTCCAGTTTTAGCATGTTCTTACGGTGCAAGGCCCTGTCGTGCTCTAGGTAACCAATGATTCTACTGAGATTCTCTCGTGATTTCTCTATATTCTTCAACATTCTATGTACTATATTTAGCATTCACGAAGATTCCCCTAGATTCTCCTAGAATTTTCTATTTTGATTGAGGTGCTTACCCATGAGCATTTAGAACCTTCCAAAATAATCTATTTTGGATCTGTGCAACATCTCTAAAACACTTTCTATTTTTAGACTGAGGCGCTTGCCCTGAGCATCTAGAACATTTTTTTTCCAAGATTTATATTGTACACCTTCATTGTGAAACATTTTAGAACATTTTATTGTGGCTCTTTGCAAAATCTTAAAAAAAAAAACTCTAAGATTTCATCAAGATTTTCTTAGATTCCCTTAGATATTATGAAGATCCCCTTAGATTCAACTAGATTTTAAGCGATTCCATCAGACTTGTAAATATTTTCCTACATTCTCTTACAATTTATGAGATTTCCTTATATTCCCTTTAATTCTTCAACATTCTAGAAGATTTTAGAACTTTCCAGAGCCTCCAGAACATTCTAGAACTTTCTTGAACTATCTAGAATGTTATATTCTATTTTATCTTAATTATAATATTAGCCTTAAGTATATTTGAAACATAAATTATTTATAGAACTAATGCTTGGTCTAGTGGTTAGAGTGGGGGTTTTGGGGGGTTGAGGGCCAGGGTTCAAATCCCCCCAATAACATAAAAAACTTTAAAAGCCTTTTCTTAAGGGATGAGCATTCAACATGAGCCTTAGGATCTTAGACTCGATCAACGATCAAGATCTCATATAAAAGCAATATGAGCCGTAGGATCTCGGATCGACGATCAGGATCAAGAGCAACCTGGGCCGTTAGATCGATTACATATAATTCCCAAGCCATGTGCACCGTAGGATGTGTCCCAAACCAACGTGAGCCGTAGGATCTCGGACCGACGATCAGGATTGAATCAACCTGTACCGTAGGATCGATTACATATGCTCTATACACAAACTCCCAAGCCATCTGGGCCGTAGGATGTGTCCCAAACCAAACGGATTGAGTGCGACAAACATATATCCACCGTACCAAACCTCCCAAAGCCATGTAAGCCGTAGGATCTCGGATCAACGGTCGGATTGAGTGTTACAAACATAAGAACATATATATGTTATGAGATTTTTTTAAGATGGCGGAAAAAAATATGGCAGAAAATTTTTATATGGTGCGTATTTTTCAGTGTTGAGGGGTTTTTAGCGTCCCCAAATCAAATTTAAGACCCCTATTTTCCCTTCAATGCCGATTTTGTTTTTTGCGGCCAACTGTTGGTGCCATCGGTCTGTCCAGAGGGTGTCCTAGACTAATGAGGGTGTTCCGTATGCAAGGAAAAAAATCGTCTCAATCCGAGTTTCTTAGAGAAAGTTATAGCCTCCAGAAATAAGGGACCTCACTCTGTCAAAAATCCAACATGGTCTCACCTTGTTGGCTTGGATTTTATCTTCCTACTTAGCCCATTTCTCACGTATATGGCCATCAATCATACTATCTACGGGTTCCTAGGGTAATTTTTCTATGTTAAGGTGCCCAACTAATTAAACGATCTAACGAGTTAGAATAGAATAGAATAGAATAGAATAGAATAGAATAGAATATACATTAACGTCCCTCAGGCCGTGAGGCCCTCGGACTTGTGTAGCATCCTGCGAGCTCCCAAAAATGGGTGCTGCCAACAAACAGACGCATAGGACTATGTAGCCTTCTAGCGGGCTTCTCTTGTTCTTTTTAATACCCAGCATCGTGCTCATAGCTGGCTTCTTGGCCATACACAATGCATCGTTATCAACAGTTTTGAACTGTACTCTGTGGGCCTCTCTGATTCGCCTCAATCGTGCTTCTCAGATTATTAGCCCTTTCTCTTTGTGCACCCCCCGGTGTCTTATTATCATTTCTTTTATAGCTTTCGCTATCTGTGAGTGTCTCTTCTTTGTCCATCAGAGCTGGGAGTGGGAGATCCCACCTGACCTTGTTAAATTTGGACCTTATGTCTGTGTAGACCGGGCAAACCTTGACCATATGTACCTCGTCTTCTATTTTTCCTGTGTCATATAGCCGACATATTCGCTCTGCTCTGTCTATTTTTCTCCACCTATCTTTCTCAATTCGGAGATCGTGGCTCCCCATTCTGAACCTAGCAACGTTCCTCTGTTGCTCCTACTCAACAGGTTGCTTTTGTATGTGATATGTCCTATCTGTCCCCTTGGATTGAAGGTTCCCAATAGCCATTCCGCTTTGGGTCCTGTGTGCTGTGCTAGCCAGCTTCTCATTGCCCTATCTGTCCATTCTTCGTCCCATCCATCTGCTTGTATAATATGGCTTAGTTACATCCCCATGCTTGCCGTCCACCTCGCCACGTCGTTAAACCATCCCTTGCTTTTTACTATGTGTTGTTTTGCTGACTCCTCTATTGCCAATGATGACAGTTTGTCCTCTTTCCCATAGCTGTTGTCCTTCATTAGATACCTGATTGTTCTTTCCCATGCTCTTACCTCCATTGGCTTTTCCTCTGTTTCATATATGATTGTTGCTAATGATGTACTTGCTTTCACCTGGAATTCCTGTCCATGCCATTGCCTCAGTATTCCTTCCTGTTTTTCCCATTTCTTCTCTGATAGGCCTGGTCCCCATGTTTCACATCCGTATAGCTGTGTCGATGCTACTAATGTGCTAAATAGGTATGTTTTGATTTCCCAATTGGTGATCCTGCTGTTATTACAGTAATTCATCATGATGTAATAATTGCCTATCGCTGCCTAGAATCTGTTGTCTGCCCCTTTTGACCACTTCCCCCCGCCATGTGTGTCATATCCCAGATACCTGTATCATGTGGTTTCCTCCAGTTCTTGTCCCTTGTATTTAAAGGGCTTGTGCTTTGTCTTTGTGCCGAAGGTCACTATTTTTGTTTTGTCCAGGTTGACTGTCAATCCTGTCTCCAAACAAAACTCTTCTAGTATCCCTAGCATTCTGTGCATTCCTTTGGCTTTGGTCGCCATCATACCTAAGTCGTCCGCATATACACTACCACCCCAATTCTGGGACCACACCTAAAAACAACAGTAACAAAAAGACCACATGTCGTTGTTCCAAAAAATCTACATGTGGTTATGTGGAGGTGTGGTTTATTAAGGAGACGGTGTAGTTTTTTTTATGGAGCTATAGTTTTTTTTTTTTGAAGGTGTAGTCTTTTTTTGAGGTGTCGTTTTTTTAAAAGAAGTGTTGCTTGTTTTTTTGAGGGGGTGTTGTTTTTAAGAAGGTGTTGTTTTTTGAGGTGTAGTTTATAACTAGGTGTAGTTTTTAAGTGGTCGTTTTTTATGGAAGTATAGTTTTTTGAAGTGTGGTTTATAAGGAGGTATAGTTTTAAGTGGTTGTTTTTTAAGGAAGTATAGTTTTGGAAGTGGTATGATTTTTTTTAATCGAGTTGTTGTTTTTGAGGTGTCGTTTATAAGTGGGTGTAGTTTTTAAATAGCTGTTTTTTTTAGAAGTATGGTTTTTGAAGTGTGGTTTATAAGCGGGTTGTAGTTTTTAAGTGGTCGCTTTTTAAGGAAGTATGGTTTTCCTGGTGGTATGATTTTTTTTAATCGAGGTGTTGTTTTTGAGGTGTCGCTTTATAAGTGGGTGTAGTTTTTAAATAGCTATTTTTTTAAAGAAGTATGGTTTTTTTTTTTTGAAGTGTGGTTTATAAGCGGGTGTAGTTTTTAAGTGGTTTGTTTTTTAATGAAGTATGGTTTTACAAGTGGTGTAGTTTATAACTAGATGTAGTGTTTAAGAAGCTATTTTTAAGGAAATATGATTTTTTGGTGTGGTTTATACAACTAGGTATAGTTTTTACATAGCTATTTTTAAAGTAAGTATGGTTTTTGAGGTGTGGTTTTAAGTAGGTGTAGTTTTTAAGTGGCTATTTTTTACGTAGTGTGGTTTTCTCAAGTGGGCGTAGTTTTTACAGCCTATTTTTTAAGGAAGTATGGTTTTTGAGGCTATTTCTTAAGCAAAGCACCACCACCTCGGAATATTGTTTGTTGCTCAACTTTGGGAATGTATTGTATTGTTTTACATTAAATGAAAAATAACTTCAATGGTTAGATCCAACCACTACAAGAGAATGAGCATTTTTTGTCGGAAAAATCGTCGACCGTCCTAGAGATATTTTTGCCCGACATACGGTGACGAACGTCTTGACGATTACTATTTTGATGTTTTTCCCGACGATACTACATCGGACATATCGTCCACATAAATCGCCGGCCTTTATCGTGTTAAGCGTGAAATTTGCGTCCGAATATCGCGTCGAATTTGCGCCGTCGGGCCGGTTGTCGAAGTTATACGTCGAAATTTCGTCCAGTTCAACCGTCCGAATTTATTGCCGAATTTGCGTCGTAATAATCGTCCGAAAATGCGTCCGGATATAACGCCGATATATCATCGATTTTTCGTCGGACTATTCGTCGGATATTGCATCGGACTAATCGTCGATGGTGCTTTTCTAAGGCGCTATTACAATTTTAGTTATAACATTTGATTGAATAGTATATTTTAGATGAAATTTGATGTTTCACAAAGCTCCTCGACCGCCTAATGATGTATTATTTAATTAAGCTTGATTTAGTTCCTGAGGGAGGGGGGGGAATTAATTTCCATCCCTAGCTAGTATTGTCCTTTATTGGCCCGTCGATGGGGGCACCTTCAGAGAATATGTTGGTCGGCAAGATTTGAAGCAATCGTATTGAGTCGACATGGGGTCAAATTGACCCCATTAAATAGGAACGCCCACAATACCATGGCTTCATCAAGTATACAACACGGGAGCATGTACATACAATGAGCGTAAAGCGGCATAACTCAAACACAACGTCCACTAAAAAGAGGCCCCGATTGATTTCTTCAACGGGCCTCAAATAGAACAAAGTTGACTTGACACAAAATAAGAGTTGGCTTATTTGATCCGGATCGCCTGCCACAATTTCTCTTTCGTGTGGCGGTGCGATGGGGTTCTACTGGTGTTTAAATGGGTTATGGAAATACTCCAATTGTTATACATACTCTAATATGCTAATGGAAGGAAGCTTAAACCGGGATCAAACTCAAACTGCTTTGATGAAGGCAAGCTCTCATATAGATTCTCAGATTTTCCTTGCAAAGTTAGCATCTTCTTTCTTCCAATCCATCTGAACACAAAAAGCAAAGCATGCAGGTTTGCCAAACTTCCTTTGGGAAGAAGCAAAAAAGATCACAGTTAGTGCAAAATGCTTTGCCAACCAAATGTCCGGAAGGTATGTGCCTGTGAATTCTTATGGTCGAAGTATGCCTAACTTTGAAAATTATAAAGCATACGACTACCGATATACTCATATTCCCAAGGAAAATAGATTAAAATTAGATGACGGATGCATCATAACCTATTTGGTAGGATATGATGAGCATTCGAAAGGTTACGTAATGTACAATCCGTAAAGAAGAAACATCATAGTGAGCGTAGATGTGACTTTGTAGAAGAAGAATTATCTGGTGAAGGTCTATAAGCAAAGTGGAGATTAAGTACAAAATAGTAGAGCCCAAAATACAAATGTAAATGATATGGCGATTTGGATGACAAGGTGGATAAGAATGCACAAAGCTTGGAAACAAATCTTAAAGATGCATGCAATGATGAGGAAATTGACAATGTTGAAGACAATAACAATGCTGTGGCTGTGGAGGTTGTTCTTGTAAGAAAATACAAATGTATACATGAATGTGAGACTACCCAGAAGGAAATAGTTTGGGGGACGTTCATCAAACTCTAGTGGCAATGGATCGTCAATACAACGTATAAGTTAGAAGGTTGACTCTGTAGCTACCCCCTCTTCAAACCTGTACAGGAAGGTGTCAACTTGCTATATAGTCATATAATTTTTACTCAATACAAGAAACTTATCGCGGCCTATCCTATCGCCGCTAACGCTTTCCCCAACTCGTGTATGCATGCTAAAACCGTAAGTCGTAAGTACATAATTTTTCAATTTGAATATGAAGGATGCTTGCATGCACATTGAATCTTAATTTGCTTTTGAAAAGATGTGAATATGAAGGATGCTTGCATGCACATTGAATCTTAATTTGCTTATGAAAAGATGCACGAGCTGAGAAGGTGGACTATGAGCCTTGAGAAATTAGGATGTATGAGTTTCGCTAAATAAGACCTATGAACCATGCTACATGTCAAATTTGTCCAACATATAGGACCACTAAAGTAAGAATTTAGGATATATGAGTTTTGCTAATAAGACCTATGAACCACGCTACATGTCAAATTGCTCCAACATATACGACTACCAAAGTAAAGTATCCACTTTTGTAGGCATCTAGGTGCACTTGTTACAAAAGATGTTTTGTATTAAATCAAAAGAGCATTTATCTTCACTGAGATATTAGAAAAAAGGAGTGTCTCATCATCATCCCGTATCTACGTGCTAGAACCTGCAGGGGTTGGACCTGCACTTTCTCACCTCATGTTCCAGTGCGTAGGATGGATGTCGAGGTTGCTGTTAATCTTGTGAGCTTTGTTGTGAATCTAAAAACGAAACAATAAGAGAGTGTAATGTGGGCAAGTAATGGTATGAACAGGCAAGAACTAAGCAGATGCCATGCCTTCAAACCCATTTGCAGACGCTACTATTAGGATATACTCATCATTTTCTGTAATGTTCAACTATCTGAGGAGCTCAGATATCAATGGTCTGGCTAACAGGCTATACAATTCCAACATATTGGATATCAGTGATACGCCATGCACAATGAGAATCCTTGATATTATCCATGAATAAAAGCTAGAATCTATTGTCTGAATGGAGAAAGGCAAGAGCATATACATAGCAACAACATATATACACCAACCACCATTTGCCAGACGAAAAAAGGAACTACCAGCACAAAATTCGATGCAAAGATAAAACTATTCATTTATCCATTGCTCAAGTTAAAAAAGACTATATGTGATCGAAAACTTAAATGGGATGAGGGAAGCGGGCAAAGAATCTATCATATAGAATACACCATGTCATTGCAAAAAGAGAGCGGTATCAGGCGTTTGCATGTAAAAAGCTTAGTAACAAAGATTATATCACCACTCACATTGTTTACTCCAGTTCTATGATCAACAAAAATAGGCGAAAGGCGGTTCAAGGAAAGGTTCCAAATGAGAAAGGCAAAAGCAATTTCCGCCGAGTTTTCTTTGCTCCATAGTTTGTTATGGCCTGTTGACCCATTGCCGCCCTATCCAAACTGTTGCTCCACCAGACATGCATCATTTGCCATTGCCACAAATGTAATGATCGCCATGGTCGCCATATGTAAAACATAAAAAGACATCATCATGGTTATAGTTCGCCTTTTGGAAACCTAAATTGGAAGCGTATGGCATAGAAAGAATAGTTTAAACGCCGCATTCTTGAAAGAAGATTAGTCATGTTTGAATCCAGCCAAAAAAAGTCGCCATAGGCGTAAAACACGGTGGCCATGGGAACCAAAGTTAATTGGACGATCAAAACCCCCCGCAAAATAGTTAGCGTAAAAATGAAGCAAGTTGGAAAATGTTTGCCAAATGCTCTGATAATACACACCATTGTTTGTTATTCGAAGCGAACAATATCTCCATCCCATCTCAGCCATTGAACTTCCAGCGAAAATCAATAGAAAGTGAAAATGTCGAAAATAGAAGTCGAAAATGCAATAGGCTCTCACATTTCTAAAACACGGATGTCATTCAATGAGAAGCTCCAAAATCCGCTTTTTTTTTTTTCCTTCGTTTTCCTGTTAGAGAACTCGACTATGGCGGATCTTTGAACCAGAGCTTATACTCCACCCCAAAGATAAAGAAAATAATCCCGCAAGAAGGAAAGAGGGCATGCCCCATAACCTCGAAACGTGTTCCTCTCATTGCGGCTATCCCGGCCGAACAAAGATCAACAAAACCCATTTGCCAGCCCTAGGAATGAAACCCAAGAAGCCCCAAACGCAAAACACTTAAGAAGATGGATGGAGCAGCTGAAAGAACCATTTAAATGGTGAAAGGGGTGCGGCGATTTAAAACCCTCCGTCACGGGAGATAGGCAAGGAAAATGAACCCGCTTCTTGATTTTAATGTTCTTGTTCAATCAAAGTCAGAGAATCGTTTGCCTACAGGGAATAGGGCAAAATCCTCTGCGTTCTTGGGAGATGGATCACCAAACCGCCTCGAAAACACGAAGCCCCTTTCTCCCGCCTACCTTGCATTCTTCAATCCGCGATTAGGGTTTTGGCATGATCTACGCTTTATGTTGTTGTTCTTCCGCAAATTTTCTAAACCATGACGGTTCGGGAAGAGCGAAATATTTTATTACCGGTCATTTGAACAGGTTGAAGTAGGGATTTAAGCAATGTTGCAGCAGATCAACAGTCATCGGCAGCGGCTAATAATCGTGGGCTAACGCTAGCGGGGCCGTGAGACCTGGTCGACGGTCGGCCGATCTCGCGGAATGGGGCGAGGAAGGGAGAGCGTAGAAGGAGATTCGACGGAGGAGATTGATTCAAAGCAGATAAGAACAAAAACGTGGCATCCCTAGTTTTTTTCCTCTTTTCTTCAATTTGAAAATGCAATGGGTGCATACGTGTCAGCGCCAGGGCTGCGCTCAGCCCAGAAAAATTACCTCCTATTTTTTTAAGAACAGAAAACACACTGCTTTATATATGGTATGATAATAGAATTCCTTATCCATAAAAAAAAAAAAAAAAAAAACCATCCTAAAGTTGTATGAGATTTATTGGGTGGGATTTTGCTTTTTCTTATAATATACTTTTTCTTTTGCTATCATGCTTCAAATAAAGGTTCAAGGAATTAAACTTGCTAGATGCCCAGTTTTTATTTATATAGTTACCAACAAATCATTTTCATGACATGCATAGACGTGTTGCAAACTAAAAACTACCGAAGATGTTTTGGCAAAGCAAAAAATAAACCCAACATGAACAATCCTTGACATACAAATATTTAGCAAAGCATTGTGCATAAGGAGTTGTTAAAAGTCAAACCCATGACACAACACAACCATTGAGTCCTTCTTTGAAAAGGAGAAGCTTATAAGCAAATATTTGGATTCTACCAATGATCTTTACCTTCACAAAATGTAGGCATGCGAGAATCTTATATTCTTGTTATGAAATATCCTAACGACTTGTATAGATCAAACTTCTAACCAACCTTTACACCTCTACGTATGCAACTCTACACACGTTTGCTCCTGGACGCCAACTTGTTCCCGAAAGCACGTGAACATTTTCACGGGTTCTTCTTCCCCATTGCATCCTTTTGTGTCTTCTCTCCTCTTCAACTTTCTATTCTTTTCCATTCCCTTTCCCTAAAAAAAATAATACGATCGAGACACTTCAGATCCTTCTCCACGCTTGCTCTACTGCTGGTTTTTTTAAGGTTGAAATGTTGTGCCCCTATGATCTAGCATGCCCCTAGGCTTAAGCATGCCCCTAGGCTCGAACCACCTTGGCTCAAACGCGTGCCACATGACTCAAACATGCCACATAGGCACAAACATGCCACCTAGGCCCAATGCCCCTAGGCTCAAACCACTAGGGTCATAAAATGCTCTTTTCAGATGATGTATTTTTTTAATGATGAAATATGATTTCGTACATTTTTTGATGGTTTGAAATGTTGTGCCCCTAGGCTCAAACATGCCCCTAGGCTAGCCACTTTGGCTCAAGCAGGACATGCTCAAACATGCCACATATAGGCTCAAATGTGACATGTGGCCAAGCATGCCCTAGACTCAAACATGACATGTGGCTGAAACATGCCACGTAGACACGTGGCATAAGAAACAGGGGTTAGATTTCTTGATTTCTGGTTGGAATCTCTATTTCTTGTTTGAGTTTTTGCTTGTTGGCCAAAAAACTTTATGAATTTTGGAGTTTCCAGACGAAATCTCGCAAATACTCATTAGCTTTTATCCAAAATTTGGTCGAGTATGACATACAATGGCAAATTATATAGATGGAGGTACTGAGGATTTCGAAGTGTGACCACTAGAGTCATAAAAATGCATGATTTATTTGTTTTAAGGATAAAATATGATCTTGAAATATAACCGAGTCTGAATGGAGTCATTGTTGATACTCCATGGAAAAAACAGCATCATGGGATGGGGGCATGGGAGAGTAGAGCCGTCAATGGTGAAATTATTAAAAATAGGCATTGATATAATTGAATTGCATTCAATGGCCAAGATGAGCTGGCCGAGATTGTGATCCAAGTCCTTGGATTCTATTGGCCCTAATTTTAATCGGCTTAGATTAAAAGCTAAAATTTGATCCTCGATTGTGCTTTTTTTGCCGCTTCTATCTCCCTTCTTTCCCGCTTTTTCTTTCCCGCTTTTGATCTCCACTTTCTCTTGAAAAAATCTCATTCCTTAAGCTTTTGATCTTCAGCTTTCTCTTAAATTTCCACAAATTTCCCTTGTTCTTTGCTTTTGATCCGGTTGTGAAGCCCATGATCCCACAAAGGCTCGCTTACAAATGGAGTTTGTGCTACTATTTTTCTGGAATCCGACCACTATAGAAATATCCGAACCTCTCTCCTTATTCTTCCTTGTCCTTTGAGGTTTAAAATAGAAGAATCTCGATTTTCATAATCTGAACATGCTTTTGCCTGAATATCCCCGCAAGGTTTAAAATGGGATTTGTTTCAAACTTGGTCTGAACTGCAAGATACGATTTGTTCACTTCAGGGCTTGGGCAAACCGCAAGACACGCGATTTTGTCCACTATACTTTTACTGCAGTACCCACGATTGATTGTGCTATCTGCTTTGGTTCTACGGGTATGATTGAATCTATGTGAGAACGTTTGGTGTTTTATCCTTTGTATTTTTTTTGTGAAGGACGGGAGAATCCATTGTGGATTTTATAATGAAGGGCGTGAGATACTTGGGATGGAGGTTGCCCTTGTTTTTTTTTAATTCCGATTTCAAGTTCGGACCCAAAGAGGGCTTCGGTTTTTACAGAAGGAGCATAGTGTTAGCAAAGGCAAAGCAAACTTCTTGTTATTTTTGCTTCAAGCCATGATGCCAAGTTCTCATGGCCCCTGCAAGGGGTTTCTTATCAAACCCAAAGAGTCCGAGGTTGCAAATCAGATCAAATGCAAAGAAGAAGTTCCTTGCATCAGGTTTTTAAAAACTTCAGATGACATCAATCAAATGTGCATCTGAGTATTTTTGTGGCACACAAAAGACACTGCAACCTTCCTGAAAATTCATGTATTAGGCTTCGATCAATGCTCTTCCCTGATAGCATAATAACACCTTTATTTATATGGTGCTTAAAATAATAGCAGTTTTTATATTTTTGTAGCAAGTTCGTTCTTAAAATCATAAAATATATTCTCAATTAAAGGCTATAAAACAAGAATGTAAGATTCTATTAAATATGGACACTATAAGTTGCATTTCAATCAAATGCTTTAACCAAATTTAAACAACACACTTGCCTAAAAAACAAGAATCATATAAGGGCCAAAACAACCTTAATAACATAAAAACAATGTGCTAAACAATACAATGCTTTTTTTAAATAATAAAGAGGAAGGCCATATGTGGTTTTCTCATTTCTTTGCAAAAACAACACTAAAAACAATTGCTACTTTAAAAACATGACGTGTCGATGTTCTATTGACTATATAGTATATTGAGGAAAAACAACACCAAAAAACCACAACTAATTTGTCAAAGACCACATGTAGGCCGTTTAAGTTTTATGAAAAAACCACATGTCTACTTTTGAGGAAAACAACACTTGAAAACTAAAGTTAGTTTTTAAAAGCAGCATACAAAAACTACACTTTTACTAAAAATTACATATAGTTTCTAGCAAAATCGGACAAAAATCTATATCGGTTTTTTAAGCGTTGTTTTCTTTGCAAAACAATTTAAAAACAACATGTGGATCTTCGGGTTTTATTAAGAACCACATGTGGTTTTTAGCATTGTTTTTTGCAAAACAACAAGAAAAAAACATGTGGACCTTCAAGTTTTATTAAGAACCACATGTCTATTTTTAGGAAAGCAACACTTGAAAACTACATCCACGTTTAAAAACAACATGTAGAAACACATGTAATTCCTACGTGTAGATAATTTTGGCAAAAGTCTACGCGTAGACTTTTAAAAAAAAAACTACATGTCTAAAAGTTTGGGTAAAAACTACATGTCATTTCTAGCAAATCCGGACAAAAAACAACACGTAGTTTTTTGGTGTTGTTTTTTTGCAAAAAAGACACTGAAAAACAACATGTGGACCCAGTTTTGGGGTGGTAGTGATAGCATTATTGGGGCTTTTGTTCTTCCTATCATTGGTGCCTCCCTGTCTCCCTCTCTCTCCTCGAAAAATTCCTGTAGAGCATCTATGTATATCCCAACGAGTGTGGGTGATAGTGGGCATCCTTGCTTTACTCCTGTGTCACAATCTATTGCTTCCCCTTCCCCCTCTATTTTGGCATATACCTTTTGATATAGCCTTGCAATTGATCCTACTAACCCCTCTGGTGCTCTTAGTCCTGTTAGTCTAAGTAGGAGCTTATCTCTGGGTACTGTGTCGAAGGCTTTTTTAAAGTCCACGAAGCAGCATATGATCTTCTTGTTGCTTTCCTTTGCCTGCTCTATCATTATCATTAGAGTCACTAGGTGGTCCGTAGTCGAGTACTCCGGTCGGAAACCAGCCTGGCCTTGTGCTCTGAGTTTCCCTGTTTCTGCCCAACTCTTCAGTTTCTGATCTAGAGTTTTCCCGAACCATTTCGCGAATACTGAGCTGACCATGATGGTCCTATAATTACTCGGTTCTTCTCTGTTTCCCCCTTTGTGGAGCGGAATTACCTTATTGAACTGCCATCTTTCTGGGAGGCCTGAGTGAATTACCTCATTGGATATTTCTGTTATGATCTCTACTATCTGTGTTTGTACACTCTTCAACATCTCCGCTGTTAGCCCATATAAATCCGGTGCTTTGTTATTTGCCATCCTGTTTAGTGCCCATGTAACCTCCTCCTTGGAGAAGGAAGGTTTGTGTCTACCTTCTGGAGCCATGATTGGTGTAGCCCTTGTCTTGTATAGCCGTTCCAGGTATCTTGTCCAGTCTATTTCTGTTTCCGTTTCTTCCCCTTCCTCTCTTGCTGATGCACCTGCTTTTGTCTTTGAGCCTTTTTTCATATTGTTCCAGAATTTCTTAGGCCATTTTTTCAAATCCTCGGCTAGTCCCCATTGGTGGGTTTTCAGGTCCTGAGTTTTCTTTCTTTTCAGTATCTTCACATATTTGTTCCGTTCTTCTTGGTATGCCTCAGTTCCTTTTGCCTGTTTGGCTTTCTTTCTCTGTTCCACGCATGCCTCGTCGAACCATACTGATCTTCGAAATGCTATAGCCCTTTTCCCTCTTTCTTTCCTCCCGAATGCTGATTTTGCTGCTTCTTCCAAGAGATCATTCATGTCGTTCCCTCTGTCCTTTGGTTCCTCTCCCCACTCTTTGTCTCTTATTTTCTTTTTCACTGTGTTTATGAATGCCCCCACTCTGTTTTCTCTCAATTTGACTACCAGCTTTGTTCTTTTACCTCTTCTTTGCCTCTGCTTTCTTCGCTCTTCCACTTGCCGCCCTTAATTTGAGCGTGATGGGTCTGTGGCTATCCCTTCCTCCTAACGGCCATTCTCCTAGTTCCATGTTTCCAATTTCCCTTGTTGCTTCCTCATTTGCTATCACATAGTCCACTATACTGCTCCCGTGGGCATTTGTGCTTGTGAACTGGCCCGAGGCTTGCCACCTTCTTAGACCATTGCATATAACCATATTTGTAGCTGTACATACCTCTATCAGGGTTTCTCCTCTCGCTGTCACCTCCATTTTAGATCTCTTGTGTTCCTTTGCCATTCGTCCTCCCTTTCGCTCTGTTTCCACTGTCCATCCTCATTGTCTATCCCTGCTCTCCTGCTTGTTCTTGCCCCGTCCTTGCATTGATATCTCCTACTATGATCAATGGTCCCTTATCCCTGTGTTTCATGACCACTTCTCCCATGCCTAGTAATTCCAGCTTGTCACATTGAGGTGGATAATACACTATTAGTAAATATAATTTCCTATAGTCAAGCATTACAATATTCATAAGCATATATCTTTTATTAATGTTTGTTTCTAGAATACATGCTTTTAAACACTTCTATTCCTAATGTAGCTAGCCCTCGCACTTCCTCTTCTGCCTTGTAGTTCTTTTCCTCCAACATGTGAGCAGTGTGTATCCCGTTCGTCCCGCAGCCTCTTAGCTCTCAGGTTCTCCACGCTAATGTCTCCACTAGACATATGATATCCTGGTCCCTTCTTTGCATGTAAAGCGTTCTCGTCATCCCAAGGATATCCCGCGCGGTTCGATTACCGGATCGCTATTTCTTCCTTCCTTCAGGCTGCCCCCCGCCTCTACAGTGGTCTAGATCGTGTCCCTTCTTTACCTGTCTCCTCGTCCTTGCTCCTTGGTCCCCTCCTGTCTCCCTTGTCAGAGTTATGCTTTGGTCTAGGTCTTTTCCGGCCTCTTTTCCGCTTCCCCACCCTAGCTGTATCTGCGTTAGGATCTTTGGGGCTGCTTCCCGATCCACTGGTCCCGATGATACTCTTTCCCTTATTTGTATATGCTGTCCCTGTCCCCTCGTTGCTTCCACTTCGAGATTCCCATCTTTCTTCAGGTCCTGTGGGTCCATCGTGTCTCCTTGCGTTGCTTGTTCCTGTGATGTGTTCTCTCGTCTTCTTTTGAGATAGAGTTTCCCATTTTTTACCCCTGCTTGTATTCCCGCCCGATTACTTTTGCCAGTTCCCTGTGTAAACCTTGTCTTTGCATGGCTGTTAGAGCCTCTTGTACTTTGAGCCCGTTCCTGAGTTTGAACCCTGCGCGGATGATTCTTTCCTTGGCTGCCATGTCCCTCAGAGTTATATTTATGTGCCTCGCCCTCCCTCTCCATGCACCCGCCCGTACTGCTTTTACCATCACATTCCTGTGCTCCTGGAAAACATTCTCCAAGATTTACTGCGGACACGGGCGATGTCCCTCGTTAGGCCTTTCGGCAACCCCTATCAATCTTACGTCATGCTTTATCCTTTCCTGTAGGTTTTATCCTATCAAAACTCTGCCACGCATCTAGATATATTTGCTTCTTTTCTAATGTCACCAACCTTTGTATGATTTCCGCTTTTTCTTTCTCCACCTCGTCCATCCTCTTCCGAATTTCCTCTCCCGTCTCCTCCGCCTTCTGCACCCGATCTTCCACTTTTCCTATCGCATCTTTGTTTTGTTGTACCGAACCCGCCAGTGTGTTTAGCGCATCCATCCTCGGCACCTGATTCTCCAATCTTACTTCCATCTGTGCTAGGAAGTCTTGCAGATCTTGTTGGAGTTCCTGCCTGCTGGCTCCTACCGTTCCTGCTTGGCTAGCCATTCTTCCCTCCCTTGCTGTGGCTATACCGCCACCGAACCCTTTTTTCCGCCGCTTTGCTCTCCTCCTCGAGTTTTTCACATATCTTGCCTCTCTTACGTGGGCTTGTTATATTATGTTTCGCCATTTATCCGTTCTGGCGTTTCCCTTCACCGCCTTTCATGATTTGAATTTCAAATTTCAGAATTTCTCATCCCAGTTATGGTTAACGGCTGCTCGTTTCTGCCCCTTTCTATCGGCGTCTGTGTTATTGCGACCGATTTGTATGTACTTCGTTGATTTTCGTGATTTTCGCATATTTGTAATATCTCATTTTTGTTGTATCCTTTTAGTAGCGGGTGTATAACTTTGGTGCACCAATCGGAGGATTAGATCCTCTCTGTCTTGGTGTACAGTTGGGGAGACGTCTCCCACTATCCCGTACTTGGCAACCTCCATTTTTCCACTTTCATTTTATGGGGCCGGAGAGTTAGTGGTTGGCACCAGCTGGTGGGCTATTTCCCACACTGTCCTGGTGTATGGCGGAGACGTCCGTCTCACTGTCCCATAGCTTTGCCTCCCCCTATTTGCACCATCCACTCCTAATTCCCTTGTTTATTCGTCTTCGTTCCTCCTTTGCGGTTGTTGTACCTGCACTCATGCATAGCATATATACTTTTCTACTACATAGTTTCTATTTATCCTACCTTTACCTGTATCTTTTGGTGTTCCGCTGTAGTTGAAGTCCTGTTTTTTTTTTTTTAAACGTTTGCTTTATCCTGCACATGTTTGTCTCCTTACCAAGCCTACAGATTAGATTTTTTCCTGGGTCCGCAAAAATGTCGTATTTTATTGCGGCTTACCGGATATTTTTAGAAAAATACTTTCTAGTTAGCCGGTTTTAACAGTTAACATGGACTTTCCATGCCGTACACTATATTAATATTTTTATTTATCTATATTTTTTATTCATTAATTACTTTATTCATTTATTATTATGCGTATGTTCCTTTTTGTTCGTCACCCGTTTAAAGCGTTGCGCCATCCTTTATCCATCCTATTTGTCGTTCGTCCATATTTCCTCTAAATTGGTATGTGTATCCCCTTTGTTTCATATAGCTACTTTTTTTCCTTCTGTCCATGTTATGTATTTCCTCTTCCGTTCCGTATATGTAACAAGATTGCTTCCATTCATTTCCAAAACACTGCCTTACATTCTTACAAAATTTTTGCAAAATTTAAAGCAGTCAGTTCTGCTTTTGTCACATAATCACTTCCGTTCGGTGTATCTCCCTTTTTTCTAAATTTCCTCTCGTTTTCCCCATATATAACCCGTCATGCAATCTGTAGCTGTTCACCCAGTACCACCGTTTTCTTTGAGCTAAAGCTGTACCTAAGATTAATTGCGATCGTAGTTTAAACATAAAGAAAGCAGTAAAAGCAGTAAAAAATTAGAAAACCAGCGGCTGGGACTGTAATCAAATATTACTGCTGCTGTACCCATTTCATGTCCATTTTTGTGTTGCACAGATCAGTTCTTCTTCATTGTTGCCGATGTCTTCCCCATAACCCTTTTTTCTACATTCCTGGCCATAAGAGCCCTGCAAAGATATTCTGTTGGGTTTTTTTCATCACAATTGATGCATACCTTACCAAAATCAGTGACTATCAGGTCATGCTGGTAACTGGTTGATTTCTGCATTTCCCCTTCCATCTGCAGCCGGTTGAAGCATCGGAGAACCCTCAGCCTATCTTGTTTCCTGGTTTCATCATCCCTGTCCGCCAGGACCCCCATAACTTCTAGCAATTTCAGGCTGTATCCCATATCTTTCATGGTCTGCATGTGATGTACCCGATCACAGAATAGGCAGTGCACCCGCCCGCAGCTTATACACGACCCCAACCCTTTTTCCAGGCACTTACAGTTATCCTCGCATATGCACCATGGTCCGAGCTCCTCAAGCTCAGGGTTCCATGGTCTTTATGCTTTATGTGCGGGAGCT
Organism: Isoetes taiwanensis; assembly: GCA_021234155.1. Taxonomy (NCBI): domain Eukaryota; kingdom Viridiplantae; phylum Streptophyta; class Lycopodiopsida; order Isoetales; family Isoetaceae; genus Isoetes; species Isoetes taiwanensis. Next base: position 588,076 of record JAJEKV010000035.1, on the reverse strand, counting down.
CCAATCTTCTACGGCTTTTGGAGTGGCCCCCCCTGTCTGTTCCACAACTTTCTTGCCTTTGTTCATGCGGATGTTCGGCGCTGCACCCTTACCTATCTTCTAGAGCTAAGAAACTAAAACTGCAACTGCCGGAATCCTCCAGGCGCTTCCTTCTCCGCTCGGAGTCCCGAGCTTCTGTTGCTTTTTATAGACGTATGTTTAATTAGCTTTTTTTTTTTTTTTTTTTAATGAAATTCCTGCCATCTTCTCGGATACGCTGGAGTCTCACGACCGGTCCCGTCCGCAGTGTCTAATTAATTTCGTAATTAAGCGCCACCGGTATATTCTGTTTTACGTACTATCCCATCTTTAAAATCTGTCTTATATCTCTCCTTAATTTCTTTTTAGTATTATTTATTATTATTATTATTGTTAGCTTTTAAATATAAGTCTATTCTGTATCTATGCCGTGAGTTCTTAATGCCGTGTACGTGCTCTTCTCCTTTTTATTCCTGAATCACTGACCTATCACGTCATACTTTCGTAGATTAATCCCTATTGGAATTTCTGAATTTCTGATCCATGCTACGTTGGTTATTGACACGTATATTTGCATACGTGTCGTCCACTCCTTTTGTCTTACGTGCCTTCCTTCAATGCCACTTTTCTAATCCAGTCATCCAATGTGAGTGACCACGTAATGTCGGGTAGGTCCAGTTGGTATTCGTATACCTCCCTATGTTCTTCTAATCTTACTCGGCGTACAATACCTATCCTACTACTAATACACAGATTTGGATTTTTGAATTCTCATGACCGTTGGGTATCCGTTAGCGAATATGCTTCCGATCTCGTTCTCCAACCTGGCCCGACCTATAGCTCTGTTAGCTATGGTGTGCCGATTGGTATCTTTCCTAATTCCGTTCTATTAACCTCGTCCCCTACTAAGACTAAGACTAACATCCTGATACTCCCGGTTGCCGAAGGTTTTACGGATCCGGCAACAATTCTTTAACATTTTTAATAAACTAAAGTAACTATCTGGATTCCCGGTTATAATTGACTAATTCCGGTGGCCTAATTCTACTCATATTGTTGAGAAAACATGGATTGGAACACAAATCACAGATCACTGACCTGTACAACGCTATCCCCTCCCCACAGCACAGCACCACGCCGGCCTGCAAGAAGATGAAAGGACCTCCATCGCCGGCTATCCCACTATCGCCCTCATATGCTAAGCCAGTGCTATGATCTGGTCTACCAAGATCATGGCTTTGATACTATTGTGATGCTCCCCGAACTTATACGATGCTCCCATCATATAAATATGGGAAATTCCCTTCCCATGGCGACTTCATCACTACAGAAAGGCCCTCCGTCTGACTCGGACCATTTGTGATGGCCAAATGTCCAAATGAAGGATACAGAGGTGTCATTACGTCTTCTATGGGAATCCTATATAGCAGAAGTGTACATACATGTTACCCATCAAGCCGATGGAAGAGGTGCAAGTTCAGGACCTGCGCTTCTCTGTGCACATAATTGGAATATATTTCAGTCCCAAATCCAAACATGCCAAGCAAAGGATAGACGCGATCGCGCATATGATCCAAATACAGGAGCTCATTCAAACAGACTTTCCAAGCATACACATTGTGAAGGATCGAAACGGGGATAATGTGGACTCGGACAACAAGCGTTTGTGGGTATTTCAGTAAATCTCATGTTGGTTTAATTAGGGTTAATGTCCCGCCCATGGACCGCCATAGATTTCAAAGTCGGATTAGGGTCGTCTCCCCTTGCTGAGCTTACACACATGTCCGGGCCTACATTTTTCCTCGGGTGATCTTGGAAGAGCCCATTATCCGCCCTCGGCTTGAACATCTTGCTTTTTACGCCGAAACGAAAATGATGAAGGGATTTGTTAAGAAGAAACGCCATGGACCCGGAGGAGGGAGAAAAGTTCGGGAAAGAAGAGCTAGGGCATTGAAGGTATGTAGCACCCTTAATCCATCTCAAATTGATGCTTACAATTCCAACTTTACTGCATTACATCAAGTTCCTTCTTCCTCTCAGGTTTTGTATAACATGCCAAGTACATTCATTGAAACCTCAGAAGACTTTCCATTCCAAGGATCCGGTTCTCACTTTTTTTGAATTTTAGTGGATCATGCCAAATGCCTTCTACCTCACGAGGTTTATTATACAAACATCAAACAACCCTGAAGTTCCTCTTCATGGCATTAAAGATTTGCCATTTTATGATAATGCTTACCAGCCTCCCCAACTTTACTGCATTAGACAAGATGCCTTCTTCCTCTCAAGTTTTTGACAAAATGCCAAGAGCATGTGGTGAAGTTCATGGCGAAATCTATACAGACTTGCCATTTCAAGAACCTGATTTTACTACGTCATGCCAAGTTCCCTCTGCCTCACAGGTTTACTATAAATCAACAAACAAACCTGTTTAAGTTCCTTTTCAAATCAATAAAGCTTTGTCATTTCATCATGTTGATGAGCCTCTCAACTTTTGGGATCATGTCAAGCATCTTCTCTCCAATGTTTATTTTGTAAAATGCCAAGCAGCTCTGTCCAAGCTCTTCAAGCCTATGTTGAGCCTCGAGTCTAATTTCATGTGTTTGAATAATCATGTACAAAGATCCATCTCCCCATGTAGCTCACGGAAATTGACAATCAGCCAGTTCCCATCTCTTTCATGCCTTCATCTCATAAGAATCAGCCTACAAAATCAGCTCTTTCAATGTTTGGGCTGATCTGGTCACTTCTGAGACAACTTTACTCTTTTGTTTGTATCTTTTGCAACAAATTGTGCTGTCATTGCAAAGCATTTTGCTAGGCAGATTATGCGGATTTGGTGCCTTGTAAAGCTGGAGGAATACAAATTGTAAAAGGATTTCAATGTTTTGCATTTTGCAAGTTCAACCTCCAAAATTTCAAGGATGGCTTATGTATCTAGAGTAGTCTGCTCTCTGGAAACGCAATATAAAGCGAAATTAATGTCTTCCAAGCCTAAGTTCTTAAAGATTCCATGCCGGAGAAGTGGTAAGGCTAAGGAGAAGCGGTAAGGCTAATACAGTTTCTTTATCTAATATCCAACATTGTACACAACTTAATGATAGGAATGATTTCAAGGTTTAAATCGATATAGTTGAGTTCAAACGAACACGTAGAAACTATCTAAACTATATAATTTGAGTGGCTGGAAAATGGCCATGTTGTATAATGCCTTGAGGGCAGGCATGCATTCGACTTTTAGAAACATACAACATCTGTCCAATTCATGGTTAATCTATGCAGTCCGTGGCTGCATTAAGCTGAAGCGTTAATCCCACCATCTGAGCTATCTTTCTCTATTATTGATTTGATTTGATTTGATTTGATTTATTGTCACGCCATTTCAGACCCTCAGGTCCATTAGGCGACAAGAGAAATACATGTAAAAAGAAACACTAAACGAGGCCATTTGCCTCAAGATTATCTGCAACATCATTTAGTTCTAAAATTATCTTACGATGTTTCCACCAAGCTTGAAGGTAAGCTCCTAAGTGGGCTGCTGGTAATGTAAGTAGCATAGAAAAATTCCCATAAATCCCATAGATCTCCCGTATTTCTTCAAACCTGGAGCATTCAAGGAATGCGTGTTCTTCATCCTCAACCACCGCTTCTCGCAACAAGGACAAAACCTCAACTCCTTGGCAAGTCATGTCTACTTTCGATTTCCAAAGAATGGGGCGTGAGGGCGCAGGGAGATGAGCTTACGTGTTTTTTCTTTACATGCGACTATTAAGATAGTCCCTGCTTCAACATACATCATCATGAGGTTGACTTTGTTATAATAGAAGCCCAATTTGGGTGCCAAAGGTGGCATCCATATTGTGCTCAACACCTTTTCTGAAAGTAGACTACGAATCCCCAATTCAGTTGCTGGTATCTCATCTATATTTAGTGCCCATCTTTCCAACCATTCCTTCAATTGTGTGTACCAGCCATTTTGGTGTTTCATTGATTCACTTAGAGCATGTCGAGGTAGCCTATCATCTTCTAGACTTTGTATCCGTCTTAAATATCCAAGTGTCAAACATAGTGCTTCTGCCTCTAGTGGAAGAGATCCTGCCTCAGCAAGAAGCATCGCATATGGTGTTTGTACTTTGGCACCAAGCTCTGCTATTAAAAATCTCTTTTGTATTTGTTCAATATTTGCCCAATTCTTCTTTGACAAGCCTGGTCCCCATACTGGACAACCATATAGAATAACTGGCTGCACTAACATCTTATATTATAATGTTTTAGTGCAAGTAATGGACCACGCCCTAGATCTGATGGCCAATATTCGATTGAAAATTTGGACGGTCCAGATAGCCCTTTTCTTCTTGCTCTAACGATTTAGGGGTTCTTCAGCTGCAACACGATTTAGTTCTTCAGCTATGGCGGAGCATGCCAAGGTCTGCAAAGCTCGGTATCGTAGGGCAAGATCTGCAACACGATTTAGGGGGTTCTTCAGCTATGGCAGAGCATGCCAAAGGTCTGCAAAGCTCGGTATCACGATCCGCTTCCAAGCACTATCTGCCCTAGATCGAACGACCCATGTTCATTTGACCCATCCGACAATTAGTTGCTGGAAAAAAAGGGAAGCTTTGCGCATCGACCATAGGCTATGTTTTTTGTTTTTGCTGGGCGGCAATGGTTGCTTCAACAGTGATGGCATCCCCTGCTTGCGGTTCGGCTGATGTGCCCAGAACTTTCACTTCCTACTTTCTGGTTTCGTGGCACCTGATAATAGAATTACCCCAGGATGTGGATCCCGTGCCTGTTTTGTGGAGTGGATCTGTTGATTACTCATTTCTGAAAGGGTTAACCTTCGTCTGAACTCCACGACTATGGCAGGAGGAGAAGCTTCTCTTTTATAGCCTGAAGCTCCAAGCTCTTTCATCTCTGGCTGTAGGATATGTGTTATTATCTCTTACTAATATAATCCTATCTGGAGCAATAATACATGAGGCCATGCCACTTCTGAGTTTGGTTGAGCATGCTAAAGGATTTGCTACGGGGCTTCCCGGTTCTAGATTGCAGTTTGAAGACTCTTCTTGGAGCTCAAGTTCACCATCTCTATTCTGTATAGGCTTCCTAAGGTAAGCATTTTTGTACTAGCTTTTGGGTAGGAGCATCTTGATTATAAAGTATCTTGGGATTCTAATGATCCAAACCGATTTTTAGTTTAGTCAGGTGGAAAGGATCCCCTTGGACAGCTTGGGTTTGCATTTGGTGTGCCATTGAAGGTTTTTTTATTCATGCAAGCCAAAATACATGAACCGAGGGTCACATAAACCACCCAGACAGACTCACAATGGTTGTACAAAAGGTTGTGATTGTTTCCATCATGAGTGAGGATAACTTGAATCTGCCATAACTATATCCATAACTATAAACGTCATCTTTTCAAGGAAGGAGACCTGAAACATAAGGTGCAAATAGCCACAAACGACAAAGTAAATCTTGCATACGCTCTATCCTGTTCATATATATTTCTCTCATAAAAAGCACATGCAAGTATTTACAGATTACTATCTGTTTAATTTTAATTTGCTAGATGTCATGTTGTTCTTACTTTATGTGATAAGGCATGTTCTCTTGCAAGTTATGTTATGAAAGAACGCTTCTAGAATTGTTGCAAAGAGTAAGCATGAACTTGAAAGTTTTTGTAGCAAATACATTGCTAGATGCATATCTGGTTAAAGCAGATGTCAGGAGTGTGGAAGGCCAAGCTTGGCAACTAATATGACAAGTTTGGCAACTAATATATGCATCTGAATATGTTGCAGATAGTCTACATTCCTCCGGCTTGGTTCTATCTCTGTGTAGTAAGAAGGATCATCTCCTTATTCTATATGTCTCCCTCCTTCCTTAATTCAGCTTCTGTAACAGCAGTGGGGGGCAATTTCTTTCTGAGCGGAGCGCTAGCCAGAGATATAGCAAGCCCAGGTTTGGTGCAAAGAGGAGGGCACTGATAAAGAGATTTGGGTGAACATATCCATTTTTTATCATGCTTTGAAAAATCAAAGATAGATGTTTACAAAATATCAATGCAAGAACATGCAGATTTGCCATTTTGATTTTCTGCCTCAGGCACTCAGTTTTTAATTTATTATTTAGTTTGAGCACATTTAAGGTTCACTTGCAATGATGACTAACAAAAGTAAAGAATAGTGATCAAATAGAGTAGTGAAACAAGACTGTCCATTTGAAATGAGATCTGCAAGAAAATGGCATTCTCTACACAATATTTTACCCTCATAAGTTAATAGTATTTTTTGTCTGTTCGCATTATCTTACTTTTAAACATATGAAGACAAAGCATGAAGACAATAAACATGAATGGGAACTTCGTTCCCTATTGACTATGTGCACTATAGGACATAAATTGAGAAATAAAAGTTAAACTTTGAGAGTTCTTAATTTCAAGTGATTTGTTGGACATGATTGAGAAATAAATTTTATGCTTTGAGTGTTCTTAATTTCAAGTGATGAGCTAAGTGATTTGTTGACACTATGCAATGTTCTACTAAGTGATTTGTTGACACTATGCATTGTAGAACATGATTGAGACATATATTTTAAGCTTCGAGAGTTCTTAATTTCAAGTGATGAGCTTTGTGATTTGAATCATGGGATGCCAAATTTGCATAGAATTCCATTTACAAGGTGAATGTAAAATGTTTGACATGGAGGATATTCACACCAAGATGCATTTGAGAAAACCTTGAGGACGTAGACCAAGACATTGTTCCAACTTTACACAAGTTTTTAAACCAATGGAATAGGAGTTAGGGAAGGGACATCAACAGGTCAACATCAGCCCAGCAACGCTGGGCACCCTAACTAGTTTTAAACATAAGTTTCTTCAAAGACCATTCCTGGACATGTATGTTCTTCCATATGCTCATGATGCTGTATAAAGCTCTCATCCCCCCAGATATTCTCTTACTTACCCCAGCATTCCATTTGTAATTATCCGTGAACTCAACACCCAAATATTTATACTGATGCACCTGTTCTAGAGCTTCCCCTTCCAAATAAAAGCTGATATTCTGCCGCTTTCCTATTATCATGACTTTTGTCTTTTCTTTATTCACTGTCATGCCTTTCTCCCGACAAAACATCTCCAATGCAGTTAATTCTTTCTGAAGCCCTGTTTCTGTTCTAGAGAGAAGAACCACATCGCCTCGCATAAAGCAAAAGTTGAACAACATATTTATTAAGGTGCACTCTCGCTCCTCCTTCCCTTTCCATCCACTCTTCTAATTCATCAATAAATATTCCAAACAGGGTGGGTGAGAGCGGGCACCCTTGCTTCACTCCTATATTGCTTTCCACCTTTTCTGGACCATCCATGGGAAATGACAGCTCAACCAAAACCTTTTCATAAAGTCTGTTAACCCCCTGATGCAATTCCCTAGGCACCTTTAGACGTGCTAATCGATGCCCTAGTTTACTTCTCCACACCCTATCAAAAGCTTTAGAAAAATCAACAAAGCAACAATATAAAGCATTTCCAGCTCCTTTTGCCCCTTCTGCCACTACACGCAATGTGAAAAGATGATCAACAGTAGAGTGTTTTTTTCGGAAACCTGCTTGTCCATGTGCACGGACCCTACTAGCTTCAGCCCATATGGTAATCTTCTTCTCAAGCACAGCACCAAAAAGCTTTGCCATGACACTACTGACCATAATAGTTCTGTAGTTTTTTACCATATTTCTATCTCCACTTTTATGTATGGGCACAATCCGATTCATGCACCACTGTTCCGGAAAGCCATGGATTAATGCCATATTAAACAACTCGGCTAGTTTTTAGAAGTCACCAAAAGATGACCTTAGTGGCAAATGGTTACATATAGTGAGAGCAATAGAGAAACTTTATATAACAGATTTGGTAGATTGAATGAAGATGAAAGCCAGCTACTTGCCCATCGCCGTCGTGGTCTAATGGTAAGGCCTTGGATTGGGGTGATCCTTAGGTTCAAAACCCACTGACTACCATTGGGTGGGAGACGTGGCTGGGTGCAAGTCCCACTAACCATGCCTTAAAAAAAAAAAAAAAAAAAAAAGGTCGTACTTATAGTGTTACAATAATACTAGAAATTGACTAATTATGGATGTTTTGCAATCTCCATTTCACCAAAGTTGTCAATGTATAATCTTGCTGATTTTAGTGTATAGTTGCAGACTACTAACTACAGCATTAATGTTTCAAAGAACCAAGTGACAACATTGCTAACACAGGGTAGACAACAAGTCCGTATAAAATTCTTGCTTCCGATAAAATTCTTCTTCTAAGCAAGTTGGCATGAAACGCATTTTTGATAGTATTGTTTATAGCTAGCTGCCAATGCATGTGTAGACATATGGCAATAAGGAATGCTTGTTAAGCTATCAACCTAGTCTTGCAATTGGACTCTACCCCATCTAGATGCATTGCACATTGTTTTAAACCTCACACATTCTTTGTAGAGTTTGACAACATTCTTATTACTGCCCACGGTTTTTTCCTCGAAAACCCTTCATGGCAGGAGTTGTTTTTTAACCCGGACAGTAATAAGTTGATGGGCTTCTTCGTTGGGTTCCATAAGCCGATTGGTCTCCGTGGACGATAACAATTATTCTATTCTATCTTTTGGTCAAGGAACAAGTCCTTAGGTGCCCTGCCACAGAAGCCAAAATGTCATGTTCTGCACTTGACATAATTAAGGACTGTCCTTAATTATGTCAAGTGCACAGTAGCCATCAAAGTAAAGTTAGAACAATAGCTACAATTTCTTGTCGTTAGCTTAGCGCTCAAGTCTGTTTTGCATGAATGTTTGCCCTCAAGTAGTAGTTTTGATCACACTTTTTTTTTTTTTTTTTTTTTTTTTTGAGGGTAAGATTTTTATTTTTTTATTAATATGTAAATGGTACAAGGCTCTTGTTCACCCAATTAGTGAAGGACATAGTAGGATACACAACCAGCTAATGCAGTACTTTATTGGAGCTCTCTCAACCTCTTCCTTGCTCATTAGTACTATGGGGGCCACTGCTATTCCAAAAAGTACCATAGCAATGGCTGCAACCTCTTCCCAATGTCCAAGTACTATGGAAGATAATTCCTCAATTTTCTGCAATCAGCTACTTATGAAACCCCATAATGCTCCACTAACCTCAAAAAAAAACTGGTCCTAAGATAATCAATTTAAAGATTGCTTCTGTAGATTGCCACGGACAACAATATTATGCAAAGGACTCCACTCTGCTACTACACCCAGAGCTAAAATTCCCATGAAGTTCCTCCCTCCGAAAGTTGCAACTGTTCAAGTGATGACTGATAGAAGAATACTACCTAGTTACCACCATAAACACCTGTGTTGGAATTAAGAGCCAAGTGTAGTCCATCTGCATCTAACTCCAGCAGGCTTGTCCCCTGGTGCCAAGCATACGTACAGTAGAACCCTGCCGTCTCCTAAAGATATATAGCCCTACATATACCATTGTTCACAGTGCCATCTGTACAAAATCTTCTTCTAGCTGGGATAGAAGATCACGGGCAGTGTGACGTTCTATGTATTTACACGGTATATATGGGTAAAAGCACGCTGTGGTGTATCAAAAACGTGCATTTTGACGCCACATTTTGGCACCACCTTTGTGGTAGAATCGGGTGGTGCATACCGAAGCGGAGATTGCGGGAGTGTGAATTAATGAGCGTCGGTTATTTTGAATTTTATGCCACGTCATTGTCCACCTTTTTGAATTAAGAAATAATCACCTCTTCTTCTGTTTTTTTGCCGCTTCTTGCCGATTGAACCCTAATGGAGTCAGAATTGAACGCCACTGGTTACACGATGAAATCTCTCCTCAAACAAGAGATTGTGCCCCACGAAGATCTAAAGAAGCTTTGGGGTGACAGAGTTCCAAATAAATCTGACTACAGGTATTTTCCCCCAAATGTTTTGTTCAAACTGAAAAATTAAGGCATATGTTTTCTTGTACAGGTTGAAGAATCTGAGCAATGAACAATACAAAGAGTTCATGCAAATTTACAAAAGAATTACAGGGAAGCCACATACATGGGGTGGAATGGCTCCTGGAACCTGGGCAGTGGCTTATTATCCGCGATATATAAAGGGGAGGTCATTAATTGGAAGAGCTTCTCGGATTATTATAAAACTCCCGATGAGAAAGCAGAGGCCAGTTCTTCTAGACCCAAGAGAAAGCATAGGCAAATCCAACCTGACGAGGAGGAAAATAGTAAAAGTGACAGGGATGATGAAGATGATAGGGAAAAAACCAGGGGAGAAGATGTTTAGGGTTTCGAAGCGGCTAGGGTAGTCGCCGCTGATCTGGCGGCCCCGATTCGCGGAAGACTCGTAAGCAGAAGCGCCGGAAGGGCCTTTTTGGCCGACTTGTAGCTAGAAACCTCGCATGATTTGTTTTTTCCGAGTCGCGGGCATGCCTTCCAAGCTCGGGTCCGCCTTTGATCTTTGAGAACGCCGGCAAAGCTTACTCAGGAACCGTACCACCGCAGCTCGTAGATTTCGGGGATTTTTTGCACCACCGAGGCATTATCCAGCTCTTGAAGTTCGTGAGGCCTAGTTGCAATGTCAGACTGTTAGTTCATGAACTCGCCTTTTTGCCCAGGTATGGCCAGATTTCTTAGCTTTAAGCCTTAAAGGTTGATCTTCTGCTGGACTTTGGCCCGCACTCACTGCGGTTTCTACACTGCACTCACTGCAGGTGTGTAAGGTCATTATTAACTAAGGCTGATTTGGTTTCTTTCCTTGAGGCATATGAGTTCTAGTTTGTGCTCTTGCCACAGTCTAAGAAATGGGGAATACAGTTCCGATTGAGAGCAGTTCTCCATTCTTTTAACATGGAAGGCTTAATCTCTCTTCAAAGCTCAGGGGTTTTGCAGTTGGATCGTTTGGGGCAAGAACAGAGAAAATGGGACGGGACTTTCATCTCAAGTCCAAGCATCGCGACTAGTTACGCCTTTTGGGGTATTGCATTCTATCCTGCTAACAGGTTGGCATAGTGAAAAGAATGCCTAAGTTTTATTTAGCCGGCAGCTTAGGTACTATTTTTGTTGTGCTTGCCCGATAGTTGTGAAAGCTTGGAATATGTAGCATACTGGTTCTTGAGCAGTTTTTATGTATGAAATCTTTCGGAGGCAACTTAAAGGTGTATAGAGAAGACTTTTCAAGATTGGTATGCCTTAGCCTGAAACGTTCCTGTGCTGCTGTAGTGGGTTGTGGGTATGTGTGACTGCGCTTCCTTTGCTCAGGTTTGGCAATGACTGGTTGAATTGTGTAGCAGCTGTTGTTTGAAAACGAGACTAAGTCTTGTATGTTGCCCTCTTCCATCCCAGCTGGAAGGAGGTGTGATTTTAAGAGGAGATTATCCTGATAGCAGTCTAGTTCAGGAAGTGATTTAGAAGGCATTGGTACGGGAGGACCACATGTCCTTATAGCTGATTTCTAGTTGAAGGACTTTAGCTCTGCAGGAGCTTGAGGCCATCTCTAGATAGTGAGCAATTGGAGATGGAACCCAGGCAAGTGATCAGGAGAGTAGACTGGCTTGTGGACCACCCCTTAAGGGGCAGGCATGAGTGTTTACATCGAAAGAAGATAGTGAGAATAGTGCTCTTAGTACAAGGAATTGGAAATGGGCTCCTATTCTCCTAGTAGTACTGAGATGGAGGCAGCTTTTGTGTCGAGTTAACGCTAGGGATGAAGCTTCCATCACTCTACCCTGGTTTGCTTGCATTTTTGTGGAGAAGCTTAAAGGGGTATCATCTTTAGGGCAGCATCAAATCACTTCTTGGGGCAGATTGTCGTAAGGGTTACCTTCCCTTATCTTCATGCTTGGGTTAATCTTTGTGCTCCAACGGTTAGGCTATTTGGCTATTATGGAGCCTGAATAAATGTACTTTTTACATACTATTAATAAAACTAAAAATAACTTGCCTTCAAAAAAAAAAAAAAAAAAAAAAAAACAAATCGGGTTCCTCAGAGACCACACATTCAATCCGAACTCACAATCAAAAACAAAAGCGAGCAATGTTCTGAGACCAAAACATGCCATTGCAGGTATGTTCAATTATTAGTTGTGTTACAACAGAAAAAAATCTCAAGCTTGATCTATAGATTGTTTCTATCAACACAGAAAAGGTAACATCAAATCCACTTCAAGAATCAGGTATGTCTACTACCATTTTGCATCATGTTGGCTGTATTGTCATGTTGTGTCTCTATGATGCCATCATCGGGGCATTTCGTGCAATGGATGCCGAATGATAGATGAGGTATGTGTGGTGGTGGTGAGTTGTTGGCATCCACCATGTCCCACACCACACCCCACCATCTCCCACCACTACACTCTACCATCTCCCACCGCCACACTCCCACACCACACACGACCACCACACTCCTCCACCACCACCACACTCCACCACCACCACACCACACCACCAAACTCCACCATGTCCCACACCACAATCCACCACCACCACACTCCACCACAACCACACCACACCCCACACTCCACCACCACCACACTCCACCACAACCACACCACACCCCACACTCCACCACACCCCGCAACCACACTCCACCATGTCCCACACCACACTCCACCACCACCACACCCCACCACCACCACACACCCCACCACCACCACCACCAAACCCCACCACCACACACACACCACCACCACCACCACACACACCACCACCACCACCACCACCACCACCCCACCACCACCACCACCACCCCACCACCACCACACACCCCACCACCACCACCACCAGGTTGTGTGGTGTGTACCGCGGCAAATATTGTGTGTGTGTGGTATGTGGTGGTGTGTAGAGACTACCTTGTGTTGTGTGGTGTGTGATTGTGGTTTTCCATCACTATGTTAGGAGGCTGACATATACGTAGTGTTTTGTTTTGCAGACTATGGCAGACTTGTGAAGGAATGGTTGGCTGCAACATCAGCTAGGTTTGATAGATGCAAGCAACGATTGCAAGCAAACGAGGATAGGAAAAATGATATCAAAAGAAAGATTGAGTTGATGGAGCATAAAGCATCAGAAATTAGAGCTGATTTGCACAGATGGCAATCAATCATGACAGCAAATCCGAAAGCAGCAGAGGGTGTTCGGGTTGTAAGCGAACTAAAGGATGAAGAGCTAAATGGTACAGTGTTGCCTGGGCTGAAACAATTAAATAAGGAATTAGCAGAAACTGAAATTGAGCTAAAGGCATGTGAAGACTTACTGCTGGAGCTGCTACCTCGAATGCAAAGATTTGAGATTTTTTAGAAATAGTGGTCATGACACTCCTTTAGATCCTGCACTTCCAATGCTTCCCCGAGGCGTAAGAAGAGGGTGATGAAGGTTGTCCATTTTGTGGACGCTTGTCCAAAATGGGAGGGTAAAATGTTGCCGATTGATAGCGTAATCGCACCACCGCATCACATTCCATGTCTATCACACCATTTGAGGTAAATATTATCATCTCTAACCCTCGCCTAAAGACTCTATTGATTTTGAATTTGTTTTGCGTATTACTCTAGAATCTCTTTTGCAACCCCATTATGCCCACATTATGACCGACATGGCTTTTGGCTTTTGGTGTTCGAGTGGTACCACAAGAACCAATAGACACAAGTAAGTGCCTTAACTAATGCTTACTAATGTTGTCACTGTGTCCATCGACTTAGTGTTTGCAGAATTGCGTAAATTTGAGACCAAGGATATCCAACAGCTTATCCACGCCTCGATCGGTTATGAGACTGCAAGATACCTCCCTTTTGTACCTAGAATTCACCCCATTTGATAATCCTAAGTCAATCCCACCGTTGAGGGCGTGGAGACTCCAAAACGAAATTTGGATAGTCAACTAAATGCGGTCATGACAAGTAAGTACCGATGCCACATACATGATTTATTTTTTTGTATTTTTCTCGTGGTCTTCCTCATTTCAATTATGTTTGCGTAGATAAATGCTACTACAACCGGAAGCCATCACTTAAGAGATTCCTAGTGCATCTGATTTAGGGGGAAATTAATTCCCTTTGAGATTCATTCTCGTATGGGGTCCTTCACGGAAAAAAGTTTTGGTCTTGAACATGAGCCAAATGCGGATGCGGTGATGAAGTTGACAAAGAAACCCCGATCCTCGACAAGATGCGATCGCTCAAACGAGTCCAATACAACCTCAACCAAGAAAACCAAGAGGTTAACTGAAATTCACCTTGTTCGGATTTTAATGGGGTTTTAGGCAAGTTTTATGACTTGAAAGAGAGGATCCTGATCGGTAGAGCGAAAGTGACCATCCGAAATTGAACCATCAAAAATTAGCGGTTTCGTGCCCGGATCACGGAGTTCTTAGAATGGTGTTTTTCAAAATTTGAGATTGCATTGTGGTCCAAAGATGGCTAAGAGTAATGTTGACTTGTTGATGAGAAAGTTCTTTGCGGAATATAAGGGCGATTTCTTTTATTTGGAATCGGGATGATGACTGCACCAACACAAAATTAAAAAGTGGTTAATAAGCCAATTTTCCTTAAGGATCTGTCCAAAGTGTACCAGAAATTTTGGAGATACCAGTGACAAACACATTGTTGATAGATGACAGCAGATATAAGGGTTCTGCCAACCAGCCGAACACAATGATATGTCCAAATAGTTTTGCTCCCAACAGGTTGGATTCCAATTTCCTTTTGGAGCAACTCAAACCATGGTCGGAGGGACTTCCGGCCGCGAAAGTGTGCCCGGCTTATATGAAGGAACATCAAATGTGGAACATGTGGGATTCTCAAGAGTCGCACAAGAATCGCATGAAAATGCTCGACAAGTATTTTCATAAATGAATCTTGTAAAACTCTTTGAAAGTCAATATAAGTAAAAAAAATTCTATGATATGTGTTGTACTTTTTCAATTTAAAATATTTGAATGGATTGTGAGCAAATGTTCTCGTGTGTGTTTAGAACTAGAGATGATAGAGCTTCGGCAAATCCCCGACTATCTAAAAGCCAAATACACATCCGAAGTGGTGCTTTGAGTGGAACCCGAACCGTCGTGATTAGCTCCACCCGACATCAAAATTTTGGAAGCCGATACGCTAGTGGTTCAATGATCAATTGATCCTTCTCTTCTCAAGGTGATACTTTCATCGATTTGTGATCATCAGGATTGTGCCAGATGATATGCATATGTTTGCAGATACATGGAATACTACTTGATTCTCCAAGGAATGAGCCATCCCTTTCATTTCTTTGACCCTCTTTTTCACTCGACATTGTCCAAGGACACAAATAGTTACAAAACAATAAAGAAACATGTGAATCGGATAAGTGCCGTACATGTTTTTGCCTCGCTTGTGATGGACATCACGGGACTGTTTTCGATTGTAAACCCATGCGTGTCTATACATGAGATATAAACCGGGGATATATCACTTTGATAGCTCGGGCTTGCATGGCGTATGCACATATTGAGAGGTTAATGCTTGCTCATTGCATTTTGGCTGTTGTGGTACAATGACAACAAACTTTGAGTGTGTTCCCGGAATTGCTTGGACACAATAATTTCAGCTTTACAACCTCGGATGTTGTGAAAATTTCGAGAATACTTCTTCAAACCGATGGTCATTCATGTGGTCCCCCAGTATGTTCGTTTATGGACAAATTTGTGAGGGGGTACTTGAAAGGAGTGAATATATTGTTGCCCCGATCTAGTAAGTCAACTTAAATGTAGCGTACAAACCAAACTCTGTTATTGACAAAGTGTGGTTAATCGCAGGGTTGTGGACATTTCGCACCGGATCTAGTTGATGTTAGAGTGTTCATGCTTGAAGTTTTAAGATTAGAAGCAACAAAAGCGGAACCGAGAGGAACATATGTATTGGGAAGTATGTAGGTGCATGAGTCACCTCGTACTTAAATCACTATATATCTTTCTTATGTACATAATTGTTATTGTAACCTCGATTCATTTCAATGAAAATTCATATTCAATTCATCTCACAAACAAAGGAATGAGTATACAGCGTCGATGTTAGGGTTTATCAGCGGCTAGGGCGTGGCAAGCGCCCGAGCAGCAGCGTTTTCATACTGTGTTCTTCGGAAGAGTAGCACGCTCTTGGTTTACGCCTCTGTGTTTTCTTTGCAGATCTAGAGAAGGTAGATGAAGCTTGAACAGTTCGGTCCTGTAGCAAGGTTTTCTTTGGTGTTCGCCTAAGCTTTCAAAGAGAGCCTTGGCATAGGATGTCGAGGTAGAAAGCTTTCTCGCCCTTTCTTTCTGTGATTAAATCAGCAATAGGTGAAGCCATTTCGCATCAACGAAGTTCTGTTTGTTGCTTTGTTGGTGCTGTTGAAGAGGCTTAAGGTTTTTATGGCATGCTCTTCCTTTTGTCGGCTACTTGACCAGGTGTTGGGCTGCACGCATTGTGGCTAATGGTGACTGCTGCACTCACTGCAGTAAAGGAAATCTACTGCACTCACTGCGGTTGGAGCTCCCCGGTACTTCGGTTTTTGGTTCCTATAGTGGGGAGGTGTATGCTGATAATAACTGGGATGAGTCTTCTTCAGTTTTTTAACATGGTAGAAGTATCCTTCCTTCTAAGCTGATATTTAAGGCATTAGGGATTAGTGGGAGCAGGCAAATGTGTGGTTCCTCTATCAAATGTTTGCTGATGCACTGGTCGTAGCTTGGGGTATGCCACACTTCTTATTAACAGCAGGTTGGTTATTGTGAGAATGGTGCTCGAGACTTATTCAGCCGGCATCTTTAGCACTACCCTTTTGCAGTGACTTCTGATGTTGAGTAGATTTGTGCTATATTTAGCATCTTGATTCTTGTACAGTCCCTTTGTATGAAATTTTCTGGTGAACGCTCAAGGTGTACTGAGAGGACTCATAAGAAATGGGTTGCTTTAGCTTGACATTAGGGTTTTTTTGAGATTAAAAAAGGGCCTTCAAAACATGCCAACTAAGCCAAATGAAGATAAATGAACTACCAATCAGAAATCAGAGCCTGACGGGTCCAGTCAGCAAAACTGTTATAACTAACTCACTGGATCACATTTTCTAGTATAACTATTGATAGAAAAGTCCAAATGAACTCTTGTTTAGTGCAATAGATAGATCTCGTTGAGATCTTTCCAATCTTAGGTGCTTTGTATATATTTTAACCACTTATGATTGTCAAAACTCTAAAAAATATGGTTTTTACCATTTTTTACTATCCTACGGGGCTAAAAGATATGCAAACTACCCAAGGTTGGAAAGATCTCAATGAGATCTATCTATTGCACCAAACAAGAGCTCATTTGGACTTTTCTATCAACACTTATGCTAGAAAATGTGATCCAGTGAGTTAGTTATAACTGTTTTGCTGACTGGATTACCAGTTCTGTTTTCTGATTGGTAGTTCATATAGCTTAGTCCACAGTTCTTAGAAGGCCCTTTTATGATCTCAAAAAATCCCTAATGGTGTTCTAGTGAGTCTTGATAGGCGTTTGAGGGTATGACTGCACTGTTTTTGCTCGTTGTTGTATCAGACAGATTCTGTATGCCTCAGATGTGTATCTTGGAAGGGGTTTGGTTTTTTCCATGTTGGCCCTCTTCCTTCCCAGCTGGAAGAATGGTGTGATTGTTGGGGACAGTATTGTGAAAGGAGGCCAAAGTAAGGTAAAGATTCAGGTGGCTTTTGGATCGGGAGGACCAAATGTTCACACTAAGCTAATGGAGCACAATGATGATGAAGCTCAAGCTGGTGACTAAAAGTAGACGCGGAAGGAGTAGACCACCCCTAGGGGAGGCCTCTAGAAGGCACTAGCATCTTGAGAAGATGGTGAGACAACTTGTCTCTTAGTACAATTGGAAGTGAGCAAGTAGTCTCCCTGTAGTACCTTTTTGCAGATGTGCACCTTGGGGCCGAGTTAACGCGCGGGAAGACACTCCTTTGCTTCTACTTTTGTCTATCAGTATTTTCGGAGGCGTCTAGTAGGTGGCATCATCTTCATGCGTCATGGGATTTTTGCTTGCGCTGATCTCCTAGAATGGTGTTTGTCTTTTACTTTCATACCTGGGTTTCTTATGTGCTGATATGTTTAGGCTACCTGGCTACTATAGAGCCATGAATAAATGTATTTATTACATATATTAATAAAAATAAAAATACCTTGCCTTCAAAAAAAAAAAAAAAAAAAAAAAAAACAAACAAAGGAATCAAGTGTTTTAGAAGAATTCAAATCTTCAAAAGAAATCAAGACAAACTCATTTTCACAGCTGAAGCACAAAACTTCACATGAGTTCTGAAAACTACAGAATGGTTTTACATTTCATCATCATCAGAAAGAACTTCGGGTAAATTCTGTAAAATTTTCTCCTCATCTAAAGGATCCAGCCTATATACAGTCCTGTTTTGACGTTTAGTTGGTGGCATGTGAAGTCTGATTGCACAGATCTGTGTTGTGAATACTATGCCTAAGGCGTCTTTATTGCAAAAGATCATAGGCGACCCGGTTGATCTTAAGCCCTTCTTGTAATACATACCTTCTATGACACTATCACCGGGCGAGGTACCATGTTCCATTGAGTTGGAAGTCTTTCTCCACTATCCATTTTGGTTTTGTGCACATCGTAATCCAAAATTGAAACCCTCATCATTCCCTTTCGAGCAACGACAAAATTATCACCAACTCTAAGTGCCTCTGCTAACATCGTGGGATTGGAGGAGAACAAGAACCTGCTGGATTTACGGCCCTCAATGTCGATGCACATTGGAGGATGGTACAATAACTTGAAGTTTCCAATCATCAACGTAGTGCTTGTTCACACAACGCCCCACATGCCATCCAAGCGAAGAGGCAGCCGAGCATGAAAGTTCCCTCGTGTGCAACCGCAATGGAGATTCGAGGATTGAATGCATGTACACAATGGATGCGCCTAGTGTCCAAAATCCTTTACGCACCCCATGCTTTCTTTCTATCTATATCCTCCACCTTGACTTCCCAAAAGAACCTTTTTATATTCTTCCTCTCTTCTTTGGTTTCGGATGTGTTCATCCACTTGGATGTTCCACAAGTAAACATCTCTTCGGCAACTTCTACCACTTCATGAGCATTACTCAATTTTATCTTTGTTGTATTTTAATTGCGGTTGTCTTAACCATCTCTTCAACTCAAGGCTTTGCCATCGTGTTCACCTTTCCGTGGTTAGAACCAAAAATTCCACATCATATAGACATCGATTAATGCTTTGTGTACCTAGCCACAAATTAAAATGGTCTAGAAGCCTTGAATTGAGATCTTTGCACCATCCTAAAACACATAATGTCTCTTTGGAACCCTTCCTTTCGCTCCGGATATTTGTGGTACTTCATGAAGCGGTGTTGCACCGAACAAAGTATCGTGTTCCCTATCATCCGATACATAGTAATGTGTTTCCTTGATAATCTCATCTCCATCGAAGTCATCTTGATATGTTATTTGAACCAAAATGGTAATCGGTTATTGACCCAAATAAGATCGACTGCACCTCCTCTTGTTCCTTGAATGTATAGTTCTCTGCAAAATCCACTATCGAGAGACATGCATCTGCTGGGAGATTCTCCAGAAGCTCCTTAAACTGTTTTGCCTGCCATTTGGTACCTGAAATTATACAGTGGAAAGATTTTTAGACGCTCTTTCAGTTTATCCAGAAGCTTCTTGGGTTCTGTCTCATTGTACTGATGAGTCAGTCTCCTACCAGAACTCGAGACGTTGTCTTTTTCATAGTCAATGTACCCCGGGGGATGCACTTAGTAATAAAGGGGTATGGACATCTGCGTTCGAAGGGTAGTCAAAAACATCCCTAGTATACTGATCTTTGAAAGCTGATTTAACCCCTAAAGTAGATATTTTACCCCAAATAGTGGCAAAAAAAACCCCCTTAATGGTAAGTATACAAACTGAAATGTTTAAAAAAAACCCCCTTTCTTGCATGCAGATGTCCCGTACTACAAACATTACTGAATCCCCCGGGCAATGTACTCCCATTTCACTTTCCTACTGCCACTTCCTTCCATGGGACAGGTCTGAAACTTCTTGATTCCACACAGCTCACAATTTCCAAGGATGCACGCCTTCTTGTGAAACTCATCTAATTCACTCTTTGGACACAATATAGATCTCCACAAACTTCCTGTACTTGCAATTTTATGCTGGTGTGCCCTGCATTGACCAAGTTCGTGTGATCTACAAACATCGCAGGTGCAAGTGCAATTCTTCGGATGTTTGGTTCTCATCCCATTGAGTCCATCCACTAGCATTTGCATCCTCATGTGCTGAATGCAACAGCAACTATTGAAGTCCTTCAATTTCACAACAAACCAGGGTTTTAACTTCTCAAAAGCTCGAAGACGAAGGATGTTGGTCCAGAAACCTCTTGAACAATAGCATCTGCATGAAATGAACACTAAACTGTTAGGATGTGTATACCACACCAAACCATGCACCATACCATGCCCTACACTCATCATATTCACCAGAACGAGCACCTTAGTGCTGTGTACATTACCACACACCACACCACACCACACCACACCCCACCACACACCACACCATTCACCACACACTATACACCAAATGGTGGAGTGTGGTGGTGCGGGGTGGTGGAGTGCAGGGTATTTTTTAGTGGCCCCGGCGGGCCAGTTGGCCACACATTCATATTTTTTCAGAAATCGTTGGCTACGCCAGAGTAGGATACGTTCATGTCCTGACTGAAGGGTAGTGGCCAGTTCAAAACACGAATTTGTACATTTTACTCGTTTAGTAGCCAATTCGATATTTATTAAATTCAGCCAGGCGCAGGGTGTGGCCAATTCGATTTTTGTAATGCGTCAAAAAAAACTTATCGGGTAGCCAATTAGAACATAAGGTAAATTTTAATGGGTAAGGGGTGGCTATATTACATCTCGACCACATGTCCATCATACGTGGTTTAGTTTATTCTACCCCGTCGAGGCATATTTTTCCCCGTTCTTCTCGTATGCATTTGTTTAAGTTATTCATGTGAATATAAATATAAATGGGATGTTAGTCTCTCAATATGAATGCGATGATAATTTTAATATCCTATATTATAAGGTTATTGGGTAAGTATGTCGTCAACCAAACCCTAACCCTAATCGACATTTACCCTAATCGACATTTAGGGCATGTGTAGGGTTTTGGATTTACATGTTACGAGATATCCGCCCGCGCCACGTGCCTCCTCGTAAAACGAAATGGTGCAAGCGGATATTTTCGAAGGTTCAAGCAGATGTTCAAAGGCGCCTTGGCTGGATGCATTTCGAAGAGCTAAGAAATAAATTTGTTTTTAGCAAATGGCAGATTATGGGTTCGGCCAGAACGCTTGGTTACTCCATCCGATCGGGTTCGGTTTTTCTCGGGTGGAAGCAGTGGTGGTTTTAAAGCAGATACTAGGATGTGGAAGAAACGAGTTCAACAATACAAGAAGGTCCTCCCCGGCGCCCAATAGAATGAGATGCCTATACATTTACAATCGTAATGGTGTGTGCCTCGCATTACCATGTATGGGATAGACCCTTCTCCTATCTCCACATTGAGCCCGCATCAGGATCAGAAGCTCATATTCGGGCTTCTCTTCTCTCTCAAGTCTTTAACTGCCAAGATTCGGGCTTCTCAAGTCTTTAACTGCCAAGATCGATCCCCTCAAGTAAGTGAAGGTACACTGTCGTTGTTAATAAGGTATCATCTTTTGCATGCAACTCCCGCAGCTATAGAACTCCCTGCTGCTTTTAGAATGCAAAACGGTTGTGGGTTGAGAGGTCTCATAATGCCTAATCTTTCATTTCTTTTATGGTTCTACCTCGTCACATGCATTTCCAAGATCGAGATGCAATGTAATGATTTGAAACGTTTAATGTGGATATTTTTTCAGGTGGATGATTTGTCAAAGGAGTTGAGGGTGGAGAGAGAGCTAATGCTCTTAGAGCTTGATGTGAATCCAAATCAGCGGACTGAGGTATTTTATATGCAGCTCTTATTACTTATAGATGAGCACTATTTTGACATCCTTATTTTGATTTCAAAGGTGCTAGGCCTGGTAGAAGTCTTCAGAGCACGAGTTGTGGATGTTGCGAGTATTCTCTTACAATTGAGGTAATCGCTTTTATGTCGCCACTAAAATTTGAAATGCCCGATGGCAATAATGGCCAATGTGCAATGATCTTTGGGAAGCTAGCAAAGATACCTAAATGTGATGGACATGAATACCAAGTATGGAAGCTTTGCCGCAGCACTCATAGATGATCCAGTATAGTGAATCCCACTTAGTTGTCTACTTCCAACAATTTCATGTGACTAAAACCCAGAAAAGAGCCAAGTGGTGCCTTGATAAACTCCACGTATAGCTATAAAACATTATAATATAAGATTGAACTTTTTAACATATCTCTGCCATTGAGAAACATCATGTACAAAAGTGCAATGATGTATTTGCAAAAGATTCTTCCTATTATTCTAGATGTAGGATGCCATTTTGTGATATCCCGAAGGTACAAACCTTTATATAGGCACAAGGTATGCTATTATTAAGCTCATGAAAAGAAAGTAAAACACCTAACAGGACAAACAAAGTATTTTTAATGCTTTGCTGAGGAGAATGTAAGGCATACGAAGCCTGAACTCTGTGGTTCCAATAATAATATTATGTTTCACATAGTATAATTTGCCTTGGCACCCTAAAATACCCAATTTATATTATACCTAGGCACACATCTTAATGCCTAAACACATGTTTGGTAGATCGTTTCTCTTTCCTTTTCTCTTTCTTTTGCATGAGTAGAAGTTCCTTTTGGTCCCACATGGGTACCAATGATAATCTAGGTCCTTAGCCATATAAGAACGATGTTGAGCATGGACATAAACGCTGTCTACATTCCTATTCTTTACAGGATCAATGTAAAAGTCTTACAAAGCTTTTTTAAGAAGAAATGCTGATAGGCGCAAGATAATTTTAAGATTATGAGGAGCCGCTATAATTGAAGATGCTAGGCTATAAAACAAATTAACATTTTCAAGTTCTCAACTTACACTATCCTGGATTAATATGTACTCCAAATTAGGCCCAGCAACGCTGGGCACTTCCCTATTGTTTTGATATTGTTTACATAATCCATGGAAAACATTGTTAAAGCTTTGAAAAAAAAATTGTTATAATACGAAGTTACAAAAGTTGGCTTATTACTGGAAGTTCTTCTTATTGCGACCAAAACATTTACAGGCCGAACATATGCCCAGCAACGCTGGGCACCGTTACTAGTTATATTTTATTGTCATTTGCAGAGCACTCCCGATTTGTATTCACGATTTGGTTGAGATGGAGATCCATTCCCATCTACAATCTAAGCTTTAGCTTCATCAATTCAGGTTAGTTTTTACCCTATTCAGTTATGCAAAATTATTCAGATGTGCAAAAGTAGTTGTTGATGCCAATCATCAAATTTATGCAGCATGGAAGGGGCTTCACAAAAGAGAATAAATGAGTTCTTGGGACCTGCGGCATTAAGGACAAAGCGGCGCATCACTTATCATCGTCTATGTCCACTTTCATAGGCCAAATTGAGGGTCTTGATAAAGGCTATGAATTTGCAGATGATAAGGACTATGATCCAAAGCAATTTGAACGTATTATTTGGGGAAGATGCCTAGGTGGTTGTGGCCAACGTCAAGTTTTCACTACTAAAGCATGTTCCTATCTTAACCAACACAAATTTGCTCGTAGCCAATTTGTTAATGTACCAAATAAAAATATCATAGTTGCGCCAATTCAATTACGCCATCTTAGCAAGAAGGTGCAAAATATCGCCAGGCCAAACTACGCCAAGTTATTTATTCTACATGGCCAGTAGCCAGTTGTTTCTGGCCCTATAAAAATATAGGGCGCTTAAAAAATACCCTGGTGGAGTGGTGTGTGGTGGTGGTGGGGGTGTGGTGGTGGAGTGTGGTGGAGTGGTGTGTGGTGTGGTGGTGGGGGTGGTGGTGGTGGAGTGTGGTGGAGTGGTGTGTGGTGTGGTGGTGGGGGTGGTGGTGGGGGTGGTGGTGGTGGTGTGTGTAGTGGTGTGTGGTGGTATGATGTGGTGTGGTGGAGTGTGGTGGTGGGGTGTGGTGGTCGGGGTGGTGTGTGGTGGGGGGTAGTGGTGGTGGTGGTGGGTGTGGTATTGTGGATTGTGGTGTGATGTGGTGGTGGTGGTGGTGGAGGGGTGTGGCATGGGATGTGGTGGGATGTGTGCATGTGGTGGTAATGTGGTGGTCGCAAAGATGTGGTGGTAGTCTATGGTGGTGGGATAGATGGGGTGTGGTGGGGTGAGGGGGAGAATAAATAAAATTGAATCCACACATATCATACATTAACATGCACACACCCACATGACACCATGGACATAATGCAACCCACACCACACCACATCACACCACACCACACCATCACGACACCACACATCACATCACATCACTTTTATCCTATTTCGCCCGACATAAAAATCTGCCTAGCCCGCTCTCATAAACACTTCAAATTGCATACACCACGATAATAATTACATTCCTCTTCTAATCATTAGAAAAGGATCTGGATCCTAAATCCCCTCCTCGCCTGATTTTTGGCGTTTCATTCCCCATTCGCCAATTCGAACAAGTTCATTCCGGCAACATGGTAGGAGGGATGTTCGAGAGATCACTACTGGCTATTGTAGGGTGAGCGAGGAGGGCATTCGGCACATGTTAAACAGGGCTCGTGATCAATCTCTGAAGGTGGATATGCCTAAATCCACCTTCTTTGCTGATTTCGAATCCAACCTAAAGGCATACAATAGACTGGATGTTGGGCCTTCAATGGCTATGCTTGGAGTCAGATTGATAGGAAGAGAGCTCTTAGACAAGGTCCATGAGCTTATGTTACATCTTTCTTTGCAAGGGCGGGTATATTTGTTCTCTGTCACTTGTCCTCGACTCTGACTCAAGCACCGGGTTTTATGGCGAAATTAAGCATTTCTTACCACAAGGGGATGCAGAAGCACCGGCAAACCTCATCCTGTTAAATTACGATGATACTAAAGCTTAGATGCTTTAGTGCGTAAAAACAATAATTTTGGATGCACCAGTTCTCGAGCCAGTCATACTAGCATTTCCTGTTGCTTAAGAAATCATGCATGTAAATTTAGTTCTCGGGTACAGAGCTTTCAATGGAAAGCCAAATTTTGTAAGATCCTTTTTTTAATATATCATACTTTCAACAGAGCTGTGCTTGAATCTGACAAAAAATTGTCTTTATTCAACAAAAATTTGTATCTCAGGATCAGTTAGTTATCATTCTCAAATATTTTTAGACTGTACACACAATCAGTAAAGGAGTACTTAATTCTGTCATGTTCTAATAATATTCCAAACATTAAATATTGTATTTCAGACTAGAGTCAACTACACACAATTCACATGCTGCATACAGTACACCACAATCACTGTACAACACAATAACCACCATATTAAGCACCATAACTAAGAAAACATGAATAACAGAAATAAACTAACCTGTGATTCCTCCAGATAGTGGGCAGCATGTTCTTCTCTTACATTTCTTGGGGGGACAGGGGGGACATCCGAATTGGAACACCACAACGTGCTTTTACCCATATATACATACTATGACACGTCACCAGGGTATAAATAGACCCTTATGGATCAATAAGGGATCACCTACAAGGGTTTTTATTAGCTATGCTAAAATATTAGTGAGTAAATAATGTAATTAGGCTAATTAGGTTATTAATTAGTAAAAGTCAGCCAAATAGGCAGTGCCACCTGGACCAAATCAATTGGCCAGGGGGCACTTACTAAGTTTGGAGGGCAAATTGGAGCCCTACCCCCAATTTTGCCCTAGATCGATTTGGGAAGAGTTGGAGGAAGGAGGAGCTACCAGCTACTGCAACCAGACTTGAAGAATGGAAGCCTTTCGTGACAATGGCTCTAGCAAAGAGACCGGTTAGTCCCTAGATAGTCCGTGCTTCAGCTAACCCTTCTCTGATTAGATGGAATGGTAAATTTCTCTTTTATGTGTTACTAAGATGATGATAGATACTTTGATTATTATTGTGTTCTCTCTTTACTCGCTTTCCTCGTATTATCCAGGGGTTAAGGGAGGGTAGAGACCAAAAGCTTCCGAGAAGTAGAGATGTCTCTAGCTAGAACCCTTAAGACCCAATAATTGCGGCATGTGCACAAGAGCCCACATGTTGTAGATGATATGTTGTGATTCAGCACCAGATAATGGGTATGATGGTGAAACGGGGATAGGGTCTTGCCTAACGTGGCTACAAGACTCCTACAGTGTGCTAGGCTTATAGTCGGTCACTGAGTGTCAGTCGAGTATGGGTTTGACACTCCCTGGGTCCCAGGATGTGTGTCTATATGGACATCTTGGGGCTCGAACGGGCAGGTTGAGCCGGCCTTTAGATTTAGGGGAGTAAGTCGGGTACGGATGCGGGGGTTACTAATGTGGCACGTGTTCTCTAGCACACCCAGGGATCCATCATACCCAGGGAGGGGGTCGCCTCCCTGACCTGCCTCATCGGACGGGGGAGATGTAACCTGGAGTAGTCTCATAAGGTGATTCCATGAGATTGCGTCTCCAGAAGGCTACAATCACGCCATAGCATGTTTCAACCTATCTGCAAATTGTGCACAGGAGGGGTGGACTACCCTAGCCATTGTTCTATGCTAGCCAACGCCATGTTATACCTCTGTTTGCTGTTATCTTGAGGCCTTGACCGTCAGTATGGAGTCTGAGCCCAGGGTAGAGCCCTTGGTTATGGTATATTATTGCTTATGTTATCTTGTACTTGTATTACCATGCAGATGACGATGATGGATGGACCACCCTTCGTGGTGGTATATTATTTTGAGCATAATTGATGTGTGCTAACATCTATATATGCTTCTGCTGTATAGGATTTCCATAGAGGACGTGGGACGAATGACAGCTCCGTGTTTCTCACCCAGACACTTGGCCATCCCAAGTGGTCCGAGTTAGACAGAGGGCCTTTCCATGGTGATATAGATGCCATGGGAGGGGAACTCCCTGTATCTGTACGATGGGAGCATCATATAGATTCTAGGAGCATCACAGTGGTATCCGAGCATGATTTTGATAGACCAAATCATTGCACTGGCCATAGGCTAACTCGTTAGGTTGGTTGGTTGTAGGGGACTTTGACTTAGGTTAAACTACCCCAATTCCATAGTTAGTATGTGTGTTGGCTTAGTTATGAGAGGATGAAGGCGTAAGTTATTATAGATAAGTATGCTAAGTTCTTGGAGGAAGGAGGTCTCTTGTTTCCAAGGGCCATAACATTTTCTAGGTAACTCGGATGAGGCTATTTTTGCACCAACATGGCGGGCACATTCCAATTACCCAAGAGGCACCAGTATCCGGTGTCAAGACGACATCAAATAGGCGCGGAAGCACAGAGTGCGTGTCTGGCAAGACACAAGAACTTCAGTAACAGGGATCTTTAACCCAATACTCAGGTTACATTTCAAACTACGTAAGATCTATGCTTGACATCATTTCCACTATCTCTCACGCTTCCCTCGCTTGAGAACCGCATAGCTTTCAACTCTATCTGTAGGAAATAAGAAAAGAGAGATGGGGTTAGTCCAGGGGAAGGGAAGGGCTAAGTGGGAAACCTTCACCTTCGATGAGGAAATCTGGAAAACATAGTAACAATCAACTTATCATTAGAAATTATCGTTTCAGGGATGATCAATCCCTCACCTGGGTTCTCACGTATACCATTTTGGACACGGATATATGTTTATATAGCAAACATTTGGTATGCACGTTGGTCAACTGCCTATCCCTTGAGCAACGACAAAGGGATGAGTTCATTCAAATAGTTCATTCTTATCTTCTTATTTCTACTTACTAGTAATGGTGCCCAGCGTTGCTGGGCAAATGTTGGGAACATTTGTGGATGGAAACCTATTCAGCTCAAACTCGTTAACCAAGTCCATCATATCTAGGCTTTAAGAGGTTTTTGTGTATTTGATAACCTTCCCTTTGCTCTATCCTGCATATCTTTTTTTTCCCATTTTCTTACACACTTTCTTTTTTCCCTTTTCTTATTTTCCCTGCACATTTACTTTTCTCCTTCTCTCTTTTTTTTTTTCTTTTCTTTTTTACCCTCTTCTCCCTCCTCTTTTCTTTCCTTTTCTCCTTCTCATTTTTCTCTTTCCCTTTCCCTTTTTTTTTTGGCTTTTTTTCCTTCCCTTTTCACCTTTCTCCCACCCTTCCCATTTTCTCATGCTCTTTTTTTTCCTTTCCTTTTTCCATTCCTTTTTTTGCTTTTCTCTTTTCCCTTCCCTTTTCTCATGCCCTTTTGCATTCCCCTTTTCCCCACCTTTTTTTTTATGTTTTTCTTCCTCTCCTCACCCTCTTCTTCTTTTTATCTCATGTCTCTTTTTTTTCCATTTTCTTCTTCTTTTTTTTTCTCATGCCTTTTTTCCTTTCCTTCCCCCCCCTTCCAGCCTCCCTTTTTCTTTTTCCCTTTCCTTCTTTTTTTCATCATTTCTCCACCCTTTCCCTTTTTCCGTGCCCTTTTCCTCTTTCCTTCCCCCTTCCTTTTCTCTTTCCCTTTCCTTTCCCCTTTCCCTTTCCCTTTCCCTTTCCTTTTTCCTTTCCTTTTTTCCTTTTCCCTTTTTCCCATGTATTTTTCCACTCCCTTTTTCCACTTTTTTTGCCTTTTTCTTTTCTTCTTTTTCCTACCCTCTTCCCCCTCTTCCCTCATCCTTATTCCCCTTTTTTCTTTTTTTTTTCCCTTTCCCCATGCTCTTTTTCCCTTTACCCTTTCCTCACCCTTTCCCTCTTCCAGTTTTTTTCCGTGCCCTTTTCCCCCCTTCCCTTTCATTTTCCCTCCTTATTCCTCGTGTTCTTTTTTCTTTCCCCTTTCCCTTTTCGCCTCCCATTTCCTTTTTCCTTTTCCTTCTTTTTTTTCATCCTTTTCTCTTTTTCCATGCCCTTTTCCTCTTTCCTTTCAACTCTTTTTTTTCCTTCTCTCTTTTCCTTTCCATTTTCCCACCCTTTTTCCATTCCATTTTTCCCACCTTTTTCACATGCCCTTTTTCCTCCTTTTCCCACCCTCTTCCCCTTTTCCCTTTTCCTCTTTTCCTATTCCATGTTTTATGTTCTCTTTTTGCTTTTCGCTTTTCCCTTTTTCCATCTCTTTTTCCCTTTCTTTTTTTTCCTTTCCTCACCCTTTTCCTCTTCTCGTGCCACTTTCTCCTTTCTCTCTCATTTCCCTCTCCCTTTTCCTCATGCCCTTTTCCCTTTTTCGCCTCCTTTTTCCTTTTTCCTTCCCTTTCTATTTTTCCATGCCCTTTTTTCCTTCTCTCCATCATTCTTATCTTCCCCTTTTTCCCTTCCATCACACTTTCCGTCTTCACCTTTTTTCCCGTTGCCCTATTTTTCTTCCTTTTCCTCCCTTCCCCTTTTCTTTTCCCTTATTATGTCCTCACCCTTTCCCCCTTCTCCTTTTCATAGTGTCCTTTTTTCCTTCCTTTTTCTCCCTTTCTTTTTCTTTCCCTTTTTCGTGCTCTTTTCCCTTTCCTTTTCCCTTCTCCGTCTTTCCCTTTTACCCGTGCCTTTTTGCCTCTCACTTTGCCTTTTCTCTGCCATTTTCCCTTTCCTCTTAAGAGATCAGAGCATGGCCAATCACGATGGTGGGAAGTTGTGCGATAAATCTCGGTCTTTGAATGCAATCAGACGATCTCAACTATCTAAATTAGGGTTTGATGCAAGACATACGCTAAAACTTTATAATATAAGATAATCATGCAAGACGTAATAGGGGAGGGTGCCCACCTTTGGCCCAGGTGTCATAGAATAAGCCGAGGACATGCCCAAAATGGCTCATTTGGCCATTGCTTGCGGCCCCAACTAAACCCTAACAGCTCATTGGAGAACCCTAGCAAGCTCACTCCAGAACCCTAAAGGCTCATTGCAGAGCCTACGATGCCACAGCAAAGGACGTAACTATGGAGCGCCATCATTCTCCGATGGCGCCAAGGCCATTCTTCAGGGTCTTTCCGTAATGGTTGACAGGACGATCTCTATGTGGCATGATTCAAGACCTACAATGCATGAGATTTCGTAGACATTGGCACGATTTTTCTTCAGGTTTCCTTTGTTTTCCCTGCCAGCATGTAAAATTACATGCATTCTACATACTTTGCTACTGTTTTTTTTTTTATTTAACAGATTCGAAGATTTGGGATGGATGCTTCACACGTTGGAGAGGATTTCTTGGCAGCAAAGTATGATCACAATTAAAATAGTTCCCTCCTTGGTATGTTTCTTGCACTAATTTTTCCTCCCTTTGAATGCAAGGTTTATATTCTACCCGAATTGCTCTCATGCCTTCTTAGCCACTTTAGATTTCAGTTGGTGCAGAATGGATTAACTCCAGCCATTCATTTATTCTCTCTAGGTATCATTCATTTTCTTTCTTCTTATTTTCCACTGAAGATGGTTATGCAGATGAGTATGTTGCTGTTGAACTTCAAAATTTTTAGTGAATTGATAAGCATCCGTGAATAATGTTGGCCACCAAAAGCCTCATGTAGCGGAGAAATGGCGACCTGCCACTCCTTGGTGTGCTTCATGTACAATATCTTGTGTTTCATGAGGTAACACACACCTACATAACACAAAGTCCTTCAACTTTTTATATAATTGACCCACAATTAAGGTATATGGTTGAGCTTTTCATGAAAACTCATGTTTTTGAACAATATTTAAATTTTCTGGAAACTTTCCCTTGGAAAGGTATTCTGCAATGCCACAATACCATGGTCGTATTGCATTAACGTAAAATAAGTTTACATCTGGTAAATCATCATATATTCCATTTGATTCTTCACCATTAGACAATCTAGAGAGATGGTCTGGCACAGTGTGAGCAGTTCCTGGTTTAAGCACAACTTTAAAGTTAAACTCTTGAAGGATCAACAACCAACGAGTGATTCTTCCTGTAGTGCATGGTTTGTTTATTAACTTTAAAGTTAAACTCTTGAAGGATCAACAACCAACGAGTGATTCTTCCTGTAGTGCATGGTTTGTTTATTAAGTATAGTAACGCTTGATGGTCAACGAAGAACACAAAGTAATTGCCTAAAAGATAATGTCGAAACTTTTGTACGGCAAAAACCATGCGAGGCCTTCTCGCTCAGTGGTATTATAATTTCTTTCTGCTGCATTAAGTTGTTTGCTGGCAAAGTGAATGGGACGATCTATCTTTGAATCTATTTATTGGGCTAGAACAGCACCAATGTACCTTCGATGCATCCATGTGCACATGGAACTCGTGATCCCAATTTGGAGTTATCAATATAGGAGCCGGATGTCATAGATGCCTTTATATTGTCAAAAGCTATTTGGCATGTGGGTGTCCATTCAAATTTGACCTTTGGACTTGCCAAAGCATTCAAAGGTGCTGCTACATCAGCTAGGTTGTGACAAAACTTTCAGTAATAATTTGCTTTGCCCAAGAATCTTTTCAATTTTGTTATATTTTTAGGAGGGAGCAAGTCGCGAACCACATTGTACTTTACTTGGATCTGTAAAACAATCCATCTTTAGTCACAATATGGCCTAAAAGCATTCCATGCGTAACTAAAAGTGTACACTTTTCTGGGTTGAGAGACACACCATTCGACATCTCTCAAAACACAATTCTAATTTAGACAAATGATCTTTGAGACATGTCACCGCGTGAAAATCATCCAAAAAGATTTCAATAAAATTCTCAATGTACTCCTTGAAAATTGTGAGCATTACTCTCTGAAATAAAGATGGTGCATTACTAAGGCCAAAAGGCATTACCTTGTATGCTTAAGTCCCAAACCGAAGTTATAAGCGTGGTTTTCGGTGACTTTCTAAGCGTGGTTACAAGTGCCTTACGCCGCGGTATAAATTTATCTGGCGACTAGGCGCGGTATAAATTATCTACGACTAGGGGACGGTATAAATTTATCACTGCCGAGCATATATAAATTTATCAGCGACTAGTCAGCGTATAAATTTATCTGACGAAAGACGCAGATAACTTTATACCGTCCCTAGTCGCGGTATAAATTTATACCGTGCTTGTCGCTGATATAAATTTATACCGGACCGCACGTATAAATTTATACCGCCCCTAGTCATGATAAATTTATACGCGTGGCTTAAGATGATTATATAACTTTATACCGTCCCTAGTCGCGGTATACCATGCGTATTTAGAAAGTAGACTGCAACATATTCTCTTACGCTAAGCAACACTAAACTAATGGCGTTTGTCCATTTACAGGTGTGGGATCTTCAAGAAAGAATTTTTGTATGTTCAAGATGGTGAGCTTAAAGAGCAAGCCAGCTCAGCTCGCAGAAAAAACCAAAAAAGGGTGGAGAATTAAAACAGAAAAATATGAGCATTGTACCACGGACGCCTTGATTCTGAGGATTAAAAAAGCAAAGAAATTTTTGTTCGCCTTTTGGAAAAAGTCGTGGCCAAGGAATTTACATTAGACGAAATGGCCAAGGAAGCTAAGACGTAAGCCACATTTGCAATGACGTCTTTCTTCTACATTTTCTGGTCTTACAACATGTTTCTCTTTGCAAATGAAGACATTGTTACACCGGGCCGAAAGTTAATGAAGCGGCTAAACCTTGAGGACTGGGAGGAGTGCAAGCTTCTCTACCCAAGTTGTACCACCGATAGTATTATTAGAGAGCACGCCGTTAACTTTAGTGGTCGGGTAAGTTTTGCTAAAAATATGTTACGTGTTTGTGCCTTTTTCTCACAATATTCTTCTGAACAAGAAAAGGGGCTCCCATTGGATTTTTAAACCCGTTTCGTAGGGCCAAGGAAGAGAGGCGAGGACTTAAGGCAATCGAGCAGGGGAAAGGAGGTCGCCACTAGCGGCTTTGACACTTCTTATGAAAGATTTACAACGTTTGGTCGACCGCATGTACGAGTTGTTGAAGGTGACCGACGAGACGGGGACACTTTTGGAGAAGCGAGAACTTCACATTATGCATTGCGGATATTCCCTATGGTTTCAAAATTAAGGATGCCGCTTTTGGATTTGAGGGAGGCTTTCACGCCGCGTGCAAGTCCACTCTTTTTGGAAGGCTCAAGGAAGTCACCTTATCACGCTAACCGAGGGTCATCATTTTCCATTCGGACCTACAAACAATGTCGGTGCTTAAACCTATGGGAGCTGTCTGTAATGCCGGCTTTGAAAACTGCATTTGGTAAGCTTAACATTTAACGCTTTTCTTTTTAGTAACTCCACGGTATAAATTTATACCACAACCCCCTAAGGTTTTAATTTATATAGCAAGGCAATGTCTCAGATAAATTTATATTTGCTTCTGCGACCGCGGTATAAATTTATACCGCTAAAAATAACTCTGTATAAATTTATACCGCAAAGGCAACCTGGTATAAATTTATACCGCCACACTACTGAGCTAACTTATTTTCCTTGTTTTTATTTTACTAATATTTCATTGTTGTGCTGTTTGGCAGGCTTAAAACAAACGTTAAGGGTCATGGTGGTGGTCCGCGCTTAGTAAGTTGTTTCGAGCACTTTCACATAGGGTTTTACTGTATGAGACGCCAAAAACCATGGTTCACTTTAATACGCGAATGAAAAGACTCCTCCCCGCAATGCGTTTTCGGTTCGGCGGTTTTGCAAAAATTAAGAGACCCACAGCCACAAAGGCCGTGGTGTCCCATTATCGACAAATGACTTATAAATAATTTGATCTGATGGTTTTCTCGCCCTGGGGACTGGATCTTAGACGCATTTTCTGGCTCAGGCACCACAGCAGTTTGCGCCCTTAAGCAGGGGCGCAATGTTGTCTCCGTCGACATAGACCCGGACAAAATAAGTTTCATCGAGACCGGGGATAAGCTCTTGTGAATCCTTTCCCGATGAAAGCGAGGAATTGGGAGCAAAAAATGGTGCTGGCGATGTAAAAGGCACATATACAGAAATCCAGCCTCCACTTACGGGAAGAAGAAATGAGGAGGTGGAGTTCGTCGATCTGGAGCCTGTGGTGCACGAGCCGAGAAAAACACAATACTGCACTCCATTGGAATCGAGGGGGCGTCTACGCTATTATAACCTCGCAAGAGACTGATCCTAAGGGGAGAGAGAGTCCCGTGGATTTGGGAAGAGCCACCTCCCCGTATAAATTTATACGACTGACATTTTAAACTATCTTTCATTGTAATCTATGTGTTACGAATTTTAATATATTTTGATGAAGATTTCTCAACTGAAAACTTTGTCTCTTCAACAATGCTTAATTAGAACAATTCTTTTTTTGATTCATGATTTCAGACTCTTTCTCTTTTCTATGTTTGATTTTCTTAGTACTTATATTAAGCTTGCAAAAACACAAAACTATATTTCCTTCTATTTTCAACAACAAATACTTAATGAGTTTTTAAATGTAATGTCTTTCTCCTCAAAACAAGCTTTTTTTTTTTTTGCCCTTCTTAAAAAATGAAAAGGCTTCAAAAATGTTGCTTTTTTTGGGGTATTTCGAATGCTATTTGCTCAACAATCTATTTTGCTCCCTATTTTGTCCATTTTTTTCAAGTTTCCAATTTTTATAAAGGAATCTTTCAAACGCACTTCTTAAATAAGTGCGTTTCATTTTAAACCTTGTTGTATCTGGTCTATAAAGGGAAGGGGAAAATGATCCTTATCTGTGGAATCATTTAACTTACGAAAGTCAACACAAACTCGTAACTTCCCATTTTTCTTCTTAACAACCACTATAGGGGAAACCCATTCACTGGTTTCCACCTCAAATATAAATCCAGCTTGTAAAAGCTTTTGAATCTCTTCCTTAACACTTAAGGCAAAATTGGGATTCATTCGTAAAAGCTCTCTCGGTATCTTGGCTTTTGCATGTGGAATCAAAGGAATCCTCATAAGACAAACATCATGTGAATTCCTCTAAGGTCTTTATAACTCCATGCAAATACATCCTTATACTGATGGAACAACTTTATGGTAGACTCTCGTATAATCAATGGCATATTTTTGAGCAAATATACAACTTGAGGCTCATTTACAGACCCTAGGTTTATTCCTTCCACTTCCGGAGTGCCTAAATAAGGATATATATTATTTCCTTGCAATGTATGGGCTGGTTGGGGTTGTAAAACTGCATTTCCTTCTTGCTGTACTTCTGTAAAAATCAGCGATAATCCATCACTTATTCCACCATGAAACAAGTTGCAAAATCCGTTTGATATTCCTCGAACACATCAACATTGTAAAAGTCCTCTTCCTCATCTTCTTCTTCATAAACACCCTCCTCATCATCACTATCTGAAAAATACAATCTCTTCTTTTCGAGATTGTTCTTGATCTCGAAGGCAAATTAATCTTGGCTAACATGCCTTGGTTAGATAAAGTAAGGGTGTTTGTTGACCAATCATGTACAGCTTTAGAAGCCCGCAACCATGGCCTTCCTAAAAGCAATTGGTAATCAGTAGCTTTAGGCTGTGTTTCCAACACAACAAAATCTTGTTCAAAACGTAAATCTCCTATAGAAAATGGAATATTCTTCAATATCCCTAATGGTGCAACCTTCCTATGATCAGCCATTTTAACATCGAAAGGAGCTTCATGCAGGTCATTCAATCTTAACCTTTTACGCAATGCATTTGTCATAATATTCACACCTGCACCACCATCCACAGGGACTTTTGGAATCTCTATCCCCTTAAGGAGAACAGTGACCACTGAGTTTAATTTATTCGTTGATTCAGTCTTATAGACAGCAACCATATCATGAGAGATAAGCTCTTCTGGTATTCCCAAATCCATTACGTACTTTCCTAGTACAATAAGAGGAATGGGAATTGTCAACTTTTGAATTTCCTGGTTTAACTTAATGATATCTTCCTCTACACCATCAATATTTGTTATTTCTTTAAAACTAGGAAAGTATTTAGCCACCACTTTCAATGGGGTCTGAACCATCAAGTTTTGCACATTGTTTAATTGTACCTATATCACTTATACTGCTATTCAAGCCAAGTGTTTCATCATCAAGATTTTCCTTTTGAATATCTTGAATCTTATTTCTAACCTCATTATAAATCCCTTGTTCTTCATGAACATACAGATATTTCCTCTCCTTCTCTTTAGTTGGTTTTTCATAAGAATTAGGAATTTGAATCCCTTGCTGCCTAGCCTTTTGCCTAGTTACAGCATTCACATCCACAACATAGTCCAAGCTAACCATACGAGCATCTTGAGCCCTATGTTCAGAATTTTCCTTAGACGTGTTATTCTCCTTTCTTGGTTGTTTACATTCACGGGAGAAGTGTCCTTTCTCACCGCAATTCCAACAGCTAGCCATTTGGAGAGTTTTTTTCTCTTTTGGCTATGGGGACACAGCAAAAGTAGAAGTTTCTGTAACACTTTTCCGTTTGTTTCTAGAATTAAAATAGCAATCCTTCGTATTATGATTCATTTTTTCACAAATGTGGCAAATCTTCTTCTCTAAATTCATGCGGCATTCTGTCGCATAGTGTCCAGGTTTTGAGCATCTAGTACCGCAAATGAAACTCCTCTTCTGTTCAGTCTGAGCCATTTTCTTCATCCCTTCTTCCTTGAATTGCAATTTAGAATGCATCTCTTTTACGGTCTTGATTTCTTGTGCAACTTTCTTTTGCACCAAGGAATCTATTTCTGGTTGCTTATTCTTTTCAACAGCCAAAATTTCCATAACCATGCAGCTCTCTTGACTGCAAGGTCTAGACTATCTGGAGCATCTAGCTCCAGTTGTTGTTTTATGCGAGTTGGAAATCCATCAATGAACCAAGCCACAACATCTTCTTGATGTGGTTTTGGTTCCATTTGGTTGGTTAGTTCAAGAACTCGAAGAGAAAAGTTTCTAGGATGCTCTCCAGGCTTTATCTGAAGTGTATGCAGTTCATCTTTTAATTCTTTGTTTGTAGGTACAGTCTAGAACAAAGTCAGAAATAATGATTTCATATCAGTCCAGGAAGTGAATGTGGTTGATGGATCATTGATCCAATCAGCTGGTTTCCCATCCAGAGTGATTGGAAACAACTTCAATCTATGGGCATCAGCTTGGTATTCTGATGTTTTGCCAGTACCATATCTAGGATAAGCTATATATGGTTTTGATGTTAGTGTAGGAGTGGTCATGGTAAAGATGGTATGTATGTCAGGAAGAATTTGTGAAGATCTAATAGCAGCAAGTCTTTGCTGCTCTCGTCCTTCTCGTCTCTCTACTCTCTCAAACTCTTGCTTGAGTCTAATTTCCTTCCTTTTCCTTCGTTCCTCTGCTAAACTCTTATATATAAATTCTATCAATCATGATTAGATATGCTTGGTGATCTGATCTGACTGCATAAACCAGCCTATGATTATGCATAGTATCTCAAGTTGTACTTTGATATTATGCACGAAATTTGGCAATCTGATAGGTCACTGGTATATGCAACTACCCATAAAGTTTCAGGAAAATAGGTCAAATTACCACTGTAACAGACCTCAATTTCAGCAAAAACGAAATTGCCAGTAGAAACTATCAAACAGTGTTCCAATGCTCAGAATGCATGAGCAATGACAGAAATGAACTGATTTTGTGATTGTAATCCTTGCTTACCAGGAAGTTCTGAAGCAACCATGGTAGAAACTGATGGAATAAACTGTGCTAGGGTTTGCCGTACTGCAAGTAAAACAATGCTTGTTGAGACAAAGGAGCCCATTCTGGATTTGAACAATGCACTTTGGTGCAAGCCAAGAACTAGGTCAAGCCGTGAGGCCAATTGACCATAAATCCGGCATTATGAGTCTTTGCTTAATAAGTTGTTAGATATTTTCAATTAGGTGCTTAACGGAATGATTAGTGTTCATATTAGTAATTCTTAAGCAACACTTAAAAAGCAAGTTAAGACACGCACGAGGAGCACACGAAATGCGGCAATAACAGTTTCTATTCAAGAGTCTCTCCCATAACAACGTACTTGCTTCCTTATATAGATTCTACAATAAATCTCCACCGTCTATAGTCTTGCCACATGGCACAATTACAACTCTTAAATTCAACCTTTATAACTTCCTAAACAACGTTCTTCTAAAGTTAACACATTTAACTATTCAACATCTAAATCAAGATAATATTTAATGGTCCAAATATCACAACTACTAATGTCGATGCCGTTTAAAATGTCGCTCTTCATCATTGTCCTCGTCTTCATCCAAATCAAACAACATCTCCAACATTGCATTCTCATCTTCTTGTTTATTCTCGTTATCATCATCTTCTAGAGGATCTTGACTATCCTAGATTGCATACGCAGGCTCATGCAATGGATCAGCATCATGTTGTACCTGGTCATCCACTTCATCTATTTCTTTTGCTGCACCTGCCATATTTGCTATGTCCATAACATTTTGAGAAGGATTCTTTCTAGAAATCCTTAACTTGGCTCTAGCTCTTGCAGCTAGCTGTGCATCAGTTAGCTCTTTTGCCTCTCCAAATAGCAAAGTAATAGTGAATTTGCACTTGCCAAATGGACGGTAATGTTTGCGAATCCCAAAACTTTTTGGCTTGGTCGGGAAGATGCCACGTCCGCCAAGCAGCGTCAATTTTCTTGAAATTTTTGTCTTATCTGATTCAAATGGTTTCTTGATGAATTCCCATAAGAATTCAAGCTATTGAATCGGATCTTTGGCAAAATTCATTGCTGGCCTTGTAGAGGCCAAGTAAACAACAGATTCTCCTTGTTTTGAGCTTCATATGGATAGGAGTTTCTTTGTAATTCTGAAGCAAGATCAGAGAATTACATGTGGTTTTCTTCAAGGATCTTTCTCATAACTTTGGGAACATTTGATATTCAAGCAGATATTTTCGGATCATTTGTTCAGGCTTGAATACACTTTTATCCCCTGCTGAGAAGAATTCGAAAATGAAATCACTGTTTCTTGGCTTTTTGAATTCATAGGAAAGAAAAATATCTCTCAACAAAGAATCTTCCATGTATTTTGTGACCCGAGCGGATAAAAGATTTTGGATAAGGTTTTTTCTCAATGAAACTGAGATTTAACTCCTTGGTTTTTGCATTTTCTGGCATTAATTTGGTCTTTCTACTAAATCTTTCTTTCTTTTCCGTATTTGTCCTTATTTCTTCTCAGATTGTATCCTTCCTTCCTTCCTTCCTTTGATTTTATCTTGGCCAAACTCTTTTGTTTTTCCTCGCCGAGCTCTGTTTCCCCCTTTTATTAATGGCTAATTTCCCCGAAAATCCTAAAAATTCAAATATTTTCAAAAACCTAAGTGCCAATTCTCTCATTCTGCTTCATAAGTTTATGCTCCTTCCTTCAAATCAAAGAGGCAATCTTCTCAATCAATTAAGCTCCTTTCACTCTGATCCTTCAAAGGTATTAAAATTTGGGGACTTTGCTGATTTGAATTTCCTTTCAAAAGAAATGCAACATTTCTCCACAGATGTTCCTCAATGGGACAATCTCTTGACGTAAAAATACTATCTATCTATCTATCTATCTAAGGATCCAGGGATCGACAATGTTGCCCCCATCATTGAGGCAAATGGAGTTCCCACTTTTGATCGTGATCTTACCCAAGAATTTTATAACATGCAGTACCTGACTCGGCCTAATCTCCAGCTTTTCAAAGGTATTCATCTGAACAATTCTTCCATTGCTTCAAAGATTGAATCTCTGTCATCAATAACTGTTATTATCTGTGTTGAAAAAGTTGGAATTAGCATTCAACATTTATGGGATCATCTTCTTAGACTCCATAAAGGAATTGTCATCAACTCCATCTATTGGCTAAATTATCCTTATCTTTTAATGGAATGTGGTAAGAGCGGAACTGCAAATTTCATGCTCAAATTGGGTCGCTCAACCTTTAACACTTCTCAGATTTCCTTCATAAAATGGAGTCCCTCTTTGCCTATCAGTGAATTTGGAAAATTCTTTATTGCCTCTGTGAGTATGAGTGACCTTTCTCCTATTTATTGGAATGAGGATTGCTTTTCCAAAATTTTAAACTCCATTGGATCTATATTTCCTCAGAATTCTCCCAATACAGACCACCTAAATGTTATATCAAGCTTGACATTTCCAAACCTCTTCCTACTTCCATTCCTCTGATTGATTTTCTTGGTAAACCTATGAACCTACAATTAGGATGGGTAGGATTACCAAATTGTTTCCAGAATTGCAATGCCAGGCATTTCTACAACTCGCTTTTGCAGTATTAAAATGGTTAGAGGAGAATCAGTTGGTCAGGCTCAAAAGAGATCACAAGGGGATATTAATCATATTCACAAGTTGGATAAATCTTCAGGAAAGTGCAGAACATTGATTATGAATAATCAAGGTCAGAATTATAGCTCGACTCAAGTTAAATTTCAACAATGCATTCCATATGCTAAAGTTAATGGCAGTAAGAGAAGAATTCTCAAAAAAAGAGAATTTAAGGAAAAGCAGCAGCAACTGGTGGAAAAGATGAACAACAGCTCAATATCTCAGGACAACATTTCATCTTGCTCCTTCAACAATTAAGGTTCTCAATAAGGGCACATTATTCAATGAGAATGCTGCCATTAAAAGAATTCTTAATGGCAAGAAAGAACTGGTTAATGGAAAAAATAATTTAAGCAGTCAATCTCTGATTGTTGACAAAGCCAATATTGAGCATAACAAATTAATGCTCAAAGGAAAGGCCCCTATGCAATACCAGCAATACGATTTATATAAGACATTGAACGACATTATGCAGGAATCTAAAAAAGCAGCAACGGGGAAGCAAAGAGAAGACTCGAAGGGAAAAGAAGGGTCATTAACTATGGAAAACAAAGAGACTGATGCAGACATTGCAGATATTGCAGGCTCCCAAAGCAAGATCCAGTGCTCGAATAGTTTTGAGGTCTAGCTAATTTAAATAATGGCTTTTGTGCAGACAAAGAAGAGCCACAGATTTCTCTGTGCCTACTCTTACTTCCAAGCCCATATTTACCAGTACTCCTATCTTGACCCACGATACCCCCCCCCCTATTATCACCATTAATTGATTTATCTGATATCCTTGAAAACCCTGATAACCCTGTACAACCTGAAAATTCACTTCATAATGACTCAATCTCCAGTCAAGTTGCTCTACAACTTGCTGAATTGCATGTGGAAATTGGTGGACAAAGTGGTCATAGTGGACAGATGGAACATTTGGCAACAATAAGTGACAGTGACAGTTTAATGCAGACTGAAGGGAATCTTCACAAAAAATAGATGTTAATGGATCAAAAAATGGGAAAGATGGAATACAGTTAGGACAGGAAGGTAATATGACACATTATACAGATAGAAAGGATAGTGACAGCAAAGGGCAAGAGGGACCCCCAAGCAACACAAATGAGGAGTTGGCAATATCCAGGGAAGATCTAATCCCTCTTCATAGTAATGTAATTGCATTTATTGGTAAAAATAATGATACAAGCTCAAAGTCAAGCTTATGCTGTGAATCTAAATTTTGAAGTTGTTCTCACCTTCAAGATCAGGTAACTTCTAACAAAGAGAACTCTGATAAAGAAAATGATAATGATAATTGTCCTAGAAAGCACACTGATAGTGGGTCCTAGGGTGATGATATTTATTTGTCATGTTCTTTATTTCCCAGTCCTAAGGTCAAAAAGGGGAGAACCAAAACCAAGTCTAAAGTTAAGCAATCAAATAGAATTCTTAACTTATTAGGAACCCCTGCAAACAATACCAGAAACAAAGTCAAAGAGAATTTAGAGAATTGATCTCTTTCCATCTTTTCCTCCTATTGCTTTTATAGCATGAAGATCCTTTCTTGGAATTTGAGAGGAATTAAAGGCCCTTTAAAAAGAAGCAATGTTGTACCGTACGTATACCATACCGTATATTTTTTGAAAAAATATGTATTTTTTGTCATACGTGCTAAAAGTGCTTAAAATACGTTTTTTTTTAAATTAAATGAAAAAGCTTAAATATTACTAAAAATGAAACTAAACTACAAATAGATTGTTGGAATGTTGGTTAGCATGTTAATTTGTTGTGTAGGAGATCCAGGTTCAATCCCTAGTGAGTACAAAGTAAGTCTATTTTGAAAAACTAGTGTCTGTTTTTTTTAAAAAGCTGCAGACATATTTTAAAAAATTCATTTTTAAAAAATACGCGTATTTGAACAACATTGAAAAGAAGAAGAGCTATCTCTCAGATTAGAGAGTACAATGCTGACATAACTCTTTTGCAAGAATTGAGGCTACCTAATTTTGAATGCTCAAATTTAGCTGACTGGATTGGACCTGTTTACTCTTCTATCTAGATTGAGGCTACAAATACTTCGAATGGTTTTTGTATGATTTGGAAAAATTTCAATCACTCCTTTTTTTATAACAGTCCATGTAAAAGGTGGCAGGCATTTATTTTTAGTCATCTAAACTCTCCCTTTGGAGTTGTTAATATATACTAGTAATAGTGCCCAGCATTGCTGAGCATAAGTTGGGAACTTGTGTGGATGAAAACCTGGTCATCTCAAAATCCTTTTCATAAATCTAATATAATAGAAACCAAGTCCAAACATTCTTTGGCTATAATAAATTTTATATATTCGACATCCTTCCCCTTTCCTTTGTCTTTTGCTCTATCCCGCGTTTCCTTTTTTCATCATTCTTTTACGCATTTTCTTCTTTTCTTTTCCCTTTTTCCTATTTTCCCTACACACCTTATTTTTCCCTTCTGCTTTTTTTTTCGTTTTTTAACCCCTTTCTCCCTTCCCTTCCATTCCCTTCTCTTTTCCTTTTTCCCTTACCCTTTTTCGGATGGACTTTTTCCAGTCTTTCTCCTTTCTTCCTAATTTTCCCGTGCCCTTTTTCTCTTTCCCTTTCCCTTTCCTCTTCCTTTTCCTTTTCTCTTTTCCTTTCCCTTTTCCCATGCCTTTTGTTTTCCTTTTCCCCGTCTTTTTCATGTGCCCCTTTTCTTCCTTTCCCCTTCCTCTTTATCCCATGCCCTCTGTTTTCTCATTCATCTCTCCCCTTTTTTCTTGTACCCTTTTTCCTTTTCCTTCCCCCCTTTCCATCTCTCTTTTCTTTTTCCTTCCCTTTTCATCCTTTCTCCGCCCTTTTCCCTTTTTCCTGTGCCTTTTCCTCTTTCCCTTCCCCTTCCTTTTTTTTTTTCCCTTTCCCTTTCCCTTTCCTTTCCCTTTCCCTTTCCCTTTCCCTTTTCCCATGCCTTTTTTCGTTCCTTTTTTCGCACCTTTTTTACGTGCCCCTTTTCCTCCTTTCCTCACCCTCTTTCCCTTTTTCATTTTTCCCTTTTCCTTTTCATTTGCCTCCCTTTTCTTTTTTCATTTGCCTTCCTTTTTCATCCTTTCTTTACTAGGGTGGGAGCGGCAAGACCTAATCGTCCTCGCCATCTTTTGGTTCGGTTTCAAGACACTCTTAGCCGCTTACATGTTCTTCAGCATGGAAACCATCTCAGAGGGACTAGTTTCTCAGTACAGGAGGACCTCTCCCCTCTTCAATTGTGTAACCGTAAGGAGGAGCTCTGCAAAGGTGAGGGCAGCCAAGCAAAAAGAAATGGGCAGTGTACAGGGGAGGCGCAGCAATTATTCTAGATCAATGGCCTTCCAATCCTTGGACTGGCTATGTCTAGATAATTTTAGAAGCATAAATTTACTACTAGCATTAGCATTATCTTATCTTATTCTTGGTAGCCTTTTAATATTTGGTTATTGTGTTTGGTGATGGGGCCTAGTCCCCAGGTGTTAGATGGGCTGTTGCCCTTGCATGTGCCGTCCCATAACCCGTTGGGTTCCCGTGGACGTAAAAATTTATCTTATCTTATCTTTTTCCATGTGCCCTTTTGCCCTTTCCTTTCCCCTTCTTTTTCTATTTCTCTTTCCATTTTTATTTTCTCGTACCTTTTCCATTCATTTTTCCTCACCTTTTTCACGTGCTGCTTTTTCTCCTTTCCCACCCTCTTCCTCTTTTCCTTTTGTCAATTTCCCTATCCCCCTTTTTCTTTTTCCTTTTCCCTTTCTATTTTTCACAAGGCCCCCAAAAAAGAATCATTACCAGTTTTTCACAACAATTTTTACATGAAACCACTAAAATAAAGTGATATTACTAAGTGGGTTAATATGTTGAATAACTGCCACTAGTTATATAATGTGGTTTTTACTTGTGATTTATTGTTCTAGTTTGTTATCATAGTTCACTTTCATTGGTTCTTTATGATAGTTTATTTGTTTGGTTTATGATAGCGTTTTCTTATGCATTTTAAGTATATAATAGTTAATGTTATAGACGATAAAGCAAAATTTATTGCTTTATTATGACTAAATGTGAATAGTTTACCATCATGATAGTGAATGTTTGCATGTTGGTACCGGGACAAAGAAATAATGCTTTAGAATATTAGTAAATTTAATTAAACTTCAAGATCATTGCCACTATGAATAAATAACTATTATATATTTCTCCATTACATAATTAATGTTTTACATAATTAATGTTTTGTTACCTAAAATCGTTAATGGTTTCTATAACAAATTAAGAAAGGTTCGTTGAACATCCCATTGTTCTTTTGAAGTAAGACCATTGTTATTTTGAAGTAAGAAGTCACGATATATATGCAAGTTAAGCAAGAAAATTGATACAAGTTTTCAAAGTATTGATGC
Organism: Isoetes taiwanensis; assembly: GCA_021234155.1. Lineage (NCBI taxonomy): Eukaryota > Viridiplantae > Streptophyta > Lycopodiopsida > Isoetales > Isoetaceae > Isoetes > Isoetes taiwanensis. The sequence goes on along the minus strand of JAJEKV010000035.1, from coordinate 543,204 downwards.
AAGTTTTATCTGTTAAAACATTAATGATTGGTTCATGAAAACATTGATGACCGTTTGCATTTATCAAAACATTGATGATCGAGTTTTACGAAGTTCAAGGCACCAAGGGATTTGAACCTAGTATTTCCATTGTTCCCAAAAACAAGTATTACTAAAACATATCTAGGTAGGCTTTTGCTAGTAGAGATTGCAAAGGTTTCAAAAGAATTGGAAATAAGAGCATGAATAAGCTCATCCACTTTGCCTCTCTAAAGCTAGGAAATTGCAATTTCATCTTACAAATCCTTTCTAGTGGTCGGTTCGCTTAGAGACCAAACCATTTAAGTTTGCACTGTGGTTTTACAATATTCACTTTCTTTGATTAAACCCGGGAAAAGTAAATTAGACAGATGAACATCATATCCTAGTCTAATAGCTAAGAAATGCTTCTAGAATGTTGTTAAGAAAAATGGGCAGTTCTATTCTAGAATGTTGTTAAGCAAGATAGGCAGTTTTATTAACTGTGAATAGAAATCTGTGAAGGAAGAGTTACGAGAAAAAGGGAGCTTATTTCCGCTCTTTTGACAACTCTTTTCATTGGCCAATATAACTTTGGATACTACCCTTAGAGTAAAGGTGAAAAGCCCTTTCTTTGATACTATCAATAAAGGACTACCTGAAGCTAAGATAATACTCCAAAATTAGAACCCGACCTATCGACCCGGACATATATTAGCTCATCGGGACTTACGGCGAGAAAGTAGAAGGTAAGTTTGAATTGAGAAAATGATGTGGTTACTGGCAATAAAAGTCTCAAGCCCAATGTCTTGTTACAATGTTGCCGGTGAATATAAACTAGATTTCTAGCAAGACCAATCACATTATCTCTATAGAAATCTTTTTGAGTGTAGAGCCATAATGATTAGTTGTCGGGGAACCCTTTTAAAGGCGGTCGATGAGAATGAACACCTAATAGCGAGATAAACATCAAAGGAGAAGAACCTACCTTAAAATGGACGAGAGATTGTAAGAGTGACTAGACCCGATAAAAGAGGTCAATGCGCGACTAGTAGCAAAGCATCCTTATAGCGAGATAAGCATCTATCAAAGACCCCGTGACCATGGCAATCTTTCATCAACACAATCATCTAACTTAACTAGACAAAAAGTATAAGATCAGGAATATAAGATACAATATAACAAAAGAAAAACGTCCTAGAAACGTGTAAGAAAAACAACCTTAGATTTGCAGCAATATAGCCTAGAAACACATTTCGCTGGTACTGGCCATGTGCATATTCCCCTGATGAAACTGTAAGAAGAACTCACAAATCATGGAACTTTTTTTCCCTAATACAAAACTCAAAAAGCAATGCATGATGCATGCACTGAATCGCCCAATAGAGCTGACAAATGAATGGCAGTGGAAGAGAAAAAAAAAAACTAGATTTTAAGAAAAAACGACAAGGATTTTTGGGCAAAGCGGGTGATCTTGAGCTATTTTTAGATATTTAATTACATGCTTTCGTATTCAACTCTAACACAGAAGGGCCGAGTTCATGAGGAAAATAGAAGAAAAGACAGGGCAGAACCTTAAGTTGGGGCGCAAAATTGATTTTGACAACCTAAAACCCCTGATGCTTCTAGGATGGCGATCTGCATCACAAAGGAGAAAAACAAACCTCATCCATCTTGCAAAGACTCTTTATCTCAATATCTGGAGAGCCCAGAATTAGATGCACATTTCTGCAATAAATCAATTAGAAAACTAAAGAACCCACTTACCTCACATTGCAAACACGTTTAGTCTGACACTAAGGTGAATGTGGAGAGATCGAGAGGGATTGAATGTTGCTTACCCAAACATACCAATAGAGCCATGTTCTACTAGGCCGGAGTCATCTGCTCCTCACCATTTGCCATAGAATAGTAGAAAAATATGCGCAGAGGACAGAGGAATGGCCGTCGTTTACTTTAGGGTTAGGTCAAAAATACAAATTGATTTTTTGGGCTCATCGAATACATTTATTCAACTTGAATAGAATAGAAAAATTGTGATAACTTTATTAGATACCCTTGCATGCCAGTCACGCGTTCTTTGCCTTTCAAGTATCAAGAATAATTTATATTGTCAATCCCGCTTTAGAATTGACTCAAGGAGTCAATAAAAGTACCCTGGACTAGTGTGATAATGGTCGGGTAATATGCACCCCAATTTACCTAGCGGTGGAAGTTCAATTCCATCCCATCTCTACAAATTCGTAACGTCCACAGAGTGAAATTTTCTTGTTTTTAAGCCCTTTGTGTTAAACAATAAACCATTGTTCAGGCGAGGCCGCCAAAGCTCTGCCAAGAAACCTCCAGACGGTTTTTTTAGTTCCAGTTTTGGCCTAGGCGACATCTTGCAGGGCATTTTCTTATAGAACATCTTAGCGATGAAGATGCGTCGATTTAGGACTTGGATGGCGCGGAGTTGGAGTGGTTTTGGCTCTGGGCGCACCTTTTATAGGCTATCGCGGCTATCTTTGCATATATGCTAACTATGGCGGTGCTTGGCTATGATAGAACTAGGATTTTTATCTAATATGTAACAAAAAACAGATGAAAAATAGATTATGCTCTGGCGCCACCAAATCCGTCACGAAATGTACAACCAAACATCATCTGGAGATGGTGCGATGTGCAAAAAGTTTACTGCACCAGCTCCAGCACTCATCTGAAGAGAAGAAAAGAGAAGCAGAAGAGAAGAAAAGACAAACATTGAGCAAATTTTTTCTCTTAGCAAAACATTCTGCCTTGTGGGCACTTACATGGCGTAACCACATTGGCTCAGGGGTTTCCTAAAATAAATCCCTTGGCGGGGCCGCTCGCGGGTGTCGCAGCTCGCAGGGGCCACCAGGCGCTTTATTTTAGGAAACCCCCTCCCCAATGCAGTTTCCTCCATCCTAAATTGTATTAGTGGAATTCTGTACCCAGTAAAGGACGTTTGGAATGTATAGCTATAGGGCAGGACCATACAACTTAATATTATAATTCCTCATCTCATGAGTATGGTTGTAATTCCACATAGTCACTTCCCTTTGGATTCAACATACCTTAAATCATTGTATGGGAGAGAATAGATGGCCAAGAAATCCTAACTAGATATTTATTAATATTTTCATCAAGAAAAATTTCATCTAAGACATAGTCTCATAGTCATTTTCTCGTCAACATTATGAACTAAAATTATGTAATAGAATAGAATAGAATAGAATCGAATAGAATAGAATAGAATAGAGTTTTTATCGTCCATGGAGACCAGTTGGCCTATGGGACCCAAACAGGAGGTGCAGCAAGCGTATGATAGGTCCTAACCACATGAACACATATGGTTGCTAAGAATGGTTGAATGAGTGGAACTATATAAGCTAAGATGAATGCTTTCTTTGACTTCTTGTACTTAAAAAGTAAATAAATCTTGCATTAACCACAGTAATATGAATTCAATGATTTTAATGCCCCACATATAGCTATGAAATAGTGCATGTTTGGTGCAATTTTAGACTGAACTAATGGTCCTAGTTGTAGGTCTTTTTGTCTTTCACTTATCAATACATGGATGGATAGTAGGACAAATGAATGAATTCAATCTTAATGTGCACAACTTGGCAATCCTCTTAATGAAGAGTACAAATGACTAACTCATCTATCCAAGTATAAAATATCTGATGACTACTTCAATGATCCAAGTATAATATACTTGATATAATCTGCAAATGTGTTTATATTTTTATCATGTATTTTTCATGAAAACTACTTTGTTCTACCTGCAGAACCCCATTATTGGATCGGGAAAACATCGGGCCCTCAATATCAACTTGGGACTTAAATTAGCTCATGGGAACAAAAGAATTTGTTGCATTGTTGAAGAGAGAAATCAGATTTTGGAACCAAGTAAATGTTGGATATGGACAACTAATGAAGGTCATAAAGTATCGCCTTAAAATGCAAGTATGAACATGTTTCTCATCATTCAGATCTTCATGACATGAGGTTGTTTAGAACATATGGCCATCAACATCCAACTTTAAGTTTTCTTAAAACATCCAAGAAATGCATTGTATCCAATTAATACATACAAGAAATTTATCGCGGCGGAGAACATTTCTCTTCCCTACCTACTTCGTATATTTGGGACCATCACAGGATAGACGCAAACAAAAAAGGTTTTGCTTTGAAATTGAATAGCACCAAAGAATAAGTGCAATATTTTGTTGATGTGGCCTTTGGTACTTCATGCCACAACCCAAATTTTGACAAATTAAGAAAAACATGCATTTTATTGTTGTCATATTTTTGTTGATGTGACTTCACATGCAATACAGCAAATAGTATTTTTGTTGCTGTGGACAATTATGCGCAAAATATTATGATTCCACTATTTCTCACACACATAGCCATGCAACATGAACTTAGGCTTAGTTGTAGAAATGACAAAGAAAATGGTTGTTCTAGACCCAATAAGATAACGACATGTAAGTGGAAAAAAGAGATATTTCGTACGACCAAATGAAGAAATTGATAGCGACTGCATGACACCATTCATTTGGTAGAACAATCCAGTACATTGAAGGATCTGTATGAGCTTCTCCAAAGAGAAAGAATTTCAATTTAAGCGCCTTTGTCTTGTTGTGGTCATACTTTCTAAGTCTAAAATTGAAGTTCTAGTTCCCAAACCCTCTATTACAATTACAAAAACTAAAGCTCTAGAGCTCCAAATTGGGCATATTTTCGACTTCCTTAAAGTTGGCAAAGTATACGCCATTTTAAAAATGATTGTGTTCTTGTTTGCTCTGCTACATTTAGGCGTCCTTACATTCCTTACATGCTCTGACCAAGAACTTGGAATTAAGAACCATTGGATTGAGCAAACTATGGTGTGTAAAGCTTAAAGATGCGAAGGCAATCCGACAATACTATGGCGAAAATTTGCAAGCGGTGGCAACTTGCAGCTATCACGGTCCCCTCGGGAATCATGCAAGATGCTTTTTTACGAGGGATTGTGTCGATTTTGCATTGAGCGACAAGCTATGGCTTTAATTCTGTTCAAATATGGTACACATCCTTCTCAAAAGGATGCACCAAAGTTTAAATACCTTTTAGCGTCCTAATCGAAACAAAGATAATGCACCATTCATTTCTTTCGGTAGATATCAAGCTCTTGGCCGAAATTGGCTATGGCGGACACGGATTCAAGAATTTTAATGTAGGGAATTTCGACTCACAATACAAAACTTAACTCAGTTCTAATCGTTTTTCTCAGGAATAGATTGTGGGTTGTGTCAGAAATAATTAATTCTGCCGAAGCATTTATGAACTAGATGGTGATACCAAGTCCAAATTTTTTCCATAATGCGTTCAAAATCAAGCGATTGGCTTCTGAATAATTAATCAACTTCGGGCCACCACGGAGTAGTGCTAGTGATTAGAGAATGAGAAAAGGATAAGATCAAGTAAACAACTAAATTTAAATAAAGGTTTCGGCGAGGTTACGATTTCTAATCCCAAGAAAGGGTTGCATGAAATGAGGCCTTTTTTTTTTTCTGAAGGCCAGATACGGCGATGGGCATGGCGTCTGTGCAAATCATTCTAGGGATCAGAAGAATGCAAGAATTTAATGCAAGCTGGCTTAGAACTGTAGATTCAGGACCCAAAGACCGGGACTGGTCATCGATCATCTTGCTTTTTCCTGCGCATCAAAATCAGAGAAAAAAACAAACCCAAAAGGATAAGTAAAAACATATGAATTAGGTAGCCTGTGCCCACAAACCCGAAACAAAAACCAGGACAAAACATGATCAAGTTCACGGGAAAAGGACTTGCATTTTTTTCCTTTCAGTCATAAGTTTCTAGTCTTTACCTTCCCAAAATGGGTGCCATTTTATCGACCTGCATTGTAATTCCGACTTTCTAATGCAACAAGCTGGCAATGGAGTATTGAACCCAATTCGCATTGTAATTTCGGCGTTCTAGACAACTGGCCATGGAGAATTGAATCCAATTCAAACTCTGGCCATAGATTAGCTGCAAAGCATACAATTTGCATAAAAATGCAAGTTTGCTTGCAAAAGAAGGAATTTTTTAGATCTCACGGGCAGCGATTCAACCACTTTACGCATCTAGATCCTCTTCTTAGCTATCAATTTCTTTTCATCACTTTTTTCTTCAGAACCATTGGCATCAGAGATGGCAATAGGATGGAAATCTACGTCTGATATAAGGGCTGAAGAATCAGACTTTAAGTCAGAAGAACTTCCATCTGCGAGTAGAGGATGTCTGCAAACGGGGCAAGAAGTATGGTTTGGAGCCACAGATCAATGCAACAAGCATGGAAGTAATGCCCACAAGTGGGAAGTAGGCGAATGGTGCCCTCTTCGCCCGAATCAAACTTCGCTCAAACAAGCGAGGCGATATTCAAGCCCCATCCTTTCCGCCCTTCATCCGTGCGAGTTCTAAAATCCCTATTCTGGGCAGCTCATCTATGGCGCAATCCGGCAAAATAGTGTTTGCACATATGTGTCACTACCAAGATGCTTCAAACAAAGTAGCATCAAATAAATAGTGTCAAACATAAAAAGAAACTGAGTTATATATGAGTGATGACAATCTGAAATAAGAGGAAGGTGAACTTTCTCTCTATCAATGCATACTTACTTACACACACCAGAGCTTTTGATTCACTAATCGTGATGCTATAGCATTAGTTTCCTTAGTTGCGGAATGAAAACATCTCAATGATATATGGTCATGATGCGCTTAAACATGGCTCAAACAGATATTAACCTCAAATAATACGGCTTCCTTTTTCTTTTTTTTTTTTTTCCTACTTTTTATATATCTATAATCAAAAGATATAACAACATCATGGGTTCGAAATGACCTATATTAATTTAGTGGGGATTTTAAAACCATTGTCCACGAGATCATAGGTTCAAGATTGACCATAAGTAATATACAATCACATATGAGCAGACTCCTTGCATAAAATATTACGATGCGGAATGGATTTATATTTGCTTCCTGTGATATATGTGTTGTACGAGAGATATGTGTGATGAATAAATGACTCAAGTCCTTCAATAAAAAAGTTAGAAAGATATAAGAATGAGCTATCACTAGAAAGATCTCGAGAAGATGAATTCGTTGCAAGAAATGGGCTATAGCATTAGTTTCCTTAGTTGCGGAATGGAAATATCTCAATGATATATGGTCATGATGCGCTTGAACATGGCTCAAACAGATATTAACCTCAAATAATACGGCTTTCTTTTCTTTTTTTTCCCCGCCTACTTTTTATATATCTATAATCAAAAGATATAACAACATCATGGGTTCGAGTATGACCTATATTAATTTAGTGGGGATTTAAAAACCATTGTCCTGAGATCATAGGTTCAAGATTGACCATAAGTAATATACAATCACATATGAGCAGTTCCTTGCATAAAATATCACAGTCTGGAGTGGATTTATATTTGCTTCCTGTGATATATGTGTTGTACGAGAGATATGTGTGATGAATAAATGACTCAAGTCCTTCAATAAAAAAGTTGGAAAGATATAAGAATGAGCTATCATTAGAAAGATCTCGAGAAGATGAATTCGTTGCAAGAAATGGTTTATCAATCAGAATTTTTATTCAAAAGTTATAAGATGGTGGTGGTGGTGAAGGTGGTGGTATTTTAATATCCGAGGGAAGCCGTCGCATATGGGACAATTTACAACACACTCAGATGCGTCCTTACATGATCGAATCGAAGTGGGTCCTCCCCCCACTAAATCTACAACGATGCTTGGCCACATTACATCGAGGTTTCGAAGTAACCTTGGCATTGGCACAGTGCAGTTTAGTCATTAATTATAGGCTGCTACATGACATTTGTATTAAATAGACCAAAGTAGGACCCATCTGGATGTGTTGTAAATTGTCTCATAAGCTGCGATTTCTTGTGGACGTCAAAATACCATCTATCTATCAACCTACCTACTATCTATCTATATTTTCTTGGCCAGTTTAAAATGCTGATGTGGCATTTCAAGCATCCCTTAATAGGATGAAATGAGATCCTATTTTGTCTCAATGCTCCACGCAATAATAGATTAAAATAGAAACTAGCAGTAAGGCAGGCTTGCGCCAAAATGTTGGATAAGGGGAAAGGGGAAGGGGAGTGAAGCAAAATATGCAAGCTAGGGAGGCTATAGTTAAGGGATCAAGTTTTAAGCTTAGTCTACTAAATCCTCTTCTATCTATAATTGAATGAGAAGTGCATTCGGTTATAAAGAACATTGAAAGCCAAATGTAGGCTTTCATGACCTAAAATGAATCTATGTTGATGCTTCATAAAGATGCGGCTTAGATCGAAGTTCTTTTTTATCTTGATATGTACACTCTATTATTATAATAATGTTGATACTTTGAAAAGGTATTGCTTAGGGTCAAAGTTCTTATCTTGACTTGATGTAAACGTGTTATTGCATTCCTTTCAATATTAGATGGAGGTCATGATGTGGTGCCAGAGATTAATTCCTTTATTTTGATCAAAGTGTTGTTGGATTACTATAGCTCTTGATGGAAGAAATGCATTGAGCTTTACTTTAGCATCAATCTAGATTCCTACCGAAGGAGAAGAGAAGAGCCAAATCGGTGGGTTAACCGGAGTTGGAAGCCTTGGAATTTGCGATAGCTTGGAGCCATTGTTTTTTACTTGCTGCTTGTATTTATGGATGATGCTTGGAATTCGTTGTAGAAGGATGTCGGTTTTACTTTTATTCCGCATCTAACCTAGTTTGCCATGCCTTGTTTACCTCTAACATCTCAACTGGAGCCTTGTTGTCGCTGTCTACAGTTCGTGGTCAGACCCAAAAACCCTGATAAACCAACAGGCTTTAATTTTGGATTCCTAAATTACTCTAAATTTGGGATTGAAGGAATTGAACCCTCACAACCAGAATATTGGTTGCACCAATCACCCCTCCTGCATCAAACCATGCAAAAATATTAGCATCAATTGGATTAGATTCATGATGGCAGCAATTTGATTGCAGCATTGCTACCACCGTCAATCCAACCCAAGGACATAAATTACAAAAATAAATTGGATTAAGTTACTACCTTGCATTTTCGATTCAATATTTTACATGCCTGCATCAAATAGAATGACCATTCATTCCAATTTTATAATGTCATAACGCAATCTTGAACAAGGTTAAAAAAAACTGTTTACATTACATCAGAAAGAGTGAACACATTTTTGAAGACAACCACATGCTCAAAATTGCGTGGTAGCACAACATTTTTGTATCTTAGGAACATAACAAAAATATGTACTTACAATCCTATACTTTTTAGATACTCATCTGCCTCAGTCCGATAAACATTATCAAGGCACCTTGTTTTCCTCACTACAAATTCACTATCAAAGCTGTTGTTATTGTTATCGTTGTACCCCTCCAATTCCACTCTGTGGATCGGACCATCCTCTACATTCCTTCCATGAAATCCATCAGGTTTAATCTAAAATTCTGATGGGCCTCGTTTCCAAACATCCAATGGATTGTCAGATTCCCTATCCTTCCTCTTTATTGCGCACCTCTCATCCCAAGAACATATATGCATTTCTTCCAAACTACAAGCAAAACACATATCATCATCTTCTTGATTACCCTGCATTGCATTCAATTCTTTTGCTGCTATCATATTTGCTGCTACAAGATTTCTCTTTCACATGTACTTCAGCTTTCCTGCACATCTCTCATTCCAAGAGCATTCGTGTGTTCCTTTAAAACTACATGGAAGCCTCGAATCATCTGTTAACATACTCTCACTATGCAACTAGGAAGTAATCCAAGTACTCTAGAATTAGAATAGAAGTTTAAGCATCTAATAAATCAATGCAAACACTTACCCAAGCACTGTCCAGATAAGCATTCCAATTGAGACTAGAATTCCCCTCTTTTGGCATTTGGGTCTCCGTAGAAACTATCAAACAGTGTTCCAATGCTTAGAATGCATAAGCAATGACAGAAATGAACTGATTTTGTGATTGTAATCCTTGCTTACCAGGAAGTTCTGAAGCAGCCATGGTAGAAACTGATGGAATAAACTGTGCTAGGGTTTGCCCTACTGCAAGTAAAACAATGCTCGTTGAGACAAAGGAGCCCATTCTGGATTTGAACGATGCACTTTGGTACAAGCCAAGAACTAGGTCAAGCCGTGAGGCCAATTGACCACAAATCCTGCATTATGAGACTTTGCTTAATAAATTGTTAGATATTTTCAATTAAATGCTTAACGAAATGATTAGTGTTCATATTAGTAATTCTTAAGCAACACTTAAAAAGCAAGTTAAGACATGCACGAGGAGCACACGAAATGCGGCAATAACAGTTTCTATTCAAGAGTCTCCTCCCATAACAACGCACTTGCTTCCTTATATAGATTCTACAATAAATCTCCACCGTCTATAGTCTTGTCACATGGCACAAGTACAACTCTTAAATTCAACCTTTATAACTTCCTAAACAACGTTCTTCTAAAGTTAACACATTTAACTATTCAACATCTAAATCAAAATAACATTTAATACTCCAAATATCACAACTACTAATGTCGATGCCGTTTAAAATGTCGCTCTTCATCATTGTCCTCGTCTTCATCCAAATCAAACAACGTCTCCAACATTGCATTCTCATCTTCTTGTTTATTCTCGTTATCATCATTATTCCCCACTTTTGTGGAGAGCAATCGCTCTCCACCTTCGCGCACATGAACATGTTTGTAGTGCTGGTAGAAGGTATAAATCTCTTTCCTGTGTTTGCTATGAATTGCAGCTTTAGTATCACAATAAGCCGAAGATGCATTAATAAGAAATCCTGTTTCAGCCATTTTCTCAAACAAAGTAAGGACAGCTGGTAAATGATTTGCCTTAATGAACAAGGCAGTATCCATCTTTGTTTTCTTGCAAGAAAGATTAATTGATTAAAGTATCTTTGGCACTAGTGTGAGGAGTAATTATGATTTCTAGCAATTTGATAAATTTTGCTTGGTCATAAACAATTGGGTCTGGACTTAGTTGTGCCATCTTCACAGACTTCGTATCAACCCAATCATTTCCAGGAATTATGACCCAGTTGAGTTTGCTTTCAGTTGATGTCAATGGGAGTCTGCGGCAGAATCTAGGATCAAAGTTAAAGCTTTCCTGCAATGACATTGGTGCAGTCTGAAAATAACTTGCTATCTCTGGATCAGCCAGAAAATCCTTTCTCCATTCAATAGAGGTTGCAGATTTATAAGGTGGTAAATGCAAAACCTGTTCTAGAGTAGGAAGAATAGACTTCATAGGTGGACTTTGAAGGTCAACAACTCTAGTTCGAAGCCTGTTATTTTCAACTTTTAGCTCATCAAGAGTGTGCACAAGCTTTTGGGATTTCTCTCGAAAATTAGCTTTTTATCTTTCAAACTGTTGAATAATATGATTCGCACGATCATTTTGCTTCTGGAAATCAGTGCATCTGGATGTCAAACTATCAAAATGCTTTTGCTTGATTTGATATTCAGCTTCCAAGTTAGCAATTTTGTCTGTAAGAGCCATGTTTTGATGCTGCAAATGAGTAATCTGAAGCTCTTTTTCAGCTGTAATTTCTTCAATAAATTTCTGTTGCAAATTAAAAAATTCAAGAGTTTTTGAAGAAACGTCACGTTGAACTTTAGATATTGGTTCAACATGGAAAATATTTTCAACTGGTGGTGGCTGCGGCATAAAAGTTTCTGAAGTTGGAAGATCCACCTGTAAATGATAATAAAAAATAATTTGTAAGTGGATTTTACAAATCTGAGCACATGGTATAGAATAGAATGGAATAGAATAGAATAGAAATTATTGTCCCTTGTGCCCTAAGCCCCTGGACTGATGTAGCATGGGTGAGCTCCCTAAAAGGGCGCTACTAGCACATCATGCCGGTTTATTGTAGCCTTTTCTGAAGGCTTCCTTGGTTTCTATTAGTACCGGCACCCCGCTTTTAATCGACATCATGGCCGTGCGGTGGTGCGTCGTTATCAATCAGCTTTTAGCTGAGCATTTTGTGGGCGTCTATGACTCGCCTCTTGGGTGACTCATATTATAAGCCCTCTTTCTTTATGCACTTCTCGATGCCTGGTCATCATCTCCTGGATTGCGTCTGCCAGATCTCTCATTGTTTCTGTCCTTATCATCAGGGTGTGTACTGGCTGACCCCATCTTATGTTTCTGTATTTGTTTCTGACGTCTCCATATATTGGGCACTCATTGAGCAGGTGATTCTCATCCTCGACTTTCTCGGTGTCACAGATTCTGCATATCCGGTCGTCCTTTTCTATTTTCCTCCATCTGTCCTTTTCAATTATTAGATCGTGTACCCCCATCCTAAATCTCGCCAGGACATCTCTCCTGGCTTTCCCTAGCAGGTTGTCTCGGTACATCTATTGTCCTATCATTTGTTCCGGATTGAAAACGTGGTGAGCCAGAGCGTCTTGGGTCCGGTGTGTTTTTGCAACCATGCCCGTGTAGCCTTGTCGGCCCAGTCTTCACTCCATGTCCCTTCATTTACTAGATCACTCAGGTTCATCCCCATTTCTCTAGTCCATATCGCTACATCCTTGAACCATCCACTTTGCCCACAATGATGTGTGATTTTCTTTGACTTCGTTGATTGCAATGATTACAGTCGGTATATAATAAATGTCCTATACTTCCCTTTGGGTTCATGTTTTCCCTGTATAGTTTCAGTTTGATGTCCGACTGTATATCCACCCATGATCTCAACTCCTCTCTCTTATTTGTGGTTTTCCCCCCTGTAATTGTTTCCGTGTCTGTCTTGGTAGGTATTTGTACTCCTGCACCCTCTCCACTGTTTTTCCCCAAGTACCTGACTGCTCCAAGTACTTGACCGCCTCTTCCGCTTGCTGGTGTGACTGTCATTTTAAGCACATACTGTTGCATCTCAATAGTAGTTTTCTATTGCTATCTGCCATCTTTCTTCTAACCCTTTATTCTATGTCCTCTTTATTCCTGTCTTGACACTTCTGTCTTTCTAGAGTCTGTTGGTTTATTGCTCTGATTGCTTCTGATTATCTCTATTATATATACCCAACTCTTTATACACCCCTCGCTGCCAATCTTTGAATGGTCAACTGGCTCGACTTTCATGTAGATCTCCAGTATCTGCTATAATTGGTATTCATTTTGTTCACATTGAATGCTAATGGGGCTGAAACCACTCTAACGACTTGTGGTTTGATAGGGCCGGGCGGGGCATAGCCGCTCTAGCAGATCCTAGAAACCCACTAATTTGGCCGGATCTTGATGGGGCTGTGCCACTCTACTTGATTCCGTTATCTACGTTAATTGGATCTTTGATGGGGCTAGGCCTCTCTAACAGCAACCCTTGAATGTCGAGAACTCTCTTGAATCACCAAGACAGATAGGGCAAAGCCACTTTAACCATCTTAGCGAAAAGCAAGAATATTGACGAAGCTGATGGGGCCAAGCCGCTCTAACAACTTACGTTTATGGCAACGGGGATAGAACCACACTATCGTGCCCAAGGCTGCTGGGGCTGTGCCACTCTAACAGCAAACACTAGGATAGACGGGACAAGGCCACTCTAACCATCATAGCGAGTCAGGTATTGTTGGCATGTAAGTATCCATCAACATTACAACTTCTAAAATATTTTGTCCTTTACTACATCATATCCGTATTGCATATTTGGTGCTAGCATCTTTAAACTTGCAGCATGCCCACACTCTATTATCTAGCTCAGACAAACACTCAGCCTAGCACTTGAGCTTATACATCAAATTAAACCAACCATCACCATATGCACTAAGAAATTCTGTGGCAGATCAAGCGGTATGCATAAACAATTGTCTAGAGCCATTGCCAAACTTCCATACAACAAGATAACTGCAGACTCATAACAAAACCAATAGTATGGCACTCCCTAACTTATGCATGCAGCCTCAAATAACCCAGAACATCTCTTTCTAAACTTACACAGTGATCATCCTTAATGCACAAAGCAGCCATCTATCTACTAATCTATCTACACAAAATAACCTGAACTTTGCCATCTATACATCAAGAGCCTAATAATAATCCATCAGTCTTGCTATTCAAAATTAATTTTAAGCAGCCGAATAAAAACACGTATATTAGCACTTGATTCGGTTTTGAGACTATGGGGTAGCAAACTTCACACTTCACGCCATTTGTATTTTAGCACTTGTTTTACGTTTGGAGCGGTCAGACTATGGGGTAGCGACCTCACACTTATTATGCAAGTTCATAACACAAAGAACTGCTTGAAGTATTGCCAAATCTATACAGAGTCATCGTAGCAGGTTCCATGTGCCAGCCTGAGAGCTGCAAAATTCCCAATTCATCCAAAACTACTCTGCCTCTTGCGTGGATGCAGATTGCCAGCCAAATACTAAACCAAAAACCTCTTCAAATCTTCTAGCTTTGCGAACCAATCTGGAACAAGCTTGGCAGCATGTGGACGCATACAATTGTAAGAGTTCTTAATTGTTGCTTCTGCAACTCCAACCACAACAGAGATTTCTTTTTAAATTTTTGTTTTTACGAAAAAAGGAGGGTGTTCATATAAATCTATTGCGCAAAGCATATGCAAGTTGAGAATGAACTATTGTAGCCCACGGAATTTCTAAACCTTGCATGGCTTGAAAAATATATGCAAACCATCTTTTAGCAGAATAAACAGTGAAAAATGTTAATCTTTCATCCAAACTAGCCAACAAATCTTTGTATGGGGACAATGCACTTTCAATGCTGAATCCATGACTTTCTTGTTTAATATCATATTGATGCAAGGGCACATATTGATGTACCCAAATGATTGGAGTATCAGGCAACTTTAAAGGATTTTCCAACTAATGCTAGAATTAAACAAAATGAATCAGTTGATTGAGTGAAGCTATAATGTGTATCTGGGTCATAATTAGTCAAAACTTCACTAATCATATCTTCTGATGGTATGGGCATCTTAATTTGAACAAATGACAACAATTTTGCCTTTGTTAATAATGCAACAATCTTAGGGTCTAGATGAGGGGTTCTAGAACTAGATAGTCTCTTGCAAGGTGGTTTAGGCAAGATTGGTCTGATAAACTTGTATCTCCAAGACCTTTCTTGGAGTTGATATCGTGCTTTGCTTTGCTCCTTAGAGAGCTTATCAGAAAAAAATCTTCCTCGTTTTGTTATTTGTATACCCTGAACTATACAAAAGAGAATTCTATGTGGAGGCCAAAATCCTAAATGATATGAAACATTCATGAATTGATTTTCAGTAATAAGACCAAGACCACTATTCCATGATCTCTTAGCAACCTTAGACAAGCTTAGTGTGTATAGCAACTTTAGAATTCCATTGTCATTTTGAACTTGCTGCGTCTTCCTTACATAAGGATGACTTATATCTGTAGGATAATCATATTTTCATAAAGCAACTAAGACTTAGGAAACTGTTTCTTTTTCCTTGTCGAATATTTACCTAGTACAGGTAAGACCATACATACATGTTCAACTGGCCTTTCTTCATAACGTTTAAGCCTAGATCCATTTACCAATGTATGAAACAATTCACCTTGGAAATTCATTAGTTGGACTGAACCATTTGAATTAAGTTTATGAAGTATAAATGGCCCTAACCATCTAATTTTCAATTTTCTAGGATGTTTCAAATATCTAGAATCATGGAGTAAAACTTTTTGACCCTCTTCAAGATTTTTCAGTTCTTGCCTTCGATCTATCCATGCCTTTCTTCGATCTTTTGCCACTCTTTGAGACCATACTGATTTCTGTCGAGTCTCAACTAAAAGTTCCAACTTCAATAATCGGTGTTGTAGAGATTGAACATCTCCCAACCTATAGTGAACAACAAACCTTAATGAAGGTCTTCAATACCGTATGCTAATTGGAAAGGGGTATGGCCTGTTACAGATTTGTAACTAGTTCGATATGCCCAAAAAACGGCTGGAAGCTTAGCTTCCCAATCTGTTCTTCATGAGTCACAAACCTTTTTAAGAATTGTGATGAGAACCTTATTCGTAGACTCTGCTTGACCATTGGCACGTGGATAATACGGAGTAGACTTCCTATCTTCTTATTTAAAACTAGGAACATTGCTCAGCATTGCTGAGCATAAGATAACTTGTAAATGATACACTATAGCAATGAGAGAAGAAATTAATAATAACAAAAAATACTCTCAACATTCTCCCTTTCCTTTGGCATTTGCTCACCCTGCTTTTACCCTCTCTTTTTTTTTTCATTTCCTTGTTTTCCCTTCACACTTCCGTTTTTCCTTTCATTTTTCTCGTTTTCTTACATGTTTCCCTTTTTTTTTTCCTTTTTTTTTTCTTTTTTTCACACCCCTTTTTCCCCCTCCCCTCCCTTCCCTTCCCCTTTCACCTTTCCTTTTTCCTGATAGATTTTTTCCTTTCCCTTTACCTCATCCCCTCATCCTTTTCCTCTTTCCTTTTTTGCCGTGCAATTTTCCCTTTCCTTCCTCCTTTCCCCCTCCCTTTCCTTTTTGCTTTCCCGTTTCTTATGCCCTTATCAATACATTTTTCCCTCGTCCCTTTTTTCATGTACCTCTTTCCTTTTTTCCTCCCTTCTCTTTTTCGTTTTCTTTCTCTTATGCTCATGGTCACTTCCTTTTTCTCCTTTCTTTACCCTTTCCCTCGTGCTTTTTCCCCCTTCCCGTACGTATTCGTACGCTTTAGGTTAAAAAAAACCCCTTATCGTCCACTCACATGGTATATACGGCCTACACTATGTGAATCCCCCGGGATGTGAATGCGAGAACTGTAATGATGTCAAGCTTTCCGGGCTCAACATCATCAAAACCAAGATTGGAGATGACAAGATCAGCAATGCAATTCCAGTTATGGGTAAAGGAGACAAAGCTAAAGGTTTGAACTCTCATTTGTCTTATAAGAATGTTCTTCTGAAGAATGAGGCTTTGAAATTCTCCCCTAATGCTTCTGGATTTAATAATGCTAATAACAGTAACAGGGACTTCATTGACCTTTTTGAAGTTCAGGACTCCTCTGCTACTGACATCTTTACCAGAAAAGCCATTTTTATCCATTTCCCGCTTAAGTGCCCGTCGATAGGCGAGGTTAAGCTTTGGATCACTAAGAGTCAGCACGTCCCCATTACATCTATTCCCGGCAAGCGGGCAAATGAAACCTTTCGTGTTTTTTGTGAGATGAGATCAGTATCCACTCTATTCTTAGGAGGAAACATGATTTTATATCTAACTCCCCTTTTTATATTATGAGATGGATGGTAGATTTCATCCCAGGAAGGAGGATAGTATCTCATACCTCTACTTGGATTACCTTCCCCAATCTTCCTCCGGCCTTCTGGACTCGTTCACACTTAACTACCATATCCAAAAATCTTGGCGAAGTTCTGGAAATCAGCTTACCTCAAACTAACTATCCTTCAGTTTGCATTTCCAAACCCATCCTCTCTGATTGACACAAGAATTTTAAAATCAGGATTAGTGCAACAGGTTTTTTGGATCTCAAAATCCTTTACTCCAAGGTCCCTGTTTTAAATCATGACTTCATCCTATGAATCGTGATGAAGTCAAGCAAGCTTGGGTTCCTAAAAGGAACAAAGAGATGGAGATGGATAGAGGGTCCACATCGGGTAATCAGAATCATGCTGGAACAGTTATTCATGAACCGGTCTCTGAGCCCAATTACATACAGTATCAGCCCCACCAAGTGAAATTGAATATCGACAATAATGTGGTGGTTACAATTGAAAATGTGAATCTCTCAGTTAAAATTGATACAGGGGATATCTTTCTTTCCATACCCAAATTCCCTGATTCCTCACATATGTGGGAGACCACCAATTTTGATCAGAAGATTGAGAGTTTAATCGATACTGAAGAACAAGGTTGGAAGCTGGTTGACAAAAAGAAGGGAAGAGGAAAAAAGAAATTCTACCAAGGTCCCAACAGAGCTAGTCCAAGAAAATCCACCATTCAGGCAGGACAGGTGGTAGGAAAGTATAAATATTAATAGATAAAAGGATTAACTATGTAACCTGGAATCTCCAGGGGATTAATAATTGTGTTAAATGAGAATGAGAATGATGTTTTATCGTCCACTGAGGCCAATTGGCCTATGGGACCCACAAGGAGCGCAGCAAACTTATTACTGTCCGGGTTAAAAAACCCCCGCCCCGAAGGGTTTTCGAGGGAAAAACTGTGGCAGTAATAAGAATGCTGTCAAACTGTACAAGTATACATCAATGTATATATACATGTCAAGTGTGTGCCCGAGGACATAGCTGATCTCGCATGTCCATAACCTCCTAAAGGTATGATCCCAGCACCCGTACGGATGCTGTGCTCAATGTCACATGTAATGGTTGGCCAGGCCTGACCAACTCAGCATAGCGCGTCTGAATTTGATCATATGCTGGGCAACTTTGAAGGGTATGAGATTCATCCTCAATGACTCCCATTTGGCAGCATTGACAAAGCCTGTCCTGGCGTGGCTCACCAATCCATCGCGCCTCTCAATTCGAAGATGATGTGCCCCCGTCGCGAATGGAGGCAATGAGTGCGCCTTTTCATGGGCAGAGTGGGTGCGCAGGTAGCATTGCGGGCCTCGTTCCAATGTGGGATTTATGTGGCGTTGATAGTGTGCTGTCTTGACATGTTCAAGGGCATTGGCATCCCAAAGCTTGTTGAGGAAGCAAGCGTCAAGATATTGCCTCAAGCTATGGCGATCTGCCTCTGTTTGCATATGTATGCACCTGTGCTCCTGCACATTCCATCTAGCCAACCATTGAGCTCTCTTTTCCCTCCGTAGGCCTTGAAGTGCCTGCGGCCCATTGCCATGATATAAGCTAGTTTAGGGGAGGCGAGCATAGATCCATATTGACCACCTTCGAAAATAGACAATGTGGCGATCAAGGGCCGCCCTCACGAAGAGGCAAGAATCACATCTCCTGCAGTAGAATTTGATATGGGATTTGTGGACTTCACCCCTAGTGCTTTCATTTCTAAGAAGGCTTTACGGACCTGCTCCAAGTCATTCAAGTAGCAAGTGATACTCTCAAGCCCCATACTTCCACCCCAGTATAAAAGGGCGGGCTCTACTAAGACCTTGAGCAGGGTGTGATTGATGGGCCCAATCATACAACTCCATCTATGACTATTGTTTTGCATTGCATATAGTGCCTTCCGACTAGCCGTCACTTTCGTAGCCGTATGGATGTGTCCCAGTGCATAGTAGAAGGAAACTCCACTCCCAAATACTTGTATGTGGATGCAACTTCCACATTACGCCTTAATGGCGGAAGGAGGGGATCCTCGGTGACGTGAAGATGATATGAAAACCACCTTAGTCTTGGCGGGTTGACGCGCATATCAGTCGCTTGGCAGAATGTGTCCAGGGCATCGAGATGTCGTTGCATGTCTGCTGGTGTGTAAGCTAGGAGGTCCACATCATCAGCATATATTAACTGTCTGATGATCTGATAGAAGAAGGTGAGCTCCATCGCCCCATTATCAGCAAGCCAGCTCTCCAATTGATCAATGTAAAGCCCAAACAATGTTGGGGAGAGAGGGCATCCCTGAGAACCCCGATACTACTATCAAATGGTTGGCTTGTCGCCGCAACCCGACCGAGCATCTTTCATATAGTGCAGCCCTTGCGCAAAATCTACAGGAACCCCCAACATTGCGGTCTTGCCCATAGTTTTTCCCCGAGCCGCAGGTGTCAAACGCCGCCAAAATCCACAAAGCAACAATATAGATCCTGACGGCGGTTCCTGCTGTCTTCAATCAGAGTTCGCAACGTGAAGATGTGGTCAATGGTTGAGTGCCGGGGTCTGAATCCTGCCTGGGTGAGGGCCCGCACCTCTGCTGCCTCTGCCCATCCCGTCAACTGCTGCTCGAGAATCCCAGCAAGCAGTTTTGCAAACACCGAACTGACCATGATTGTTCGGTAATTGGCGGGACAGTGTGGGTCACCTGCCTTATAGATGGGGACAACTCTGCTAGTGGTCCACTGCAGCGGGAAGCCTTCCTGTAATGCCTTGTTGAACAAGGCGGTCAGCACTGGTATTATGGACGCCCTGCCCACTTAAGCAATTCTGCCTGCATACCATCCATTAGAGGTAATTTGAGATCTCATTTTGTCCCATTAAGGGATGCTTAAAAAGCCACATCAGCTTTTTAAACTTTCCAATAAGAGAAGAGCTCCAGTGTATTTTATTCCAGTATTATGTGGCAGCAGTAATTAATGCAGTTCTAACTAACTTTTGCAGTGTCATTTTTCTACTATAACTTTTGATTAAAAACTCTAATTCGAACACTATTTGTGGCAATGGATTCGTCTCCTCAAGATCTTTCTAATGACAACCCATTGTTATATCTTTTGGGATGTAAATATATAAGAAAAGAGCAAAAAACCATATTTTTTAAGGTTAACACATATGGCTTGTATTGAAATACATCATAACCATATATCACTTGAAAGATCTTTTCGTTACGCATCTAATGCAACAAGCGCCGCACCATTTTCATGAGTAGATCAAAAGTTATAGGAAAAAACAACAGCAATGAAGTTGTTAATGCTGCATTAATTGTAGTTTGATGTAGAGTACTCATTCTATTGGAGGATTCTTATGGGGACAAAAAGAGATCTCAAATTACCTCTAATGCAAGTCTGGGGCTTTCCCATTGGCAAGACGTTGTAAGCCTTGTTCCACGTCCGAATCTGTGATTTCCAAAGACTGGCCTTCTTGCAAGGGGTAATGCCGCATGTGCACCACGAGGGTCGTATAGTTGTTGCAAGTATTGCCTCCACGCCGGGGGTGATATTCCCCGTGGGCTGTCTTGGCTTTCTAAGAACCCTTAAGCCGGAAGGTCCCGGGGTGACGCGTTCGAGGTAAAACATTTCCCTTTGATGCGCCGCAATGTACACGGCTTTCTTAGCTTTAAAGGAAGATGCGGTCTTGTCGACCGCATGTGGGCGTAAAAGCGGTGGTCAATGACTTGGCCCGGAGCCGGCGTTTGTGTTCCTTGCACTCTGCATCAAACCATTGATTACGTGGGAAGGTTGTGTTCTTGGAGGTCCGTCGCGGCGACTTATCCCAAAGCACCTCTCTGCCTTGATCCCTAAGCACATCCCGGTCAGTAGGCACAATGCATTTGCTCTAGTGTAGGATATTGCAAAATTTCTGCGGGTCATCTATAAGCATCGGGCATAAGCCCCTACATGTTCATAATCCAATCGCGGTGAGGCATGTGAGGAGTTGTTGCAGGGGTTAAGCACAACACGCCAAGCCAACTTCAAGTAAAGTGGTAAGTGGTGCGAGTCGATCTCTTCATCCCGATTAGTTGTTCCCCACACGAAAGTGCTTGATGACATGCATATCACGCTTTCGGGCACCAACACATAGTCCACCACACTAGATCCGCCCCCACGGTTTTCACGCCTACAAGTGCTCTTGCGGGTGGAAGGCCAGCGTGCCGATCCATTGCAGATTACCGGGTCAAAGATCTTTAGCGAGCAAAAGCAACTGTCGACCATGGCGTGACGATTGTCATCGATGTCCGTAAGCCAAGCTCATTCTGCCGGGATGCAAGCGCAATATATCATCGGTCAAGGGATCAAATCTCATGGGTTGTTCTACCCGGTCGCGGCGCGTTGAAGTCTCAAGGAGTATGACAACTTTGCCCAATCTGCTTATCTTTAGCGTATGTCATCATATAGATGCGACATAGGGGTCCACCCTATCCACATCCAGAGTGGGTGTGATAGAAGTTGCTACGCATGTGGAAAGTAGCGGTACCCACAAAGAGGGTGCACTCTCTGCTAGTTTTGCTACAGCACCCACAGTGCCGGTTGTGCTTATACATCTTGAACAAAGGAGATTATTTGTGCCAAGGTTGTTCATTAGTGAGGGCAACCCCCATGCCCCCTCGCTTTCTGTGCAATCATTGAAGATTGAGTAGTCTTTGGTATCACGGCAAGTCGGTATCACGTTGTCTGCATGCTCCCATGTTTCCATGAGGAAGATGAGATCCATGTCTGCGGCAAGCGAGTTGAGACTATCTCCCCTACGCCATGGGAAGCCCAGACAATTCCGGGAGACCATGCGGAGGCACAATTCCTATTTGTTGGCGGGGCGTGGTGGAGATTCGGCGGCGGCTTGGAGAAGGGGGTGGCGAAGAGCGGAAGCGACGAGATGTCGCGAGCAATGAAGGTGAGGCAACTTGAGCAGCACGAGATGTCGCGTGCAATGTAAGGTGAGGCAACTTGAGCAGGGCGGTAATGGCTGTAGCAGCGGTAGCAGCGGCCTGGCCGAGGTGTTGGAGGGTTAGCAAGATTCATAGCAAAGATTCGGGGCCTCGAAAATTTGCATCTTGCCCCGAATCAATCCTTGCCGGCTCCTCCACAATACCGCGAATGCTTTAACTTTGGCCAACTCATGCCCTGCGGTCTTCTTGTTGGGCGGGGTCGGGTCTCGGTCAACATCTGATGGCGTTCCCTTTAGTCGCCTACTGCGGCGCAGGATGGCCGCTTTCACTTGCGCATCAGATGCGTGAGCGTGACCACCACGTGGCGGTCGGGTCTTTGGACGCCATGGCGTCTCGCCCTAATAATGTTTACCGGCATGGGGAATGTCATTCGAGCAAGAATCAACATTTGGAGCCGGTTAATGGAGGTCCTCCCACGCCTCTTACGTCGGGCCCGCATTACCACCACATTGTGGCTTCTCTCGCTCTCGGCTCTTGGAGCTCTCATTTGTTGGGTCAATCACGCGACTGCTTGGGGGTTGTTTCTTTGTCGGCGGGGCATAGGGCAGTGGCCTACGTTGGGGGCGGGGTGGCATGGAAGCGGCTTGGGGAGTGCGGTGGTAGGCGGCCACAGGCGGCCTTTACGGGGACTCTTGGGCAGTGGGGCTGAAGTGGTAGGTATAGTGGTCTCTCTTTCACAGGCCGGGAGCTTAGCTCCTGCTGAAATTATTCTTGCCTTGTCAATTCCGCATGCACCGTTGCAATTGCTCATGGCGTGCGCATTGAGGCCCTTGCCTTTTTCAGCAATGGCTGCCCTCGGCTCCATCTTGCATCTTCCGATCTTGGGCTGCGGAGCTATGCTCCGGTTTACATGGCGAGAGTCGGCATAGGGTTCATTGCGGATGAGGCCACTTCTTGTGTCTCGACCCTACTTTGAAGGGCTCTCAATTGTGATTGGCTCTCTTCAAAAGCGACTGGACTTTTAGCATCCGCGATGCGACCTCCTCAACCTCGATCGAAGGCGGAGATGGTTACCATTGTCTCCGGCTCAACCGTTGCTTGTCTGTGTCATGGTTTCCATGGCGGTGTACAAAGGAATCTATCGCGAACTGCATGTCGGCAAGACTCTTCTTATCCTTACGCCTTTTCGAGTGCACTAGGCGAAGGCCATCTTCAGTCTTTGTATCGCGGGTCTCCATCTTTGGAAACCGTTGTTTTTAGAGCAATTTGGGTCGCGGGAGGCTGCATTTCCTCGCCAAACAAGCAATTCGAGCTCTGTTGCCCTCTGCCATTGCTTGAACTGTTTCCGGTGCTCCTCAACTACGGTTTGGTGGTGGTGAAGCGGGATCTGACTTGCCGCTAGGCTAGAGTATCTGTCATATACTGCCCGAGCTATGCTTGTTGCCGCGAGACTTTGCCAGCGCTTCTCTTTTCGGTGTGCACTTTTGTCAATTTTGCCCGGTGTCATCGGCTGCGATTAGGAATGGCATCTATGTACTCTCCTAGTAGAAGTTTTGCTGCCATGCACGCACTAGGTAGAGGGGCTTGCGTATCGGCACCATCCACATGCATATCGTGGTGTTGGATGAAGGGGCCGCGGGGGCTCGTCCGACTCTTCTATCCTTTGGAATTGCCATGAATCTGACGGTGTCACCCTCTGGGGCAGCTTGTCAAAAAGCCTCCAAGCACTTTGATGATGCACCACCTGCGCCTTTTACGGGCGCGGTGAAAGCTTCGATGTCGAGAAGCGGTAGCGGGCTTCCAAGTGCAAGAAGCAAGTCGCGGGCTCTTTCACCTTCGGACGCACATGTCGAAAGTGTTCAAGTGCATAAATCAGCGCGGACCTCTGGTGCAACCTCTCGCCACCTTCTGGGGCGGCTTGTGCGAAAGCCACCAAGCACTTTGATGATGCACAACCTCGTCGCTTTTTCACGATCGCCCATCCGAAAGCTTCCGCGTGTCGGAAGCGGTCGCGGGCTTCCAAGTGCAAGAAGCAAGTCGCAGGCCCTTTCACCTTCTGGACACACGTCTAAAAGTATTCAAGTGCATAAATCAAAGCGCACCTCTAGTGCAACCTCTGCCACCTTCTGGGGGATGCGAAATGAAAATAAGCAATGGTTTTCCCCTTACGGGCCCGTGCATAGCAGGCTTCAACATGTAAATGCTTTAAGCCAAGGTGATTGGATGGTATCACACCCTCTGAATCCCGTCTCAAAATCGGGTTGCAAAAACTTGTTGTTTTCTCCTCTCAGATCTTAAGCGAATGTGTACAAACCATATGTCTTTATAATCATCACAGAACAAGAATTCCAATGATATGCATTGCTCCCAAAACAGAGCTGCAGATCAATAGATATGAAGAAAAGTATATAGTGCTGAAAATCGAACAATGGAAACCCTAAAGCCAGCATTGAAAATCTGTTAAAAGGGATAGGTTAAAGGTTTGTTTATCCTCCCTTAACCCTGATATTTTATTCATTCAAGAGCATAAAATTCATGATTCTAATCACCAGGTTATGATTGGTAAGACTCTTCCCCCTGGGTATGATCTTTGGTCTATTTCTGCTAATGACTCCTCTGCAGGAATTGCTGTGGCTTGGAGGAATAATCTCAATATATCTGATAGGTATAATGGCAGGGATGGTAGGTGGCAAATTTTATTGTGTACCATGCTTGGTATAAGGATGGCTTTAGTTAATATCTATGCCTTTAAAAATCCAAGTGATAGGGTAGGAATCTGGAATAATGTTAAAAATAGTCTAGATAATTTAGAATTTGATGAATGTATTTTGGGGGGTGACCTTAATATGGTTACTAATGATTTTATGAAGAATAAGAACTTCAGGCCTTTGGAGGCTCAAGAGAAAAATGCATGGAGGAATCTCATCAACGGTCACAATCTTATTCTGGCCAAGACGAAACCTAATTCTTACAGCTGGATGGATAAGAGAAGTGATCCTACCCTTTGCCTTCATGACAGGTTCTATCTTTCTGAAAATCTTTGGAATCATAGTAATAGGGTGGGTAATATGGAAGGGTATACTCTCTCGGACCACTATCCCCAATAGTTGATTATTTCAGATAGGAATGTGGTCAAAAAGAAAAAAAAACTTATTTTAAGCGGAATACTAATCTGTTGGATCAAGATGACTTTCTGGACATGTTACAACAGGTTAT
Organism: Isoetes taiwanensis; assembly: GCA_021234155.1. Classification (NCBI taxonomy): domain Eukaryota; kingdom Viridiplantae; phylum Streptophyta; class Lycopodiopsida; order Isoetales; family Isoetaceae; genus Isoetes; species Isoetes taiwanensis. Next base: position 517,668 of record JAJEKV010000035.1, on the reverse strand, counting down.
CTCTAAGTTTCCCATGCCTGGGGGACCATCTGGCTAGATGTACTGGTGGATAATCGTATCCAAGGCCATTAAGAACTGGTTAAAGGAATGGAAAAAAAACATCCATCAGCAGAAAATGGCTTTACTCAACAATCTAAGAGAATCTCTTCCTCATGCTCCAGAGGCATTGAAGGATAATATTAAGGCAGACATTGAAAGAGAAAAAATTAGAATTGCCCAAGGATGGAGGCTCAAGGCCAAGATAAGAGAGATAAAGGACGATGAGAGATGCAGCTCGAAGTTTTTCTTTGCTAAAGCAAAAGGGAGAATTAAGAGAAATCACATCTTTGATATCAAGGTTGGGGATGATGTCATTGTGGAGGAAGATCAAATTAAAAAAGCTGCCACAGAGCACTTTACCAACATTATGGGGACCAATTTCGACTGCCTGTATAACAGGATAGATGAATTTATAAACATCCAGCGTAAAGTCACAGATGAAGACAACCTTTCTCTAGACAGGCCATTTACCAACATCGAGATCTTCCATACAGCCAAGGAAATGGACAAGGGTAAAACTCCAGGGCTAGATGGTCTCCCAGTTGAATTCTTTCTAAAAGCTTTCTCGGGGACTGTATTACGAGCTTAGCTAATGAGTTCAGGGATAAGAAATGTCTGGATGCCAGAATAAATACCAGCCTGATAACACTTATTCCTAAGGTGGATATGTCGGCCTCCTTCTCAGATTACAGACCAATTTCTCTCTCGAATGTGGTACACAAGCTAATCTCAGGGACGACTACCAGGAGACTCAAATCTGTTTTGGATAAGATTATCAGCTCCTCTCAGGTTGCCTATCTTAAAGACAGGTTTATTTTGGATAATGTAGTTACTGCTATTCTTGGCCTCAACTGAGCCAAGGACTCCAATCAGGACATTGCTCTAATCAAGCTAGACATTACCAAAGCTTTTGATATAGTAAGCTGGAATTTCCTCTTTAAGTGTTGCAAGGCCATGGGCTTCTCCAACGAGGTGATACATATTTAGAGCTATCCTCACCAACTCAAGATTCTCGGTTCTCATTAATGGGGAATGTAGCCCCTTTTTTCCTCTGAAAAGAGGGGTAAAGCAAGGGTGCCCTCTGGCCCCATTTCTTTTCCTTATTATCATGGAGGCCCTTCATTGTAAATTGGAGGATGCTAAAAACTCTGAGCTGATCCAAGGTTTAAATCTCCTGGATAATAATGAGGGAGTGGATCAGATCTTGAATGGTCATTTCGCAGACGACACTTTCATTCTGGTTTCTATGGACCACCAATCGATCATTAATACTCAGATCATTCTGGAGGCCTTTGGAACTGTTTCGGGCTGCAAGATCAACCCTATCAAATCGAAAGTTCTAGCCCAAGATCAGGTAAAGGGAGAGCATACGGCTGATCTCCTGGGCTGTAAGTATATCACCCCTACCAACTCTTCCAAAATTCTTGGCATCCCTTTTGCTTTAAGAGGCAGCCCTTCTGACATTTGGACAGATATCATCGAGAAATTCCAAAGAAAGGTGGATAGCCTTAATTCAAAGTATATTTGCAAACAGGGCCGGGCAATTATTGCCAGCTCTGTTATCTCCTCTTCTCATGTCTATCAATCTTCTGTTATCCTGGCTCCCAAAAAAGTTTCTAATAAGCTGCAGAGTATAATTGGCAGGTACATTTCCTGTGGCCAGAACAGACGATGCTGGACTCCAGTAGCTATGACGGAATGCTGCAAAAAGAAGAAAGAAGGGGGCCTAGGGGTCATGAACATTGAAAAGCAGGGCCTTGCACTTGTAGCCAAATATTTATTTAAGGCAGCCCACAACTTGATTAAGCATCCAATCTCCATCATCATTAGGTATTATTTGAGTAAATGTTGGTCCTTTGGATGGAGGCAAGTCAAGGTTGTTCTTCCTCACTCTATTTACTTTCCATTCACTGTACCTAAATCCGTTCCAGCTTTGATCAAGAAATGGATTAAAGCCTGGAACTCGGTCAGGGGAGTGTTCAATTGGGAAGAAGGGCTTTCTATGGACCAATCCATTTTTTGGAATCCTGCTATTCTTACTAATGATCCTTCTTTATGTCTAGCTTGCCATTTTCCAGACTAAGCCAAGCTTTGGAGAACCAAGGGAATTACCCTTATTAGGGACATGTACAATGAAGATGGGATCATTCCCTTCAGAGACTCGATCCAGGTTGAAGAAGGAGAAGGTTGTGAAAATCTATACAATAATATTTGTGCCACACTGATTCATGGACAATGGTCTGAGGAAGGGGGTAACTGGAATTACCATGGCAATACCATTTTGACTGTTAGAATGGCATATAGATTCCTTATGAGGGAATACACAATGACTATTCATGACAAATGGAAAACAGAGACCGACAGATATTCGAGGAATTTGAAGTTTATGTGGTCCAGCCCAATTTATCCTAAGATCAAATCTTTCATATGACAATTGTGGCACAAAGCATTGGCTACAAATCATAAGAGATATAGAATGCAGATGACCGAGCTGTCCCAGATGTCTGGGGCAAAAAGAGGATGAGGATCATCTCTTCAGGAGGTGTATTTGGTCGGAATGGGTGCAGGAACTAGCCTCTAATCTCTTCGGCTACAATTTATCCTCTATGAGCTCCCTGGACTTCTTTATGCCTCACAATCTGAACGACTGGAGGATTTATATTCTCTTATGGAGAATCTGGAAAGGGCGCAACGCATTCATCTTCAATCATGAAATCACGTACCCTGAAGCTGTTATCAAACAGATTTCTTATGATATTAAGTGGATTAATGCTGCCATCTAAACTATACTCATGGATCTTTCCTTATTTTTATTTTTAGGGATCATCTTTATATTGGTGCGGAAGATCAAATGGAGGAAGATCGATCCTAATGCCAATATGGAATGGCTCAAAGTATTCGGACCACCAAACATGTACGGGCATGAAGAACCCTATTTCTGTAACTGCTGTTGTGACCAAAATCCGGATGTTAGAAGGGCGTTCTTATGCGAAGCTAAAGCAACAGAGGAAGGTTCAATATGGCCAAGGCTGAATCTTGTTTATGTGCATTCTGTGTACTCTCGATCATGGTCAAGGGAAGAGGGCGGAAGATCATAAATTTCAACCTCAGAGCTCCCTTCTAGTCTGATTCCACAGCAGCACTTGTCTAATGTCATGAACACATCCTATCACATGATTTTAACGTTCACTTTTTTAACTTATATTAACTAATGGGTTATACTTCCCTGTAAAAAGTAGCTTTTGTACTATAAATTATACATATAAATATACATATCGGCCTTCAATAAAAAAAAAAAAAAAAAAAAAAAAGGGCGTTTTGTTTTTTTTTTTTTTTTTTTTTTTTGTCATCTTGTCCACATCTAGAGCATCGAAAGAGCCTATAATCAGGTGATTTGGATGGACATGTTGATTTTTATAGTGTTAATGGATCATAGATGGGCACCCTCCCCTAATGAAACATGAACTTAAAAAAACAAGAAAATACTTCAACAAGGAATAATCTAAGAAAAAAAGAAAATGAATACCATAGGGTAATTTAGAAGGAAAGCATTGCAATTGCAGAACATGACTTAAAACAGAATTTCCAAGCAAAATATAGATTCTAGATTGGAATCGAACTTGGGTTTTGAAACAAGAACCTTAAGCTCCAACCAACTAGACTATAAGAACTTAATAGTTGAAAAAAAGCAAAGAGTTCCTTATGAACATCATTGGAAAGCTTTTAAAGACATAACAGAGGGTTTGTGTAAATATGTCGAAGATGGCAAAAGCAGGATCAAAATGGGCAAAGATGAAGAAGAACATGCTGATTTCTAGAAACATCATCTTATATGATGGTTTTAAGTCCTGGTTAAGCGCCAGATTACACATGCACAGAACATTAAGTTCCTACTTTGGATGGTTGGTTTATCAGGGCTTTTGGGTCTGACCACGAACTGCAGACAGCGACAACAAGCCTCCAGTTGAGATGTTAGAGGTAAACAAGGCATGGCAAACTAGGTTAGATGGGGAATAAAAATAAAACCGACATCCTTCTACAACGAATTCCAAGCACCATCCATAAATACAAGCAGCAAGTAAAAAACAATGGCTCCAAGCTATCGCAAAATCCAAGGCTTCCAACTCTGGTTAACCCACCGATTTGGCTCTTCTCTTCTCCTTCGGTAGGAATCTAGATTGATGCTAAAGTAAAGCTCAATGCATTTCTTCCATCAAGAGCTATAGTAATCCAACAACACTTTGATCAAAATAAAGGAATTAATCTCTGGCACCACATCATGACCTCCATCTAATATTGAAAGGAATGCAATAACATGTTTACATCAAGACAAGATAAGAACTTTGACCCTAAGCAATAACTTTTCAAAGTATCAACATTATTATAATAATAGAGTGTACACATCAAGATAAAAAAGAACTTCGATCTAAGCCGCATCTTTATGAAGCATCAACATAGATTCATTTTAGGTCATGAAAGCCTACATTTGGCTTTCAATGTTCTTTATAACCGAATGCACTTCTCATTCAATTATAGATCGAAGAGGATTTAGTAGACGAAGCTTAAAACTTGATCCCTTAACTATAGCCTTTCTAGCTTGCATATTTCGCTTCACTCCCCTTCCTCTTTCCCCTTATCCAACATTTTGGCGCAAGCCTGCCTTACTGCTAGTTTCTATTTTAACCTATTATTGCGTGGAGCATTAGGACAAAATAGGATCTCATTTCATCCTATTAAGGGATGCTTGAAATGCCACATCAGCATTTTAAACTGGCCAAGAAAATATAGATAGATAGTAGGTAGGTTGATAGATAGATGGTATTTTGACGTCCACAAGAAATCGCAGCTTGTGAGACAATTTACAACACATCCAGATGGGTCCTACTTTGGTCTATTTAATACAAATGTTATGTAGCAGCCTATAATTAATGACTAAACTGCACTGTGCCAATGCCAAGGTTACTGGTTCGAAACCTCGATGTAATGTGGCCAAGCATCGTTGTAGATTTAGTGGGGGGAGGACCCACTTCGATCATGTAAGGACGCATCTGAGTGTGTTATAAATTGTCCCATATGCCACGACTTCCCTCGGATATTAAAATACCACCACCTTCACCACTACCACCATCTTATAACTTTTGATTAAGAATTCTGATTGATAAACCATTTCTTGCAACGAATTCATCTTCTCGAGATCTTTCTAGTGATAGCTCATTCTTATATCTTTCTAACCTTTTTATTGAAGGACTTGAGTCATTTATTCATCACACACATCTCTCGTACAACACATATATCATAGGAAGCAAATATAAATCCACTCCAGACCGTGATATTTTATGCAAGGAGCTGCTCATATGTGATTGTATATTACTTATGGTCAATCTTGAACCTATGATCTCAGGACAATGGTTTTTAAAATCCCCACTAAATTAATATAGGTCATACTCAAAGCCATGATGTTGTTATATCTTTTGATTATAGATATATAAAAAGTAGGCGGGGAAAAAAAAGAAAAGGAAGCCGTATTATTTGAGGTTAATATCTGTTTGAGCCATGTTCAAGCGCATCATGACCATATATCATTGAGATGTTTCCATTCCGCAACTAAGGAAACTAATGCTATAGCATCACGATTAGTGAATCAAAAGCTATGTGTGCGCGTGCAATTTGGTGCTTTCATTGTGTGTGTTGGGGAGGGAGGGGGGTATTAATGAGGTGGTGGTGCTTTGTCAAAATTTGAGCATTAATTGCAATTTGGTAGATGGTAGTCATTTTAAAAAGAAAAAAATCATTGGAGGATCCCTATGGAGATAAAAAAAAGGCTATAGATCTCAAATTGCACTAAAGTTTGGCCATTACAAAGCGTCTATATTTTGGCTAAACTTTCAAATTTTGGCGGTTCACACTTTCTGCGATTAGCTAAAATTCGGAATGGGGAGTTTTTTTTTCCAAACAATGCCAAAATAGAAAATTGGCAGCGACACTACCATTAAATTCCCAATAGCCAGACGGTTAGATGATATGAGCCACTACCTAGTTGGAAAAAATGGCCACTGCCCAAAAATTACTCAACTTTTTCGCAAAAAAACTAGAGAATTTTAATGGACAAAACACTCAGAAAAATACTTTCTAGTGGCCGCTAGAAACTTATGTGGTCTAGTAAAATTTTTCATGAAATAAGGGGAAGGATGAGATTTGCCCTTTTTCTAGTGAGCTTTCTTATTGTTAGCCGTCAATACTGCTTAAGGAGGAGGAGACAAGGCTAAAAGATCCTTTGATTCGGAAACAAGTCGATTGCGGGCAAAATTTCACCCTCCCCTTTATTTTGTATTGTCATTTGTTTTAATTGGATACAAGTAGCATTCAAGTGGATCCCTTAGTCTTTAATTGTTTGGTATTTGTTAGTTGGTGACACCGCTCAACAGGAGAGGAGACAATGGCAAAACAATTCCTTGATATAAAAATGAGTTGATTGAGGGCGAAATCCCACCCTTCCTTTTATTTCATATTGTCTGTGATATTTATTAGATACAAATATCATTGGCCACGAATGCTCATTGTGGGCCTATATAAGATGGGTTTGGAAGATATCTTTATCTTAGAACATGCATTCACTATTAATGCATTTCTTGGACATTTTAAGTTCGTGTACGTACATTTTCATTTAGCAAATTAAAAGTTGAATGTTGACAGCCATATGTTCGAAACAATCTCATGTCATGGGTCAATGCCACCACAGTGAGTTCTAACAAACTTGAACTCCGAGATACTAATTAACTTGAACTCATCCGTCTTGGACTTATTTTTGTGTTAATAGGTTGCTAAAAGCAACCATACCATAGCTTGTAAACTTCGGGGAAATTTTGCTGACTATGAAGAGTCGTTTTATCACCCATTCCATTACTTAGTTCTCTCGTTATTTGACAATTAGCCTAGAAATTTGTTGTGTGGAATGGGAGTATTGTACTCCCTAGGTTGGGGCTTTGCAATTGGCATGTCTGTATGAAAAACTTACTGAAAATTCAGTAAAATTTATCGTGAAACAAGAGGAAGGGTGAAATTTGTTGTTTTCTATCTTAACTTCACCCTCCCTCTTGTTTCATTTTATCAATTGTATTAATTGGCTAAGTAGCATTGGCCGCGAGTGGAGTCCTTTTTTGGTGACTTTTTTGACTTTTTTGGCACTTATTAGGTGGCGACATCACTCGCTAGGGAAAAGACAATGGCTAAATGATAAAGGATGTTGATTGAGGGCAAAAGTTCACCCTTCCTCTTATTTCGTATTGTCATCACTCATATATAACTTAGTTTCTTTTTCTGTTTGACACTATTTATTTGATGCTACTTTGTTTGACGCATCTTGGTAGTGACACGTATGTGCAAACACTATTTTGCCGGATTGCGCCATAGATGAGCTGCACAGAATAGGGATTTTAGAACTGGCACAGATGAAGGGCAGAAAGAATGGGGCTTGAATGCTGCCCTGTTTGTTTAAGCGAGTTTGATTCCGGTGAAGAGGGCACCATTCGTCTACTTCCCACTTGTGGGCATTGCTTCCATGCTTGCTGCATTGATCTGTGGCTCCAAACCATGCTTCTTGCCCCGTTTGCAGACATCCTCTGCTCGCAGATGGAAGTTCTTCCGACTTAAAGTCTGCTTCTTCAGCCCCTATATCAGACGTAGATTTCCATCCTATTGCCATCTCTGATGCCAATGGTTCTGAAGAAAAAAGTGATGAAAAGAAATTGATAGCAAAGAAGAGGATCTAGATGCAGGAAGTGGTTGAATCAGTGCCCAGAGATGAAAAAAATTCCATCTTTTGCAAGCAAACTTGCATTTTTATGCAAATTGTATGCTTTGCAGCTAATCTATGGCCAGAGTTTGAATTGGGTTCAATTCTCCATGGCCAGTTGCTGCACTAGAACGCCGAAATTACAATGCGGAATTGGGTTCAATTCTCCATTGCCAGTTGTTGCATTAGAAAGCTGGAATTACAATGCAAGTCGATAAAATGGCACCCATTTTGGGAATGTAAAGACTAGAAACTTATGACTGAAAGGAAAAAATTGCAAGTCCTTTTCCCATGAACTTGATCCTATTTTGTCCTAGTTTTTGTTTCGGGTTTGTGGGCACAGGAAGGAAGGAAGGAAGGAAGTTTATTTTAACGTCCACGGAGGCCAGAGGCCTATGAGACGGTACATGCAGACAACAGGCAAAAAGCCAAAAACACCAACACTAAAAACAAACAATGTAACTGTACAGTAGATCCCTACTACCGGGATGAAAAAACCCCCACTTGGGAGGAAAAACCCTAACAGTAGGCTCTCAAATACCATGCCCCCGAAGAGCAAGTCTGACGGCCGAAATCTGTCTCCCAGTCGCGCTACCATAGGTGATACGAGTAACTGATGTAGCGGTGTGTCAGAGCATCTAAGATCAGTGTGCACTGCTCGGACATGGGCATATGCTGGGCACCGCTGGAGGACATGGTGCTCATCCTCTATCACATGCATCTCACAACACTGACATATCCTCTCCTCCCCTCGGGGATCCCGTGCCGCCATTCACCCCCAAATGACTGTTTCAATTAGCGAGGTAATGGGAACCCGTCCCTTATGGCAGCAATAGCTCTCCGTTTCTTCACGAGAGATGTGTGCTTTCAAAATCAGATGGGGTCCATGCTCAAGGCGGGATTAATCTGGCGTGATAGTGCTCTGTCTTGGGCTTTTCAAGAGTAGAGGCATCCCACGAGTGGCAGCATAGCCCGCATCCAATTGCCCATTCAGCGATCGAGAATGCCCGGTGCCACCATCTGTTGGTAATCCATAGACCACCTCATAAACCATCCCTTACAGTGCTCGTGCCATACCCTCTTCAGCCGCTGGGGACCCTGCGTTAACAACACGGCCTGTGGAGGCAAGCGATGCTCACATTAGGGTTTTTTTGAGATTAAAAAAGGGCCTTCAAAACATGCCAACTAAGCCAAATGAAGATAAATGAACTACCAATCGTAAATCGAGCTCGGGGTCCCAAAAATCCACTAACTCCTTTGGATCACATTTTCTAGCATAACTATTGATAGAAAAGTCCAAATGAGCTCTCGCTTAGTGCAATGGATAGATCTCGTCGAGATCTTTCCAATCTTAGGTGCTTTGCACATATTTTAACCACTTATGATTGTCAAAACTCCAAAAAATATGGTTTTTACCATTTTTTACTATCCTCATCGGGCTAAAAGATATGCAAACCACCCAAGGTTGAAAAGATCTCAATGAGATCTATCTATTGCACCAGACAAGAGCTCATTTGGACTTTTCTATCAACACTATATGAAAATGTGATCCAAAGGAGTTAGTTATAATCGCTTTTTTTGACCGGATTACCGCCTATTTCGATTGTTCTTCATATAGCTTAGTCAGCAGTTTTTAGAAGGCCCTTTTATGATCTCAAAAAATCCCTAATGTCCATCCCATCCACCTTATGGAAGCAAGTAAGATGCCTGCGCATAGCAGAATGCTATAAAGGCCAGAACCCCATCTCATACAACAAAATCTGATACGGTACGGTGTCCTTCACTCCCAAGCTATATGTCAAGAAAGCTTTCTGCACCCTTTCCAACCTATCCCGCGTGTTTTTTTCTAAATCTTTGGGCCCCAAACCTCCACCCCATATAGCGCAGCAACTCGACCAAAGCCCTAAAACAGTGTGCTCTCCTCGCCCCGATCATAGAGATCTATCCCAAGAACAACCGCAGCGTTTTGCCTTTACATATAGAGCCTTCCAGCCAAGATCTCTCCTCTCCACACACTCATCCCACAAGTATGTTAGTAGTGAAATCAATTCCCGATACTTGAAACTCCGCACCATCTCCACTTCACGGTCCCTGTAATATAACTCCTGGATAGGGTGTTGCGAGGACAGGATCGCGAGAAGCTTAGTTTTGTGCAAGTTCACTTGTCATTCCCGTTTGCCCCACAGGAACCCACCGAGGGGCATCCAAATCTTCTTTGCATACTTGCTGGCCGTGTGGGCTAGCAAACCTACATCATCCGCATATAGTAATGCGGCTCCGCGGAGGTCGAATCGGATAATTGCACCCGGCTCCCCATGGTGCTTTGCATCCACGTCTCAAGCTATCAATGTACAACCCAAAGGCGTTGGAGACAACGGGCAGCCCCGCTTAACTCCCATAGTGCTAGCGACCGCCCGATCTTCATAAAGCGGTCAAAGATAAATCCCATCATAAAGGCGGGTGCACCACATTACGCAACTCTGTGGAACTTCGCAATTCTTGCAACCTCGCCCGCGGCATGTCTCACGGGGGCGGTATCATATGCGGTCTTAAAATCTACAAAGCAACAATACAAGTCTGTCTCCGCATTCCGGCTTGCCTCCATCAACACTCTCAAAGTGAAGATATGGTCGGTTAGTGGAGTGAGCCGGGTGAAAGCCCCTGCTGGCCAATTGCCCCACCCACTGCCTCCTCGGCCCACTTAGTGAGTTTCTTCTCCACCACCCCGCCGGGGCTTTGCAAACAACGAGCTTACCATAATCATCCGGTAATTAATGCGGCTCATCCAGTATTTTCGGCTTTATGAGCGGGAACAACCTTACTAACCATCCACTCACGGGGGAGCCCCTCCCTCGAGCACGGTTAATGATCGCCGTCGGGGCCCTACCACGAGATGGGCCACCCCATTTCAATAGCTTCGGCCTGCAGCCCACCCAAATCCTTTTGCCTTGCCATTAGCCCGGATGCACGAGACCTTCTGGACATCCTCCGCGTGAGCTGCAACACCTCTCCTACGATCCGGGACCACGGCATTAGCTCACGGGGGTCATATAACTCCTGCAAGCGGTGCATCCATTGCTCCACACTTACATTACCAGAACACTGGGCGCTCGGTATAACACCTTACGCAAAAAGCTTTTGGCTCTACTATGAGCATGTCAAGCGGTATTTGCTTGGGTTTCGCCATGTATCTCCCCTTCTTGGCTTTTAGGAAGAACTTATAGTCTTGCGGGGCTGTGGCCGCAATTGTGGATCTATGACCAAGTGCAGCTGGCTCTTTAGAGCCTTGCAATCAGCATCAAACCACGGGTTCTCAGGAAAATGCGCGGTGTCCCTCGGGCCCTTCACTGCAAAGGAAGCACCAGCAGCTGCAAGCAGCGCACTCACCAGCCATGCACAACTATCTTGCAGTGTGTAGAAACTATCAAACCCCCAGTAACTCCCGCACCAACCGCAGTTCATCTTTGTCCCTCGCTTACGATGGCGTGGGATGTATGGTAATCCTCCACGCCCCCTTTGCGGTGTCTCCACTATTGAGTGCTCCCAATTCAACGTGACATAAAGTGGGTAGTGATCTGACAAAGCCTCCTCATCCCCTGTGCTTGTGCCAATGGAGAAGTGTGTAACCATGTCAAGTCTTTTGCTACCCGAGGCGAAAGGTAATCCAACACACTAGCTCCCCATCCCCGCCTATCACTCCTGCAAGTAACACCCCCGAGTGTGGCCATCGCTGCATACCATTACAAATTACCATGTCAAAAACACGGCGAGCTGGACCACCTGCACGCCAAATGGTCTAACCACCATATCACGGGAGTGCGGTGTATCTTTGAATAGTGGTTTGTCTCAAGCCAAAGCGGTCGGCATTAAGCGTCGCCTTTGAAGGTCACCGAATTAAATCTGCTTGCGGCCGTCTGAGCATTGAAATCTCCTAGCAAAAGCACACATCCTGCTGTCTATAGCGGTCTATGTCATATCTGATTCCCTATCGGCATCTGGACATACGTATGCGCATCATGTACTGGTAGAACTTAGAGCCTACATGGGGAATGTAGCGACTAGCAAGAAACAATGGGACATGACTAGGCTCTATCACCGTTACCCACATGCGGCGGTTAAATGCATCGAGACTTCGGTGTGATCTTGCGTGCTAAGGCATCCCTAAAGTAGCAAGCCACTCCACCGTACCCAGCGTCGACCATGGCTCATTAGCAAGTGAGAAATCGCGATATCCTTGAATAATGCGGCAATCGATGCCCTTCATACTCCCATGTCTCCTGCGGGGAAGGCGATGTCTATGTCTGTCGCGATCCCATTCAAGCCCTTTGCCCTTCTGCCACGGGAAGCCCCTAAAATTCCGGAAACAATGCGAAGACACTTTCCCTATCTTTGAATCGCGGTTTGTGGACCCATCGAGTGCATGAGCTGCTGTGGGTTGGAATAACTTTCGGGCAGCACGCTCCGCGGGACCACGATGGATGTCTTTGCGGTTGTGGAAGGCCTCAATCCGGCCTCTCCCTGGCCTGCCTGGCCTGATGCCCCTGGACCGCTCTGCCCCTGCGACCCAGTTGTTAGGTGGGAGTGCTACCTCATAGCCCGTCGGCGAGGAGGCACATATACCTTCATCTTGCCATTAACCAAACCAGCAGCCCCTCCAGCTTGTCGAATCTCTCTTATCTTGACCAGCTCTTGGCTTCTTTCCCGTTGTTGCAGTGGCGTGAGATCTAGATCTAGGTATATGGATGTACCTTTCAAGCGACTGGTGCGGTGCAACAACAAAGATTTTGCCTCCCAATCCAAGACTGCAAACTTAACTAGGCGAGGTCTCATGTTAGGTCCAGCCCGACCACGATTGGACTCTTGATAACCAAATCACGTAATTGGAGCTTTGCAAGTACCGGGGTGGTAAGCTTACACGGCAAATCCTCGCCTTGCTCCTCGGCCAATCCCGCTTTAATAAGGTTGAGGCGGCGTGCACGGATGTCTTGCTCCTCCACGAAGTACCGCTGATTCCACGAGCCACCTCGGCCTCGGCATGGGGGTCTTGGTGCGCGAACGATTGTGGTGCACTCGGGACTCGTTGCACCTCCATTGGAGGTCCTGCATCTCTTCTTTGTAAGTGGGTCATATGGTTCTCTATATGTGAGCATCTTCGACATCTCCTGCTGCGCCTTTGCTTCATCAAGGAATTGGAGCCTCCCCGCGCACCGCTTCCACATCCTTTTCCTTAGCATCTATCCGACCAGCCATGCTTGACTTGTACAATCTGCTGCGGCAACCCTTTCTATCGGCTTGTGCTTTAGCCATGTCTTCCATCCACTGCTTGTGGACCTTATCAAGCGGTGCCCCATCTCCAGGTGACTAGCTACATTGTTGCTTGTATCTCCCCTCTTATCACGGTCATTAGCCTTTTGGGCTCCCCGCAATCATAATCCCAGTAGCGAATTTCCACAAGGGAAATTAGCTCCTTCGATGGAGAAGGCGCTTCTTGGCGCAGCCCACGGCGGATGGTCCCGTGATGCCTCAAGCTTGCCGGCAGCACGGAGGGAACCGGCATGTTCTGTACAACCACGATTGCCTCGACTGTGATACACCTTTCGATGGGGACGAGGTATGCAAATTGCGGGCTCTTTTCTTCAACGCATGCATGCTGTCCGGGGTTGCCATGGAGGTCGGGCCGTGGGAAGGATGGACGTGGGGCAGCAAAAATCTTGGGCGGCAAATAGGCTATGGCGGATGGATGGTTTAAGGTATTCCAAGGTATTCCTATAAAGAGGCTACCTAATTCATATGTTCTTACTTATCCTTTTGGGTTTGTTTTTTTCTCGGATTTTGATGCGCAGGAAAAAGCAAGATGATCGATGACCAGTCCCGGTCTTTGGGTCCTGAATCTACAGTTCTAAGCCAGCTTGCATTAAATTCTTGCATTGTTCTGATCCGTAGAATGATTTGCACAGATGCCATGCCCATCGCCATATCTGGCCTTCAGAAAAAAAAAAAAGCCTCATTTCATGCAACCCTTTCTTGGGATTAGAAATCGTAACCTCGCCGAAACCTTTATTTAAATTTAGCTATTTACTTGATCTTATCCTTTTCTCATTCTCTAATCACTAGCACTACTCCGTGTGGCCTGCCCCCTCCCCCTCCCCTCTCGAGTTGATTAATTATTAGTAAGCCAATCGGGGCCTGATTTTGAAATGTGTTAGGGAAAAATTTGGACTTGGTATCACCAATCTAGTTCATAATTGCTTAGGCAGAATTAATTATTTCTGACACAACCCACAATCTATTCACGGGAAAAGCGATTAGAGGCGAGTTAAGTTTTGTATTGCGAGTCAGAAATTCCCACATTAAAATTCTTGAATCCAGGTTCGCCATAGCCAATTTCGTCAAGAGCTTGGATATCCCCTGCACCCAAGTTTAAAATACCTTTTGCGTCCTGATCGAAACAAAAGATAATGCAGCCTTTTTGAGAAGGATGTGTACCATATTTGAACAGAATTAAAGCCATAGCTTGCTGTTCAATGCAAAATCTGACACAATCCCTCAGAAACAGGCGTCTTGCATGATTCCCGAGGGGACTGCATAGCTGCAAGTTGTCACTGTTTGCAAATTTTTGCCATAGTATTGTCGGATTGCCTTCGTACCTTAAGCTTTACACACCATAGTTTGCTCAATCCACCGGTTCTTAATTCCAAGTTCTTGGCCGTAGAGCATGTAACAGAGTTGCAAATGAAACGAGAGGGGATCGTTGAAACGGGAGCAAAAGGAATATTCCTCGAAGATTCCTTTTTTTCCAAAAAAAGGGCTAAAATGAGGTTAAAAAAAAAAAAGACATGAAACTGTATCTTGACCCCCCCAAAATCACTAATTTTGTTGTGCAATGAGAGAATTAGCTATTTCAAAGTGACACTTTTCTAGCAATAAGAATTTGGATGAAGTATGTTTTTAGAGAGAACCTCTAATTTGAGGGAACAGATATTTTAACCAAAACTTTAAGTGAAGTTTACAATTGAAGTTGTAGTATTTTCAAAAATTGAAGACAAAATCTTCACATTCACTTACAAAATTTACAGTCTTTTTACAAGACTTAGTTGTGTACAAAAGTGTGAGGAATGATCACAAGGGATCGGCACATCTTCATCCTCATTTATGCCATCTTAGTCACCTTAAACTTCTTTTGTTTGTTGAGGAGGAAGTGCTTGAGTTATCTTCCTCGTCATTTGTCATCAGAGGTGAAGCATTACCACCCTCTTGTTCATCTTCTTCCTCGTAGCTACATGCCTTCTTAAGTAAATTGATTGTTCTCACGGCGTAAGCGATTGCGGCCGATTTCAATTTGAAATCATAACATAGAATACTCACTTTAAGTAAGTCTAGCTCATCCCTATTACCCACTCTCTTGAGTTTTTTTCCCCTTGCCTTGACTTTTCATTTCTAAATCATATCTGCCTTCAAAAGTATTTTACGAGCGTGTAGCCATCCGGTGAATCTTGAGTTTAGTCACCAAGCCTTCCTCTTTGGTGTGTCAAGTACTTTTGCTATCGAAAAAGGTTAAGCCCTTTATCATCGTCCTCGGTCGGATTAGCAATCAACATACCTTTGGTAATTTACGTGATATTACTGCGGGGCTCATTTTTGCGTCTTGGCCCGAGGTACATGACCCGATCCTCATCTTCTGTCTTGGTGGTGCTACTGGTGCTCTTGGGCTGCACAGTTACGAGTTAAGTGGAAGGCATTAGGCCAATGGAAAGCTTCCTCCATTTGCCTTAGAGCTAAGTTTCGATTCACAATCGTTTGTTCAACAAAGAAGCTTCTCCACCACATTTGGTCTTCTTCTAAGAAGTACTTAAAGCCCTTGAAATTCCACTTTCAATTGCTTTTAAGGAGTTAGCGAGGTGCTTTTCTTACCTTTGACTCTTTTGGGTTTTGAGAGGAAGCTGCTTTCGGCCACGTTCTACTAAGCAAGTGTCGGGGAATAACTTAAGGAAGCACAACCCCTCGGTGGACTCCGGTCTTTAGTAGTGGTGTATTTCTTCCCTTGTAAAAAACTCATCCATCCTTCAAGTAAAACTTGATGTGGTGTTGAAAGCGTAATATCGTTCAACTTGTTCCGCGACTTCTTCTCTAGAGCAGCGTCGAGAAAAAAAATTCCCTAAAGTCGCTGGTCTCTCCACTAGAAGCTGAACCAGCGGCATGGGAGTGTAAGAGTCTTCAATGATTGAACCAAAGTAGGAAGACAAAAAGCCTTCTTTCTTCTTAGGCGAGCGGAAAATCTGCTGAACATCTGGTCTATCTGATCATGAGTGTGCCCTACAAGTAAGAATCCAAGCTTGACTTTTTTGAAGATCCCTAGCTCCACTAGCATGGCACAATAAGCAAAGAGTGTTTGATTCTTGTTCTCCCTGGTAGTGTTGTCAAGCTGCAGGTAGAGCACTGGAGGTAATTGCTCTTGCTCACAAAGCACCTTATTAAGAATTGTAACGATGAGGTTGGTCACCATGCAAGTTAGGATACGTCAAAAAGACATTGCACTTTAGACTTCCTTTGAAGACCATAGCTCCAACAAGGTGGACCTTAACAAAGCAGTCCTCTGGCACATCTTTAGGAATATTCAAGAAATGAGGAATAGTAGTCTTTTTTCTGATCCATCCCATCAATCACAAAGACATATCTTTGCGGTGGGCGTTCAAGAGCTTTTTCACATGCTTAGCAAGCTTCCTTCTCTCGGTACTTGTTGGTCCGCGGTGTCTAGCAAGCTTACATTTGCGATATCTGTTCAAGAATTCAGGTGAAAACAATTCTTTGAAACAAGTTAGAGAATGAAGAACTTCAACTTACTTTTTAGACCCTCGGTCTTTCGCGGTTTCTTTTTGGCTCTTCAATTACGCACACGTTGAGCACCACGGACATCCTATGTTTTTGGGGAATTTTCACAAGACCAAACCCGAACTTTCCATAGTCTAGTGAAGTGAGAGTAAGAGATGTGTTGAGGCCCGAGTGCATGTTTCTTTGTCTTGGTTGAAAACATCTTTTTTATGATGTTGTCACGTCAAATGATACATTTTACTATTTGGCGACTTTTCACATGTCTCTCTAAAATATTTCTCCATCCAAGCTCTGACACCTAAGGCGTGCATTGTTACAACTCTTCTTGGCCCAGCGGTGATCATCAATTGCGGGGACTTTATCCAATCTTCGGTGTATTGAGGCATTCTAGTGGATCCTAGGCGGTGAACAACCATAAAACATTTACGGCACACTTGTTCTCCTCTAACGTTAGTGCAAGAATGTTTTCTTGGTCTGGCCTTACATTGTATGCTAAGTAAGCATTTTGATCTGATAATGTCATCGAACGTACTGTTTCTAATTTCCGCGAAGTTTAGCCATGTTCAATTTGGTGATGCAACCCAATGAGCGACATCTAGTAGTTCTTAGAATTCTCCTCATTTTGTTCTCGTCCATAAGGTTTTCCTTCTCCGCGGATGAACATGCTCTCAATCCATAATCCACCACAATTTACGGGTACTTTGGGTGGAGAACATGTAATCTCGTTGGTCGTTGTTGCCCTCATCTTGGACGAGAGTTCTACTCTTGAAGTGGCCTCCTCTACCCTCAGCTTTGGTGTGTTTCTAGAGGAAAAGAGGCCTCGTGAAGGCTATTCCCGGAAAAGGCAAAGGCGCGGTGTTAAATGTAGGAGATGGGCCATAACCTAGTGTGTGGTAGCGGATGTTGTGGCGACATCTTGTTGAGGAGTTCTTGCAAACATATCTCTTCTTGCACTTTGAAACTCTGCAAACCCATGTGTCACAATATTTGTGTGTAGAGGTGTTGAAGCTGGAACATCATCCTCATTTGTGTTGAAGTCATATTCGGAGAAGTTGTGGTGAATCTCAGATTCTTGGACCTTGCACTTCTATTTGGTGTTGGAGATCACGACAAAGGGTAGGGGAGCCCTGTTCCGAGTAACCTTTGCATGTGGAGCCGTTGCAATTTCGGAGAAGGAACAAAGGGTAGTGGAAGCATGTTACGTCACAGTGGTGATGGAATGAATGGAGGGGGTCACGTTGCATCTGTGACTTGGTGACGGGACTTGGAAGGGTTGTCTTGAGGAACGAGATGGAGAAGAGGTGGTATCATGACAAACAACGTCCCGGACCAGGGCTCCCTCCGGAACTGGACGAACTAGATACTACAAAAAAGGTGGTGGTAGCTTGTTAAAGACGCGGGTTAACCATCTTCTGGCCGCAAAACATTTGTTAGGCGTAAGTAAAACACGAAGTGGTGTGCATTTTGTATTCGGAATACAAATCGAGTTGTCTGTGAAGGAAAGGAAAAGCGAAGACAAAAAAACGCAAATGTATTCCGGAATACCACGGCCAGTGGCCAATTACAACGTCTTCAGATTCGATTCACATAGAACTTGGACAAACGTGTCAGCGTATCTTTAAAAGGAAAAAAATGCGCTCTCACTTCTTTATTCGACTTCCGCGGCTCCAGTCGCCAGACCCAGCGCCTCCGCAAATTTC
This sequence comes from Isoetes taiwanensis, assembly GCA_021234155.1. NCBI lineage: Eukaryota > Viridiplantae > Streptophyta > Lycopodiopsida > Isoetales > Isoetaceae > Isoetes > Isoetes taiwanensis. The sequence goes on along the minus strand of JAJEKV010000035.1, from coordinate 499,308 downwards.
CGCTCGAGCTGTATTCCGATTTGCATAGGCATAAGATGGACAGGTTAGTGCGACTTGTTTTTAGTACGTGCTTTTAATCATTTAAGTTAGACGTACTGTCCTTCTGTCTAGCCAAAGTGTATTCCCGAATACACTTCGGCTTTCATTTGTAAGCCAAAGTGTATTCCGGAATACACTTTTGCCTACCAACGAAAGCCGAAGTGTATTCCGGAATACACTTTGGCAATCCCGTCAAACCAAAGTGTATTCCGGAATACACTTTGGCCTAATCTTGCAACCAAAGTGTATTCCTAATACACTTTGGTTTGATGGATTGCCAAAGTGTATTCCGAATACATTTTGGCTGAACTGTAAGGAAAAAGTGTATTAGGAATACATTTTGCTTTACTTTGTCTTGACAAAAGTGTATTTGGGAATACACTTTTGCTTACTTTTAGGGCATTTAGAAGCCAAGAATTGCAATGTTTTACCTTGTTTTAAGTGTTTTACCTTGCAATGTTTTACCTTGTTTTACACAGTTTTTGTTGCTTTAGCTGATTTTCTTGCTCTAGTTTCTGTTTGCTAATGACACCATTGCTACAGCCAAAACCCTGCCCAGAAGCAACCTACTAAGAAGACCGTGAAGATTGTCACAAAGAAACAGCCGCCGAAGAATCCGGATGGCCCATCTGAACCAAAAGTCTACGAATGTTTCCAAACTCAGTGGTTCTTTACTAGAGGCCATGGAGGCAAGTACTCCACACTCACATTCTTGCATGTGCAGTAGAGCCGGGGATGAAAAACATTACGACGGCGTCCGAATTCCGTGCATGGGCCACATAAAGAGTGTTGACGGTGTTCTTTAAGGCCCGGCACGGACAGGGCGGTGTCATTTAGTAGTACATCCGGGGGATGTTTGTTCTTGATGAGGCTATGTTGAGGTTGACTAGGATAAACCCACCTCCATTGTACAAGTATGTGGCACACTATATAAACAAACAAACACTGTTGTCCATTGTACACACTGTAAGTTCTTCATTGAGTGAAGACTTCACGGTCGATGACCTGAAGGAAGAACAAGATGATGGCACTAGCAGCCCATCGATAATGAAGGGAGCAAAAAGGCGATTTCGTGGAGCCGGACACTAGAAGGTCGGTGCCACGAAACACCTGCTTTGCTAAAGAGCCGACTAAGAAAAGAACTTCGGGCATTAGTGCTATCGGAAGAGAGCGATTAGAAGAACCAAAACAAAAGAAGGCAAGAGGAAAAAACAAATCCCCGGTGTGGCAATTAAAGAAAAGAAGGTCGACAAGACCTCGGAAAAATGGCAGCAATTAACGGGGAAAAGCTTGTGCAAGGTGTGATTTACTTGCAAATAACGTCAATGAAGCCGCCACCAAAGAAGCGAAAATGGTGAGAGACCTCTTCAAGTTCGGAAAGATTTATGCAGATCATTTAAGGAACTTGAAGGGCGGATTAGGAGCAATCCGTATGCTCATGTAGCTCCTATAGTTGTGCTAGTTGACGAGGGAGCGATTGCATTGACCCGCCCGGTATGACAAGGAAAAATCACGGACACCTACACGCATTATGTGTTAGGGGGAATCCAACTTTAAAAGCAAGGAGGCAAGCTGTACAAGGAGAAGTTCAACCCTAGGTATCGGCGGTTCTTTGTGCGGTATATTGTGGCCTTACCGAAACCGAAGAAGCTAAGATGGTTGCCAACACACACAATGCGGACAACGAAAGTACAAGTTGAAGATGAGTTTTGTGGACAAAATAAGGTTTATGCCTGAGAGAATTTCTTATTTTTAAAAAGAAAAATATGGCGACGACCTAAAGAAGCCAGCTTACTCCTTGGAACTCAAAGAGGCGTGTGCCGTAGAGTGTTGTTTAAAGTACGACGAGGACAACAAAAGGACATCTCTTATTGCACATGACAACTGGTTCCAGCTTGCGTTTAGAGAAGGAAGGGTATGTCCGCATTTTAGTTTAAGTAGCTAGTCCCACATTTTATTCCGAATCACGTTGTGCTAACGCCATTTGTTACTTTGTTTAGATTTGGGATTTGCAAAACAAAATCTTCAATATGTTCGAGCGCGGAGACCTCAAAAGTAAGGGCAAAGTAACAGACAAGAAAAAGGGATCCGATGTTCCAAAAAAAGAAATGACTATCACTGTCTGGAGGGAGCTTCAAGGATTTACAGACATTCCGTTGTTAGAAATATTCTTTGCGAAGGTTGTGGACAAGGAATTTACTTTAGAAAAAATGTTGAAGGAGTTGCACAAGTAAGTCTTTAAGAAAGTTTTGTCTTTTGTGTCAACGTATGCAACATTGAGCAAAAGCCAAAGTGTATTCCGGAATACACTTTGGCTTTACTGTTAAAGCCGAAGTGTATTCCGGAATACACTTTGGCTTTAAAGTGTATTCGGGAATACACTATGGCTTTAACACTAAAGCCAAAGTGTATTCCGGAATACACTTTGGCTTTAGTGCTAAAGCCAAAGTGTATTCCGGAATACACTTTGGCTTTTCTTGTTTGATGTGGTGTTGTTTTATGATTGCGAAAAAGTTCTTCTGTAGATGTGTCCCTGATGTAATTCTTGGTTTGAATGTTGCCGCCAGAAGAACGTCATTACATGCCAAACATGTTTGATGGAACAATTGAATGTGCAAACATGGGATGGGTCGCGGGGAGCTTTATCCTATTGCTACATCGGCGAGAGAATTGTTCGATGCAGCTCCAAATTTTGAAGGTTTTGGGTAAGCTTTGCCTTGAAGGCGTTTAGGTAGCGTAGATTTGTAAATGTTTTAATTATTTTGTGGTTTTGCGAGTAAGAAGAAAAACAAGGACCTACGAGAAGGTTTCATGCACCTGGTAAGGATTGCTCGAAGAAGAAAGAACTTTGGCGGGCGTCGGTTGTGGAGGTCGCAGAACTATGAAACGTTTACTTTATTGACCAAAACAATCTTTACTCGGTTGTACATGAGGACGCACCAAGCTTGTAGCGAGTGTGAAGCCACAAGATTTTACGCTAATTATTGCGACATTCCCTCACGGCTTCAAGATTAAAGGCGATCGATCTGATGGCGTTCCTTTTAAGCATCGCGATTTCAATGAATTTATAAAAGGCTTAATGAAGATCACTACTGACTAGACACTGGCGGTTAGTGGTATTTCACTCCGATATGCAAGCTGGTTTTGTTGAAGCCCGACTTCAAAAATCACTTTGGATCTCGACCAAGGCTGGTTCACGAGAACTTAGTGCAGTGCGCTTTGTATTACGGAATACACTACTTGTTATTTTCTTTAGTTCTGCTGACCAATGCCCTTTCTCTTGAAGGTACAAAGCGAATATAAATTATCATCTTTGGAGGCCCCAGTACATTAAGCAAAGTGGAATATCTGCGTTGGTTCTTGGAGCTTCGATGGCAAGAGGACCATGGAGCATTTCAACACTACGCACCTTTGACCGACTTCTCAAATGTTTTAGAGTTTCCTGCGGTTATTCTGAAGGTCGCAAGACCCGAGTGCACGGGGCAGAATTGTGAACCACTATCGAAAGCCTCAAAACTCATCAACCATCTCATTGACATGTTTTCGTCCGGGAGATTGGGTGCTTGATCGTTCTCGGCTCTGGTACCACCATTGCATGTGCACTCAAGAAGGGCGAAATTGTGTGGGCTGTGGAAATAGACAAGGAGGTTGTGAACTTCATTAGGATGAGATTGGCTGTCTTACCAAATCTTCCTGATGAGAATCAAGAGCTAGGCGTCAAATCCTCATCTGATTATGCCAAGATGACATCATCAGAGATTCAGCCACCTCTCACGAGCTCTGTTGACGAAGAGGTTGATTTTGTAGAGCTAAAAGAAGTTGCTTTCTGAGCTTGTTAATCCAAAAGACAAAGCTGCAGAAGAACGGGTTACTTCACCGGACAAGCAGCAGTCGACAACAAAAGAACAGCCTGAGACAAGCAAGAAGGATGATGATGAGTACATCTTGGACCTTTGAATTCAAAACTGACTAACAAATTATTATTATCATTGCCAAAATTGATGTGTTACCAAAATATCTGAAATATATTTTTTTTTTCATCCCACAGATGATGGTTTTTTTTGTAACACTTTGAGAGATTTACATTGCATTTCTAAAATTTGCTCTTTTCATGTATGTTATTTTACAAAAACAAGTTCTCCCCTGCATGAGGGGCCAAAATTAGGATAACAAAAAATTGAACTATTGAAGAATCTCAACCTCAGCCCAAAAAGATCACTTTCTGGATCATGTTGTGTTTTTTACAGGGAATCTTTGAAACGGGAGTTGTGCAACACTCCCGTTTCAAATGCAATCATGTTATGTAAGGAATGTAAGGACGTCTAAATATGTAAGGAATGTAAGGACAATGTAGCAGAGCAAACAAGACCACAATCATTTTTAAAATGGCGTATACTTTGCCAACTTTAAGGAAGCCGAAAATATGCCCAATTTGGAGCTCTAGAGCTTTAGTTTTTGTAATTGTAATAGAGGGTTTGGGAACTAGAACTTCAATTTTAGACTTAGAAAGTATGACCAGCTTATGTCAGCACAGTGCGCTAAATTGAAATTCTTTCTCTTTGGAGAAGCTTATACAGATCCTTCAATGTACTGGATTGTTCTACCAAATGAATGGTGTCGTGCAGTCCCTATCAATTTCTTCATTTGGTCGTACAAAATGTCTCTTTTCCACTTACATGTCGTTATCTTATTGGGTCTAGAACAACCATTTTCTTTGTCATTTCTACAACTAAGCCTAAGTTCATGTTGCATGGCTATGTGTGTGAGAAATAGTGGAATGACAATATTTTGCACATAATTGTCCACAGCAACAAAAACACTATTTGATGTATTGCATATGAAGTCACATCAACAAAAATATGACAACAATAAAATGCATGTTTTTCTTAATTTGTCAAAATTTGGGTTGTGGCAATTTATTGTGAAGTAACAAAGGCCACATCAACAAAATATTGCACTTATTCTTTGGTGCTATTCAATTTCAAAGCAGAACCTTTTTGGTTTGCATCTATCCTGTGATGATCCCAAATATACGAAGTAGGTAGGGAAGAGAAATGTTCTCCGCCGCGATAAATTTCTTGTATGTATTAATTAGATACAATGCATTTCTTGAATCTTATATTATAATGTTTTAGTGCAAGTAATGGACCACGCCCTAGATCTAACGGCCACAAATGACCTGCCAAGATCAAAGGGTCCAAACGAAGCCTTTTTTTTTAGGGTCCAAACGAAGCCTTTTTTTTTAATTTAGAAGGTCCAAATAAAGCCCTTTTGTCTAGAAGCCCATTGTTATCACAATTTTTAGAGCTTAACTATGGCGCCCGATGGCAAGCTATGGCGACAACGGCAACTTGCAAACGGATATGGGCCTCTTCATACATTTCTGTCGCCAGAGTGCATCAAGGTTGATGCACTTCATCTAGACTAGCGTGAGCCCGTAAGAGTTAGGGCTGTTTATTGAGCCATACAGCAGAATCAGACTACGTTTCCACCTTTTGGTGGGCGCTGGGTCCGGCATCATCGAGGTTCGGTAAGCTTTGTTTGCCGCAAGAGTTCGACCGCAACCAATGCTCTTGGTGCTGTCATTTTGCACCCTGCCATCTGCATCTAACTCTGTTTCTATAAACTTCCAATTCATAATGGGTTGCCCATCTCCGATTAATTTGGCAGTCCAATCCCGTTGCACCATTGCTTTGTAAGTGATGCCTGAGGTTGAGCGGACATAGCTCCCGCAAAAATGAATAAACATAAGAACAGAGCATCTTCCATTGGTGAACCTTACCATTGGTAAAACCATGAACTCATAGCATCTTCCGCATTGGAATCTCAGCCTTAGCCTTACGGAAGCTACCCGAACGACTGTAAAGAGGGTTGCATATGCCAATGGAGATGATATTTTGCGACTTCATGCAAGCAAGAACCCGCAAGATCCATGCTAAATGGGTACGTGATGATATTTTTCATTCCTTCTTCAGCCCAGGATTATGTTTTAGGATCTCATTTTTTTGTTTGGAACCGCAGCTCCTACTCCACAACAGCATATTGTATTCATCTTTTGGGTGTTGCTTTCTGCTTTCTGTGAATCTTTTGGCTCCATGTGGAAGAAGAAATTAAAATGTGGAAAAGGAGGTCTAGAGAATGATGGTGACCTCATTCTTCCTTCATTTGCTTTGTTGTAGTTGTGCAAGCAAGGGCTCCATTTGTTCTGCAATCTAGGTGTTCCCTTTTTCGTTCTTGAGCACACATGTTTCTTCTTTCATCGAGCAGGTAAATGAAAACATCACCATCAACATATGTGAAGGCATGGCTTAATGTAAATCTGGCAGGGAGTTGTGGTGACCTGCATTAATTGTTGAACACTTGAAACAGTGTTTGTTCAAGGATTCAAGTAACTCCGCACTATAATCGTATCTCCAGTATATAACTGCTCTTCTATCTATTCTTCAGTGAAGAAGTATGTTTTTCCTCTTATGTTGGGACTCTGATTTTCAGTCCCAGTGGAGCTCCAATATTGACTTGAATATATAATTCTGCTGCAACTGTTTAGAGCGAATCATGATATCGATCTGGTAAGAAGTTGATCTACTATTTGAAGCATTGATAGGCAGACTACAAATGATGCTAATAGGCTTTTTTCGTTGCTATTTTTTTGTTCAAAATGCATCGGCATCACATTTTCAGACAAATATTTTCTAAGCCATGTTCTTCTTGCATGAACACTCTATAATTTATTATGATCTACTCTGCAATTTGTTTTGATGTACAATGTGTTCTTATGTGTGCTCTTTGATATATCTCTGTTTATGTAAATTTGTGTGAATCCTTATTGAAGGTTTATCCCGACACTGTATCATCATGGAAATTTCAAGTGGGCATCCGGGTTAAATGGAGGTAAGGTTTTATTTGTAATGGTTTTGTTGCAATAAATGTATTCTCTTTTATGCATTCTTGCTGTTTCTTTTCTAGGCACTCATTTAGCAAATATAAAGGATGTAGCTGCATTTGCTTTTTATCTTTGAAGGAGGTTCTGCAAAAGGTGTTTGTCGAAGCAGCATTTGCTTTTTATCTTCGAAGAAGGTACTGCAAAAGGTGTTTGTCGAAGCAAAGGGTGTTTGTCCAGTTACTGCTTGCTTTTGAGGCAATAGCTAAAGCTTATATTTGATTGAGAAGGGAAGGCAACTAATCAATAAAGTGTGTTAAATAATTTGTGGTATATCGTGGTCCATTTACCTTATTGTGCTTTTACAAAGAAATTCTCTGGTTGTATGGCTGGAGGTTATTATTATATTGCCGCACTGATTACAATGTGGTTTTTCTCTGAATAGAAAAAGGGAGGTATGGCCTTGCCAATCCGACTCTCTTTTTTATTCTATCTTTACAGTTGTTGAGTTGAATTCTACAGACAATATTTGAGTCTCTAAAGCGTAGATGCAAGTGAAGATGGAAAGTCATATTCAAGTCTTTTAGCTTTGATAGCTCTATCCACTAGAAGAACTATATATACCATAGTGAAGATGGAAAGTCATATTTAAGTCTTTTAGCTTTGATAGCTCTATCCACTAGAAGAACTATATATACCATATCTTTGTGTTTCGACATAATATTCAGGATTAAACAGAAGTTCTTCACAACATTTCATTTAGAGACAAATTTGAGTTGACTGTCACAAGCACCACCTTTATTCTGGATTGGGTTTTGCCACAAAATATCACGCTCCTATGAGAGACATCCATTTTGTTAACTACAAAATGCATCCATTTTATTAACCACAAAATGAAGGATGTAAATTACCTTTTACCACGCAAGACAATGGTCTTTACAAAATCAATTCTAGGGAAAGGAGGATGCAAGAAAGCTAGAGTTTACACTAAATATTCTGAAGGCAAGTCTCCAACGCAGACCACATTGAATAACCTAGATGACCAGGGTTGTAAGCATGCCCACATGGCTGATATACTATGAAGATTACAAGTTCTGTATTATTAATCCACAGCTCTACTCCCCACCACACAGGTCAGCTCAAATACAATTGCAAGCTTCATTGACTACAAATCTCAAACAACTTTTGTTTTAACTTTTCATATTCACATAGCCACCCCACGAGTGGGACAACCTCTGTTCACTTCCCTTTTCTTGACCAGGGTTGTAAGCATATGCATACCCACATGACTGATATACCATGAAGATTACAAGTGTGCATTACTAATGCACAACTCTACTCTCTGCCACACAGGTCAGCTCAAATACAAATATACAAATACAAACTTCACTAACGACAAATGTCAAACAAATTCGTTTCAACTTTTCATATGCATATACGAGTTGCCCTGCCCCACTCCACAAATGTCAAACAACTTCGTTTTAACTTTTCATATGCAGTTATACCATGAGTGGGCCAACCAAATAGGGTTTTTTCTTTAGACAAGCTATCTATGATTTCAAACAAATACAATTGCTTTATTATCCTTTAGGCCTTTGCCGATAAGCATGTCCTTTTGTTATAGCGGTTGGGGGCAATGTTATGCGGCATTCCATGAACAACTGTTTATTGTCCTTTAAGCCATTCGCCAAAACTAAGCATGTTCGTTTTATTATAGCAGTTTAAGGCAACAAAATATTTTATAACTTAAACAGCACTCCATGAACAACTGCATTATCTTTCAACACTCCATGAACAACTGCATTAACAGTCATCACTCTAGGAACAGGTCATGAAAAGGCAGAACATGTCATGAAAAGGCCAATCATATTTCTTTGCTAATCAATTGGAGAGGGAAACCACCAATACAAATGTAACAAATACGATTGCGTATGCAAGTTCTGTCTTACATGCTAGGCCAACATAGATGTAACAAATACAAGGAATGAATTGTGCAAATACAAGAGGAGTTTGCTAGCACGACATTAACAAAAAGGACGGTGCCCAGCAACGCTGGGCACCATAACTAGTGTTTTAAGAAAACTTAAAGTTGGATGCTGATGGCCATATGTTCTAAACAACCTCATGTCATGAAGATCTGAATGATGAGAAACATGTTCATACTTGCATTTTAAGGCGATACTTTATGACCTTCATTAGTTGTCCATATCCAACATTTACTTGGTTCCAAAATCTGATTTCTCTCTTCAACAATGCAACAAATTCTTTTGTTCCCATGAGCTTATTTAAGTCCCAAGCTGATATTGAGGGCCCGATGTTTTCCCTATCCGATAATGGGGTTCTATAGGTAGAACAAAGTAGTTTTCATGAAAAATACATGATAAAAATATAAACACATTTGCAGATTATATCAAGTATTTTATACTTGGATCATTGAAGTAGTCATCAGATATTTTATACTTGGATAGTTGAGTTTAAGAGGATTGCCAAGTTGTGCACATTAAGATTGAATTCATTCATTTGTCCTACTATCCATCCATCCATCCATGTATTGATAAGTGAAAGACAAAAAGACCTACAACTAGGACCATTAGTTCAGTCTAAAATTGCACCAAACATGCACTATATTGAATTCATATTACTGTAGTTAATGCAAGATTTATTTACTTTTAAGTACAAGAAGTCAAAGAAAGCATTCATCTTAGCTTATATAGTTCCACTCATTCAACCATTCTTAGCAAGTGGGTCAAAGCATAGAGCCGGGAGAAATTTTTGCACTAATCAAGCACCCAGTGCTGAAAAGTATTTTATTTTTCTTTTTTGTATTCCAAGGCGAAATGTTAATGCGTTTTAGAGAAAAATATCACAAAAATATATAAAAATATAAAAAAAGAAACAAAGAAAATATTTCAAGAAAGCACCCACTAAGCACTATGTGTCACCAACACAAAAAGTGCCCGCCAGCTCTATGCTTTGACCCAAGTCTGTACCTTCTCCCTATGTAGGTAGGTGTTAGAAGAACCTCTTGTCTTGTGAGGGAAGTTCTAAACTGTGCTGATGATTAAAACAATACTATGGGAACCACTCATACAAGAAAAGCTTTGTTAACCCATCTAAAAGACAAGCATCAAAATTATGAAACATGGCATTCACCATAAGGCATAAAACCATGAAAATGTCACTTAAGATGGAGCAATTTATTCAAACCCATCTCCTGTAATGTCCTAACCAACAATTGGCCAAAACATCTGGATATTTATGGAAAATCCATCCCATCCTATTATGGTGGTATCAAGATCTACTCGAGCAGTCTCCCATAGGCATATGACATTCATGTCATTTTATGCCCCCGTAAAGAATATGGTTTCAAGATGTAACAATGAGGCATGTGCTACCTTCAGTATTTGATAGGCAACAATATCTGCGATCTTTTAGTTGTATACATCTAAGCATTGTAAGTCGGAGCTTCGTGCTTCTCCTTTTTTTTTTGTCATGCTCAACAAGAAGCTTGTGCCTCATCTTTTTTCACAAATCCGGTGCCGCAAACAGATAATGGTATATAGGTTAGGGGAAGAGAGAGGGTTGGTTAGAAGATAGATGGGGATTTCATGTAAAAAGTGCTAGTTAGAAAAATGAGGATTTCATGTAGAGGGGTGTAAGGGGGGGGCTAAAGTTGAAGTGCTTAATTTATCTACATTAGTTATAAAAATCCTATAGTATGTGTCGTGAATCATGCCCTATAGGATGTGTCCTCCTATGCTAAATCATAAATTGAAGCCTGTTTTTTGAACTGAATTGTTCAGAAAATATTTTTCTTAATATTATTTTGAGCCTTTGACACTGATTTGGATAGTTATTTTGACTTTTGATCATGGGTTTAGGTTGGGAATCCAAAAATTTGGATCAAGAGCTATGGAAATGAAGCTGGGGCATACACACCAGGGAAAAGCATGGCCATGAGAAGCAAATGGGTGAGAAACAAGAACTTTCTATGGCTCATTCGATGGATTAGGGAAACCTTCTTGCTCTTTCAAGAATTCACCCAATTATTTCTTTGGTTCTTCACATGCGTTCTTTTCCCACTTTATTTTTGCAACTTATGAATAATCCTAACTCAAATGTTGAATGGATAAGGATTTTCAAGAGTATCTTATTTCTTTCCATATTCACATGGAATGTGCAGTGTTAAGAGGGGCTTTGGCACTAAAAGCCAGTGGCAGAGGGGATCTAACAGTTTGATCTATTGTGAACAATCGTTATAGCAGTGTTGATATATGGTTAGGGCACCTGGTAATGCTTAGATTTGTTTCAGCTCTAGCAATTAAAATAATCACTGGAAAAGGCATTCTAGAGGTAGTTTTTTCCTCAACCTTTTTAGCATGTAGAAACAGTGGTCACCAAATACATCAGATGGTAATTCGACTTATTTCTTGATATTGCTTATAATCTGCATTGTAATTAAGTCAAGTTAGGGGGAAGCGTATCAAGAATGCATGAACTATTAGGGTCGCTTTTTATTTATTTTCACCTCTTTATCAAAGTCTAATCGATGTTTAATTCTATGTTCTATGTTTGTCTGCTTGCTTAGATTTTTGGCTTCCAAAATGTGACATCGACATCTCCAAAGTTGGCAAGGCAAATATTTGTGTTACGGTCTGATGATTGCAAAGCCTCTAATTTGCTCAGATATGCTTACACAATCTATCATGCTTTTTTATTTCCTAGCTCAATCTGCTGGCGAAGTGGATGACTTGGACGTCAAGGTTTGTTTTCAATGCATTTGTTTAGATGAAAAACATGAAGTGCATTGCAAAAATCCAATAGTCAGATTTGTATTTGTTTGCTTGCCTTATTTTAATCGATGAAACTATAAGAAATCCAAAGATGAAAGTATAAGAAATTCAAAGGTAAACAACTACTCCTGACATTTGTGCTTTTTTGCTTCGTATTGCAACTGCAAAGGTGTTGGCCCGCTTATCGCGTCGAACATTGCTGGAATCCATTTTAAAGATTACCTAGAATACTATCATGCTATGGATAAATGGTTTATACATATAAGGACAAAGAAAGATCACAAGGCACTTAAGTTGTACCTAGATGCTACTTTCCTTCGCAAGCTCTGGGATGCAGATGCTCTGACGCACGTTAAGCTGGCACACTATCAGCAGCAAGTCAATCCTAGGCTCACGAGAGGCCCACACCAGTACTTGTACACCCAGTTGCCCATGCACATCGCCTCCGCATTCAGACAGGACGTTGGGCTCGGGAAGCACGAGAGCAAAGGCTTTGCCAGTGTTGCCACCAGGGCGTCATTGAGGATGAATGCCATGCCCTCCAAATCTGCCCAGCGTTTGCCCATATCCGAGAGCGGTATGTTCGATTACTAGTGCCTGGCCAACCGTTGCATGAGTTATTGAATACAGTGTCAGTGGGTTTGTTGGGGTCATACCTCTAGGAGGTTATTGATGCACGGACTCAGTTGTGTCCTCCCGGGTGGTATTGAACTATCCTATACAATTGTACAGCATGCCAGCATACTTATTACGGCTAAGGTTTTTCCCTCGAAAACCCTTCGGGGCAGGGGTTTTTTAATCCTGTCAGTAATACGCTTGCTGCTCTTTTTTTTTTGGGTCCCATAGGCCAATCGGTCTCCGTGGACGCTAAAAAATCTATTCTATTCTATTCTATTACTGGAAGAGGACGCAGAGGTCGGTCATTCTTGTCAAGAATATCATGAGCCCTATATAAGCTGCACTCTTTTGACAAGATTGAATTTGGGAGATTGGTGGTAAAAAGTTCAATAAAACGTAAGAAGTTGAGGATTCATATAAATTTCTCTCTTCAACTAATCGTCTTTGTTAACAATAGTATTTGACTTTGTGAAAGGTCTTATGAGATTATTGAAACAATCATTTTCCATGCATTCTTCCTTCAATTAATCGAAAGACACTTGAGTCTTCATCCTTTGCCGACTATTAGTTAAGGTAAAGATGCATTCCACAGTAAACTAAACATATGCTTCATGTTGTTTATATTCCATGGAGTTGTACATTTAGGAATTCAAGTAGCTCTTAATATTGCAGCATAGTATTAGATTTGCTGTGGAATCTCAGCCTGCATCTTCAAATTGTAGGTAACTTTTAACGTAGGATTGTTCCTGATCTTCTGTGTTATACTCAACAATCCGATTCTTTATGTTATTTGAGACTTATAATTATCACTGGGATTGCTCTACAGTTTGAATGTCACAAATTCAAACTTCAAATGTTCTTGGCTAGAGAAATTAAATTGCTTTCAGAACCTTCATATAACTGTAAACTTGAGCTGCACAATGAGTGCACAATTAGATAAGAGTTGAGCTGCACAATGAATGCACAATTGGGCAAAGTTTGAGCTGCACAATGAATGGACAATTGGGTAAGGAAAACCTTTTGTTCATGTATCTTACCATTGATTGAAATGTCTTGAGTCAGATGTTGTAAACATATTAAAAGGAAAAGGAATGAGGGTTGCCATAGCTATGATGGCTCAGAGCTTCTGAGAAAGAAAAACATGTCTACTGATCTGTTTTAACAGCAAAAAGACCTAGAATTCCTGAAGCATTTAGAAAGAAAATTGAATTTGTTTGTTTCTTTGACGTATAAGGCATAATTAGCAAAGGTGGCTTATGCCAGAGTAAAGATGAATGCATCATTATGCTTATTGGGTGTACAAAAGAATGCCATCGATCCGAGCCATTGGATCGGTGGGCATTATCTCACCTTTTTCCACTATCTAATCTTGATGGTAGATGTGTGATTGCTTCATGAGTATATTCAACTATATATTTAATTATAGGTGTCCACTAGAGTAATATATTTGCTGGATTGAATAAATGATTACCCCAGATGTACAAATATATTTGTGGTATTGTTGCAGCTGGAGTAAGCATTTTGATGATGCACAGAGCTTAAACAAATACCAGTAATATGTTTGTAAAAGAGTAATATGTTTGCTGGATTGAATAAATGATTACCGCAGATGTACATACATATTTGTGTATTGTTGTAGTTGGGATAAGCATCTAGATGATGCATAGAGCTTAAACAAATAAGCTTACAAAATGCACTCCACAGCCGTGAAGATGCCACATTAAAGCCAAATACAACTTGCTATTGCATGTTTCTGACGCGTTTTCAAATGCCGAATCAATGGATGCAGAAGGAAATCAAGTCCGACCACCTCCCTTTATCATAACTCAATTCTTCATAGAATTCATAAGATGGTGCATGATAATTACTTCGGACTTGTGGAAAGGCTGATGGACTACATTACGAAACTCGGCCATATGGCTATGTCAATAATCAATATGACTTGAGATAACAATCTACATCTGCAAAACAGACAGCAAAGCCAACATTATAACAGAACCCCCATTGTAATCCCGTCAGGCAAATGAACCCATATTCTGCAGGAACACATATGTGTTTAAGACACTTAACCAAATTTGATTACCGTGAACCGGAAAAATTGTTTGAGGATCAAACAATTCCCAAACCATACGCCGAAGAAGAAGCGAGATATCTCACTAACCTACCCATGACCTGCCCAAAGAGCATTTTGAAATTATCAAGTCTTTGAAGGGCATTGTAGAAATTGCCCCAAATGTCAATTTCACAACTTTCCCTTTATTTAAATGCATAAACCTTCATATTCAACAAAAAGCATCTAGAGTTTTGCGAAATGGGACAAAAAATATCTGCAATATTTGTATGGAATGATCTGTTTTGAGGCTATGATGTTTGCCTATGGATGGAATGACCCAGATGCATTGACTTTCCAGTAAGAAAGGAAATTTATCCCTTTTGCCAATATTAATGGGAAGTGGCAAATGGGGAACTTTGGCAAGAATCGCTAAAGTTTCTTTCTGTTTCTTTAGGTAGGGTTTCTAACAGGAGTCAAAAATCGCTAAAGCTCCATTCTGTTTCTTCTAGTAGAGTTTCAAACTAAGGATATGAATCAAAAGAGTGATTGTGCCTCCATTCAAGAAGGCTCAAGTGAAGTTGGCTTTCTAAGCTCATATTTTCATCTGGATGTGCTTTATTCATATTCATTTGCATGACACCACGACGTGGAACTTATTAAGGACCTCCAATTTAACACGACATGGAGCTTATTGTAGACCCTCAACGTAACACAACCTCGAACTTAGTGCATACCTCCAACTTCACAGGATTGGAAGTAAAAAAATGTTCACGGCGGCCCGCCGCGATAAATTTCTTTTATGTATAAAGATTAAGGAATGGTGAATGGCTTTCCCAAATCCTTACGTCATCCAGGTCTTTGTGCTTTCCCAATCCTTACGCCGTCCAAGTCTTTCTGCGTATGTTCATGATAACAGAAGTCCCTGTCAATTTCAATTTTATAGCCTTCAATTCTGATGTGGTAATTATCACAATGTGAGAAATGGAGGTTTTAAAGTTCTATAAAAAAAAATGTCGATTTGCCATAATGCAGCCCAATACTAATGGCAATCTGCAATCTCATTTCCGTCATTCTTCTCACAACAATTGTAATCTTGGTACAATCTACCTATGCTTCTTCATCATATTATCCTGATTTATCAACGCAAGATGGGAGTTCTGTCTTTGAAAAACCGTGTTAAATACAACCCGAGAGATCCATTCTACATCTGGATCACTGGATCTTATCTTGTCAGTGGTTTTGAAACCAACGACTATATCAGCATTCAAGAAGCTGGTTTAGCCTATAAAAAGCTGAGTGTATGGAGGGTTACAAGTTCTAATTCTACTAGCAACAGCGACTCGCCTGCGCTCATGTTTAATTCACCTGAACCCCACGTCGTTGGAGGGTCGTTCGATCAAAACCTCCATAACAAAATTGCAAGAATGACTGTATCACTGGGGGTTGAGCATCCGGATTTGCGGCGGTGCCGCTATACTGCTCAGATAATGCCTGTCTTATTACAAAATGTTTCCATATTCTGTTATCGGAAATGTCACCAGTGTAGCAATGCATGCCACAACAGTTCTATAATAAACATTCTTGCAACAACATCCAAATAGACTTACTTGTATAATATCAGCTAGATCCAAAGTGATCAGATGCTCTTCTGTGCCCCAAAACCTTGAGAGAGCTTGAGAACCTTGCAATTGTGGAAAAAGGGGAACTTGAAAGTGGGAAAAATTTTGAAATTTAAAAATTGGCGAATGTGGAAAAGGGGGGAACTTGACAGTAGGACAAATTTTGAATTTTAAAAACTGACGGATGTGTCAGCGGACGTGAAATATTAAAGTCACGTCACGTTTGCATTCAAATTTTAAATTTGAAAGAGACATACGTGTCCATTTTCTATTCATCCCCTTTTTTATTTTTCTTTTTTATCACGACCATTTACCTTATGGGCGATGACGGGACGCTTATCTCTCCGACGAACGCCTCCTATTGTAAGACCAGCTTGTTCCCAAATGGTAGAGGAGGAAGTTCACATGTTCTCTTCTTTCTATTTGTTCCTTCTCTCTTCTTTCTATTTGTTCCTTCTTTCATAAGATTGGCAAATGGTTTTTTAGGCCCTTTTTTGTGGTTAAATTGGCTACAAAAGTAAAACTACAAATTCGGAATTGTACAATCGAATAACAAGATCCGACCATGTATTCAAGCCTCCAGATCATCGATTCAGCTGATTTAGAGCAGCGAACCCTTCCTCCTGCAGATTCAATCTTACTGCCTGTAGATTTAAGGACATCCAAGAGTTGAGATGTTACACATTACCCTATTCTGGATCCTTGTGCCTATTCTTTCTTCTTAGGTTCCATTCTGTTCTTGCATGTTTTGATTGTTTTTATTTATTTATAAATGGGGCTTGGCTGGAGCAGGGCCTCATGCCTTGGAGGTTCGATTCCCCTGTAGCCTTGCTTTTATATAAGAGTTTGATTTTTCTTTGCTTCTGATGTAAGAGTTGGGGTTTTTTGGCTTAGATTGGGCGATCGCCCAATTTAAACTGCATGGGCTTTGTTTGATGTCTTCAATTTGCTTAGTAAGTCTTCCAATATGATGAAGCAGAGCTTATGTTTGGAATTTGTTGAGGCTAAATTGGGCGATTGCCGAATTTAAACTCTCAAGTCAGTTGTGTGTGACCTTGTTCCAGTAAGATCAAACAGAGCTTAAACTTTATACTTGTTCAGTCTAAAATTCGTTGTGAAACAGAGCTTATACTTGAATTTGTGGAGCCTAAATTGGGCGGTCGCCCAATTTTAACTTCCAATTAGTTGGGCAGACTTCATTTTCCTTATCTATTCCCTAAGGCAGAGCTGTATGCATGGGGTCACCAGGCACACTTGTTCAGGGCCTTGGTTGAACCGGTCCTCCTCTATGGGGCAGAAGTGTGGGGGCCAGTGATATCCCTCACCACTTGGAACGATCTAGAGCAGGTACAGAAGGCTTTCTTGGCCCGGGCACTGGGAGTGAAATCCACGGTCCCATATCAGATCTTGCTCCAAGAGATAGGCTTCCTTCCATTACTGAGAGGGCTGCTTACCGAACGTCACATTATTTACTTCCGGAAGGTGGTGGCTATGGATGAAGCCCGGCTGCCAACCTTGCTTTGGCGATGGCGATGGGCCCCGGCGACTCAAAAGCCTGTTGAAAAAACAAGCAAGCCCGGTGGTTCTCGCTATGGAATGTGCAGGCACACCGGATGTGGACCGGTGCATACACCGAAAGGAACGCTGCCTTGAAGCAATACCCGGATGCTTGCTTCATGGCCAAGCTTTGGGATGCAGAGGCCCGTCACATGTCAAGGTGGCAAATTATCGACAAGGTTAATCCCATGCTCACAAGGGGCCCACACCACTATCTGCACACCCATCTACCCATGAAAAGCGGGGGTGATTGCTTCCATTCGCGACAGTGCACACCACCTCCGCGTGAGGCGGGGAGATGGATTCGGGAGCCGCGTGAGGACCAGTCTGTGCATCTTTGTCAACGAGCCGCCATTGAGGATGAAAGTCACGCCCTCCGGGCCTGTCCGTGTCACTGAGCATATCCGGGCTCGGTATGCTCGGTTAGTTGTGCCCCATCAGGCCTTGCATGAGCTATTGAGCACGGCCTCTGTAGGCTTGTTGGGATCGTACCTCCGGGAGGTAATGGATATGCGGACTCAGTTATGCCCCCCTGTCCGACATTAACCTCAGCTGTGCTTGTGATTATGTATATAACTGTGCAGTATGTCAGCATCCTTATTGCTACTAAGGTTTTTCCCCCGAAAACCCTTGGTGGCGGGGTTTTAATCACGGTAGTAATGTCGCTTTCTTTGCTCTCTCTTTGTACTTGGGTCCCATAGGCCAGTTGGTCTCCATGGACGATAAAATCATATTCTATTCTATTCTATTCTTATATCGCTGGACTTGGATTGGATGATTGCCCAGTCAAATTTCACGTTCTGCTGCACAATCAAGCTTCAGCGTCTGGCTAAATCTTCTGCTAAATCTTCTGTTTACAACAACCAAGCTTTTGCTATGAACTAGAATCAAATCTACCGCTTCTACAGAATCCGTTTAGAGCAAGACATACCGACTAGAAAACCCAGAGCTTTACTGTTAAGAGTTTGCACTGAATTGAAGCTTGGATATGCCTAGCAACTAGTTAAATACTGCAATTGGCAGCCAGCGTCTAAGATTTATTGAATTTCATGCTTACAGTCAAGGTGCAGCACAAATCGGCCGGTTTTGCTTCGACTTACAGTTCCCTCCTTTATTATTCGTTTTTGCACAGGTCGGCAACAACACAGGTCCAGTTTCTGGCATACAGTCCCACGTCATAAATTCAATGTACAGTCTGTTATGTTTTTATCCATCCGGCTGTTTTTAGCATATCACCGATGTGGCCTATCCAATAATATAACTATTTAAACATATTTACATCATAACAAGTAATATTGATATGAATACCATGCTACTATCGTTAATGAGATCGATGCCTGCCAGACCCACTATAGCAGCGAGTTTACTCAGAATCCGGATTTGCTGAGATAACCAGGCAGGCTCATATTTGCAAAACATTCTCATGCCTGGATTTTGCTGAGATAACCAAGATTCTCACGTCTAATCCCTGGTTGGGATTCACAGGATTCTAAATGCCGTATTCTGCCGAATTCTCAGTATTCATTGTAAGCCTGCGAGTGTATGCTTTCTTTACTTAATTTGCTACAGTGGGTTCATGATACATTTTATATGGCTACAATGATGCAATTTATGCTGCCATGCCATCCTCAAATAATGTCTCAATATTATATTTGTCAAACCATTGTGATATGTCCCAGCATGCCCTCAGGCTTTAGGTGTTATAGTCTCACGCTTCACGCTTCAGGTGTTAATAGTCCACTTGGAGCTTAGTGTTTCTATAACTTGGACGATGAAAGTGAGGGGACTAAAATTGGGCGGTCGCCCTATTTACCTTATACTAACCTGGGAATTGCAGGTTAGACCTATATTTCCGCGTCCATTTGCCAATTTAATATACTTTTTTCATACGGGTGTGGCCAAATGCTTATATAAGCCAACTAAATTGGGGGCAGTTAAGGGCCCTCATTTTATTTTGATTTTAGCTTATAAAGTCAATGAACTTTTAATCTAAAGTTTATGTGTTCTACTGGTTTATCAATTACATTTGGTTGCATTTAATCTTAGAGCAGAATGTAATATTTAAATACAACTTGTCAAACTGGGAAACACCCTATTTGAATGTTAATTTCTATATGCGAACCTTTCAAAATTAATTATTTATGTATATTTGTACTGTCTTAATGTAGTTCTACATGATTTTATTCTACATAAGTACACCATTTTTTCTAGTTGCCGTGGTAATTTCAGATCTGAAGGGACTTACTTTGTACCAAATACCCTCTATTCTACACACTTTTGAGCAATTTGAGATATATATGGACTTAGAAGAAGTCCATATATAATGAAACAATGCTTTCTTCTTCCCTTAGCCCTGTAAGGAACCAAGTATATCTTGCTAACAATATTAATTGCTGCTGCAGAAAGAGATGGAGGCCAACATCTGACATTAACCGTATTGATGTAGAGTCAATTGACTTTGCCTGGGCTCCATCAAACAAGAAGAAGCTTTCCAACGTTGTCAAGATTCCTATGCTTGTCGCTGAAACATATTCAACACTCATTGGGGAAGGCAACTAATTTGTTGAAATGTTATATGAATGCAGGATTCAAAAAATGGTCCGCGACTTCAAGTTTTATCTAGAAATAACGAAACTGTACTTATATGGTCCTTCCAAAGAACTGAACCAAAGAAGAGTATGCTGACTAAGATTGGGTTGAATCTAGAATGCTCTGAACAACAAATGCCATACTTGGGGTTGTTGTCCACACATCCTGGTATATGAAAAGACAAGAAACATAAACACTTCAGTTCAATTCAAATCCTTCAATCAACCACGGGGCATCTTTTTTTCCTTCATTAATGCTTCATGACAGAATTTTACATGCATCAAATCTGTGTTTAACTGCATTCCATTTGCATTGAATTGAAGGCTTCATTTCTTAATCCCACGGATTTTTACACCACGCAATCACAACTAGCCAGTTTCCATGCAAGAAATTGTCCAATGTTTTGAACTACAAAGTGAAATCCTTATTATGCTTATGAAAAGGTCACTTGGTAGCAAACAAAATGAAGCCTAACTTAGTCTAAAGTCTTTAGAAAAACGACAATGGTCTTTAAGCAAAGCCAGAGTAACTTGTTAAAGCCTCCATAACAATAATGCCAAGTTTGGATCTTTCTCACTCGAAGACATAGGGTCTACATTGAATTATACACACTCAGAAACTAGGTCTTAGACCAGGCCTTACAAGCAATTGTAGTTTCCAGAAATCGCAACGCCAGAACTGGCCATTTCCATGCAAGAAATTCTCTAATGTTTGAACTACGAAGTGAAATCCATATTATGTTTATGAAAAAGTCACCTGGTCTCAAACAAAATGAAGCCTAACTTAGTCTAAAGTCTCTAGAAAAATGACAATGGTCTTTAAGCAATGCCAGAATTTAACTTGTTAAAGCCTTCATAACAATAATACCAAGTTTGGATCTTTCCCACATGGTGCTTGTGATGTGGTAGGGGTTGCGGGTGCTTATGCAGGGACCCGGGATTCCTCTGTTCCTGAGGCAACAGGCAGAGAACTCCGTGGTGCAGTGAGTGGAGTTGCACGAGGGGGTGTGGTTGGGAGAGGTGGTGTGGGGCCCAGGCGGGCTTGCGAGCTTGTTTGCCCTAGCCGCCCATTGGATGGCGGGCTAGGGGCGTGGTGGCTCGGGGGAGGGCTCGGATGATTTGGTTGTGGCTAGGTCCGAGGGGCGTGGCTGTGGGAGGGTTGATGATCCCCGCCGGGATGTCCCGGTAGCAGTATGTGCTAAGCATGAGGTGGCTGGAGCAGCCCGGTTGGAGGTAGAGACTATGGAGGTGCCTGGGGGACTTCCAACACGTGCTGGAAGTGGAATGTCACGTGGAAGCGGTACGTGGGTCACATTCTTTGTGATTAATCCTCGGCTCTAGATGATGACTCGTGGGAGTGGGTTGATGGCCCGGTGGGTAGGCATGTGGGGCTGGACACTTCTCCTCCTGAATGAATAGGTCGAACCTCAATTGGAATGTGCGGGGGGTGCGGTCCTCTAGTAGTAAGAGGGCCCGTGTTTCTTTGGCACTTCGGTAGTTGCGTCCTGATATTGTTTGCATTCAGGAGCATAAGTGTCACAGGGGTGATATGTCCAGGCTCATGAATATGGTTGGTAGGCAGTTTGTCTCTATTGCTTCTTCTTCTGGGCGGACTAGTGGGGGTACTCTTATTGCTTGGAGGATGGATGGCAGGTCACATACTCTGCAGCAGACAGGTTTGGTCGGTGGGCAATAATTAAGTGGTTGGAGGGAGGGCAAGAGTGGGGGATTGTTAATGTTTATGCCCCTAATCAGCCTTCTCAGCGGGGGTGAACCATGATAACAAAATCGAATAATAAACCACAAGCAAGAACCGTGCCATATAACTAGTTGTGGTTATTCAACACATTAACTCACTTAGTAACATTAGTTTAATACTAGTTATGGTGCCCAGCATTGCTGGGCACCGTCCTTTTTGTTAATGTCGTGCTAGAAAACTCCTCTTGTATCTGCACAATTCATCCCTTGTATTTGTTACATCTATGTTGGCCTAGCATGTAAGACAGAACTTGCATACGCAATCATATTTATTACATCTGTATTGGTGGTTTCCCTCTCCAATTGATTAACAAAGAAACATGATTGGCCTTTTCATGACCTGTTCTGCCTTTTCATGACCTGTTCCTAGAGTGCTGACTGTTAATGCAGTTGTTCATGGAGTGTTGAAAGATAATGCAGTTGTTCATGGAATGTTGCTTAAGTTATAAAATATTCTGTTGCCTTAAACTGCTATAATAAAACGAACATGCTTAGTTTTGGCAAATGGCTTAAAGGACAATAAAGCAATTGTTCATGGAATGCTGCATAGCATTGCCCCAACTGCTATAACAAAAAGGACATGCTTATCGGCAAAGGCCTAAAGGATAATAAAGCAATTGTATTTGTTTGAAATCATAGATAGTTTGTCTAAAGAAAAGACCCTCTTTTGGTTGCCCCACTCCTGGTATAACTTGTATTTGCATATGAAAAGTTAAAACGAAGTTGTTTGACATTTGTGGAGTGGGGCAACTCGAATATGCATATGAAAAGTTGAAACGAAGTTGTTTGACATTTGTTGTTAGTGAAGTTTGTATTTGTATTTGAGCTGACCTGTGTGGCAGAGAGTTGTGCATTAGTAATGCACACTTGTAATCTTCATGGTATATCAGTCATGTGGGTATGCATATGCTTACAACCCTGGTCAAGAAAAGGAGACTCGAACAACTATCTTGATAGGCAATAAAAATTTAGGCAAACATTAACCCAACTGAATCTGGTCCAACAATATTGAACATATAACCCTCTTGGGTCAAAGTACACTACCTTGCGGTCATCATTGTTGGATGCATGGCCATTCTAGGCATAAAATGCAAGAAATAAATTTCCAAGAAATGCTCCTATGTCAAAGCCCATGGGTCCGTAGAATGCAAACTCAGGATCAATAACCTTTGTAGAAGTAGAGGTGACCATAATTGATTCAGTATGCAAATCACCATGGATTAGCGCTTGTGATCTTTCACAGAATCTACACAAATATGACTAGGAACGATGCCCAGTGTTGCTAGGCATAAGCTGAGAACCCGTAAATGATACATTATAGTAATGAGAGAAGAGAGCATGAATAACCCAAAAGTACTCCATTGTTAAAGTAATCTACACCATTTCTATTTTCTTCTGCCATTTGCTCTACCCCACTTTCACCCTTTTTTCTTCTTCCTTTTCCTTCTTTTTCCTATTTTCCTTTTCTATCTTTTTCTTGTTTTTCTTTATTTCCTTTTTCTGATGAACTTTTTTCCTTTCCCTTTTCCCTCCTTTCCCGACCCTTTTCCTCTTTCTATTTTGGCGTGTTCTTTTTCCCTTTCTCCCCCCCACTTCTCCCTTCATTTCCTTTTGACTTTTCCCTTTCCCATGCCCTTTTCAACACATTCTTCCTCTTCCTTTTTTCCATGTACCCCCTTTCCTCTTTTCCGCACCCTTTCCCCGTTCCCCCTTCTTTTTTTCCCTTTTCCCATTCTCTTTTCCGTTTCCCTTTTCCCCTTTCTTTACCGTTTTCCCCTCTCCTTTTCTCCGTGCCATTTCCCCTTCCCTTTTTCCGATTCCCTCTTCCTCGTGCTCTTTCCCTCTTCCATTTTTTCGTTTCTTTCTTTCCTTTTCCTTGTCCCCTTTTTCTTAGATTCCATTTCACCCTTCTCCCCTCCCCCTTTCTCTTTTCCCATGCCACTTTTCCATTCCCTTCTCTCCGTCCTTTCTTGTTCCCCTTTTTTCCTTCCTTCCTCCTCATTCTTTCCAATTCCGTGTCCCCCTTCTTCCCTTCATTTTTTCTCCTCTCTCCATCCTTTTCTCTTCCCCTTTTCCAGTGCTCATTTCCCCTCCCTTTTTCTTTTCTTTTTCCCTTTTTTGTTTTCCATATCATTTTTTCCTTCTCTTTTCCCCTTTCGTTACCCTTTCCTTCTTCTTCTTTTTACCATGTCCTTTTTTCCCTCCTTTTTCTCATGCTTTTTTTTTGCTTTCTTTCCTTTTCGTCTTCCCCCTTTTCATGTGCCGTTTCCCCTTTCCCTTTTCCCATTTCTCTCTTCCCCTTTTTCTCATGCCTTTTTTCCCAAGTTCCCTTTTCCCCTTTTCTCATTCCGTTTTCTTTTTTCTTTTCCTTTCCCCATGCCCTTTTTCGCTTCTCCACCCTTTTTTTTCCCTTCTTCCCTTCTCTTTTCTTCCTTTCCCCACCTTTTCCCTCTTAAGCCTTTTCCCATGGCCTTTTTCCTTCCCCCCCCTCTTTTTTTCATTTCTCATTTCTATTCCCTTTTCTCATGTCGTTTTTCCCTTCCTTTTTACCTTTCCTCACCCTTTCCCTGATTCGCTTTTCCCATGCCCTTTTTTCCTTCCATTTTCCCCTTTCTCTTTTCTCCCTTTTCTCCTTGCCCTTCACATTTCCCTTTCCTTCTTCCTTCTTCCTTTTCCTTTTCCTTTTCCTTTTCCTTTTCCTTTTCCTTTTTCCTTTTCCTTTTCCTTTTTCCTTTTCCTTTTCCTTTTCCTTTTCCTTTTCCTTTTCCTTTTCCTTTTCCTCCTTTTCTTTTTCCCTTTCCCCATAAGAGACTAAAGCTTGACCATTCACGGTGGTGGGAAGCTATGCATTAAATCTTGGCCTTTGGATGCACTCAAATAATCCCAACCATTCAAATTAGGGCTTGATACAACACGCTAAAACATTATAATATAAGATAGTAGTTTTCTAAAAAAATTGTTGTGAAGAACTTTTAATAGCTTATTTTTGGGAGCCTTGTGTTTGTCTAGATCTCATGCTAGACAAAGATCTTCATATTGATTCAACTCATGATCGTGATTGGGTGTTTGATACTGGGGGAAGAATACTATGCCTCTCAATCATCATTGAGGGGAAGCCATCATCGTTTGGAGGGATAGTGTGGCGACCATACGGGTATATCACGAAGATGGTTTGTCACACATGGGCAAAAAGTAATATGTTGAAGATGGGTTTTGAACCCCGAGATGTTGGTTGCAAGTCATCGGCTCTTTCAAGTGCATTGTTGCCAAGATCATAGAGTTATGCCAAATGTCTTCTCTATGTACGTGAAGGACCATTCATGCACCTTCCTAAGTGGCGTCCCTCATGCCCGCCAAGTGGCGCACATTCACCTATTCTAGGTGGTGACCATCCACTTAGTGAGTTTATGCAATATGGCATTATATGTGGAGACATTTGAGGATGGCAGAACCATTCTGCTTTAACGCCAGTTATGGCCTTCTCGTGTAGCTTGTTCTTCTTGTCTTGTTCTAGCTCTAGACTTTGTTGGTGATCTCGAGCCTTCTTGTTCATGAATTCTTGCTTTGCCCAACCATTGTACATATTATTCTTGTTAGTACAATGATTCTAGTTTATATATGTATTTTCTCTTGTGCTTCCTTGTATCTAGCCCGCAGACTCGTGTTTGCTTTATGGATAGTGCATTCGCCAGTAAGCACGCCATCCCTAGAAGCATGGTTGAGCATCCCGGTTCTGTCAAAGTGATCGATGGACGAGAGATCTCCTCGGGTCAGTCCGCGAATGTCTGCGCCTTTTTAATTTTGTTAGGGGTTTCTTGTAGTATTTCCTTCAATCTCGCCATTTAGCCCACGTCGCCAATAGTCTTGGGTGCGCGCAACTTCCGAGCTATATAAACCCAGTTGATTGGCATACTAGATCATTTTGATTTGTTGGTCGAGCTCTAGTTTGATTCATCACGCAATTCAGTCTCTGCATCAACATCGACTTGATTCATTCGATGCTCATTAGGCTCTGATTCCGTCCTTGTTGTTCATGTTTCTGCTCCATGTTCTGATTTGACTCTTGCCTCTCTGCTCCGTTTCATGCCCGGTTCGACCATATTCACCGATGATGTCGGCTCCTGCCTCGATTCAGTTCACAGCACACTCCGCTCCAATTCTTGCTCGATCCTTGCTCCGGTTCACATTCCTGATTGCTCTTGCTCTGCTCCTGCTCATGTTTACGCCCACCTTGCCTACGTAGGGTTTCTTCATGCCCTCAGTTTCGTTTCTTGAAAATTTCTCTTCGCGAGTTTGTTAAATCTGGAAGGCAAGATCCAAGTTCAGTATTTGCAATCGGGTTCACCCGTCGGCTAGTTCGGCACCGGTGAAGTCTCCCGATGCTCCCGAGATAAATATGGCGACTTCTCGATGTTTTTGACAAAGTCAAGGCCAAAGCAAGCTCGGAGCATCGTCCATATGATTGTCCTGGCTTGATTTCAACCCAGACAATGCCGCCATATGGTCTCGATATCCGCTGAGTTGAAGGTTTCATGGATTATATTGAAGAGAATCTAGCCACCGTTTCATTCGACATTCCGGTCCCTGGAGTGCCTATCTTCTTTCACAAAAAGAGGCATGATTCGCCGCGTCTTATCGTTGACTATCGTGGCCTCAATAAGATCGCAAAGGCAAATGATCCACTTTCTCTGTTTTCGAGTTGTTGGAGCCGACTCAAAGGTGCGCGTTATTTTACAAAGATTGATCGCCAGGTGCCTATAATCTTATCCGGGAGGGTGATGAGTGGAAAACAGATTTTCGTACTCGGTATGGCCATTTTGAGTACAAAGTTACATAAAAAAGGCAACATGGCTCAACATCAGTTTCATAAAACAGTAAGTGACAATTAAGTTGTAGAAAATAACATTACATAGAACTAGTAATGGTGGCCAGCATTGCTGGGGATAAGTTGGGAACTTGTGTGGATGAAAACCTGGTCATCTCAAAATCCTTTTCATAAATCTAATATAATAGAAACCAAGTCCAGCATTGCTGGGCTATAATAGGTTTTTATATATTCGACACCCTTCCCCTTTCCTTTGTCTTTTGCTCTATCCCGCATTTCCTTTTTTTCATCATTCTCTTACGCATTTTCTTTTTTTCTTTTCCCTTTTTCCTATTTTCCCTACACATCTTATTTTTCCCGTCTCCCTTTTTTCATTTTTTGACCCCTTTCTCCCTCCCCTTCCATTCCCTTCTCTTTTCCTTTTTCCTTTCCCTTTTCGATGGACTTTTCCTTCCCTTTCAGGTCTTTCCCCTTTCTTCCTAATTTTCCGTGCCCTTTTTCCCTTTTCCCTTTCCTTTTCCTTTTTCTCTTTCCTTTCCCTTTTCCCATGCCCTTTTTTTTTTCTTTTCCCCCGCCTTTTCATGTGCCCCTTTTTCTTCCTTTCCCTTCCTCTTTATCCCATGCCCTCCGTTCTCTCATTCCTCTCTCCCCCCTTTTTTCTTGTACCCTTTTCCTTTCCCTTCCCCCCTTTCCATCTCTCTTTTCTTTTTCCTTCCTTTTTCATCATTTCACCGCCCTTTTCCCTTTTTCCCGTGCCTTTTCCTCTTTCCCTTCCCCCTTCTTTTTCTCTTTCCCTTTCCCTTTTCCTTTTCCCATGCCTTTTTCCGTTCCTTTTTTCGCACCTTTTTTACGTGCCCCTTTTCCTCCTTTCTTCACCCTCTTCCCCTTTTTCATTTTTCCCTTTCCCTATTCCCCTTTTTCTTTCTTTTTTTTTCCCCATTTTTCATGCTCTTTTTCCCTTGCTTTCTTTCCATTTCCTCACACTTTGCCTCTTCCATTTTCCCATGTCCTTTCCCTCTTATTCTGTCCCATTTTCCTCTCCCTTTTCTTCCCGCCTTTTTTCCTTTCCCTTCCCTCCCACCCCCCTGCACTCCCCCATTTTGCCTCCCTTTTCCTTTTTCATTTGCCTTCCTTTTTCATCCTTTCTCTTTTTCCATGTGCCCTTTTGCCCTTTCCTTTCCCCTTCCTTTTCTATTTCTCTTTCCATTTTTATTTTCTCATACCTTTTTCCATTCATTTTTCCTCACCTTTTTCACGTGCTGTTTTTCCTCCTTTCCCATCCTCTTCCTCTTTTCCCTTTGCCAATTTGCCTATCCCCTTTTTTCTTTTTCCTTTTCCCTTTCCTATGCTCTTTTTCCCTTTCTATTTTCCTTTTCCTCACCCTTTTCCTCTTCAAATTTTTTCCGTGCCCTTCCTCTCTTCTCTTTTCTATTTTCCTCTCCCGTTTCCTCGTACCCTTTTTCCCTTCCATTTTTCCCTTTCCGCCTCCTTTTTCATTTTTCCTTTCCCTTTTTATTTTCCCATGCCTTTTTTTTTGTCTCTTTCCCTTTTTCCCTTCCCTTTTCCTACTCTTTCCCTCTTCCCCTTTTTGCGTTGCCCTTTTTCCCTTCCTTTTCCTACCTCCACCTTTTCTTTTACCTTCATGCTATTTTTTCCTTTCCTCATCCTTTTCCTCTTCCCCTTTTTCCCATTTTCCTTTCCCTTTTCCCCTTTCCCTCTTCCCCTTTTCCTCGTACCTTTTCACCCTTCATTTTCCCCTTTCGTCCTCCCTTTTCCTTTTCTTTTTCCTCTTAAGAGATCAAAGCGATAACCAATCACAGTGGTGAGAAGTCATGCGATAAATCTTGGTCTTCGGATCCAATCTGATAATCTGAGCCATCTAAATTAGGGCGTGGTCCAACACTTACGATAAAACTTTATAATAAAAGACTAGTAACGGTGCCCAGCGTTGCTGGGCATAAGTTGACTGAGACCCTATAAATGATACACAATAGCAATGAGAGAATAACCCGAAAGTACTCCATTGTTAACACATTCGATACCATTCTTTACACCGCTTTTACTCTTTTCTTTTTCCTTTTCCTCGTTTTCACACTTCCCTTTTTCCTTTTCCTTTTTTTTTTTCATTTTCCTTGCATGCTTCCTTTCTTTCTTTCTTTCTTTTCTTCTTTTTTTTTTCACATCCTTGTTTCCCCCTTTTCCTTCGTCCCAAACCTTTTCCTGGTGGATTCTTTCCTTTTTTTTTCCTCTTTTCCCCACCCTTTCTCTCTTTTTCTTTTCTTTTTCCCTTTTTCCATGCTCTTCTTGGCTTCTTTTTTCCCCTTTCTTTCGCCCTTTTTTTGTGCCTTTTCCCCTTCTCTTTTCCCATTTCGCTATTCCTCTTTTCCCCACCTTTTTTTCGTTCCCTTTTTTCCCTTCCATTTTCCTCCTTTCCCCACCCTTTCCTTCCCCTTTTCCCCTCTCTCTATTTTTTCTTTTCCCTTTCCCTTTTCCCATGACATTCTTTCCTTCTCTTTTCTAATTTTCTTGCTCTTTCTTTCCCTCGTCCCCTTTTTTCCATGCCTTTTTTCCCTTCCATTTGCATGCTCTTTTCGCTTCCCTTTTACTCTTTGTTCACCCTTTCCTCTTCCCCTTTTCTCGTGCCCTTTCCCCCCTCCCTTTTCCCCTATCCCTCTTCCCATTTTCCTCTCTTTCACGCTTTTTTTTCGGGTTCTTTTTCCACTTTCCCCCCTCCCCTTTTTTTTTTTCATTTTTTCTATTCCATTTCAGTTCCCCTTTTTCCCTTCCCTTTTCCTCTTTTTCCCACCCTTTCCCTCTTCCCCTTTTGATGGTGCCATTTTTTCCTTCATTTTTACCTTTCGTTTTCTACTCCCTTTCCCAGGCCATTTATTCCTTCCCTTTTTCCTTTTCCCTTTTCCCTTTTTCCCATGCCTTTTTTCTTCCCTTTTTGCATTCTCTTTTTTTTTTTTTCCTTTCCTCTGTTTTTTTTGCCCTTCACATTCTCCCTTTCCTTCTCTTTTTCCTTTCCCCTTTTTCCTTTTCCCATGCCTTTCTTTTCCCCCACCCTTTCCTACTTCCCCTTTTGGAGGCATCTCCATTTTCCTTCCCTTTTCCTCCTTTTTCCTCTTCCCCTTCCTTTTTTTTTCTTTCCTTTTATCCTCTCATTTCCTTTTCGATTCCGCTTTCCTTTTCCTTACCCTTTCCCTTTTCTCTTTTCCCATGCCTTTTCCCCTTTCCTTTTCAACTGTTTTTTTCTCGTTCCTCCTTTTTTTTTTCTTTCCCTTCCATGTGCCCTTTTCCCCTTTCCTATCTTTTTCTTTTCCCTTTCTCTTTCCTTTATCCCATTCCCATTTCCTTTTTACTTTCCCATTTCCCCATCATTTTCCTCTTCCCCTTTTTTTTTCGTGTTTCGTTTTCCCCTTTCCTCACCTTTTTCCTCTTCCCCTTTTTCCCTTTCCCTCTTCCCTTGCCCTTTTCGGTTTCCTCATATGTTACTTTTTTCCTTTCTTTTTCCCATGCTTTTCCTTTTTCCCTTTCAATACCCTTTTCCTCTTCCTTCTTTTTTTCCTCTTCCCTTTCCCCCTCCTTTTTCTTTTTTCGCTCTTCCCTTCTTCCTTCCCTTTTCTCTTTTCCTTCTCCTCTTTGTCCTTTTCCCTTCTTTTTTCCCCTTCCCCCTTACCCTTTCCCTTTTCCCATACCTCTTTTTCCATTCCCAAGAAAGGCCTTTTTCCTTTCTCTTTTCCCATGCCCTTTTCCACCCTTCCCTTTTTCTTTTTCACTTTTCCCTTCCATTTCCCCTCTTTCCCTTTTCTTTTGTCCTTTTTTTTTTTCCTTTCTCCCTTTCTTTTTTTTTCTTTCTCTTTCCCTTTTCCCCTGCCCTTTTCTCCTTTCCCTCTTTCCCTTTTGTCCATGTCTTTTTGCCCTTCAGTTTTCCCCTTTCCTCCTCCCTTTTCCTTTACCCTTTCCTCTTAAAAGATCAAAGCATGGCCAATCGCAGTGGTGGGAAGTTGTGCAATAAATCACGGCCTATGAATGCAATCAAATGATCTAAGCCATACAAATTAGGGTTTGCTTCATGACATACTTACGCTATAACTTTATAATATAAGATGAGATTATGCCCTGAACTATATAGGCCATATAGCAGTAATAAACTTAAAAAATTAGATTTAATGAGCTGAAGTTGCTGAGATACCAAGGCTCAATGGGGACCAAATGTTCCTGTCTAAACATAACTAGTTAGGACATCAAGGGCGATATGAAAAAAAGTTCAAACTACCGAAAATAGAGATAACAAGAGAAATGTCAAGAACAAGCAAAAAAGGGAATAATAATTTTAACAGGGCAGAGATTAAGATTAAAGGAACCACAAACTACACAAGAACCTGAGTGGAAGCGTTGGTAGGATCAGAGGCTCCAATTTGTGCAGCAGCAGGTAACGAATAATCCGTAACATGATCATCCCGGCAATGACAATGGGAGGTTCTTCGGGAACCATATGTTTAAGAGTAAGCCCTCGATCCGGATGGAACTACCTTCAACCTCTAGATTAAGCACTCTTTTGGTCAGAGACATGGCCTTAGCCTTAGGGGCTTATGGAAATCAAACATGTTCTTTCTCTTTTTTGGCCATCCTTTTTCTTCCTCCAAACTAAGTATATGGTGGCCTTATTCAAGCCACCCTTTCTCCTTCCCATACAACAATAATGTAGTAGGTATTAGATACAAAAGCGATAAAGAGGAGCAGAGTGGAAACAATAGAATAGAATAGGTTTTTAGCATCCACGGAGACCAATTGGCCTATGGGACCCAAACAAAAAGAGAGCAAAGCGTAAGCCTTGTCGCCGGATTAAAAACCCCTAGCCGGCCTGGTTTTCGAGGGAAAAACCTTAGCAGTAATAAGTATGCTGGCACGCTGTACAATTGTATAGGACAGTTCAGTACCGTCCTGTAGGACACAAATGAGTCCGTGCATCCATAACCTCCTGGAGGTATGAGACTGTCAGAAGAGATCCACCTGTTAATCCCATAACCGTGAAGAAGCCAGCCTGTGTAAGCAAATAAGAAGACGTCTTCGTGCATCGTGAGCTGGAATAGGTTAAGGGAAAATCCTAAAGAGAAGGCTTGAAGAAATTGACACTAAAGATATGATAGAGAAAGTCAAAGAAAAGGAAACCTCTAATATGGAATAATATGGAGTTACTAAAATAAAAATAATACCAAATCTCAAGGGTTATATTTAGATCTAAAGCCATATACAGTGAGATCTACAAGCGGATATGGGTAGAAAAAAGGAGGGGGGGGAGGAATTCACTTCATTAACGCACATGGTATATAGGGATTCCATTAGGTGAAACCCCCAGATCCACAGCGCTACTTCTATACATGTTTGTCGCTGAAAAAACATAGATTGACAGCTTCAATTCGCACAGGTATATGTCGACTTTGAATTGAGACAGGCAGATGGGCTCAGGAGTAATGTGAGAATGGAATTTGTCAGTGTTGCCAATATGGCGCCATTGAAGACGAATGTCACAATCTACAATGTCCAACATTCAACCACATTCAAATCCGCTATGCTGAGGTCATCCTGCCTAGCCAGCCGCTCCATATGCTGCTGGACACAACCTCAGTGTGTTTGTTAAGATTTTTCTTTCCAAGACATCACGGATGCATGCACTTAGTTATGTCGCACTGAGATTGAAATGTATCATATACACATAATATATACCATTGTATAGTCTCTCAGCATACCTATTATTGCCAAGGCTTTTCCCTCGAAACCCTTTAGGGTGTGGTTTTTAATCCTAGCAGTAATACATTTCTTGTATTCCGTGTTTGGGTCCCATAGGTCGATTGGTCATCGCGGATGATAAAAAGCAATTCCATTCAATTCAATTTTAACAATGCACCTTCTTAAATAACCACACCTCTTTAAAAATAAAAACATAACTTCTTAGAAAAACAGCAGTGGATGTTCCTTGTTTAGCCAAGTCAATTGGACTCCTGCTTGCTCCTGATCTAGGGTCTGAACCTGCGCCACATGCCTAAAAAATAGCATTATCAATCAGCAAAATCACACCTTTTTCTTATCTTTAGCAAAACCGAAACTATAGTTTTCAAGGCAAAACAGAATTTATTACTGTCCAGGATTAAAAAACCCCGTCCCGAAAGGTTTTCGAGGGAAAAACCTTAGCAGCAATAAGCATGCTGATAAATTGTTTATGTCAAATGTGATATAATAATTGTATACACCTCGTAACTTTATAGAACTAGATGTAAAGAATACTAGTGTTTATAGTATATAGCAAAGCAGAAACATTATGGAATAGGCGGGCAGTCCTGAGGTGCTTCATCATCAACACGAGTAGGTCGGCGACGCCTAGGTGCTCCATCATCAACAGGGTGTTCACCCACTTCACGAAAGGTGAGGAAGAAAGAAAGTATGAAGTAAACGATAGCCATACCTACTAGAACATAACATGTGCTCCATCTGGGTTGGACCTGAATGGTAGAAGTAGTGGTGACAAGATAAGCTGTGTCGTTACGTGGTTGCTGCTCAATAGTTAGAATCCATGCATTAGATGGTCCTGCCTCTAGGTCTTTGAAGGTGTTCCACATACTAAACATGAAATGAAACACGATTCCACCTAAAGGACCAAACCTCACAATCCATCTTACAAAGAATATCACCTTCTTCCACAATTGGGATTGTATGGACGCTTTTCCTCCTCCATGTGTACAGACGCAATTATTGTAAAGCCATTTCTCTAGATCCACCAATTTGTCACTGAATACTACTCCATTTGTAACAAATATAGCCAAAAAAGCTGCTACAATGTCCAAGTAGGCATCATGACGTTTGGACGCCATGCTGGCCCATTGGTTATGGGCATAGTTCCTCACTTCCTGGAGTTGGCTAAAGTTCCCTACTATATTCTTTATATCTTGTACTTCCTCATCCTCTAAGGTGTTGGAAGAGCATACCTTTTCCACATTGAAATTAGCCTGACAATCATCTCCACTTTCCAAAGCTTTCTTCACACTTTTGCTAGCTAAACCCACGCTGTATGAGATGATCATGTCATGATCATAATCATATGTGTAATCTACTGTTAGATTAGAAGGACAAGCAGTTGCGAGAGATTGGACATCAGGTGATGGATTAGTGTTGCTGGCTAACCAGTCTTCCAAGCAAGACGATAGATCCCCCATTCCATCAAGGTCAGCTTTGCTGATATTATCAGGAAACGTAGTGGTATCAAAGGTGGAGTTTAGAACATAGTATCGATCAATCTCGGGACTGTAAGTATAAAGGTAGACTCCGTCCTCTAGGGGCACCCAGTAGGAATTAACTCTCTTGCATGGACCTGCACCCTGGAACTCACCGCTGCTAACTGTCAGATCGACATCTTGAGCACATACGTTTCCCACGCAAGCGCATCCTACATAGGACTCGCCTAAATAGGCAGTCATGTCGGCTCTGTAATATATGGGCAGTCTGCTACAATTAAGTGCCAACTGGGGATTGGAATAATACCAAAAATTTGGAGTCCTGGAAATTACAGTTCGATTTACTCCGACGGCCCCTGGGGTCCTTGCATTGCTTACCCAGTTTGTCAGATGTATAAGATCACTGTTACTGTACTTTATTTCTGATAACAGACTATGGAAACTGATGGAACCATCTTGTAATAAGGCAGGCATTATCTGACGAGTATAGCGGCACATATTTTGACCTTTGTCGGCGAAGAAGATGCCACCGTTGCAAATCCGGATGCTCAACCCCCAGTGCACAGTCATTCTTGCAATTCTGTTATGGGGTTTTGATAGAACGACCCTCCAACGCCGTGGGGTTCAGGTGAATTAAACATGAGCGCAGGAGTAGAATTAGAACTTGTAACCCTCCATGCACTCAGCTTTTTATAGGCTAAACCAGCTTCTTGAATGCTGATAGAGTCGTCGGTTTCAAAACCAGTGACAAGATAAGATCCAGTGATCCAGTCGTAGAATGGATCTCTGGTTGTGGCGAACACGGTTTTCTCAGCACAGGAACTCCCATCTTGCGTTGATAAATCAGGATAATAATAGGATGAAGAAGCACAGACAGATTGTACCAAGATTACGATTGTTGTGAGGAGAATGACGGAAATGAGATTGCAGATTGCCATTAGTATCTGTAAAATTGAAATTGACAGGGACTTCTGTTATCATGAACATACGCAGAAAGACTTGGACGACCTAAGGATTGGGAAAGCACAAAGACCTTGGACGACGTAAGGATATGGGAAAGCCATCCACCATTCCTTAATCTTTATACATACAAGTAATTACTATTCTTGTGTCTTAGATGTTCTGCATGTTACGTCTCCTTCGTTAGGAAGGAATGAAGAAAGGAAGGTTCTTTTATCGTCCGCGGAGGCCAATCGGCCTATAGGACCCAAATTATACGGGTGCAACAAGCCCGTTGCTACCCGGATTAAAAAACCCCCTTACGAGGAAAAACCGTCGCAGCAACAAGCCCGCTGGCAGCTGTACAAATATACATATACATATGAATTCCCGACCCCTCAGGTAGGCGCGCGGGGACAGAGGTGAGTCCGCAGATCCAAAACCTCCTGGAGGTAGGAGCCAAGGGATCGAACTGACGGCGTACTGAGTAGCTCGTGCAGTGGCAGACCAGGTCGCACCAAGAGGGCGTAGCAAGCCCGAATCTGACTATAGGCTGGACAGCTCTGGAAGGCATGGCTTTCATCCTCAACAATCCCCAGCGGGCAACACTGACAAAGCCTGTCCTGGCATGGCTCTCCAATCCACCGACCCGTCTCAAGCCGAAGATGGTGGGCCCCTGTTCGAATGGATGCAATGATCCTGCGCTTCTTCATGGGCAACTGAGATGGAGATGAACTTGCTTTCTAACTTTCACCTTCAAGAAACCTCAAGTAAAAAAGAAAAAAAAATGAAAAATGAATTGCCATGTTGTATAGATAACTTTGATTGACATGCAAAGCATTTGTTTCAAGAATGCATTAGCTAATCACCAAAAGAAACTACTGCCCAAAGTGCAGGTAATATATGAGAAATTGCATTAGCGAATCAACCATTCCAAGATTTATATCATTGGTTGCATCTATGGTTAGGCAAACTACAATCATCATATTGTCTCTATCATGGGGTATTGTTATTGATTCCCATAAGCTACAACTTGCATTGGACGTTAAAATTCCATTATATCATATCATTAATTTGCCACTGCAAAATGATTTTGCAAAATCTAGAAATTAATCTTGTGAATGGATATTGCTAACCAGCTTTACATAAACATCTTGCATATTCCAAATGCTCCTTAGGTAGACTCTATGGCTTTTAGCGCTTGCCTGGTTGTTAGAAATATACCTAGACATTGGATGTGCACCATCAAACATAAAGGGACATGGTCCAGGTAAGACTATTTACCAAATAACATAAAGGCAAATAATAATAGTGCCTCAAACATTAGGCCGGGTCGTGCCGGTGGATAAGCATAAATCTTGTATCGAAATAAAGGGCTCACGTGGGCGTTCAGTGTACCTGAGGCCGCAGAGTCTGAGGTAGAGTAGACATGTGCATTGATTGAGGTGTTAGAATATAGATGTGCACTGATTGTGGTAGTTAGTATACATGTGCATTGATGGAGGTGTCAAGAGTATACGTGTGCATTGATTGATGGTCCTTTTGGTGATGGGTGTGCATTGATTAAGAGCATAATGAATGACAATGATACGTTCCTTTAATTGATGGGTCCATAGCATTTAGATGGGGTGAAAATAGCTTTACCCTGGTTTTGGTGATTCTATCGCGGTGACTACTCTCCCGCGGAATCACTAACCCTCCGGAAACGGGATCCGTTCCGGAGGCCCCGTTATCCGTACCTGACAGCGTCAGGTGTACCTTCTGATGGATCCCAGCCATCCGTCTGTAGGGTCTATCCTAGTCGTCTATTTTATACCTTCCGGCGGAATCACATTCGCAAAATACCGCCGGATGGAATCACCGCTCTGTTATTCCACGCGACAAAATCACCATCCAAAATATTTTAGTAAAAATTCAAATTTTTGACGTCCTGTTCTTTGTTCTTCTGGGAGGTGTTCAGCTAGTGGGGGCTATGGCGGCTTGCTCCGGCGATAGATGGCGATTGAACAGGCTGGGGTTAAGGAGATCTTCCTTCTTTTCTTATTCTTGTTGGCGAAGAAAAACTCAATGGGTAGCTTGTTGTGGCAAAATATTCATATTTTTAAGCTTATCTAATTTGTTCGACTCTATACATTACAGTGTGTTGTAGCGGCACTGTCGTTTTACTGCTCTATTTTGCGCCATTAGTGCAGGATTAAGGAAAGGAATCCATTGTTAGGGCAAAGCATTTATTTCATCGCCGGAGCTTTGAATGGGGCATATTTGAGAGATGGGTAACTGATTTTTATGCCCAATCCGAAAAGCCCAGCCATGATTTGCCTTGCTATGGATTAGATTTCTGATGCAGAGTTTGAGTTTTGAAGAAGGAATGGCTATGGCAGATTCTTCTCTGCCACTTCGACAAGGGCAGGGTAAAGAGAGAAAAACTGCAACAGAGAGAAAAATTTAAGCATCTGCACATCGAATGAAGAAGAACATCCTGTTTTCGAGGGAAGACTTGACCCGATTCTTCTAATGACAATCCCACCAAATTTTTGGCATCGAATGTTCGTGAAATAAGGCCTCCAAACTGTTAAAAAAAGGGTATTTTTGACAGAGATTCAGTCTTCTAGATGTCGCATATGTTTGAATTTGTCATATCTGAGAAATTAACAAATATGGGTCGGCTTATTCTTCATCTATTTTGAGTCTAGGCTACAAATCTGACAGCCTATAACTGAGAAAACATGTCTGGTCTATCTGCAAATTTTAAGACATGGGTTCTGCAAATCCGGCAGGGTTTCAGCAGGGTTTATGCAGGTTTTTTATAAGCTTTTGGTTTTTTTAAGTTGAATGAAGGTTTTTTAAGCGATTGAAGCTTGGCTTAAGGAGTTTGAGCTCATTTTTGCTGAAAAAACAGCAAAAAAGAAAGCTTGGACAAAGGCTGATGATCCTGTTCCTTGTTTCTTATTCTTGTTTTAAAGCGGCCCATGGCATTGCTGATGTTGGCAAGGGGTTCAAATCCCCATCCATAAAAATTTTGGGCAGTGCCAAGAATAACAATGGACAGGCACAAAAATGGCAAACATTGAGTGATTCCGTCCGGTAGAATATGCCACCGAATATTCCACGGGGAGAGAATATTATGATACTAGTAAGGGTATCCAGCGTTGCTGGGTATAAATATGGGACATGTAAATGATAGGCCAACAATGATTGCAACTCAGAAGGTGCAGTAAATGATAGGCCAACAATGCTCGCAACTCGGAAGGTGTCCCTACTTATGTTCTAAGAATTTTGCTTTGAAAGACGACATATGACTTCGTAGATCTTTAGTGTGCAAGATCATTTATAGAAGGGTGTGCCCTTTTAAGGCTAGATGCTTTTCATATTTCAAAGCTTCTACAGGGCCATTTATAGAAGGGTGTGCATAGTAGGCTATGCGCTGAGGTTGAAGTCAAGGTGCAAAAGTTACCTTGTTTGTTATATAGATGTGTGAGACCTACCATAATTGTTTATGTAAAGGGATCATTTATAGTGGCATCAAGGTTTAGATTTTAGTAATCATTATAAACACTTTTAACATTTGTCAACGGAAGGAACTAATCAGTCTTCATTTGGCATGGACTATATAGAAAGTTTGGTTTGCTTTTGTTTGGTCATTTAGTGCCCCAAATGGGCAGAGTTTGCTATCTATTGATATATGAGATACTTCTTTGGGAAGTTATTAATTATTCTATAAGTTGCATTCATATTAATTTCATTTGATATGCCATTACATAATCACTTTATTTTACTTTATTTTATTTATTTATTTATGTCTAATGCTCTTGCTTTATTTTATTAGTGTATAATAAACACTCAATTGGGCCAGAGTGATGTGCTCAACCTTTAGCTGGGAAGATAGTAATTGGTTTCAATTTCATTCGAAACTGCCTATCATTTTTAATAATAATAAAGTACTTGAAGCTGAAACGTAGTTAAATTAAAAAGACGACCATCTAATTGAAACAAATGGAATAACATGTACTATTATATCACTACTTTGGGGATATAAGAGATTGTGTATCAGTAACATCAACTTACCATGAACAAAGTCTCATTCATGAGCACCAACCACAACTTTGCAATTTTAGTTGCTAAAGCATCTATACTGCATATTCCAAAAAAGAATTGCTCTGTAGTTGAACTAAAGATCTACGAAGTTATATATCGTCTATTAACAAAAAAAAGTCCCTGAGGTATTTCTTAGAGCAACTTGGTGCATGGTTATCAAGGGTGCACCACCAAGGATGTAGATGA
The DNA here is from genome assembly GCA_021234155.1 of Isoetes taiwanensis. NCBI lineage: Eukaryota > Viridiplantae > Streptophyta > Lycopodiopsida > Isoetales > Isoetaceae > Isoetes > Isoetes taiwanensis. The sequence continues at coordinate 460,126 of JAJEKV010000035.1, read as the reverse complement.
GGACAAATAGTGTGGGAAGACTGGAAGACTTAAAAGCTACATCATTATGGTGAGACTTGTGCAAAAGAATGTTGCACCTTGCCATTCTTGCAGCAAGGTCTGTTACTGCTACGGAGTTCTGAATGAAGTGTTTTGCAAAAATAAAGATACAACCTTCTTTGTATAAACACTGCCATAGTTGGCATTGTGATTGCATTTTGTATTTTGAAGCATTTGACAGCTACAATTATATCATGTTCTAGCACATCTCTCAATCTTGACATACAAACGAAATTTAAAAACTCTCAAGCCATTTTTGATAGGCCTGGCTGGGTGTTCATGGCAAATGACGCATTTGCTTGTAAAGAGAGAGAGAAAAAAAACTTTCCATGAAATACTTTAGCTTCTTATGTCTTCAATCCATATTCTTCATGCTGCTACATGATGACAAACAAACATCATGCTTGCTTGGTTATGCCTCCAATAGGCAGTATCGGTTGGATCCGAGTTCCATAAATGCCTACAATATACAAATTGCTTGATAAGATGCCTGCTGCAACTAAAGTTCTCGCATAAATCATGGACCTGAAACTTCAATCTCCCTAACAGCCTAGGTACTTTTTACCTTACTTAGCCATGGTCTATTGGTATCAAGGTACATCCGAGACGTGGATGAAACACATGCCACATTCGAAAAGCACATGGTATTTTGTCAAACATCTCAAGCGTTTATGCTTTAAATGTTGTAAGAAACGAAAAAAGTGCATCCCGAAATGACCTGCTCCTGACAGTTTCCCCTTCCATATCATTAACTTTGTGGAAGTACTTAATTGGCAAGGCCTCTAAAGGTTAAAGCTTTTTGTTTTTCCTAAATGATTTACTTTCTTATATAGTAGGTGGGCCTCTAAGAGCTATAATCTTTCAAGCTTTTTTTAAATCCTCTACAGGCAAAGGTTTATTTGCATCTCTTTGGTCTGCAGAAGCCATTTTCAAAACAGTATCTTTGCAAAATCAAGGTGGAACTAAGAACATAAGGGTTGTTGTGGTGAAATTAATCCCTATAAGTATTTCTGACATGACTAAACACGCATAATCTTAGAAGATGATGCTTTGGAAACACTGCTGGCCAGTTGGTTGGTGGTTTAGCTTGCCAGATATTTGGTTATGCTATAGCTCTAAAAGAAGAACAGCATATAAACACCCTTTTCTTATTAGCAGGGCCCTGCATAATATTACATCACGAAGTGCAACTGTTTGAAACATTGTAAAATGGACAGGACCATACACTTGGAATCCCTTACCTAGCACTGATTCCTTTTAATCCCATGTATGGTTTCACCAAGTTCCATCGTCATGTTCCAATACGTCATCATGTTCTGTATACCAATACGTAATCCAGGAATCTCCACTAAATGGCAATCTCCAACCATAGTAGCCAGCTATATAAATATAAGAAATTATTATTTTATGCAATCAACATATTAATAATGATTTGAATTGAAAATTTGATAACAATTTTAATAAAAATGATCTGATCTGATGCAATACCTGATGCTTGGGCTAAAGAAAAGCTTTTGTTTGTTGCGAACTTCTGGTGCTTTTTGAAGGTTTTGGATGGCAGATGCTTTTGTTTGTGCCATTATATCCAAACAGACTCCTTTCTGACAGAGCAAAATCTCTAATAAACAATAAAAATCATCATTTCCAAAGGAAGAGGCACTGTACATATAGATTAGAATATTTAATGATAAAAGCTAAAAATTTATACAGGCACATGCATAGAGCCTTAGGACTGAACATCTAGAACAAAAAAAAAAAGATTGTTGGGTTGCCCCTACCTTTTTCGTTACACTCTAAAATCGTCTTCCTAACCGCCTTAACAAGATTAAACTACAATGGCTATAGAGAGAATATAATCCCCAACAAATCTGAATAGGAGTAATATTTTTGATCGACAAAGGCCTTTACATCCCGAGGCCATTCGCAATATCTTCACCACACACCAAAGCAACCTAAAATGTTTCCTAGGCTTAGCCATTACTTCCCGATAATCGCAAAAATAGTAAATGATGGCAATGGAATGACTCAACAGATAGATTATCATGTTCATAGCAGGCTCATAAGGCATGCATAATTACAATAATCGACGAATATCATGGTAGCATCAGCATCTACATGCAACAACACACTGAAGTAAGAATTCTTAAACTTTCTTAAAGTAAGCTTTCTATACCTGAACAATGATTGCTTATTTGAAGCTCTTTGAATCCTCACATCTCCTTCCTCAAATGTCTGCATTTGCAATCTTGCTTTGTTCCTTTCCGAAATATCCAGGTTATCGGTAAGGAATCCTAGCACTGAATTTTCTATGTGAAGTGTCGTCGCCATTGTCTCTGAATATTGGAGCAGAACAAATCAATTACAATGATTCTATATTTTGTCTTTTGAAAGATAAGAGCTCTAAATGCCAGGAAAGGTGCCCCCTCATCCATTGAATCTGCCGCCATAGGCATCTACTTCGAGCTCAAAGCTGGGATCTATGTGCAAGTGCCCTACTATTTGTTCCAAATCTTGGCTTTTCACCATGGTTTTGGCTCTAGTAAACCGTCTAGAATGAAGTTATGGCTATTTGAAACTATGACGATAAGCTAGGCAGCCTTGCTGAAATTTGAAGTTATGCCCCTAACTGTGGATACTCTGTTAAGGCCTCACCACATCAGCCCATAAATCCAAACTAACCAAATAAATAATCTTATCTTTGACAAATGCCCGAATTGCAACCTTGTAAAGCCCATCTCCCAACTATTTGGAACCATTCTCCATATTTTAGCCTATCGACTAATTCCTCATCATGGTTTTCCGAGTTCAAGCTATGACGGAGTAAACTTCAAAACAAAGTTTCAAGATTTCCTTTGGCAAGCGGTGGTGTTGGGGCCCGATGAATCAATAGCGTAAGGAAGTTTTGCACCGCTATGTGCCGATTCGCATGGGGAGGGTGCAAGTCATGGAAGCCGCCATAACCGCTCCACAAATCACATAGGAACACTAAGAAAGACAGATTAAATCTCAAATCTCAACACTCTACCGCATAGCTTTGTCACCGCCTCTGAACCGTAAACTAATCTCTCGTGCTTGGCGATTCATTGTAGCTCGTGTGTTGAAACCGGCCTTTGCTATTTGAGGGATGTATTGCCCGTGCAAATCTGCCTGTTGCGATGGGCCCCCCTACTTGCAAATCTGGTAAGAGAGAGGAATGACGATTTAGGGCTTCTTTAAGTTAAAATCTCAGTCATCCATTTTAGGGATTTAGTGCTTTTTTTTTTTTGGTAAAATCTCAGCCGCCCATTTTAGGGCGTGGTCCATTACTTCAGTAAAACATTATAATACTAGTAATTTGCCCACCGTTGGTGCGCTTTACATGTGATTGTTCACATTTTGTGATCATTCTATGTGATTGTTCACGAACAATGGGATAGTAATGTGTTATCAATAGTTTGAGGGAGCCCCATAAATATCGGATGCCATCACTTTTAAACCATGGGTATATCCGGGTCTTTAACATGTTAAAACGACCATTAGCCATGTTGCCTGTTTTCTTCTAAAACATTAAGTGGTTAGTTTGTTGCTCTAATGCAGGAGCTGCAAAATTCCTCCAATTCTTCTGATAGTACTCTGTCTAATCATAATCCGGGTCTAATCATAATCTGTCTAATCATAATCCAGGTCTGATCATAATCTAGGCGTGGAAGTTAGCTTTGTAGTTGACAAACCCAATTTTGAATCGAGGAATCCCAGTTTTGAATTGGTCAAAAGTCAACTGGCACTTCTAAGTTTTTTGAAATTGTATAAGATATGGATCAGTAGCCCAAATTATAAGACAAAGAAATTTTGCAATAAGGCCAATTTTTTTTTTTTTGAAGAACTGTGTCAGCAATATATTAAAAGAATGATAATGTTACAAAGCAAGTGAGGAGGAAGGAGAACTGCCCCAAAGAGACAGTGATACCTCGACACTCCACAACAACTGCAACTCTACTGCTGTACAAACTGGCCATCACCATCTACCACACCCAAGAAGTCCCGCCAAATGGAAAACTTCCGCTCTACTAATCCCGGGAACACCAAAAAGCTTTGAAATAGCTTGTACCTGAGTCGAGGAATCGAGAGGTTTGCGCAGTGCCGAATCCCCGAAGATCCACAACCGCCGCCGCTTCCAAATCAACCACACCAACCAAGCCACGCGACGGATGCAAGGCTTGCTGCCCGTCTGTTGCCAAGCACCAGGATATACATGAAGCAAAGAATTGTTGGCTATTCAATCTCACCTGAAACAGAGCCCCCACCCAATCCCGTGCAACCCGCAAGTGAGGGCATAAAACCGCATAATGCTCCCATATCTCCCGATGAAGGCCACAACAAGGGCAAAGAGGGCTCACACCCGCCTAAACCGACTCACAAGGACATTCACCCTCGATACAAATGGTGCACCACCTGCCACATAAGCACCAACCTTCGTTAGGGGAAGTGAGCTCCATGTCCACGTCCAAACCGAAGCGCCATCGAGAACCCTGGAAGCTGCAGAGACCACTTGCCCAAGGGGGGGCGGAGTGTCATGAATAGCCAACACCCGGTAACAAGACCGCACAAAACAAGAAGATACAACATCCGGATGAACCTTCCAACCTGCACCACCACATCACCCCGAGGGACTATAGGTATGTGTAGCGGAATACTCCCCGCCACTTGTTCCCGTGATAGCCCTGGGCCATCGCCCTTCAGTAAGCGAGCTCGAAGAACTCCCACGGCTAGCTGACCATCCCAATACCAATCCTCCAAGGTGAGCACAAAGAGCGGCTCGCCTCCAAAGCGGCCCTCAAGTCCAGGAGCATGCACGTAAGGGGCGACCAAGGGCAAGTACGCCGGGGGTAGAGGAACCCACAAGAAAGGAGAAGAGTGGTGATAAACCGAGGCATAATCTAGGCTGGAAGAGCACACGACGTGATCCCAAGCCCGCAACACCCCCCGTGAGAAAAGGGGATGCATGTGGGAAAGGCGGAGACCATACAACAAGGCCTGTGGCAACTCTACATGCACGCATTTACTTTCAAAAAGTCGATTGCCTTTGACACAGGATAAAATTGGGTTGGAGGACAAAGGATTAAGGCAAAAAAGTTTGCCTACAAAGCAAAGGCAAGGCTTCAAACTCCCTAATGGGGATGCACCCTTATAATGATAGGCGCCCACCTATACACCCTATGTCGTTTTTCTTTAGTCCCACAATTTTCAAACAACCCTATGTGGGACAAATGCTTATGTGGGACGTAAGCTTGTTTTAACTTTGACCTCCATTCTTTGTCTTTTTTACTCTTTCCGCCTTTTATGTATAGTATTGTCTTATTATATTTCTTTGATTCGACAATAACATAATTGTGAACCTTCTACCTCAAACACACTTACATCTCTTATACCCTATATATATAGACTTATTATTAGTCCAAAAAATGTTCTTGATGTGACCCGCATACTTGCTTGAACCTTAGTGCACGTCATCCTCCTATTCACATAAAGTTCAATAATCACTCATTGAGCAGGCCTCCACGTGATAGAAAGGCATGCCCATCAATGCCTCTAGTTCATAAAAGAATCATATAAGAGTGGAAGAAGAATCTTCTAATGCTTGCCATCTCTTATGATGCCAATCACCACTCTTCCATTTAATATGGAGTCCATAAGCCCGCCAGTCCAAAACAAATGACGGACCGTATGGAACCTGTTAGATATTCATCTTCAATTGAAATCGAACTCACCCAACAGCCACACATGGGCCATGTCTATATGCTGGTTGGATTGTAGGCATCTCAATGTGACAAAACCAAAGATCAACATGCCCCACAAGACATGCGTAATTTGATGACTTGTTTACATCTCCACAAACCGCCTTTGTTTATCAGATCCTCATCCGAGATGTCCGCATATGTGATGTCATAGCAAGGCCATAGTAACAATGAAGAGCTTCCACAAAGCATGCATCGGTGATTTGAAATAGCATGATAATATAAGCAAAGGTCTTCCGGCTTCTTCCAAATGTAAGCCCGAACTGTTGCTAGACTCATCTCCGGGGTAAGACCTAGATTTATGTTGATCAAAAATATTCAAGCAAAGGAGTCCATAAAATTTCACATATTAAAAAGCTCAAACAATTTGCCCACCTGGCTGATTGCATAAGATCTCTATAACAGGTTTAGGCTTCTGCGCCAAGACCGTAAAACCTGATCGATAGGTAGCAAGAGCACTTCCCACCGGCTGTTGGCCCAACTGTCGCGAGTTCTTTGCTTGTTCATCGCCACTTTCCTCTCTGCAGTTTCTCCACAACCAGCTTTTCCAAAACATAGTTAACAACCTGTACACAAGAATGCACAACCCGAGCTCATCTAAACAATCTGTACCTTTTGTATTCTCAAAATACGTGGCGACTAAGCTTGCCTGCGTGAAACAAGCGAAGAAAGAAGATGTACCTGCATATAAAAAAAGAAGCAACAATGCATAGGTCAATTTCATAGTAATATGTTTTTTGCGCCTTGCATAAATGAAAGGACAAAAGTGCTTCATACTTTGCATGTTCTCGTGGTGGGATTTGACCATGAATGACACAATCAATACACCACTTAGGGAGCTCTTTTTCATCTTCTCTACCATCTAAGTCTCTGTGGCCTTCTTCCTCCATGGTCCACCTTGTGAACCCTCTACGATAATAGATGGGGCAAAGTAGTTGAAAACTTCGGCGGCAAAGACATCCATGTCATCATGTGAAGACTCACTCGGTCCTCTATGAGAGTGATGATCTCAGTGTATTGGCAATGGCATGTCTCCATTTGCCAAATGTGCAGGGGGTTGCCTTCTGTCTCCTGCGAGCCAACCAATGACTCAATAGTCCACGCAATGTCTCCTGACGAAGGTTCAACTGCAACAGTCTTCAACATAATATGTTCCAAACGTGGTGATTTAAATACTATTTTGAGAAGCATATATTAATTATGCATATGTAGAAATATATACAGAAGTATAACTGACTCTGACATATTTCTATTTCCAGTTCTTCTGTCTAAATTGTTTACATATACATATCTATCTCCAGATCTGTGTAGGAGAGATGTTTTTGCTGTTAGGCAGACTTCTGTATAATTATGCCATGTGAAGGATTCTATGAAGCAAAAGTGAGAATACAATTTTATACTGTAAAGGTTTCTCTTCTTTTCTAGCCTATACTTTTTCCTTGCTCATAACTTCAAATCTCAAAAAAATTCCTGTAAAGTACGGCCAATTCTCTTCAGAAGCACCAGGAACCTGCAAATCTACTGAAACTTTCGAATGACATTAAAGTTAAGAATACATGAGCAAATCGGACCCCTGAACATCCTCCATTATTAGAACCATCTTGGGTCACAGGTTTTAGTGCTCCGCCTTTAATAGCACAGCTTCCCGATTCCGGCCATCTTAAGCTCCAGAAAACCTAACCATTTGTGAATAAACCCTGTTTAAATCTGTATCTTTGTTCTGTATTCCACCGCCAGATTCCTTTCTTTGCCGAAGCAACAATCCTAAATCGAGAGTGCCTTACCTAGCACTGGTTCATTAAGAACTTGGCAATTATTTGAATAAGAATGATTTTATCTTTATGCATTACCTGATGCTTGGGCCAAAGCAAAGCTCGAGTTCACCTCCATGGATGTACATCGTAGAAGCCCTAGATTTGTGTTGTCCTCCAATAATCTCCAAATAACTATGTTGCCGATATGAGAGACTGGTCAAGACAACAAAGAGCGACAAAGTGCAGAACATTCCATGTCCATTGGCTGGAGGAAAAGCGTCCTGGAAAGGAAGACGGTCTGGCCTCTGTAACTTGGACGAAAGATCTTATATTATAATGTTATGTAATGGACCACGCCGTAAAATCTATGGCTGAGATTTAATGACCTTGATCCAAAGGCCGAGAATTTTTTTTTGTCTTCGTTGAAGACAAAATCCAAATAATCTCCAAATAACTCTGTTGCCGATATGAGAGATTGGTCAAGACAACAAAGAGCGACAAAGTGCAGAACATTCCATGTCCATTGGCTGGAGGAAAAGCGTCCTGGAAAGGAAGACGGTCTGGCCTCTGTAACTTGGACGAGAGGCGGGAAGGGCGAACGACCCATCTCTTCAACAAAGACAAAAAAAAAAATTACATAACATTATAATATAAGATACAAGAATTTAGCGTTGGCGGAGCCAGCGCCCTTTTTGTCGTGGCAGCTGGGTATAGATATGAGTTTGTGGGTGTCGTGCTTTTTTTTTTTAAGTTTTTGTTGCACCTCTGGGAGTCGAAGCCAGATATGATTGCCTCGATTTTTTACATTCTCTATATAGGAATTTGATACCATACAAAATTAATGCAATTCTTACAGTTATTATTTTTGTTAGATTGCATAATCCACAATATAACAATACACAAATAATATATAGAATTTTAACCTCAAGTTGGTTCCTCATGTCTCTTTGAATTTTGTCAGCGGAATCAATAGATCTCAAATCAAATTGCAAATCCATCCAAGAATTTAAAATAAAATAAAAGCCCCCATGGTTGGAATCAATAGATCTCAAATCAAATTGCAAATCCATCCAAGAATTTAAAATAAAATAAAAGCCCCTATGGTTGTGCTTTCAAGACACAGCTCAACCATTAAAATGCCGAGTTGTAGACCATGTAAACTATAGGAATTTGTGAGCTACCGCTAAAACAGTATGGCAACATACTCCTTTTGAAAACGGGTTAAAGGAATCTAGATGTTGTTCCTTCTCAAAGAATGCCTAAAGATTTGGTTGATACTCAGAGTGTTGAGTTCGTTCAAATTGCAACCGTTGTAAATGATGGAGTATTTAGGCTCAAAAGGCTCAAAATTTTGAACATACTTATGGTGATGTCGCTACTACTATACAACCATGTTTAAAAAAATATCTTAAAATGGGCGAGGCCGTGGAAGAATAAAAGATTGGCTAGGGATCCACCTGCACATAATTACCAAACATAATTTTCCTATTTAGCTTCTTAGACAGAATCTATGCCCACAGGAATAGGCCGAGATATGATAATCCACTTGGGATTGTTTCCTCTTCCCCATTTTTTTCTACCAATTTTGTTTGTGCTTTACTTGTGCTTCAAAATGATAAGTCCGCCCAACCATTTAAAACCAAGTTCGATGTATAATGTTGGTTGTCTATTCTAAACTTTGATTGAGCATGGGGCTTGTGCTCCCAAGGAAATCTTCTTGACCAAATCTTCTGACCAAACATGCTTAGGCTGGCCACGTTAATGGCAAATAACATATTTTATGCCATATGGTTAAATATGGCGTAATATGGCAATGTGTTATGTCATTGGAATCAATGGTTGAATTTGAAGAACCATTGAGCTTAAATAGGTGAGCACGCCAATAGTGGGCAACCACGTGGCGATCTGACTAGAAAATAGGAAGATGGCCGCCGCCACTGGCGGGCCTGGAATTGGCTTCGCCAATTTCTTTTTGAATCTACAGTGCGGGAGAGGCGCCACAACACGGCATCAAAATTGCCTCGGCTCGAGACCAATTTTTTACGAAAACCCTGTCCCCACATTGTTGTAGGATATTATCGAGCTATGAGCAGTCTTTGATCAATCCAGCCATAGCCGGGACGATATGTCCAAACCGGCGCGAGAATTTTACAAATTGATTCGCTCAAGAACGGCATGCACTTGCCGGAAATAGTGAGATTCGAAATTGTGGGATTTAGAACCATTGAACGCTTCAATCCGGCACCTTTATTTTCAATGATGCCGCAGTGTGTTGGTATTGTGTCTTCAATCTGTAATATGAATTCCCCCTGCGGTTTTGTTTGCCGTCTCCTGTTATAAGGTAAATACTTGATGGGGCCCTACCGAAGCACCTTTAGTGCCTCCATCTCCTTAATTTCTGACTAATATTCCCAATTCCATGTGCAACTAGGGCTTAAACTGAATTCAACTAACCAAGTTAACAAAAAATTACTTCTTCAGAAATGCATTCACAGACGTTGTGGGAACGCCGTATATCTCAAGCGGGATGTGGTTAATGTGGCCTTTGTATCGACCATGAAGAACAAAGCGGTTTGAAGCCCAAACCAAACTGTTTTGGCGCGTTTTTGGTGTTTTTTGGTCGATCCGGCTCCATTTTGCTTCAAATCTCTTCCTCTCTTCACTGATCTAGCATAAAAGAGGTAGATGAAGCGATTGGCATGGTTTTTAGATCGAATCAAACTGCCCATAGAGCAGAAAGAACCAGTCGATTGAAATTTTTGCCCCCCAAGCCATGAGCTTTTGAAGCTGGTTTTTGGCCACATTAACCACTTTTTTGGCCACATTAACCACGGCTGATATCGGATGGCCACATTAACCAGTGGTTAATGTGGCATGGCCACATTAACCCAAAATTTTTTGGCCACATTAACCCACATCCCGCTTGAGATATACGGAGTTCCGACGCTGTGTGTTTTTGAGCCTGGAGGCTTCAAATTACTTGGATCAAAATTAGTCAGAAGATGCACTTTAGAAAGCGTTTAGAAAGGGGCCGATGGATTTTCTCACCGGATTTGAAATTAAAGCCATGCTACCTGATTTTCCCTTATTCTAAGGTTGCAATTAACTGGTTTTATCCTGCAATTCGTTGGTTTTAAATTGCTCAAAGGCACACAGTAGTTTCTGGGCCGATGCATTTTTTTCACCGGAATTAAAAGCGAAGCTTAGCTTTCATCGGTTCAAATTGATGGATCTCAAGAGCTGAGTTTCCTGGACTGAGTTAGTTCTGAAGCAGATCTCTCTCTATTGCCGGATTTATTGCAATTAGTTCCCTGAGCAGATCCGTCCACCAATACCTTCTCCGAGAACCCAAGCAGCTTGCAATCTCCCCCAATTGATCCCTGCTTGGTTGAAGCTTGCAGACAGCAAATCCGGCAGGCAAGACTTCGCAGCCAGATTTAGTCAGAACAAACAGGAAGGTTCTGACCACCGGATCTCCTCCTTTGCACCCTCTCCAATAGTATCAATCTGCCTTCTCTAATCCGCCCTGCGATCCATCGATCGATCTGATCTTCTGCCTTTTTTTATTTTGCTTCCAATCCCTGAACGCGGCTTTCCCAATTCCAGCCGCTTGGTGTAACCCAGCCGGTTATCAACACCTGTCCCCTATGACACGTGGATTGCAAGGCTATTATTTTCAACATTCTCCCCCTTAGCCTTTGCAATCCATGACCCCTACTTGGGACTTAGCAACTGCTAGCTTAGGTCCAGAAAGAACCTTTGTGAGCATATCGGCCTGCTGTAATTTTGTTGATATATACTTCACATCTATCTCCCCCTTTTCCACCTCATCTCGTATGAAATGATGGTGTATTTCAATATGCTTCGTTCGGGAGTGATGTACTGGATTTCTGGTCATTGCTACTCCACTCTTGTTATCACAGTATAGTGTGGTGGCATCTGTTGATAAACACCCTAATTCTCTAAGCATTCTGCGTAACCAAATTATTTCCGATGCTGCCATGGATACCGCTACATACTCTGCTTCTGCGCTAGATTTGGCGACGCACTCTTGCTTCTTGCTTGCCCATGATATTGCAGCATCTCCAAGTTTGCATATATATCCAGAAGTGGACTTCCTGTCATCAATGTCTCATCCCCAATCTGCATCTGTATATCCAACCAGTTTGTTTTCTGCAGACTTTGAAAAACAAATCCCATGCGTCATAGTTCCTTTTAGATATCTGAGCACCCTCTTTGCCGCTAACCAATGCTGCACTCCCGGATTATTATTGTGTCTGCTAAGCAAATTAACTGCGTACATGATATCCGGTCGAGTGCAATTTGCAATATAAAGTAAGCACCCAACCAAAGACCTGTATGGTTTTGTTTCCATTTCCTTTACTTCCACAGACGTTTTTGGACACATCTCTCTGCAAATTTTTACTCCTGATGCCATTGGTGTTTTTGCTGGATTACAACCAAGCATTCTAAACCGAGCCAAAACTCCTCTGATGTTTTGCTCTTGTGTAAGGTAAAGTACTCCGCTTCCTCTGTCTCTTCGAACCTCCATTCCCAACAACTTTTCAAGATCTCCCAAGTCTGTCATTTGAAATCGGCTTTTTAACAGAGTTTTGCAATTTTCCAGCATAGTTTTGTCATTGCTCACAATGACACAATCGTCTACATAGAGAGCCATAATCAAGCATTTACCCTCATCCTTTTTCATGTATAGATTTCCTTCAGTCTTTAGTTTTATAAATCCGACGGAGATCAAGAACATGTTCATGCACAAATACCACTGTCTAGCCGCCTGTCTAAGCCCGTAAATAGCCTTCTTTAATTTGCACACTACTTCGTTGCCTTGCTCATAACCCTGCGGCTGCTCCATATAGATTTCTTCCTCTAAATCCCCATTCAAAAACGCCGTCTTAACATCCATATGATTTATCTCCATGTCCTCCTGTACTGCAATTGCAATGAGTGCTCTTAGGCTAGTTATTTTGACTATAGGAGAGAAGGTATCTTTATAATCCACACCTTCTTCCTGGGTATACCCCTTTGCAACCAAACGTGCTTTATATCGCTCTACTGATCCATCCGCCTTCCTTTTGATCTTAAAAATCCACTTACTCCCCACAACATTTTTATCCTTTGGTCGTGGTACAAGTTCATATGTACCCGTCCTTTTGAACGAATCCAACTCATTCTGCATAGCTTCTTTCCATTTGTCTGCATCTTGCCCTTTCATTGCTTGCCCTACCGTCTCTGGTTCCACTATACAGGATAGGATCTTCGGTTTTCGTGGTCTTGTTGTTCTTCCACTTTCTTCTCTACCGTACATTCCTGTATCAAATGGCACTTCAGCTTTCAGACGTTCTGCGTCACTTCGTCGGACTTGCCCTGCTGTCCTATCACTTCTTTCCACTGCTTGGTGTCCAGTTTCTGGCGCACTATTGACCTCCACAGTCTCATGCGCCTCCTCTGATTCAAGTTCCGGCTCATGAGGGGCACTATCGATCTCTATGACCTCATGCACCTCATCCGGTTCAGTGCCAGTCTCAACATTATGTTCTATGACCTCATCAGTCTCTGAGTCTAAGTCTGCTTCATCAACCCTAGGTGCTGAAACCCCTATTTCCTCTTCGCCACCATGTTCCAAATCTTCTATTGGTATCCATTCCTTAGATTCATACTGGTCTAGAGCCCTTCTGTCTTTATACAGCACATTCTCATTAAATACCACATCTCTACTCACATACACTTTGCGTGTGACTGGGTCATACAATCTATACCCATTCGTCTCCTCATCATATCCTACTAAAAACGTGCACACACTACGATCATCCAGTTTCTTTCTTAATTCTTCTGGTATCAACATATAGGCAAGACACCCATAGACTTTAAACCGTCGTACAGACTGTCTTCTCCCCGTCCAAACTTCTTCTGGTACTCCATTTTTCACTGCAACTGTGGGTAACCTGTTCTGGATATAACAAGCTGCCGCGACCGCCTCTCCCCATAGATTGTTTGGTAGACCTGCATGCTTAAGCATGGATCTTGCTGCATCCATAATGGTGCGATTTTTGCGTTTTTGTTGCGGCGTATATCTACAAGTGTATTGTCTTTGTATTCCCCGCATCTGGCAATACCTGTTGAATTCTGACGATCTGTACTCTCCACCAAGGTCAGACCTTAAACGCTTAACTTGCAATGATGTCTCCCTTTCAACTTCGGCAACATACAATCTAAAAGCATCAAACACTTGATCCTTGGTTTTTAAGAAATAACATTTTGCGCGTCTACTGAAATCGTCTATAAATGTAGCAAAATATGATTTGCCGCCGCGACTTTCAACTTGCATTGGCCCACACACATCTGAATGCACTAATTCAAGCAATCCATGCGCTCTTCTTCCTTTATTTCTAAAAGCCAATCTATGCTGTTTTCCTAACATGCATGCTTCACAGACTTCATCAACTTCAGTATCTTCAAAATGCAATTCATCTAACAGATTATCCCTTTTTGCAATCTTAATATTATTGTGATTTACGTGACCCAACCTTAAGTGCCAAAGTTTTACGCTATCAAGGGGAGATACTTCATTGATAGTATCTTTGATTGCCTCAACGTCTAATTCAAATAAATTCCCTCTCCTTTGAGCTTCAAATAGCTTAATACCTCCTTTAATAAACTTGCATCCATATCTATGAAAGAATAAATCGTATCCATTATCTACCAAATTTGCAACTGAAATCAAATTAAATAGCATTCCTGGGGCATACAATGTATTTGGCACACTCAAAACATTCCTTCCATTAACTATTAACTGCAAATCCCCTTTGCCATGCACTTCCTGCTTCGCTCCATTCCCCATCTGCACTGCTTTGAAATCCACATTTGGCTCAATATGTTTCAACATACCTGGTGAGCCCACTATGGAGACTTCATCTCCAGAATCTACAGTTAATGTATTAGACTTATCCGAAGCTTCTTTCTCAATATTGACTTTGGATATAGTTTGCACAAGTTCAGAAGGGAAATTACTTACTTTTTCTTCCGTAAGTACTCCTATTGTTGGTGTTTCTTTACTTGACGACTCCCCAATGGCTGCCACGACGGCGTGTCCCCGCCCTCGACCAGACGAACTACGTCCTCGGCTCCACCTCTCTCGATTTGGACATTCCGCCTTAATATGCCCAAACTCCTCGCATCCATAGCATTGTATATGCTCTCTCCTCCTGCCTCTACTTCTTCCACGACCTCGACCCCTCCCACCTGTATACAAGGTTACCGGATGTTCCTCCTTTTCACCTTCCACGGGAGGAGTTACTTTCACCAGCACATCTTGCTCGAGTTCTGTCCTGATTGCCTCCACTGCCTCATCCAAAGTGGATGTTGTTCTCCTAACCAACATGGCAAGATCCTTAAATGAAATCTGAAATGCTCTGGTCAGAGCTAATACCTTCTGTTGCTCATTATACTGTACTCCCGCTCCCTCCAAATCATGTATCAGCAGCCTAAGATTGCGTACCAAAATCTTCAAATCATCACCTTTTTTATATTGCAAGTTCCGTAGCTTCATCTCCAGGACATCGATCTGCGATGATGTCTTCGACTCATACTTTTTCAGAAGATATGCCCATATTTCTCTTGCGCGCTTGTGCTGAACTTCAAGCACAATATCACCTCCTAACTTTGCCATAATTATTGTTTTGGCAATTTCTTCCTTTTCCTCATCCTCCAAAATATCTTCCTTCTTACTCTCTGATCCTGATGCTTCTGTTTTAACTTTCAGTTTTAGAGATGTGACAGTTTCTTTGGTTGGATCAACCAAGTCCCATAGTTTGTCCACCTTGAGCGCCTGCATCACCTTGGCCTTCCAAAGCTGGAAGCCAATCTCTCCCTCAAAGAGCTCTGCACTATCTTATATTATAATGTTGTGTAATGGACCACGCCCTAAATCGGACGGCTGAGATCGTTCAATCAAATTGGACGGTTTAGATGTTACGTTTTAACTTGCTTTAGTTTCTTCTGCAAGAGCAGCGTGGTCGCCCGTTCAGATGCCTACTCTAGCCGGGGAGGTAGATCAGCTGCTGCTTATGGCTTGGACATGGCTATGGCAGAAGCTTTAGCTTTGGTAGCAGGGATAGAGTTGACATAGAGGTAACCATTGCAACAACATCTTTTACTAAATCCGGTGAGGCCTTAATAGTCAGACCTGGTTACAGGAAACCCTGTAGATCATTTTGGTGAATAGAAAGCAAGATAAGCCATCACGATTTGTTGCACCTTTGTTATGATTCGGTCTATAAGCAGCTTCCAAATTTGCCACGAACAAACCCAATGCAGGATTGCAGTAATCGGAGGAAGAACAGGGGATCTGGAGCTGCTGAGAGAGGGCCACAAGGTTCAAGTACCATTACAACAAGTTTCGAGATCTGCAGGTAATGCGACATATGTAACCCATGATAGAGATTTTAGAGCAAAAAAAGGAAGAAGAAGAAGAGGAAGCAAAGATTTTCTTACCCTATCGAAGCTTACGGTAGCAGAGCAGAGAACGGGCCATAGGAATGGGTCAGGTCGGATCTGAAGGTAAGTCTTGTGCGAAATTTTAACAAGCTGGAAAGGGGAAGATTGTTGTTCTTGCTTAGGAATAAATGCAATCTCTTTTCTGGTAGAATGATGGAGCTTAATCTGAGAATAGGTCAGTTAGACGGAGGCAAGCTACAAGGTACTTTGTTCTTCTATTGGAAATATGAAGCGGTTGAAAAGTTTGGATTCGTCAGAAAATGGATTGCAAAGCCCCCTTCCTTCCTTTATCGGAGATCCCTCCAAGCTTCAACAAGTTAAGGTATTTCACATGCGCCTTAGTGTTACCAAACTTAAACACTAAAAAAGCCTTTTCAGCTTAAAGTTCTATATATCTTTAGCAACAGATTACAGGTTCTATCCCTTCTATACTTTTCCATCTTTCTAATTGAGTATTTGTCTCTTTTTGATAATGGACTTACGATGTATCCCACCAAAATTAGCTGTTCTATCCAAGCTTATTTTGCTTGATCTTAGCAATAATCCGGGTGCTAAGGTTGCAAAATCCCTGCCACTCTTGGATCCCTTTCTTTTCGGCAAGACTTGACCTTAGATACTACATCTCTCACTGGATCTAATAGGTGTTGCTATTGTTAAAGAAACCCCTGATAGATGGAGCCTACATGGACATCAGCGTAGCACTGTAAACAATGCTTAGGAGATGCATGATAGTTACATTCTAATACATTGATAAGAGTTGAATGCCAGAGTGAAGAGCTTATGATTGTTACGATCAAATCAAACCTGGAGTGTCCAAGAGCTAGAACTGATTTTCACAAAAGCTTCAAATATATGGATGTTAGCTTAGATATACATCAACCCAAAACATTCGTTTTGCTATTTCTTTCTTTATTCTATATTCACTTTTGATGCATCCATAGGCAGAGATGAATTTCTCCAACCTGAATTTTTGCAGCTCAAACAGGAATGAAAGAATATATTTTACAAGAGCAGACAGACTATGGCTCTATCTTTGGCTATGGAGACTAAAGAGGCAGACTATGCATAGGCTAAGAAACTGCGTTTCATGACCCAAAGCACAGCTCGCGACTTTTTCTTTGTTTATGAAGTTTTAAAGGAAGATGATACAATCGATTGCTCCGCATTTAAACTCGATAATAGCATATGCAGTCTCCAGAAAGAGTGAGATGAAGTTCAGTCTCTGTTTCATGTAAGAATAACATCTTCATTATGGTCAAATCATTCGATTTGCCAGTTCTTATTTGAAATTTTTGTATTGATAGGGTTGCAACAACAGGGTACTAAGGCAGAGCATCGGTTGAGAGACTCCGAGGTAGATCAAGGCTAGATCCTTGCTACTAAACTGAGTTCGAAATCGTTCTACCATCATTTAAAATTATTGCATCTCTCAAATCTACATGGCTTTTCTTTTCAGGTTAGGTTATTGTCTCATTATTGTTTCAAGAAAAAGAAGCGACTCTTTTGAATATCGGTTGTAGCTCTATTCGGAACAGTGATCCTGGCAAACATGGAAGAGCAGACAAATAATGAATAATAAGAGTGCCCACAGCCTCCAGAAAAAGCAGTGACATATGCACCTTAAAGGCAACAAATTCTATCTCGAATCCTCTTTTGTCACTGCTGCTTCAGTTTTGCTGTGATTATCAAAATAGAATATCATCTCAAATCTCAGCCTTGCTTCAGCTTCTAGGAAAAAGCCGAGTTTCTTAAATATCCTTAGTCTTCGCGGTTTAAATTCTTAGCTTTGGGAACTCCTTTATAAATATGCACGGCAAGTGTGATGAAGCTAGAGAGGTGTTTGACAAAATGCATCAGAAATATGCTCAAATGGGTCATGCCAATGAGGCCATTCTGTTATTCACCCAGTTATTCAGGAAGCAGATTATGTTAACGACATCACATTTATGAGTGTCCACTAATTTGTGACTTTTAGACGCGGGGTGTCAAACTAATATTGACAACGAAACAAAAACTGGACATAAAGGTGGCATAATCATTTCATTTTCTTTTGTTTGCAGATGATAGATGTATTCTCCATTTTTGTCAAATGAATAATTAACAAAATGCAAGAAATGTCTAGCATTTACTTAAAAGGTAAAGATCCAAGACTTACTCATGACACAGAGTTATAGTATAGGTCGATTAAGCATTTGGATTTTGATTTGTGGGGATCTTTAATGGATCCACGTGCTACGCTACACAATGATCTACAATGGGTTCATGTGTTACACTACAAAAGGATCTACAATTTACCATGCAAGTGTACACAAGGCACAAGAAATCTTGCAGCTTTTCCTTTTCCTATGTTGCTGCATGGTAAATGCGTGCTTTGAACTCTACTACCTTAACCTAAATCATACGTTGAATTACAACTCCAACTAGAAAACCAATACCTAATAGCAACCCAAGCGTGAGTGCATATAAAAAGATGATTTACAGTCACTAAAGCAGTACGTTACAGAGTGCATATAAAAAGATGATTTACAGTCACTAAAGCAATACGTTACAGTTGCTGAGAAGCGATAATTAGTAGAGTTGCAGCATCTTGGGAAGTTTGCATGTATATAAGTTATGACATAGTAATTATTGTTATAAGTTCTTTAATGTTCTGCCATATTATAATGTGAGTAAAGATCCCATGGTTTTGCAACATAGTTTTTGTCAATGGTTCAAAACAAAGCTTTGTTTCTAGAGACAGAGGTACGCATGGGATACATATATATTAAGAAAATCCATTTAAGTCCATCTTTCATCTTTTACAATCAATAATATCCAAGTACTTTTAAAGACAGCTCTATATAAAAGTGCAAAGTACTTTTAAAGGTAGCTATAGATAAAGGTTCAACATACATTGAACAAGGTGTGTAAGATCACGCTAAATAACGCAATAAATGCAATACCTTCAAAGTGCTACATGGTGTTGTTCATAACACATTCATAGCCACAACACATCCAGATTCATATACATGACCACTTGCAATCTAGCACTTGCAATTTACAGGTTCCCAAAATGATCCAATAGCCCAAAAGTTACTCTGCGCAAATGCACAAGTTCTCAACATTTATAGGTTCTCAAATTATGCCCAGCAACGCTGGGCATCGTTACTAGTTGAGATATGTTAACGCCAATCTACTGGCCATATCCTGACAGCTCTGATACCACTGTTGCAATTAGTTCCCTGAGCAGATCCGTCCACCAATACCTTCTCCGAGAACCCAAGCAGCTTGCAATCTCCCCCAATTGATCCCTGCTTGGTTGAAGCTTGCAGACAGCAAATCCGGCAGGCAAGACTTCGCAGCCAGATTCAGTCAGAACAAACATGAAGGTTCTGACCACCGGATCTCCTCCTTTGCACCCTCTCCAATAGTATCAATCTGCCTTCTCTAATCCGCCCTGCGATCCATCGATCGATCTGATCTTCTGCCTTTTTTTATTTTGCTTCCAATCCATGAACGCGGCTTTCCCAATTCCAGCCGCTTGGTGTAACCCAGCCGGTTATCAACACCTGTCCCCTATGACACGTGGATTGCAAGGCTATTATTTTCAACAGGATTTAACCCAAATCTTTGTTCTGTCAGTTACACTTGGTCTTCCCAATGAAATTAAACTCTAAAAAGAAGCTTGAACTAAGGCTAACCTGATTTACACACAAGGGCAGCACATATAGAAGCACGCTTTCTATTATTCGGCTAGTTTGTACTTTGCGCCCCCCGTCCCGGTGAAGGCGACGGCCTGCGCCAGGTGTTTCTTGTCTTCTTCATCGGGGTTGATTGGTGTTTTTGTTGGGGTTGTTGGGGTTGATTGGTTGATTGGCGTGCTTTCTGTGAGAATCAAGAACATTGTTTTTTCTTCTTTTTTTTTGTTTGTCTTTTTTTTACATTGCGGTACCGTGGAGTTCACCGGACGGGGGGCATAAAGTACAAGTCTCCCCAAACAGGGTTAGCAATCTATTTTCCACAAACTAATCTCTGGAGCAACAAACACTGAAAGTTGTTTGCAGCAAATTCAGTAGGCAGATGGAGGGATGTAGGAGCTCCGTGGCTTCCCCCAGCCAAATAGCGGATGCCGGAAAGTGCTTTTCGGAAATTGATTCCGGGAAGCGTAGATAATTCCAAAAAAAAAAAAAATTTGCTAGTTATTATATAAGATACAAGTCCCTTATTATTTAAGGACTGTATGAGACCGATTGTGTATTGCATCAGTAAACTTTTGATAAATTTCCACTCATTGACATTCTCTAAAGAGTGTGATGGTAAAGGAGCAACAAATATGTAGCATAATAACAGGGGGTTTTCTTTATGTTTTTGTATGCTTTTCACTAAGGTTTTCCTATGATTTCGTGATGTATTCAAATGGATGTACTAATGCGTACATCTAGAGTGCACCATTTCTGAGCCATTGATCTTAGCCTTTTTTTTTCAATGGTCAACAACCAATGGCTCACAACAAAAGCCCTTTTTTTGTGCGTGTGGTGCATAATGGTCAACAACCAATGGCTCACAACAAAAGCCCTCTTTTTCCTCTTTTTGTGTGTGTGGTGCATAATGGGCACATGAAGGGCTTGAAAATCAATGGCTCACAACAAAAGCTTTTTTTTTTTTTTTTTGCGTGGTGCATAATGGTCAACAACCAATGGCTCACAACAAAAGCCCTCTTTTTGTGTGTGTGGTGCATAATGGGCACATGAAGGGCTTGAAGGGCGCATGTAGTGCGGTTCGCCGCCCAACAACACATTTCTTATCATAACTTCTGATCGAGCTCTGTTTGAGATGATTTTTATTGCGTTGGAAAGCTCTCTCCGAGATCTGTTTTATAGTGTATAATATGGATATGTTTGGTTAAGTTATTTATGCTAAAACAGCAAATTTTCGGTCGGGTTTGGTAGGCTTTCACATCCTACCAGCTGATTAATACAGGATTGTGCTATTGGATATTGTTTTATGGCTCATTTTGAATGAAGCTTGCAAAAAATTACCATGCATTTTTAGATTTTGAGGCTTGCAAAAAATTACCATGCATTTTTAGATTTTGAGGCAGTTATTAAGCAAATTCCAAGGCTTCTAGATCCTTGTGCTAACAAGCAGAAAAGTTTCCCACTTTGGTTTCTCACCACAAGAATCCATGGAGGCCAAAGGCTGCTGTTAAATTCCAGTTGAAAAATGTTTGTGTATGGGTGTTGCAAACTTTATGACTTTCAGAATAATGGGATCAATCTGCTCTATCTTTATGGTAACTTTTACTTATGTTTTATTTGTTTTATTGTGATGAAATTCAAAAGCTACAGGTGATGAAAGCCTCAAATGAATTCTAGTTTTTTTCTGGTTTGAATTCTAAAATTTTTGTCACATGGGAGGGGGGGGGTGTGACATCCCTAAGGCCCCGAAGGGGCCAATTTTTTTTTTTTGCAACACAAACCATTAACATCCAACATATTAAAATTAAATCCCCCAACACATAACAACCAACACATAACAACTATTGACATTAACAACCAACACATAACTACCATTGACATTAATTAACACAACCATTGGGTCCAGCAAATTTAAATTAAAATCCCCCTTAAACCCCCTTTGGTTTGGGTGCATATTCACACGGGGGGTGACGTAGGGCAGCGAGAGCCCTCATAATTGTATTTTACACGTACAAAATCAACACCATATAGTATTCCGCTTGAAATCTTATAGTATTTTGCGAATCTTGTTATACAGTATAGCAAATTTTGTACTTTCACATATCGAGATATCTGCTTGAGGTGAGGAAGGTGCCAGATGACCTGCTTGACCATGTATTCCTTTGGCTATTGGTGATTAAAACCCCCAGTATGCCATGTGAATTTATTAGTGTATTTGATGCATGCAGGCTCCAAGGAGAGCATCATCTGTGAAACTAATTATGGTTCGTCCCATTTGGGAACCACGAAACTCATCCTGTGAATTTGTTGCGAAAGAGATACATGGAGTGTGTCTCCATTAAAAATCCCACTATTATATTTGCAATCATTTCAATTGGAACACATTTTTGAACGTTTCAAAAACACAAGTACGTTCAACTCATGATGCTTCATTTCATATGGGAACCACTAAAAAGCAGAGTTTCATTAAAGTTGGAATTCTGAAGACAAGTTGGAATAATTTTTATATAGTATACCTTGGAGGGTTATGTATACCTCAATACTTATAGTATGGTTATGTGTATTACAAAAGGTTATGTATACCTGTTGCATACTATGGTTATGTGTATTACAAAAGGTTATGTATACCTGATAACAATAAGATTACAATAAGATAACAATAAGAGTACAACCAGATTACAATAAGATAACAAGTACTATTATTTTACTATTACTTATATTACGGTTATGTGTATTACAAAGGTTATGTGTACTTTTGTATACTAACACAACCATTACAATAAGATAACAAGTAATATTATTCTTCTACTATTACTACGAATGATCGAACTAGCGTATAGCTCCCGGAGATCCTTTCGATCATGAACATTTGATACTCCCTATTCCACGGAGATGGATGATAACATCGACGGGATCGGGATAATGGCGGGATTGAGAGCAATGATGGTGGAGCCAGTCTTCAAGCGGTATATCTCGCTCGCGGCACCGCTTGAAGTCCTCATGATTCATCTTGCAAGTGATAGAATCACGTTCAAGACCAGAATAAGTCATAGCTAGACGGAGGCCAATGTTGCTGCACTCGGCAATTTGATGTATATTTATACCCACCAAAATTATTGATGGTATACCCACCAAAATTATTGATGGTATATACTCACCAAAATTATTGATAGTATATACATAGAAATTATTGGATCATATACATGTATGGTACTCGTATAAAGGCAATGAACACCAATAATTCACATCAATAATTTTACTTCACTATAAAAGCAGCTCCATCCGGTGGTAGAGCTCATTCATCTCCCATGGCTTCCTTGCCTGATCGTCCAGAGAACATCCAATCCTTCAAAAGCTACCTTAGCTATAATGATCGTGGGTGAATGCTACGTAAATGGTATCAAACTTGATCCATGGCTGCGAGTCAAAGCGAGATGGTCCTGCGAGTGCTTGCGGGAAGCTCACTTCGTGTGTTAAGGTCCACCTTTATTGGCTTCTACGATCGGAGATCTTTGAGCTGAATAGCATCACGTGCTTTGATGTTGATGATGAGTGAATCTGTATCTGCTAAGGATATAATAATGACATGAGTACCTATGAACTATGCAAGCTGTCTTTTATTTTCAATCACACCTATATTAGTCAAGCAGCAATGACGAGTGAATCATCTATGATATGTATACATTTAAGGATATAATAATATAAGCACTTATGATTTGTGTATCATTGGGATATATATAATATAAGCATAGTGAATAGTTGATGTATAGAATCGAGTACATGATAGAATCATACACGTATGCGAGTACATGATACTTGTATATACTCAATGATGGCACTCTGAGTCCACCCCAATAATTCACATCAATAATTTTACTTCACTATAAAAAACAGCTCCATTCGGGGCTAGAGGTCATTCGTCTCCCATGGATTATTTTCCTTCTTCTATTCACCACATCGAGGGCGATCAAGTGCTCGATGAGCCACTCCGATCTTGTTGGTTGCCTAGATAGGCATCTTCTTCTTGATCCCTACCCGCGAAGAAAAGCTTTGGTATTTGATTCATTGCCCTGCGTCAATTCGTGTTATGATCCATCTGATATGGCTTCCTCGAAAGCATGAGCTATGAGATATCGGGGATCACTACTCAGATCCTCGAAGATGATTGAATCACTTGCTCAACATATAAGCACTTCCGACCATCTTATCTATGAATCATGTATGCATTTATATATTAAAGATGTAGCGATTATATATGATCACAAATATAGTAATGTTATGTATTAAGATGAAAGATATGTATTACAAGTACAAGATCTCATGTATTAAGATGAACAATGTGCTATGTCTTTCCACATGTCTACAATATATTTGAATTTGGATTGTTTTTCGGCCTCTTGCCATTGGCATCCCAAGCATAATGAATGGCATCTAAATTTTCGTGCCTTGAAGGATCGGAAGGATTAGGCCAACGTTTAGTCAAGCGATCTTTGTAGTCCCCTCCAAGAGGGCTTCCACCACGATACAAAAATATGTCCAAAATATGTAGATTACGGATCAAGAACAGCATTCTCCTCTGCATATCCTAACCAAGTGGCGGTGTTATCATCTCCGGTCCCACTAGAACAAACATACCCTTTGTCACATGCGTGAGGATCAAACTCTTCAAGAGGCAACACTCGGGCGGCCATCGGCGGGCCACAATAAGACGGTAAAGGTCGTGTGACCAATGCAGATACGTCGACCTCTGGAACAAATGTTGTTTGTTCTAGAGGAACTTGTCTTGTTTGTGGCCAAAATGCATCATTTTGAGGACGTCCTGGAGCAACATCCTCCAAAGAGATAAGAAGCTGGCTCCAATACTCAACACTTGCCGTGTATTGCCTTTGCAAACAAGCTAGTTTCTTGATTCTTACATATGTCCTTCCATAGGGAGATGTATTTGTTGATGCTATCCTTCAACCCTGGAAGATCTTTCAATGTTGGTCTAGGAGGAATATTTTGTGGCACACCACTTGGTATCATTGGCTGACCATGTTCATCCTCTTTCCACATTCTAACTCCTGGAGAATCTGCTGGAAGCCACTCTTTATGTGTAGGGCGATTTTGTATTGCATAACAGGGCCAATCTCCCCCGCCATCTTAAATTTGAAGAGCAATGGTTCAAGATGCCCAACCAGGCATTGGCCCTTATCGGGGATGAATCCCTTCACAAAATCCTTCCAATTTGGAACTTCATCAATAAAGTATGGAATTGGGGATTTTGCATTGCATTTGCTAAACAAGTAAAGTAGCTCGTAGTGTCAAAGCATCCGAGCGAACTCATCAAGGTTGAAAAATTTCCAAATAAAGCATCAATATCATCATGGGTGTGGCCCGACCATTATAAAGCCCACTTGGATCTCATCAAAGACCTTAAGCCAAGTCAAATAAGATAAGTATGAAAAGACATACCTATTTTTGTTTTGCCTGCTTTGCATTATCAAGTTGCAAATAGAGATTTCGGGGAAGAGGGTTGAACACCTCAGGATTCGTTGTAGTTGAAGTATTTGGCAATACTTCTCCCATGGAAGCAAGTTTGTTCTTCAAAGGATTGATGTCCTTGACTGCTTGCATCCATTTGCAATCTGCAAGCTTACTTCCACATAAGTCACCTATCTTGTCCTCTTGCACCAATTCCAAGTTATGCAATATTCTAGAAAGTGAACCAATGTGGAAGTTTGAATCATCTTTCCATAAATCAAGTGAAAAATGACCATAGGCACGACCACCATGCCCATGAGTCAAAGCTCCTGTCAAACTGCTCTTCAAGCGATCACCTCTCCATACAGATTTTGCTAGATGATGACTTCTAGGCACTAAAGTCTTAACCTGATCCATCTTATCATGTATTATACATAGATGATTTTCAGGAGACCGCTGTGACAATGCTCTCCAATGCCAATATTGACTTCTGCAAGAGCGTTGCTCTAGCATATGAGCCCGACGTTGAATTGCAAGATTTCGCTCTCTCTTTGTATCTTTTGTTTTTCCAGCTTTTGCTTAATTACCACGCGGATGTTGCATTTAGAGAAGGCTGTATTTTTGCAATGCTAACATCCGGAAATTCCTTTTCCATATACTATAAAAAGAGTTCAAGGCTACAGTTGTTCCTGTAAGCTCTTCAACGACTGCTCCAACTTCTTTATGTATAAGCTTCTTATTAAGAATGGAAGGAAGCTTGCGTACATTTTCTCTTACATCATCTCTACCTCTTTTGCTCCTATGGGGAATACTTTCAAAGATTCTCTGAATGAATCTGTCTAGCACACATTCGCGTGGCTGTAGTGGATCTCGGGCTTCTTAGAGCCGATATTACCATGTTCGACTACCTTTGCACCTCGCTTCAAATCGGTTTCTCCAATTGTAAAATGTTGACTGACCGATACCTAAAGCCATCGCCACCCAGCCCGGACATGCAATTCCATCCCCTTGAGCACTATCCCCGTCCTCTCCTTCTCCCCGTAAGTCACACTCGTACGTCAAAAAATCGTAACCTTTGCATTGTATGGTTGAGATAAAATTCTTTTCTTAATTCACATACTTGATGCTTCGTAAGTTTCTTGTTTGCAAGTATTTTTGCAGCAGCTTGTCTTCATGAACTTATTGATTGAAGTTGTGGAGCATAGCCTTTCCTCTTTGCTCTTTCCCTTGGGTTGTCTTGGAATCCTATGTGTGTAAGTATACTTCCTTTTCGCTTGAATTGAGCCCCCAATGTTGTCCTCAAAAGATTCTATTTCCATATCCTCATTTTCTTTAGCTTCTCGAGCTTGCGGATGTTGTGAGGCAGTCCTTCCATCCCGGGCGGCATCACATCGCTATTTTCCCATTGTACAAGGTAATTTTCTCACGGCCTTTCTCGCACAAGCATGACATTTGAGATCCTCCGTAATTAGTGCGGGAAGGATCTTTCCCACACCAGAGCCCCACCTTTGAGTCTCCTAAAATTCATCGTCAACGGCATCCCCGGGATCATCAAGACAATTATGGCCTCTGATATTTACTTGGGTCACATGCATGAAGAATGTGGCAATGCTTATCCAAGAGATCAGTTCTTGAGAAACTAGGTGGTGGTTCATCATCATCGATGCTATCCCCGCGAGGAAAACGTGTACCTAGATCCATTGTAGGATCAATTTCTTCATCTCGCATCCGACACTTTGCCTCTCACGATTCTACATTCGAGGTCGTGATGGAGTAGCTAAATCAATGGCATGATATCTTATATCTTGCCGGGGCCATTCGATAAACGTGCCCACGACCTCTTCAATGTTGTCGGCGCCATCACATGGAATCGGAAGGATGTGGGTAGGCACCACGACCTCGGAACTTGCCTTTGCGCCACGTTGAGTGCGTCAACATTCTTCCCATGGATGCAAGTTCTATTCACCAAGACACCCTTACCAACCCGCGATATTATTAACAAGGTTCACCATATTCTCTGTGGCCGCTTCTTGTTTGAAGGAGCGGGCGGTCGAATGACAGTCGAAGTGATGTTGTGGTGGAGGGACTACTAGGCAAGTTCGGGGTTTCGAAGATGACAAGGCGTTTCCATTTGAGTATGTTGGGGCTCCTTCACGGTATTTCACTTGATTTCGAGGCCATTCGATAAATGTCCCCACTGGCCGGCAATGTTATCCGCTCCCTCACACGGAATGGGAAGCACATGGGTGGGCACTATGGCCGCTGACCTCCACGACCACATTGCACCATGGAATGTTCCCGCCATGCGATGGCCTCTATGCAATTCATGTCCCCTGGCAACTACCACATCCCCATCGACAAGGTTACGCAGGGGCCTTTTCCTGTGAGAATCAATACACATATATATATATATATACTTGTTAGAGACATGCAACCCTCGATGACATATACTTAGTGAAAATAGCGAAAATGTGAAAGAAATTATAATGACATGAAACAAATGGCATGAGTGCTCCATTTACGAAATGAGGAATCGCGCCATTTACCTTTAAATGGCCTAAATGCTCCATTTCAAAGGAAATACATGACTGCTCCATTTCAAGGAAATGGCCCATTGACAGTAAATGCAAAATGCTCCATTTCAAGGGAAATGGCGCAAAATGCTCCATTTCAAGGAAATGGCGCAACGCCTCCATTTCAAGGAAATGGCGCAGTCCGCTCCATTTCAAGGGAAATGGCCCATTGACGTAAATGGCATCTTTTTCTAAATGCTATATCTAATAGCTAGAGTTATGGATTCCTATTACTACAAGATTCAAAGAAGACATCAATTGTTGAGAACTTATCTATTGAACAAGATAGAGAAGATCTACCCTTAAACATATTAAAATATTTAACATCCTACATCCTACATTAAACATACTAAAACATTTTACTAGAACTGAATAGCCTCTAACACGAGGTCATTGACGATTCCTCGATCCGCCATATCGAGAATGCTTTGACAAGAATTTGGTCAAGCTGAATAATCTTGACAAGTCCGGACAAGCTTGGAGAATCGGACAAAGCGCTGAAAAAATGAAGACGAAGCCAGCGAATGAAGCCAAGCGCTGAAGAATGAAGCCGAAGCCCTAGAACGACTGGGCGCTGAAGAATGAAGACAAGGGCTAAGCGGCTACCGCAAAAAAAGACAAGCGGCCAAGCCGGGCAACTTCTTTTTATCGACTAAGGAACCAACGCCTAAGACGGAATAGACGTCTTGAGAAGCCTGCTTTTTAATCAAGAGATCTCAAGCGCAAATACCTACGAATATTGAAACGAGGACGAGGTGCATAAAATCGCGAACCGGCTGGAGTCGAAAGTATAGCCTTCTATCGACCATGTCCGCCTCCGACAAAGCAGACAAAAAAGGCTTCCATTATGAAGTGGACGGGCGGGCAAATTCAAAGTTCAAAATATCACGGGCGGAGCAAATTCAAATTTCAAATTTGAGCTGGCTGGGGGGACACCTGCGTCTTGGTGGATTGACTTAAACTACCTAAGATTTATAATGGCGAACAGGCGGGAGAAATCGGGACGGGAAAATTAAAAATTTTAAAATTTGTAGAGACAGGGATCGGGAGCGGGAAAAATCGAAATTTTCAAAATTTCGAGACGCAGACAGGGCGCGCAAAATTTGAAGAGACGGGCGGGCGGGTAAAATTGGTTTTCTTTTCTTTCCCCAGACTTTTCTTTTCTTTTCTTTTCGGGTCAATTTTCATTTTCAATTTCATTGTTCTTTTCTCCCGCCTCCCTTCCGCCTTCCTTCCAGCCTTCTTCCCTCTGGCGCCTAAGCCACATTCTCTCTTCTATTCAACCATCTTCTCTCTCTAGCGCTGATTGTCGAGCCTTCGGAAAAAAAAAAAAAGGGAGTAGGATTTATCTGGTCCCATACTTTTATACTTTTATACAATGGCACAATCTTGATCAAAATCGAGCCGCTCGGGTTAGTATCCTTGTTTCTTAGGTAGTGTCTTAGGTAGCTGAAGTGTAGTGTCTTAGGTAATCCGGCTGAATCGTGCCATTTTCATTAGAGAGGGTGGGTTTGTAGCCTTTTCTTGTAGAAGCGGACCCATAAAAGAGCAAATGGCGCAGGTAATGCGCCATTTAGATAAATAAATGGCGTGCGCCATTTAGACTAAATAAGCACTGGCATTTGCTCTTTATGGTCCCCTAAACTTCGAAACTCAAATGGCGTATTTTGCGCCATTTAGACTAAATGGCGCAGTTGCTCTATTATATAAAAGCTAAATGGCGCAGGTGCGCCATTTAGTCTAAATGGCGCACCTGCGCCATTTAGTCTAAATGCCGTTTGCCTGTTTTAACTTTCTAGCACATGCCATTTCTCTCACCATGCTTACCTCACAGGGCTAGTCTTGTAGAAAGAAATGGAACGGGTGACTTCGAGGAGCATAGTCCTGTTGGAAGGTCTTGGTGTATGGAGATCGTTAGAGCCATACCCTTGGAGGCGTAGACCCAACCAAGGGAGACAAGAGGCGAGAACTTTGCCTCCTTGTCAAATCAGGTACAGGTGAAGAAGGAGCCTCAACCGTGGCCCAGATGGGCATCATTGTCAACATGAGAGAAGTCAAGAAACAAGGAAGACTTGACTTTCTTGGTTGCACAGTGGAAGATCCGGTCACTGGCAGCATTGATCTCTATTGCATGGATTGGCAGTGCTACGAGCCTGCAATGATGGAGTCCAGCATGAAGGACCAAGCACTGTCGGCCAAGAAAAAAGGTTGGCCGCTGCCATCTTATGAGTCCGTGAGAGCAAGCGATATCAAAGGCACGGTCCTCAAAGGATTCAAGATTCCGCGAAATGCAATGGACATGTCCAAAACTCCGTCCCTACATTGTAAGAGCGAAGATCTCAGGCAACATGCCAGCAGTAATGGATAGCAGATGGCTGCTGGGAGAGATGCAGAGAAAAGGTGTAAAAATTAAAAATGCCACCAAAGCTGGCAAAGGAACAAAAACAGGTGGAGGTGGTGATGTACACAGGGAGACAGAACAAGAAGAAGGACGAGAAGTTGAGAAAGGGGAGGGGCATAGGGATGAGAAGAGGGATGAGACTGATGCTCACAAACATGATTCTCCCGTGAAGTCCACTGAGAAGCCTGCTGATGAGAAGCCTGCTGATAGTGACCGCACTATTAGTGACAATAAGGAGGCTACAAAGCACATAAGAAATGTAGCATCCACAGCAGATAGCACTCCAGCAAAGAGAAAGCCAGAAACCAAAGCACAGATAAGGGCAAGGAAATTACAAAAGATTGCAGATCTTGAAGTGCCCGAGGAACTAAAGATGGACCGTGACGAAGAAGAAGAAATGGCAGAGGAAACACTAAAGAAAATACAAAAGCACGGCCACATGTTCCCCCTTGGAG
This sequence comes from Isoetes taiwanensis, assembly GCA_021234155.1. NCBI lineage: Eukaryota > Viridiplantae > Streptophyta > Lycopodiopsida > Isoetales > Isoetaceae > Isoetes > Isoetes taiwanensis. The sequence continues at coordinate 429,479 of JAJEKV010000035.1, read as the reverse complement.
TCACATACACCAGAAGAATATCTATCTGGGATCTAGAAGAGGCCCCACCTAATATGACCGCCAGGGTTATTAACCCCGAGCATGTTAGGAGGCTCTGCAAATCATTTGCTGAGGATCCACACCCGGTATTCACTCCAGCAGATGTAGTGCCCTTTGATCCGGATACAAAGGAGTTGCTGAGCTGGTCACAGGAATCTGACTTGATTCGGAAAAGATTTTATATTATCAATGGTAATCATTCGGTCGCTGCTGCTCAGCTCGTGTGCAGTAAGTTGGGGACAGAGGATGCTAGAGCTGAGCTCAGCAAGATCTATGTCTATAGAATATGCAGAGTTCTTTCTGGAGAGATCAGTGACCTGGACCTTCTTCAGCTCAGTGTGGATGTGAATGATATAGTAGCAAAGACTGTCTTCAAGGAACCATATGTGGATCAGATCCACCATCTTCGCAAGCAGTACCAGGAATGCGGAAGACCAGCCCCTGCTGGTAAAGGACAGTCAAGAAGTGACGAGTACAAGGTATGTTTACGTCTCCTTACCCATACATTTATCGAAATGGCGCAGCTGCGCTATTTACATCAAATGGCGCAGCTGCGCTATTTGAATTCAAATGGCGCAGCTGCGCCATTTGAATTGAAATGGCGCAGCTGCGCCATTTGAATTGAAATGGCGCAGCTGCGCTATTTACATCAAAAGGCGCAACAAGGCCATTTGAATTCAAATAGCGCAAATCACGCCATTTGATGTAAATAGCGCAGCTGCGCCATTAGATGTAAATAGCAACATTTGAAATTCTAAAATCGCCAGCTCTCTTGCAGCACTACCTTGAAATGGCAGACAAGATTCTGAGGGGCAAACACACGAAGGATGTCAATCGGTTTGTCTTCATGCCAGATGATGTCTATGCACTCTTCCGCCAGATGTGGAACAAATGGAGGAAGGGAGAACTTAAGGACAACAGGGGTCAAGCTATAGTAATCAATTTTGCTAAAGACAAAGATTACTTCAGTGACAACTACCTTAGATGCATGAGGGGCTTGGACTATGATGATTGTAGAAAGGTCCTCGAAGAAGCTTTAAGCCGGGGGGATATATCGTCAAAGTCACCTCAGATTACAAAGGCGATAATTTCTTCAAGACGAGGGCGCAGAACTTAAGAGTACTTGCTTACATGAAGAAGGAGATACTGCACTTCATTGCAGATCAAATTGGCACTAAGTACAAGAAATTCGAGGACCTACGGAAAGCCACAGACCACTTCTCAGATAAAGCACTTCTGGTTTGGGGGGTATGCCACCATAAGTGGGTACAGGAAGGAATACTCAAAGAGGGAGTTCATGGTAACATGCCATTCTCCTTGGCCAGTCCATTCGAAAGATCCTTCACCGAAATGAAAAGGCCCCCCCGCCAAGATGGTTTTGTGGAGCATGTCAATGCCGGGGATTCGAACGAGCGTGCGATTCTACACAAAGATGATATGTTTAGATGCAAGGCGGCTTACTCCGGTTTGGAAAAGTGAGAGGCCCAGAATCACGTTCTTCCCGATAATGTCTCACGGATGATGGAGACCAAGAGACATACTGGATTCTATGTTTCGTCAGGCCGGAGCATAACTTACTATTTGCCAGTGCGCTTGAAAGACTAGAATCCAGGTCTAGAGTGTTTGTAGGAATCTATGAAGAAGAGACTGGAGCTATAGGTGGTTCAGGAATCAAAGAGCCACAAGCTCTTCTATTTGCTACGAGGATTTCGGCACAGACGGGAGAGCCTGACGAAGACCTGGACCTTAGGCTATTTGGCGACCATCCTAGAAAGCTCCCGCAAATTCCTCCTATTCCTAAGGAAGCCATCGGAAGTGAGGGCGATGTTATGGCTAAAAAACTCATGCAAGACAGGTTTAAGTGGAGTTGGCAGGGTATGGAGGGAGAATATCTGGTGCATAAACAGATTGGTCCTGCAACTGCGTTCTACCTTGTTGATAAGCTCTGCCCTCAAGGTAACATCGTACTAGATTTCTTCTCTGGTGGAGCCTTCTCTAGGGCATCCCTTCATGTAGGAAGAATCAGTGTGACATACGAGCATGAGTTAGGAAAGATGAAATGCGTAGCGGGCATTCTGGGTAGGGTCGAGAACGTCATGTACCCCTGGCTTGACCCAAAGGCCATTGACCAACGCCAACGGGAAGTCTTGACTTTGCAAGATGGTGAATCTCGTATAGGGGCGACGGCGAAGAAGCTTCTCATACGAGAGAAAGGTGAGACGGCCCCAAGGCGGAGCAGAGCAGGATCAAATTGACCGCAGTAAAATTAACCTGGATGATTATGAGAAAGTCTCTGATGAACACTTCGCCAATGACTATTAAAAAAAATTCTGTGTTTTGAAAAATTGTATCTTATATAATATTTCTATTAATATATATATCTACATGGTCTTCTGAAAATATGTGTTATCTATAGCAAAATGGCGAGAGCACTATTTGCTTGGTCTTCACGTTCACGCAAATAATAGCGGCCGCACTATTTGCTTTCGCTCTTAAATAGTGCTTGCCGCACTATTTGCTTGCTTTCACGTTCAAGCAAATAGCGCGCGCACCATTTGCTTCCTTTCACGTTAAAGCAAATATCGCGTTTATGCTATTTGCTTTGTGGTTATTTCTAAGCTAAAGGAGCGGCCGCGCCATTTTGTTTGCTTGCTGGGCGCTTTTTGGCAATTTAATATCTGCTTTTGTGTTTCTCGGGCCGCTTTTCCTCATACTTTCCAAGTAAATGGCGCCATAGTTCTCTTCCTGACAACTAAAACCGCGCTGTTTTATATTAAATGTAGCGGTTTTTGCATGATAACTGGTTTCTTTTTAAGCAAATAGTGCCATATCTAGCCATAAATGTGTGATAAAACAGGGAAGAAACTGATTTCACGAGAAATTGGAATCACAAAATTTCCAACTTTAATGAAATTCTGCTTTAAAGTGGTGCTCTTTAAAGTTTCCAAAATCAAATGCACAATGGACCTATTACACAAATGAAAAGTGTGCATTTAAATAAAACTTATGAAGGTCTAAGTTAAATGTATTGTATAGGAGTTTAATTGCGATCTTGGAATAGCAATTCATGTGTTGCATTGTACACTTCAATGCTAATTTCTTTGTGAAAACACTAACTATGCCATCTCGCAGCTAATTAGAAGATTCTCTAGCAACCTAGAATCGATAATGATCATCCTTTTGGAGACTTTGAAACGATTGGAACTAATAATTCTCTTGACCTCGACATAGCTATTGGACACATTTTTAATGGTTCAAAGGCATATGTTTTGAAGTTAACAAATATGCACCAAGGAGGGCATCATGTGTCAAGCTAACAATACTTTAGGTCATGTTCTGTAAAGCCAATAACTCTGCTATTTCCTAACTTTAGATGCAATTAGAGAGTACGTGTGAATGGAAGGTAATTTGTTACCGAAAATAATATCGCCGTTATAGAGTTATCGGTAAGCCTATTTGTTGAATAATCTACAGCAAATAATAAAAAGGCGAGATTCAAAAGATAAGATAAGATAAGAAAGAAGTACAAAGGCCACTGGCGGAGAAAAATCCTGATTTTCAGCCAGCTGGCAGTACAAAGGCTCCGGAATGGAGATTTGACTTCGCCATGTCGTCCGAAACAGCGAAATTACCCTAGGGACTCCTTTTTTGCAGCAAACGAAACACGAACCCTCTACATGGCAGTATTCTGCACCCTCCGCTAAGGCCAATTCACTACGAACGTGTTGGACATGAGCTACTTTGGCGCTTCCGGGAGCAGGGGTGGTCTTCTGCCCACGAAACTTGGTCTCTAGGGTAATGTCGATGTTTCGAGACCGTTGGAAGAGTCAGATCACAGTTCCGGGGTGGGAGAGTTGCCCGTCCGTGGCCAAGGACCCTCCAGAGAGGATCTTTGGGACGAACTTCTTCTGGAAGGTTTTAGGGCTCCGTCTTCTGGCGTCAATGCCCTCCCACTGATCCTGGTCCAATCTGGCTAGGGTATGGCCTCCAAAACGCAAACTCTGTGCCTTGCCAGGTTATTGTAGGGCAAATGCCAATGTCCCCCCTCCCTCCCGGAGCTCGGTTTCCCTATCCGACAGTTGAATCCGGCATTCAAGTAACTTGCTTCGAGCAGGTTCAAAAAAATCCAAGATCGGTCCAGGAGAACTTATCAAAACGCGAAGCGTTCTGCGGTCGACAGTGTAGATGTACCATATATATCCCTTGATCTTTATTAGCTTACAAAATGTAACATCACTTATTAACTTAATGTGCATAACACTATGCTCCAACAACCCACAATGTGACATTAAAATCTTATCATGCATTAATACTGGTATCAGGTTACAGTTAGCCATTTGTGACCAATCGAAGTCACCAAATCTATCTTTCCAATATTATCACATAAGTAGCACAATACTAGACCTAGACTTCAGTAAACAACACTTCACAAAGACTGTTCAATGTGCATCCATCGCCAAACAAATGTATTGTTTAACAATCTGTAATGCCAATCATATGGTAAATATCACAAATTAAACCCTTTTGGTTCCAGCTTTTGTTTTTCAAAAAAGAGTGATTAGCTTAAGTGAATTGGAGGTTCTGACCATGTCCACCATGGCCGTGGTTGACATGTGGGGCTTTTTATAAATTGACACCACTTTGCATGGAGAAGGGCGCATGGTCTTTCAATCTTCAATCAAGTTTTTTTCAAATGTACTTAGGTTTTCAACCAACTTTTGTTCATATATTCAACTCTCTAGCTCAAACCGTCAATTTTTAATTATGTCTTGTTGATCAATGTGCCTTAATGATATCTTCAAGCCATCTGAGATTGAACAAACTTCATGAGATTTTGTTGCTCAAAGGGGCAAACATGGTAGTGTAGGTTGAGCCATGATAATTGTTAATAAATGAAAGTTGGTTTTGCTATATTGCGCAATGAAAGTTTGGTCCTGGAATGATGTGGCAATGACATGGCAACTTCAAAAATAATAAGAATGCCTAGTCATTAAGTCCATGTCACTCATATCTTGCCATGTCAGCCAAAAATTGCCCATCACCCATGGAAAGCAAAAGTTGTACATCGCTTCATTTTTTGCCTAGTCAAAGTTGGTCTTGCCTACTCTTGGCATGGCATGTCACCGCTTGAAGTGCCACATCATCATATTCCATGCCAACTTTTGTAGACTGTGGGGTACTTACTATCTAAGATCCCATATTTGACTATAAAATAGTCAACCCTGGTGGAGTGATGTATCCTAATAATTTCGACAAATCAAGTGCTAGAAACTTGGCAGATTACATAGATCATTTTGCCTAGTATTTACAACTTTTGTGGAATAATAGTGAGCCAAATGGGAGCATATGTTCCAGAGGAGGCGATTCCCGCCAAAAACATAGTGCTCAACTGAAGTTATTACACCTATCCCTTTTTTTGTTTGCTTCGGGCCATTGCATGGCAAGATGCTTCGGCGGTGCCACCACAGAGGGCTCACGGCCCTCTGCCTCAGCTAGAAGCACCGCAACAGCATTATCCCCTGCAATGGCTTTCTTAAATTATATAGTACATTTAGGAACCATGCAAAATTGTTTACCACATTTAGGAACCATGCAAATTAAGGGGAATTAAAAAATGTGAAACAATTCAACGGCCGAGATGGGTCGAGATGAACGGCCTGGATTTTGATCCAGGTCGTATCATCCTATTGGTTGGGGCCATTTTGTGTTTCTTTCCCTTCTTTCCCGCGTTTCTTGTGCTGCAGCAACTATGGCAATTTCCTGCTCCTTCCAGCTATGGCGATGGCAAAGTTCAGCCGCGAATCCTTTGGTTGGTGAGCTCGCGGCCTGTTCTAGGAGCTTGCGGCCTGTTCTAGGCCTGTTTTCTTGGCCGAATCTGCTTTTAGTTGTTGGCCGAATCTGCTTCTGCTTCTGTTTCTTGGCCCAATCTGCTTCTGCTTCTTGGCCGAATCCTTCTTGTTTCTTGGCCGAATCTGCTGCGACCTCTCTGTTTGCCATATTTTTCTCTTGTCTGCTTTCTCAATCCACCTCTGCTTTTCCTTTGGCCGAATCTGCTTCTGCTGTGGGCTACTCTTCCCATGTTGGCCGAATCTGTTTCTGCTATGTGCTTCTGCTATTGGGCTACTCTACCATGAAGCTGAATGAAGAATGACAGGGAGCTTGGCACAAGGGTGATTTCGGCCCTATGGCAAATCCCTTAATGAAGGTTTTCTCTATTTTCAATGCTTTCAATATGCCCTTTTAATGGCATTGGTATTTTTTAAAACTAATCTGATCTCCGTATATGATATACAGGTTACACAGTCAGTGTTCATCTGTTAGCAAGATTTAAGGTAATATGCTTTCATCAGACTTTGATTTATTCTGAAGTGGCTATGTTTTAGCATAGCATTGTCTTAGGCAAATCTCGGCCTCCTTAGCTCCTTTCCTTTCTGTTTTGCAAAAGCATATTTTAGTCTATTTTAGTTTTGCATCGTCTATTATTATTGAATCAATACAACTCTTTTTTATCACAGAATAAATTCACTCATGGCTGCAAGGAAGGATATGTTGGTTTGCCTTTTCCTGTGATACATTTTTCTGGTAGAAGCTTCAAGGTCAGTGTCTCTGGCATAAGATTGGAACCAGCCATAAGATTGGTTGCTCATAAGATTGGAAGCAGCCATATATCATGTCTTTGGCATCTTTGGGAGGTCCCACTCCATGGGAGAATACTACATATAAGATGGTCGGATCGGATGTAACCCCATTGGCACGGTCAACTGTGCTACAGTAACTGAGTCAATACCCGGGCTACAGTGTTTTCAAATTATAATAAGTCAATGTTTTAATTTAATTGTTCTGAACCTTTAACCATTAATCAGATATGAGTTTTATGTAAATCTAAAATTTAGATTGCAATATAATTATCATACATAATATATGTGTTAATGTTTGGGTTTGATACTTAAAGCCTTCCCTAAAAGACTCTATTCATTTTGCTTATGTTTGCATTCAAATGTTGTGTGCTCTATATTTTGTAGATTGAAATTATCACTAAAAAGAAAAAAAGTAGAAGCGGAGTTTTTTTTTTAAAGAATGTGGTTGCCACGTGTCAAGGTTTGATTAGTTAAAAAGATATCCACATATAAGAATGAGTGCCACGTGTCAAGATTTGATTGCTTAAAAACATGTCTACGTGTAAACCAAACGTGTTGTTTTTGTAAAGTTAAAAAAAGTCCACGGATATTTTATTTTGATTTTCTTGCAAAAACAACACTTGTAAACAACCAATTTAAGAAATAACGTGTCGTACTTTTTAATAGCTACATATAATATTGAGGAAAACAATATTTGAAAATAGTAATTATTTTTAAATGCAACATGTGAATTTCTTTAAAAACTACACATCTTTCTCTAAGAAAACAATGTCAACTTTTAAAAACTACAAGTAGAGGAAAAAAACAAAACGCATAGAAAAAAATAAAAAGATATATTTTTTTTACTTCTTCATTAGTAGTAATATGTAAATCTACGCGTGTACTTTTCAAAAAAACAACGCATGACTTCTTACAAAAACAACAGTGACAAAAAAACCACACGTAGAAAAAAACTGATAAAAACAATAGTGAAAAAAAAGGACACATTGACAAAAATGGCCAAAAGACCACCGTGGAAAATTTCTGCCAAAAACCACTGTCTCTTTGTGCAAATCCGGATAAACGGGCCACGTGGACTTTTGGGGCCATTTTGGTGTTGTTTTTGGCATAAAACAACACTTCCGTACAAGGAAAAAACAACTATGGACCAAAAATTGGGGTCAGTGTGCAATACAAAAGCGCAGCAGGCATATTACTGCCCCGATTACAAAACCTCTGCCTGAAGTATTTTCGAAGGAAAAGCCATGGCAACAATAAGACTACTGACAAGCTGTACAAATATACATGATGAAAGATATGTATATGTTAAGTGGTTGTCCGGGGATATATCTGAGCCCTCATATCTATTACCTCCTGAATGTATGATCCTAGGGATTGCATTGAAGCCCTGCTTAGTATCATGTGTAGCGTCTCGTCGGACCTGACTAACAGAGCATATGCCCGAATCTTATTATACGCCAGGCAGCTTTCGAAAGTATGACATTCATCCTCGACAGCTCCCATCTGGTAGCGCTGACAAAGCTTGTCCTGACGTGGCTCTCCAATCCATCTGCCTGTCTCAATTCAGAGATAGTAGACACCTGTGCGAATGGAGGCGATGAGCTTGCACTTTCTATGGGCAGATGTGCATGTCGCGATGTGGACCTCGTTCTAGCATGGGATTTATGTGTTGCTTGTAATGTGCCGCTTTGACCTTCTCTAGGGCCCTGGAGTCCCAAACCTTGCTAAGGAAACAAGTGTTAAGGTAAGGCCACTTTGTACTGCCAGCTGGCTGAAAATCAGGATTTTTCCCCGCCCCATGCATTAATTATGAATTTCCGGAGCATAAACACAAAAAAAAACACAGGTAAAAATTCGGGTCTCGAAAAAAGGTGAAATCTTGGCAGGATATGCAACATGACGTTGCACACGCAAGAGAAAATGCACCGACAATAGAAGCACAAGCAGAGGCATGAGACGAAGCCCAGCCAACCCCTTTCGGAGGCCACCGGCCTGGTGAACGCCCCACCGAAAGCGGTGGGAGCTAGCTTTTCTTCTCGTGGTCACATGTATACCACCTAGCAGTCCTAGTGCTCCTATTGTCACTTCAATCTTCTACCGTGGCCTCGGGGTGAACCCCAAGTATCTTGTTCTTGCGTGCTAATCCAAGCCGGGGCCGAGGGACCGCCGGACCCCCACTCCTAATCGAACCGGCTCCGCCAATGGACTGGAACATCCCCATTACCTAGGGGACCAAGTTTTGTGGGCGAAGACCACCCCTCCAAGAAACGCCAAAGTAGGTCGTTTACTACACACTTGTAGTCAATTGGCATGGAGGTGGATGCTGAATACCTCCTAGTGAGGGGTAAGTGATTGATCCCCTGGGAAAACTCGCCGTGGAACTTGTCCCCTAGGGTAATTTCGCCGTTCCGGACGACGCGGCGAGGTCGGATCGCCAATCCGGGGCCTCCTCCATGCCCCAAAATCGAAAACGTGGTCTAAACCCTGTCAAGGCCAACGGTGGCCATCCCAATCAAAAATCGAGGGTCTAAAACTCATCCAGAAATACCGGGGATTTTCCTATACTCTCGGGGCCACTTGACAAGCCAGCTGGCTGAAAACCAGGATTTTTCCCTGCCCCATGCATTAATTATGAATTTCCGGAGCATAAACACAAAGAAAAGCACAGATAAAAATTCGGGTCTCGAAAAAAGGTGAAATCTTGGCAGGATGTGCAGCATGACGCTGCACACGCAAGAGAAAATGCACCGGCAATAGAAGCACAAGCAGAGGCATGAGACGAGCTTCCGAGCCAACCCCTTCCCGAGACCACCGGCCGGTACGCCCTACTAGGTAGTGGAGCTAGCTTTGCTTCTCCGTGGTCACATGTATACCACCCAGCAGTCCTAGTGTGCTGCTATTCTCACTTCAATCTTCTACCAGGGCCTCGGGTGAACCCCAAGTATCTTGTTCTCGCAGCTAGTCCAAGCCGGGGGGGAGGGACGGGCCGGACCCCCACTCGAACCGAACTGGCTCCGCCAATGGACCCGAACATCCCCATTACCTAGGGGACCAAGTTTAGGTAGGCGTAAGACCACCCCTCTCCAAGAAACGCCAAAGTAGGTCGCTTTTACTACACACTTGTAGTCAATTGGCATGGAGGTGGATGCTGAATACCTCCTAGTGAGGGGTAAGTGATTGATCCCCTGGGAAAACTTGCCGTGGAACTTGTCCCCTAGGGTAATTTCGCCGTTCCGGACGACGCGGCGAGGTCGGATCGCCAATCCGGGCCTCCTCCATGCCCCAAAATCGAAAACGTGGTCTAAACCTTGTCGGGGCCAACGGCGCCCATCCCAATAAAAAAATCGAGGGTCTAAAACTCATCCGAAATACCGGGGATTTTCCTATACTCTTGGGGCCACTTGGCAAGCCAGCTGGCTGAAAACCAGGATTTTTCCCTGCCCCATGCATTAATTATGAATTTCCGGAGCATAAACACAAAGAAAAGCACAGATAAAAATTCGGGTCTCGAAAAAGGTGAAATCTTGGCGATGGAAAGATGACGCCATGATAATGCATAGAGAAAATGCACCAGCATATATACCTTTCGAGACTCCCCCTTCACAAGAAAGGGGCCGCCGCCGAGGTGCCCCGCCTTGGGTGTTTGCGGACATCCAAGGTCCATGTCACCATCATCTAGCCATGTCACCTAAAATTTGCCAACATCACCCATCGAAAAGACCAAAGATGGACATCTTTGGTTTTTGGCCTAGTCAAAACTTGACCTTGCTTACTTGGCATGCCATGTCACCACTTGGGGTGCCTAGGTGGCATGCTTGAGACTAGGTGGCATGCCTGAGCCACCTTGGCATGTTGGAGCCTGCATGGCATGTTGGAGCCCACGGGCATTATGGAGTCCACGTGGCATGTTTGAGCCACCTTGGCATGTTGGAGCCTAGGTGGCATGTTTGAGCCCACCTTGGCATGTTTGAGCCACCGGCATGTTTGAGCCCTGGGTGGCATGTTGGAGCCTAGATGGCATGTTTGAGCCACCTAGGAATGTTGGAGCCTAGGTGGCATGTTGGAGCCCACGTGGCATATTTGAGCCACCTTGGCAAGTTGGAGCATAGGTGGTATGTTGGAGCCCGTGGCATGTTTGAGCACGTTGGAGCCTAGGTGGCATGTTTGAGCCATTTTGTCATGTTGCGACCCTAGGTGGCATGTTTGAGCCACCTTGGCATGTTTGAGCCTAGGTGGCATGTTGGAGCCACCTTGGCATGTGGGAACCACCTTGGCATGTTTGAGCCTAGGTGGCATGTTTGAGCCACCTTGGCATGTTGGAGCCCACATGGCATGTTTGAGCCACCTTGGCATGTTTGAGCACGTTGGAGCCTAGGTGGCATGTTTGAGCCACCTTGGCATGTTGGAGCCACCTTGGCATGTTGGAGCCTAGGTGGCATGTTGGAGACCACGTGGCATTGAGCCACCTTGCCATGTTAGAGCCTAGGTGGCATGTTGGAGCCCTGTGTGGCATGCTTGAGCCACCTTGGCATGTTGGAGCCCACGGCATATTTGAGCCACCTTGGCAAGTTGGAGCATAGGTGGCATGTTAGAGCCCCGTGGCATGTTGGAGCCTAGGTGGCATGTTGGAGCCACCTTGGCGCGTGGCATGTTGGAGCCCGTGGCATGTTTGAGCCTAGGTGGCAGGTTAGAGCCACGGTGGCATGTTGGAGCCTAGGTGGCATGTTTGAGCCAACTTGGCATATTTAAGCCTAGGTGGCATGTTGTGAGCCACCTTGGCATGTTGGAGGCTAGGTGGCATGGTGGAGCCCACGTGGCATGTTTGAGCCACCTTGGCATGTTTGAGCCTAGGTGGCATGTTGGAGCCTAGGTGGCATGTTTGAGCCCACCCTTGGCATGTTTGAGCCTAGGTGGCATGTTTTGAGCCACCTTGGCATGTTTGAGCCTAGGTGGCATGTTGGAGCCACCTTGGCATGTTGGAGCCTAAGTGAGCCCGCATGGCATGTTTGAGCCTATGTGGCATGTTTACCACCTAGAAATGTTGGAGCCTAGGTGGCATGTTGGAGCCCACGTGGCATATTTGAGCCACCTTGGCAAGTTGGAGCATAGGTGGCATGTTGGAGCCTGCGTGGCATGTTTGAGCACGTTGGAGCCTAGGTGGCATGTTTGAGCCATTTTGTCATGTTGGAGCCTAGGTGGCATGTTGGAGCCACCTTGGCATGTTTGAGCCTAGGTGGCATGTTAGAGCCACCTTGGCATGTTGGTGCCCACGTTATGCAAAAAATAGGTGTTAAGTAATTGAAGTAGTTGAAGTAACTTGTGTTACATGGAATACTAGTATAAGAACATGTGATCGTGCACGTGCATCACATGTAGCAAATCAAGTACTTTGTCCTACCACTATAAAGACCCGTGATATGGAAGGATAGGACATGTAGAGAATCAAGTACTCTTTCCTACTTCTATAAAGACATGTGAGAATAGAAGTATTACACATGTCGTAATTCATGTATTCTTTCCTACAATGCCTTAGCAAATAAAGTACTCTGTCCTACTACTATAAAGACATGTGACATGGAAGCATATGACATGTAGAGAATCAAGTATTCTTTCCGACTTCTATAAAGACATGTGACAATAGAAGTATTACACATGTCGTAATTCATGTATTCTTTCCTACAATGCCTTAGCAAATAAAGTACTCTGTCCTACTACTATAAAGACATGTGAATGGAAGTATAGGACATGTAGAGAATCAAATATTCTTTCCTACATCTATAAAGACATGTGACAATAGAATTATTAGACATGTAGAAATTCAAGTACTCTTTCCTACAGTGGATTGTATTATAAAATGACATGTCACAATAGAAGAAACTACAAAACAACAGTGGATGTTTTAGTCCACTGAAAAAAGAACACCATTATCGAACAAAACCATACCTTCACAAATCCACATGTAGGATTCTTTGAAAACAGGACATGTAGACCTACCAAAACTGATGTTTTCAACAGTGGACCAAAAACCGGGGTGAGTGTGTTGGGTCCCATAGGCCGATTGGTCTCCGTGGATGATAAAAAATATTCAATTCAATTCAATTCTATAACATACCTAAGGCCCCAAACGAGCTAAGATATTTTTTAGTTAATACAAACCATTATATCAAAAATTTGCTAGTTAATATAAATCATTACATCCAATGTTTTCAATTAAATCCTTCCCCCCCGAACCCCCTTTTGTTTGGGTGGATGTTCATACGAGAGGTGAAGTAGAATAGGAAGAGCCCCTTTTACCTCCCTCCCCCCCTCCTCCGAATTATATAATACATGTAAGAAATCAACACCATTTCATATATTCCATTCTAACCTTAACAACAGCCACAAGGTAGAGTTGTATGCCTGGGGCCATCAGTCACACTTGTTTCGGGCCTTGGTCGAGCCGGTCCTTTGTATGGGGCAGAAGTGTGGGGTCCGGTGATATCCCTCAACACCTGGAATGACCTCGAGCAGGTGCAGCCTTCTTGGCACGAGCCCTTGGGGTGAAGTCCACGGTTCCATACCAGATCCTACTCCAGAAGACAGGTTTTCTACCCCTTCAATGGGCTGCATTGGAACGCCATATCATTTACTTCCAGAAGGTGGTCGCTATGGGTGATACACGTTTGCCCAACCTTGCTTTGGCCATGGCGATGGGTCCCCAACGCCTGAAAGCCTGTTGGAAGGACAAGCAAGCTCAGTGGTTCTCACGCTAGGGTGTACAAGCAAACAGATGCGTACATGTAAGGACAAAGGAAGATCAGAAAGCACTTAAGCTGTACCTAAAGCTACTTTCCTTCGCAAGCTTTGGGATGCAGATGCTCTGACGCACATTAAGCTGGCACGCTATTAGCAGCAAGTCAATCCTAGGCTCACGAGAGGCCCACACCAGTACTTGTACACCCAGTTGCCCATGAAGAAGCGCAGATTTATAGCTTCCATTCGCACGGGTGCACATCGCCTCCGCATTGAGACAGGACGTTGGGCTCAGGAAGCACGAGAGCAAAGGCTTTGCCAGTGTTGCCACCAGGGCGCCATTGAGGATGAATGTCATGCCCTCCAGATCTGCCCAGCATTTGCCCACATCCGAGAGCGGTATGTTCGATTACTAGTGCCTGGCCGATTGAATACGGGGTCAGTGGGTTTGTTGGGGTCATACCTCCCGGAGGTTATGGATGCACGGACTCAGCTGTGTCCTCCGGAACGGTATTGAACTGTCCTATGCAACTGTACAGCGTGCCGTCATACTTATTACTGCTAAGGTTTTTTAATCCTGTCGATGGTCCATGTACTTTTGGATAGAGTAGGAGTTGACAAATACAAGCGAATTATACACAATGGTTAACTTTGCATAAAACACATTGGACAAATAAACAATATATGCCATCAAATTTGTTATTGAAACTTGATTTAAGCATTGCTGCAATCAATGATCATTCATCTTCTAAAATAGCAAGCATAACTGCACAAATGAAGGCATAATCTATGCCAGCTTCTACCCAAACACATCTATCACTAGACCAACCTTTTGTCTTCATCTGATACCACAAAAAACCAAACATTAATGCTTTTTATGCAATTGGAAAACTCACACAACAACCTTGTACCTTGGCAACCATGTGGTCAGTTCGTCCCCGAAAAACTGTGACCTTGGATCCACTCTCTTTTGCCCTAAAATCCGGCTCATCTTTATGGGTCTTGTGGGTCTTGGGAGCCACGAAAATATGCAAGGATGGCGCAAGGAAGCCCGACGATTTGATGGTAAAGAGCCTGGCAGCAGGGTTGATTCCGTTTCCAGAGTATGCTTTCCATTTAGCCTGTGGGCTAACCACCAGATCTTAGCAACGAATGGAAGACAGTAATTGCAATTAGAGGGATTTAGCAGGAAGAATCGAAGGGCTTACGTTTCTCCGCAGTGTGAGGATGGGTCGCTCTTCCGCATCACAGAGGATTTCTGAATAGCCTGAGCAACAGGTGGGGGGGAATTCTGTTTGCAGAAGAAGCGCTCCACTGGTTTCGCCATAGATTAGATAATTATGGTTGGAGCAACATGGCGCATGTGTGATACGGAGGGAAAGAGATTGAGAACTGCAGAATGAGAGGCCTGCGACTGGGCTTGGAACTGTCCCTTCTCTCTCCGCCATGCCCAGAATTATGCCCAGCAACTGTATTTAGAAGAGCAGTGACGTTCTTCCCATCTTCCGCAGAAATTTTACTCCATAGGCATGAGCCATTTTAGTGCATTCAGCACGATATGGCGTAAGACTAACTGCAAGTACTAAACATCTGGCTTGAAGTTTCCCTCCGTGACTTTGACCGAACACTTTTTTTCTAGCAACTTGTGTATACTCATCAGTGTGTGCTAATGAGTGTAGCCTACGTGTTTTGCTAGCAATAAGTATGAAAATAGCTAGAGTTGACTTTGTCAGGCTGATGTGGTGCAATCTGAATGGCTGGTGATTCTATTTCGTAAAATAACCAACGGTTATGATTGTGCCACGACCCATAACAAGGGTAACTCTATTTGTACCCACTATGGGTAACAAATATGATATGAAATTTAAGATAGAAACTATGTAAACTAACGTAAATACCACTAGTAAACATGTGCCAGTCGTTGTTGCTGCGTTAATGAAGACACTTGTGTGTTTACCTACCTTTAATGTAAATGTGTGCAACTTTCTAGTATATGCACATGTTGATTTTTTTGGTCTATTAACATTGTGATTTCGTTTGTCTGTTAAGATGCATTGGAATTGAGTACAGAATGAACTAAAGTAGCATTGTAAACTCTAGCAAAATCTACAATGTGCCAAGGAGAAAGTGATTTGAACTTGAGGCAACAACAAAAGGTGCCTGATATAGTAGCAAATACTTGAAGGTTTAGTGTGAGCTACATATAACTATAAGAAAAAGAAGAATCATGAATTGAGAATGGAAGAATTAGCTTGCGGTTCTTATACAACTTCTTATAATGTTGCACTCTGACATACGTATATTATAATAAACAATCATAAGTCTGACTAATTTCTTATTGTCTAACTCAATATTAGACAGTTGGGGTATTTCAACTCTTACAGAGTCCAAGATACTATTACCACCAAGCATTTAGATAGCACATGACAATCACCATCTCTATTAGAGAAAAGGTGCTTAAATTACATTTCATTTTGACATTGTGATAAGGAAGAAAGACAAAACTAGTCAAAAGCACGTTTGGTTACTCCGTTTAGGAATTTAGTTGGTATAGTAATTTGAGTGTTTCAGCAATGCGAGAGGAAAAGAATCAATCTTGTTAATTTCGAAATATCCAGTCTCGTGGAAAAGTTTTTTAGATTTTTTTTAAGTTGATTTTCTAAGATTGTTACCGGAATATTTTACCGTTGTTCCAATCAGGAGCAATGGTTTTCGAAGATATTGGAGGTTATATGGGGTTTCTCTGCACGCTCGATGAATTCCTATCCTTCCACTATTCGATGCTTCATATTCTTGTAATGTGCCCTCTTTGGTTCCATGTGATTCTCCATGTTCTGATGCTCCTTCTAATGTGCCCTCTTCTGTTCCATGTGATTCTCCATGTTCTGATGTTTGTTCTTCTGTTCCATATTCATTTTTTCTTATCTCTTCAATTGGAAGATTAAATGCAGAGTGACAGTAAGGGTAGCTTTGAAGGAAATTGCTTCATCCAATGTCACTAGAATTTTATTCCATTTTGATGTCATTGATTTTGAATCATCCTAGATTAGAGTGGTATTTTTTAATGCCATTTCCATAAAATTTGATAAGCATATCCGAATTGGTAAGATTTTCAGTAATATCGAGAGGTATGTTTAAGCCATCAAATAAGACCTTTAATCAGTTGAGCCACGCATGGGAATTATATTTGCAAGGTATATGCTTCGATAATCGAAGAATGTGATGACGATAAGAATATTCTTCACGATTTGTATCACTTTATATCCATTGCAGACTTAGAATTCAAGGAGAAGGATTTTGTAGTGGATGTGATTGGTGTTATTAGGGCAGTAAAGGAGGCATCGAGTGTTCATCATAAGAACAAAAGCCCTGTTGATCGTAGAATTATCCATATGAAAGATGTATCTGGTAAGCAGATCGAAATCACTATGTGGGATCAGGTTCATAACGAGAGGGAACACAAATTGCACTGTGCGTGCGAATAGGGAGCCAATTGTTGCGATAAGAATAGAATAGAATAGAATAGTTTTTTAGCGTCCACGGAGACCAATTGGCCTATGGGACCCAAACAAAAAGAGAGCAGCAAGCGTATTCTTGTGACGGGATTAAAACCCCCGCCCAAGGGTTTTGTGAGGGAAAACCTTAGCGATTAATAAGCATCTTTGGCACACTTCATAAATTGCATAGGACAGTTCAATACCGTCCGTAGGACACAAACGCAGTCCGTGCATCCATAACCTCCCTCGGAGGTATGACCCCAACAATCCCACCGACATCGTTAGTCAATAACCGATGCAACGACCGACCGTGCACTAGCAATCGAACATATCGCCTCGGATATGGGCAAATCTTTGGGCGATCTGGAGGGCATGACATTCATCCTCAATCGCGCCACGGGTGGCAACATCAGCAAAAGCCTTTTGCTCTCGTGGTTCCCGGGAGCCCAATGCCCCGCTTTCAATCACGGAGGCGATGTGCACCCGTCGCGAATGGAAGCTATAAGTCTGCGCTTCTTCTTGGGCGGGTTGGGTGTACAAATGCTTGGTGTAGGCCTCTTGTGAGCCTAGGATTGACTTGTTGGCGATAGTGTGCCCACCTTAACGTCGCGTCCGAGCCTGCATCCCGAGCTTCTGCGAAGGAAAGTAGCATCCGTACGGTTTAAGAGCCTCGCGATCTTTCTTTGTCCCGACACGGGCGCTGCTTTTGCACCGCACACCCCAGTGGAGAACCACCGAGCTTGCTTATCTTTCCGCCAGGGATTTCGGCGTGGGGACCCATTGCTTGTGGCCAAAGCAAGGTGGGGCAAGCGTGTATCAGACCATAGCGACCACCTTTTGGAAGTAGACGATATGGCGTTCCAATGCAGCCCATTGAAGGGGTAGAAAGCCCGTCTCACGGAGTAGGATGCAGTGGAACCGTGGACTTCACCCCGGGGGCCAGCGCCAAGAAGGCCTTCGCACACTGCTTTCGAGGTCATTCCAGGTGTTGAGGGATATCACCGGACCCCACACTTCTGCCCCATACAAAAGGACCGGCTCAACCAAGGCCCGAAACAAATGTGACTGGTGGCCCCAGGCATACAACTCTGCCTTGTGGCTGTTGTTCTGCATGGCATATAGTGCTTTCCAACCCGCTGTGACCCGCAACCTGATAGCTGCATCCCAATGAGTGGTAGTTGAGAACTCAATCCCCAAGTACTTGTAGGTCGGAGCCACCTCTACCTCCTGCCCCTGGTAAGTGAATGTGGGAAGCCTTTGGTCGGGATGATGCAACTAGCGGCACCTAGTTTTGGCCAAGTTAACTTCGCATGCGGTGAATTGGCAAAAAGTGTCAAGAGCATCCGGTGGCGTTGCATGTCCTCCGGGTATAGGCCATGAGGTTGACATCATCAGCATATATGAGTTGCCGGATTGTGTGATGCATGAGATGTGCGCCCGCACCTCCATGTTCAGAGAGCCAATCTTCCAACTGATCAATGTATAGGCCAAAGAGTGTGGGGGAGAGGGGCAACCCCCGACGCACTCAATGCTACCGGATCACCCGGTTGTCTGCTTGATGTGATACGGCTGAGCATGCCTCGCATGCGGCCTATATATTGCGATTCCTCGCAAGTCCGGGGGGTCCCACCGCACCGTCCCATAACTTGTTGCGAGTGGGTACGTGGTCGAATGCTTTTGCAAAATCCACGAAACAACAGTACAAGTTCTGCCGGCGATTCCTGCTATCTTCAATCAATGTGCGCAGAGTGAAGATATGATCAATGGTGGAATGTCTGAGCCGAAAACCTGCCTGTGTAAGAGCTCGCACCTCTGTTTCCTCTGCCCCATATTGTCACCACGCTCAAGGATGCCCGATAACGGTTTGCAAAGAGAGAGCTGACCATAATAGTGCGGTAGTTGGCGGGCATTGAGGGTCCCCCTCGCTTTGTATATGGGCACTACCCTACTAGTGGTCCATTGCGTGGGGAAGCCTTCTCGCAATGCTTTAATGAATAATGCCGTGAGGGCCGAGGCACCCTGAGGCCGGCCCATTTCGGGAAGATCTCACGCATGCCATCTAAATCTGCTGCCTTCCCATTAGCTAGACGCTGTAGGCCCATGATGACATCCCCCTCTGTGATAACCAGAGCCATGCCTATCTGTGGAGGGGACGGTGCCCAGCCCCCGGCGCAGTCGTGAGAGCTATTGCAAATCTTGTACCCATTGCTCCAGGTGATGTTCCACGTGGGTTGTGCAGGGCTTGCTCAAGTCCCTTCTCCGAATGTCTCGGGGTGCCTATCCCGAGACCAAACATCTGCTTCTTGATGCTCGCGAGGTATCCGGCCTTCTTGTTCTTGAGAAAGGAGCGGTATTGACCCGGCCCTGCTGGGGGGGAGATGGGATCAGTGACTTGCCGGAGTATGCGTTTGAGCTCCCGACACTCATCATCAAACCATCTGTTGCGGGGGAAGGTGGTAGTGCCTGAGGTTCGCCGTGAGCGGCCTCTCCCAAAGCATCTTTCTGCAGCCGTCAGAAGCAGATGAGTCAGCTGAGCAGATTGCTCTTGAAGTGTGGAGAGCTGCAGTCCCGCCAGATCATGCTCAAGCAACTGGACATAGGGGATAAGAGGGGTGAGGGTGAGCGATTATGCAACTAGAAATTTAGCTACTCTTCAATTAAGCCAGATGCAGATAAACCCTTTTATTCCAGAGGCTAGGGCACTAAGGGTATGGTTTGTTAAAGAAGGCAAAAAGAGTGCTTCTATTTCTCTCACGATGTCTTCCCAACCTTTGACTATAGGTAATTCTCTAAAATTTGTATCTGACCTATCCGAAGCGACAACTTAGAGATGTGGAGAAGCCGATATTAGTTGGGTTAAAGGGAACAATAATGAACATGAAACATGATGTATTGTACTATGCAGCATAACCATTGAAATGTGGGAAGCACCAATGTTTCAAGAAGGTGAGGGCTACTGAACATGGGTTGTGGCATTGCAGTAGTTGCAATGTCCATGTGAAAGAGTGCTCTTACAGATATGTAATTTCATTGCAGCTATCAGACCACACAGGAAACTTATGGGTGACAGCTTTTCAAGACATAAGTGAACAACCATTTGGTTGTACGGCAAAGCAAATGGATGTTTGGAAGCTTACATTTGGAAGCTTACAGACATGAAAAAGTTCAATGAGATTGTGCAAGGAACCTTCTTTAAAAGCTTGCAATTTAGAACCAAAATAAAGGAGGAGACATGATATGGAAAGAAACTGGTACATTGTTGAAAAATTGACGAGATCAATTATTCTATGGGGTGTGTGCAGTTCAGGCAATACAGAAGTTGTCCTTGATCTCATTTTAATTATTGGCTATTTGTGAATAGGTATTGTTGGTATGCATTAGTGAGTGTTGTACATATTACCAGCATTATAAAAAAAGTTCTTCTCAAAATTAATTCCATGTCTTATATTATAAAATTATACCGTATGTCCGTTGTGAATGGTGCCCTAGATCGGACGGTTGAGAATTTGATGGATCAACGGTGAAGATGACGCGTGCGTGTTTTCAACCAAAATTTCATCTTGATCGTTGCTTCAATACGATTCGCTCAATCCGACAGTTAAAGGGTGAAAGGGAAAAGGGAAAAAGGGAGGGAGAAAGGAAAGAAAGGAAAAGAGAGGGGAAACTGAGAAAAACGAAAAGGGAGGAAAGAAGGAAAGGGAAAATGGAAAGGAAAGGGAAAGGGGCATGGGAAAGATAAAGGGAAAAGCAAGGGAGAAGGGGGAGAGCAAAACGAACAGTGAGAAAGGGGAAAAGAAAAAAGGTGGGGAAAGGTAGAAAAGGGCAGGGAAAGGGAAAAAAAAAGGGGAGGGGAAACGGGAAAAAGGCATGAGGAAAAAAGGAAGAGAAAGGGAGGAAAAGAGAAGTGGAAAAAAGGAAGAGAGAAAGGAGGGAGGAAAGGGGAAAATGGAAAAGGAAAAGAACAAAGGAGGGAGGAAAGGGAAGTAAAAATACTACGAGAAAAAGAGAAGAGGGAAGGGGTTGGCAAAGGGAAGGAAAAAGGGCACTGTAAAAAGGGGAAGAGAAATAAGGGGAAGGGAAAAAAGACATGAGAAAAAAGAAAAAGGAAAAAAGAAAAGAAAAAGGAGGCGGAAAAGAGGGAAATGGAAGGGAAAAAGGGCAGGAAAAAAAGCAGAAGAGAGAAAGGGTCAGGAAAGGAGGAAAAGGGAAGGGAAAAAGGCCATTGGTAAAAAAGAAAGGAAAAGGGGAAGGAAGAAAGGGACGCGAAGGGGATGGGATGGGAGAAAAGGAAAATTAAAAAAAGGTAAAAAGAAAAAGGGAATGTGAAAAGGGAAGGGGAAAAAAAGGAAGGGGGAGATAGAAAAAGGAAAAAGCGAGGAGGGGAAAAATAGAAAAGGCAAACATGAAAAAAGGGAAAAAAGCAAATAGAAAAAGGCAAAAAGGGAAAAAAGGGAGGTAAAATGGGAAAGTAGAAAGGGGAGGTGAACGAAAAGGAAGAGCAAAATAGAAAAAGAAAAAGAGAAGGAAAAAAAGGAAAAATGAGGGGTGGAGGGAGACGAGGGAAAAGTGAAGAAAGGGGAAAAGATGAGTGAAAAAGAGCATGGGAAAATAGAAGAGAAAAGGGACATGGAAAAAAAGGGAAGAGGGAAAGGGTGAGGAAAGGGGAAAATGGAAGGAAAAATAGACATGGAAGAAGGGCAAGGGAAAGGGGGAAAAGAAAAAAGGAGGAGGGAAAGGAAGGGGAAAAGGGCACTAGAAAAAAAGGAAGACGAAAGGGCTTGAGAAAGGGGAAAAAAAAGGTGGCGAGATGGAAAAGGAAAAGGAAAGGGGAAAGGGGGAAAAAAAACTTGAAAAAAAGGGCACGAGGAAAAAGGAAAGAGGGAAAATGGAAAAGGGAGAGGGGAAAGGGCACAAGGAAATGGAAAAGGGGCAACCACAAATTGGAGAAAAGGGAACGGAAAAATAGAAAAGGAAAAATGGGGAAACAGAAAACAGAAAAGGGAAACGGGAGAAATGGAATAATGGAAAAAGAAAAAGGTAAATTGGAAAATGTAAAAAGGGCAACGGGAAAATAGAAAAAATAAAAGTAGACAAAGGCAAAAGAAAAAGGCAAAATGTAAGGGGAAGTGGGAAATGTGGTCGAATGCTCTTGATTATCTAATTTTAAAAACGTGAATCCATTTAACAATTGCTCCAGTATATCATTTACAGTTTCTAGATATGCCCAGCAACGCTGGGCACCTTAACTAGTGTTAGTATTATTATTATCCTTTTATTTCTGAGAATTCAAACCAAATCTCCTCAATCAAACATGAGATTTTAACGTGAAACCATCATTCAATTAAATTGGGATTATGTCTGTTCCAAAATCGCGCCAAATAAGCATTATTTTTAGGGCATCTAGTGGTTTTTTAATTTTATTTTTGGCCTTTACAAAGTGTAGCGTATGTTGCATATATGGTTATTTTTTCATATTTACTTTAAATAAGGTACTTATTTGCTTGAAATTAACATCACAACATCACAACGAAATAATCACTTACTTTACGAAATCAAGCAAATATTACAATACATAAAAATAATATTGCTCCAATATTCACATCTTTTTAACAAACTTAAATCTAGAGTTATGGTATTTAGGCCAATAAAATTGGAATATCTATACAACTAATAAACAACTAATAAATGAGATGTCCTACAAAATGCTTTAAAATAGACAATTTTGGTAAGTGACTTTCCTCCATAATACTTAAAAATAGACAATTTTGATAATTTTGGTAAGTGATGTTCCTTCAAAATGCTTTAAAATATGCTTTAAAATAGACAATTTTGGTAAGTGATGTCAATGTTAAATCGCGTGTGGCGCAATTATTCAAGTTGTATGCAAACTACACGGAGCTCCAAACCCCTGTTTCTTCACCCTTTCCAGCATAAAGCAGATCAATCCTACAGAACATCTTAGGGCTTTTGCCTTTCGTTCACCTTGTAAGCAGAAGTAAACCCATGCTCTAAACCCATGCTCTGTTTATAAAACTGAAGAAGCATCATTATTTTACCATATCTGAGGCTTCAATACTAGGTTTGCGCTTCAATTTACACGCTTCAATCTCTTGTGCAGCTCTTCCCCTGCATCCCCAATGTATCTGAGCAGTGATGGGAATATAATTTCCATGCCTCCATAGGTGTTGAAACAAAGAAAATTATGCAATGCCTCTTCTAGATCTATACCAAGCTCGCTGTGTGCCATATCAAGGACCTGGCCTCCATTTGATCTGAAAAAATCAGCTATTTTCTTGTATGCTGGTTCTACCAGAATGAAAGGAATTGGAACAAAGATAAGGGCACTCCCAAGTGGTGCAATCTGCGGTGCTACTTTACAGTTGTTGGTCCTTCTTTTCCCATGCTTGCATTGTTCAACACCACTCGAGTTAAACAATGAAGTGTGAAACCTGGAATTAGAATGCAGTTACTTATTTCATATAAGTAAGTTAAAATTCAGTTCAATATAATCCAGATTCAACGAACTATGGAAATATATGCACATAAAATCACTGCAGTTCAATCAATACAAGGATGAACTCTGCAAATAAGTTAC
Organism: Isoetes taiwanensis; assembly: GCA_021234155.1. Lineage (NCBI taxonomy): Eukaryota > Viridiplantae > Streptophyta > Lycopodiopsida > Isoetales > Isoetaceae > Isoetes > Isoetes taiwanensis. The sequence continues at coordinate 405,978 of JAJEKV010000035.1, read as the reverse complement.
TCATACCTGCATCATAAGTAGCTTTGCCGCCATGTTCGAAGTCTTTTTCCCACTGAAAAAACACCTCATTGATGGCAGTCTCGAACCCAGGAAGCTATTTTGTTGCATTAGTGCTCAAGACCTTGAAGCAGAAGCACTTCAACTTAAAGTGCTTGCCTTTATCTTCAATAGGATCCAAATAAGACAGAATCCTCTGAACCCCCCAGTGTAATCTGTGCTAGTCATGTAACTACCAGTAAAAACATCCTTCTTCTCAATTTGCACAATATCGAAAAGAACTTGAAAGCTCTTTTGATCTGCGAGAAAAATAGCACGGGAATCTGGGAATCCAGAGGGGCCAGGGGGCATATGGGCGCTGAAAACAGTGCTTTTGTCGACACGCTTCTTCACATATGCATCTTGTCCGCCGGATCCATTGAATTCAAGGCGATCGGACACGGCGCCAGCTAAAGGAAGGCCATGCAATTTGTTCAAACAGGAGAATCCAGATTTCGCCGAGCTGAGATCCATGAATCCATGAAGCAGAGCCAGAGCCGGAGCAGAGCTTTGCCGCTTTTGGGGCAAACGGCATCACAAAAATGAAATGCGGAGAAATATATTTTTGTGAGGGGCCGGGAGACGCGTTATGAGAAAAGCCAAAATGCAGAGCGAGAAAAAATTTTGGGGGGAATTTTTTTGAGGGCGGGCGGGAAACGCATTTTAAAAAACAAGAAAATATATGTAAAACCCACGCAAATCTCCCGTATTTAAACTTCCAAAAATTAAGACATAATCTGAATTTAAATGAATGATGGTTGTGAATACCGCCCTTGCAGCGTGATGCATTTGTTTTGGCAGTCTGCACACCCTGGGCTTCATTTCTAGTATCATAGAAATGACAGTGCATACATGATACTCGTATATACACAATGATGTTGCTGCAGTGCACATCAATAATTCTATGGGTATAAGTGCAGCTGCATTCGGTGGCATAAGGCATGCATTTGCTATGTCTCGACGTCCTGCTAGAGTTCTTGAGAGATCGCAATTGCCTCCTCGTGCTGAACATCTTGACTCCATTACTTGCTCTATGAGCTTCAAAGATTTATATGCATGCAAGAAAAGAGGTTCATCTTTGATCCCTCGCTGGATGACATAGAATAGAATAGAATAGAATAGCTTTTTAGCGTCCACGGAGACCGACTGGCCTATGGGACCCAAACAAAAAGAGAGCAGCAAGCGTATTACTGACAGGATTAAAAAACCCCCGCCCCGAAGGGTTTTCGAGGGAAAAACCTTAGCAGTAATAAGTCTGTTGGCATGTTGTACAATTGTGTAGGACAGTTCAACACCGTCTCGGAAGACACAACTGAGTCCGTGCATCCATAACCTCCTGGATGTATGACCCCAACAAACCCACTGACGCCGTATTCAATAACTCATGCAAAGGTTGGCCAGGCACTAGTAATCAGACATACCACTCCCTGATATGGGCAAACGCTGGGCAGATCTGGAGGGCATGACATTTATCCTCAATGGCACCCTGGTGGCAACACTGGAAAAGCCTTTGCTCTCACGCTTCCCAGGCCAGCGTCCTGTCTCAATGCGGAGGCGATGTGCACCCGTGCGAATGGAAGCTATAAGTCTGCGCTTCTTCATGGGCAACTGGGTGTACAAGTACTGGTGTGGGCCTCTCGTGAGCCTGGGATTGACTTGCTGCCGAATAGTATGCCAGCTTAACGTGCGTTAGAGCATCTGCATCCCAGAGCTTGCGAAGGAAAGTGGCATCTAGGTACAACTTAAGTGCCTTGTGATCCTTCTTTGTCTTTACATGTATGCATCTGTTTGCCTGTACACCCCAGCGTGAGAACCACTGAGCTTGCTTGTCCTTCCAGCAGGCTTTCAGGCGTTGGGGACCCATTGCCATGGCCAAAGCAAGGTTGGACAAACGTGTATCACCCATAGCAACCACCTTCTGGAAGTAAATGATATGGCGTTCCAATGCAGCCCGTTGAAAAGGTAGAAAACCTGTCTCCTGGAGTAGGATCTGGTATAGAATTGTGGACTTTACCCCAAGGGCTCGTACCAAGAAGGCTTTCTGCACCTGCTCGAGGTCATTCCAGGTGTTGAGGCATATCACCGGACCCCACACTTCTGCCCCATACAAAAGAACCGGCTCGACCAATGCCCGAAATAAGTGTGACTAGTGGCCCCAGGCATACAACTCTGCCTTGTGGCTGTTGTTCTGCATGGCATATAGTGCTTTCCAACCTGCCGTGACCCGCAACCTGATGGCAACATCCCAATGGGTGGAAGTAGAGAACTCGATCCCAAAGTACTTGTAGGTCGGAGCTACCTCTACATCCTGTCCCTGATAAGTGAATGAGGGAAGCCTTGGCTGATGGGATGATGAAACTAGCAGCACCCTAGTTTTGGCCAAGTTAACTCGCATGCCAGTGAATCGGCAAAAAGTGTCAAGAACATCCAGGTGATGTTGCATGTCCTCTGGAGTATAGGCTAGGAGGTTGACATCAGCATATATGAGTTGTCGGATTGTGTGATGCATGAGATGGGCGCCCGCACCTCCATGCTCAGAGAGCCAATCTTCCAGCTGGTCAATGTATAGGCCAAAGAGTGTGGGGGAGAGGGGGCAACCTTGACGCACTCCAATACTACTGACTACTGGCTGTCCTGATGATGTGATACGGCCTGAGCATGCCTTGTATAGCCTATACACTGCATTTTGCAAGTCAAGAAGAGTCCTCAGCTGCCGCAGTCAGTCCCATAACCTGTCTCGGGGCACTGTGTCAAAAGCGTTTGCGAAATCCACGAAACAACAGTACAGGTTTTGTCGGTGAATCCTGCTATCCTCAATAATGTGCCAGTGTGAAGTATGATCAATGGTGGAATGCCTGGGCCGAAAACCTACCTGTGTGAGAGCTCGCACATCTGCCTCCTCTGCCCATATTATTGTCGGCTGCTCAAGGATGCCGATAGCGCTTTTGCAAAGAGAGAGCTGACCATAATAGCACGATAGTTGGCCGGGCATTGAGGGTCCCCTGCCTTGTATATGGGCACAACTCTACTAGTGGTTCACTGCGGAGGGAAGCCTTCTTGCAATGCTTTGTTGAATAACGCCGTGAGAACAGGCATCAGTGGAGGCCCAGCCCATTTCAGAAGTTCTGCCTGCATGCCATCTAAATCTGCTGCTTTCCCATTAGTTAGACGTTGTAGGCCCATAATGACATCCCCCTCTGTGATGCCCAGAGCCATGCCTATCTGTGGAGGGACTGGTGTCCGCCCCCGAAAGGGTCGTAAAGGCGTTGCAAATCTTGTACCCATTGCTCCGGTGATGTTCCCCTGGGGGGTCAGGCGGTCTTGCTCAAGACCCTTCTCCAGAATGTCTTGGGGTGCCGATCCAGGAGACCAAACATCTGTTGCTGATGCCATTAGGGCGGATTTGGGGTCTCAAAATGGCCCTTATCTTGGATGCCAGAATTCCACGTCATGTTTCTCGCGACCAATGATGTTTGCGCATTTTTTTCCAAAGTCAGTATTAGTTGGCAAGTAGAAAGAGGAGCGAAGCTTACTTGGCATCCACATGGCCGAAATTTCATAGGACATGTTTGTGCATTCATTGCAACCACATTAATGGCCCGCATTTTTCGAAAATCGTATCGCGGACCAAAATAATGGCTACTTTTCCCGCCTAGTGTGCACATGCCCATATGCACCAACCACCTTTTCAAATTTTGGCACCAAGATTTCCATTGTTCACATTAAGCGCCGCTTACGTGCATCCTCTCCGCCTTAAGCTCTTCATTTGGAATCCAAGTCTTCAATAGTGTCTGTTTTTTAAGGGCGAGCATAGAGTTAAGCAACAACGGCGAGGCGATGTCTTGGACAAGCAAACGTCGTTACATGCCATGTTTTACTACCCAAATTTTCATTCTGAAGTTTTCCTACTTTTCAAAATCTTCCCATTCATCGTATTGCTCCCCGCCATTCATTCTTACAATTCAACGACCGATCAGTATCTCTAATTGCATCCATCATTGCTCCTAGTACTCCCACATTGCTTCCCCAAGTTCATCACTTACAAAACAATAAAGGCATGATCGGTGGAAGGATATCTATCCATAGGCTTGTGGGTGAGAATGCTATCCTTAACGAAGGATGACTATGGAGTTACATCGCCGGAGCGCCATTAATACGCAATGAATAGGTAGAACTATAGGGTTCAAAATAAATGCTATGGATAGTATATTGCAAAAAAAAAAAGGAAGGGAGGGGGGGAAGGGGTTTGAAGAGGAGGATATTTGCAAATTTGCACCCTCAATAATACATGGATCACACCATGCGAAAATGCATATGCACTTTGTAAATGTGTAGTGAGATTTCGCGTCATGTGATCCTTGCTTTTTTTTTCTTCCCTCTTCTTGATTTATATTCACTCACTGAATCAAATATTTTTCTTTGGGCTATATTTATCAGATGTCGGGGATTTGGGACTAGGGAAAAGCATTACTGGCATCGTTGTTGTCTAACATATGGACATAAGAGACATGCTTTTCCAAGATATACATTCAGGGCAATGGGCATCTAGTTTTACGTTGTAAAATTGTGGGAGCCGAGCTTGAAAGTCATTCCATGACCTCGTTTAAGCGAATTGTGCAAGCCTTATGAGAATGGTGTCCTTGCAATGAAGAAATGCTTGATAAGACGTGCATCCAGGGTTGTTGAAAAAATGAGTTACAAAATATTTGCTCCATTAGAGGTGTTTACTAATGCCACGACAAAAAAGCTCCAAAGACATATTGTATAAAATGTCGCTTTCACGAGCCTTTGGATCAGTTAACTCAAAGTGTCACATATGAAAACATTGTTAGGTTTGATAAAATAACATAAAAATCTTATTTAATAAAGCTTTGGTTGTTGGTAAAGTGTTGGCTTATTGATTATGTGTTTGTATTTTGCTTTGGGACCCTCTTTGAAAAAGTTTAGTTCATAAAACATAATATAACTTGGAATGATACATATTTTATATGCAAATGCTATTGATGAGGGACTTGGTGTTATTATCTATTGATAACAAACAAGAAAGTGGATCACACCATGCGAATTTAGTATATTCCAACCTTTTAGCTTATACAAAATTCGCTTGGTGTGATCTTTTTGGAAAAACATGACTTCCTATAGTAAAATTACTTTGATTATCTTTTAATAAAAGAAATATATATGTGTCTTATTTGAAGTTAAGTGTGGATATGTGACGTGCTCATTTATTGATAAAGTGTTTGCTTTTTGAAAAGGGCTAATAACTTTATGTACTACTAGAGTTGGTAAAGTATTTTAGATGCAAATAGGATGCTTGATGTGATCCTTCTTAAAAAAAGATATGCTCTTTGAAAAGGACTAATAACTTTATGCACTTGGGGTGGTAAAGCATTAAATGAGAAGGGGTACTTGTGTTTAATTTTAATTTGACAACAAATAAGAAAGTGGATCACACCATGCGAATTTAGTGTGTCCCTTTTTTTTGCATATGTATTATTCACTTGGTGTGATCCATCTTGAAAAAAAAAATAGCTTTCAAGTAAAAGGAAAGAAAGAAATATCTTATTTAAAGTGTAAAGTATTAGTATATAAAGTGTTGGTTTTTTAAAATACTATTTGTTTACGCTAAGTTGTAAGTTGAATATTTGTGTTTCTATTTACTTTTTACGCGCAAGGATCACACCGGTTAATTTCTTATATGCAATTACTTCCAAGATGAAGATTTAGCATCATATGATCCTCTTTAAACAAGGATGGCTTTGACCTTCAATGTTCATAAATTTTATGAATGTTTGCATATAAGAATGTCACATATCATATTTTCTTAAAAATGGTCATCAAATGGATAACTAGTCAAAGAGTTCTTCTACTACTTAAAGAGTTTCAAGACTCATTTTTGCTATAATTTAAATAGCAATAGAGTTTTAAAGGAATCTATTGTTAAAGGTAGTCAAAGACTTCTTGTATTAGCGGTATCTAAACACAAACACCATAACCTTTGTACTTCAAGAATGTATAAACCCTTCACATTGCAAAGTATAATGTCATTTATTAGCATCTTCACGGACATTTCCCTTCCTTATCGGAGCGGCTCATCTCAAGGAACTCGTATTCGATTCGAATGCCTTCATCCTCTCTAAATCTCTCACAATATCCTAGGAGGCCGAAGTAACCCGTCACCACAAAATCGGACTAAACTTGAAACGTCCTGAAATGACGGTTTCTTGCCACTCAACGGATCCAATGGATATAAACTGCCATCCGCCCAGATGTCAACACTTTTTGAGCCTGCAAGACACAACATGTCGAGGTCTAAGTTCTTATTTTTTAGACCTCCTTTTTGCGATTGAAGACTGGAGCATATTCGTGAGTCGATTGGATTCTTATCCACACATCATTTGGAGCTTCCATCTTTGCGTGGATCGCTTTTGGCAAATGAAGGTGTACAATTTTTATGCCCCAAATTCACCGCCGTGTGGTGAGCGTCCGTATTAACCTCGTTTTTGAAATTTGCAACGTGCATATAGAAATCGAAAAGTCCATTCTCCTACAATCCATGCTTTTATACATTAAGCAAATTCAAATTTCGAATTGTAGGGGCGAAGCCCTCAGATTGGGATGAAGTAAAGATCCCGTTAATGCTTTGGTTCACATGGAATCTAACTAGGGCCGGCTTAAAAACCCCATTTGAACTTGGGCTGAGGCAAAAAAATTCAGCCCGTTTTGGAAAATCAGCCCTTGCAAGATCCAACTTATGTAGGCTGATGCAGCCTGAATTTTTAATCGAAGGTTTACTCATGGGAACTCAGCGGGGGCCTAAACTTCTCCATGAACCACCCATAAGTAGCGCAGCTTGCAGCCTCCTCGAAATGAAAGTCCGATACAAAGCTTCAACCTACACATTCAAATTTTGAAATGTGGAAGGCGGAAGCTTGTATGGCCATGGCCTCTAAATGAAAATAAGCGCAAGAATCGGTGACACGCGCACGCTTGGTATCCGACAAACCAAGAGGCACCGTCATGAGTTCTTGGTATGCTATAATGCAAGTGGCTTTTTAGAAGCGCCCACATGTTGCATCACAGCCTCCGACAACCAAACCAATTAAATACATATGGCGCCATGAATGCGCAATCCCCTTATTCCGAGAGAATATTCCAAGTAAATGTAATGATGAGATTTTGGTATCCTAGGTGGCATGGGAAAAAGGATGAAATATGGCGTGGAATGGCTGATAGGAGGCCATTTTGAGACCCCAAATCCGCCCTAATGTCTCAGGGTATCGGCTTTCTTGTTCTTGAGGAAGGAGCGGTACTTGGCCCGATGGTCTGTAGGCGGGGAGGTGGGATTAGTGACTTGTTGGAGTGAGCAATAGTTTAATTGACAATAGTCAATGCACATCCTTAAGCTTCCGCCTTTTTTCTTGACGAATAGGATAGGTGCCCCAAACGGGAACACACTAGGTCTTATAAATCCTAAGTCCAACAACTCTTGCAACTGCTTCTTCACTTCCTCCAACTCTTGAGCTGCCATTCTGTACGGTGGCTTACTTGTGGGCTTAGTCCCTGGTTCAAGTGCTATTTCACACTCGACTCCCTTTGTATGGAGGAAGTTACTTTTATCTCATCACGGAAACGGATCATGGAATTCCTTCACTAGCTTGACTATTTGCTTCGGCAACTTGTTCAATGCTTTGCTCTCCTTGTCTTCCTCTGTTTTCGGCTCCTCAACTTCGAACTTGAAGATGTAGGCCACTTGCTCTCTCTTTATACATTTAAATAACTTCTTACTAGACATGCATTGCATGATTGGAGTGAGTGACTTCTTTACCTGTTATCTCAATGATTTTGTCATTTGGCGCCGTCAAAGTCACTTTCCGTTTCCTGTAATTAATTATAGCACTGGTCGGACCAAGGTATTCTATTCCTATGATTAGGTGATACTTGCCAATGTTCATGACCTCTGCTCCCATTCCAATATTGATGCCGGGAAAGTCTATGTCGAAGTTGATCCTTTTTCCCCCTTGTGTGTCAGATTGCTCCACTTGCCAACACTACCAGCTTAGGCTTAGACTTCAAGGGTCTTAGCTTCAATATTTCTACCATCCTCGTGGAAGCAAAATTATGGGTACTCCCTGTGTCTATCAAGACTATGAAAAATTTGGCTTTGACTTTTTCTATTGTTGAAATGACCTGATATTAACTCTCGGCATTCTCGGAGCCAATGGACGCAAAGATGTAGCACTCACCCTGGATGTCATCGCAAGCTTCTTCCTCGTTGTGTTCTGGGGGTGTCTCCCATCCTCCTAACTCTGTTAGCGCCGTATTCATCACAAAAGGACAGTTGTGCATCCGATGTCTTGGTTGGAAGCACTTGAAGCACAACTGCTTTTCTATACATTCTTGCCTCTTCTCTTTGGGAATGGACTGCAAGAACTGCTTCACTGCTTTGGAGTAGTTTGAACCTCCCGCTTGCCCTTTATCCTTGAAGGGACTTGCTTCTTGTCCTGCTTCTCATTGTTTGCATTGTACTGTGGTCTAGCAGGTGCCAGGCTTGTTGCTCTCGGACTATAGCTTCGAATAACTTTTCCCTTATCCTGATAGTACTGTTGTTTTTGCCCCCTGCTTTGGGGACCTATTCCTTGTCAGCTCAAGGCCTTGGACTCTGCTTCTGACACTGTTCTGGGGTTGATAGCTCTCACAAGCTTCCTGATCTCATCATTCAAGCCCTTGATGTATCCTTCAACTGTGTGTTTTTCGCTCAACTTCGACACATAAAGCCTCAGTCTCATGAATTCTCCGCGTATTATACGTACCATCTTATTGCCCTATTCCAACATGTAGAACCTGCATTATGTGGCACCTTGTGTTTCTTTTGGTATATAATGGCTTAAATGCCTTGGGGAACTTTTTTAAACATCTGCCGCTGTCCCTGCTTTCGGCCCATCGGTCCTAGCATAACCCTTCCACAAAATTCTGGTCGCTCCTTTGAGGTTAGCTATAGCTCCTCGCCTTGTCTTTGTCCTTCACGCCATAGGTGTTCCTATACTCTCTCATCTCATCCAATCCAGGCTTGGCTTCCATTTCGATCTACTATCCCCAGAACCGATCTAGCTTCACGGCTTTTCGGACATTGCTTTCAAAGGCAGAGTCGACTTTATTTTGATAGTCGGTCCCGTTTCTGCCTTTATCTCGGTTTGGACCATGGCGGTCTTCTTGATCATTTTCCTGCTCCTCTTTAGAACTGTTGTTAGAGGAGTCCTTGCTGGGGGATCTCCTTCTCCAGTCCCTCTTCTTTCCCTTATCGTTCTACGTTTGGTGCCTCGGGGTAAATAGACGTTCTAGTCGGATGCGATTGCTTAGATATCAATCTCATCACGGGTTATCTCTTCTTGAGTGCGCAGACTTCAAACTCTTGGTATAGGTTCCTTGGCTGGAATTGCTTCGGTAGGAGTTTCTTTGTCCCCATGGCATCGGTGCTGCTCTATGGTCCTCGGTGCTCTAGCTGCATACAGATTAGATTGCACTCCTATGATTAGCTTTTGTTTGTTGTTGCATTGGTTGTGTTTGATCATATGGTTATGCGAACAAAAGTATATCAAAGAACATTTATAATGCCAAACAAAATATATTCATAAGATAAATACATTATTACAATGATTAGGAAGGAAGTTTAAGCTATTCTTGGAATCTCCATATGCGGGATGGTCCTCCAAGAACTTCTTTACTTGGGTTGTATCATCATGCGTCCCAAGTTCCTAAAAATATTGGTGGATGTCCCACCTTGCATGGCTCATTACTAATTCTTCCACTCTTGGTTCGAGGGTGTAGGCCGCATGATGGCTAGTCGCCTATATAAATTCGGTAAGGGGCGAAGTCGAAGATGCTCATAGCTATTGTTCCCTTCACTAGTATGGCATAGTGGTGGTCCTACTCCACTTCCTCGCCCCATAATGTTCCAATGGAAAAATGGGTAACCAGGTGCAGATCCTGTTCCTCCATCACCAGATAATCCACGACACTGGAGCCGCCCCCTTGGTTCTCCTGTCTACAAGTGCAGCAGCTGGAAGATGGCCATTGTGCCGACCCATTGCAAATAACCAGGTCAAAGATACTACTCAGCAACAACAATTGCCTGCCATAGCGCAAAATATGGTTGTCGTCTGACACCCTTGACCAAGCCACCTCTGCGGGGTTCAACTGTGTGACGTTCCAGGGGAATATATGCTATAAATACGTATATTCCTGGACCCGTCACTATACAAGTCTATCTTCATATCCTTGTATACCATAGATTGTGGCACTAGGGGGCATGACTAAGTTATTCATATAACTTAGCCAACCTTAGGTTAAGACCATTTTCCACGTGGCCTTAACCTATTGGGCACCCGCCACACGGTCTTACCCTATTGGAGCCACGTGGCATAACATGTGAACCCTAACCTATAAAGGCCTAAACCCTAACCCTAGGCCTCTTTTCTGGCTCCAACAGTCTGGGAACCTTCTTGGCCTTTCGAAACTCCGTTTAGAACCGGGTCTCTTTGTGGCATAGCCTAGCCAAAGCTGAGCCCGGGCGTGAGCGCATCGGCAGGAGTGGGAGCTACCTCGAACACTTGAAGACCATGGAGCGCCGGGGATTGGGAGGGAGTGCTTCAGGGAGGCGGTATGTAGAGTAGTAATCATAGTAGTTCATCCGGAATTAACATTCCGGATGAGTTAGTATCTTGTATCTAGGGTAGAGCCATCCTAGAACCCTCATGCATCATCTTGAACCCTAATCAAGGAACCCTAAGCGTAAGTTAGATTTGTATGATTAGGTTAAGATGTTCTTATGATTATTCTCATGATGTGATGATTATGTGGCGATGGTTGATCATGTTTGCTCCTCTTGTATTGGGAAGGGGGGTAGAGACCTAGAGCCATATGTAGTATGCTCCTAGATTAGATCCCTTAGTTCCTATTAGTTCGGCAAACGTGCATAGGAACCCACCCGGGCTATGGAGGCTATGATGTGACTCAGCACTACACAACGGGGCTAGAGGCAATGCGGGAGGAGGATCCCCCTGTAGGAGTGGGGGGCCAGGGGGATCCCATAGTGAGCTAGGCTTATGGTGGGTCACCGTGTGGGCCGAGCATGGGTCCGACACCTCTGGGGGCGATGGTGTCGCCCGCCTCTCAAGAGTTGCAAGTGTCGGCTTGGCTCTTGTTTTGGGGGTTGGTCGGGTATGAATGGGTGTGTCGCCCACGATTCTCTAGCCCGTGGAACCTCTAGACCCGGGAAGGGGAGATGCAACCCTTCACGCCTCGGCCCGGACCAGGGGAGATGCAACCTGGAGTAGTCCCGATGGGTGATGCCATGGGATTGCGTATGGGAAGGCTAGAGTCATGCGAGCTGATTGAGCCCATGCACCCAAAGTATGCACGGGAGGGGCGGATGGAGTGGTCAACCCTAGCCATTGTCTTATGCCAGCCCTCGCCATTGTTATGACTTCGGTGCACGCTCTATCTTGAGGCCTAGCCGATCAGGTCATCCTCCTTATGAGTCAGAGCCATGGGTAGGAGCTCTCATGTTTTATGGTTTATGATTATCTTCTTTGCTCATATGGATATGTGATGGACTACCCTTCGAGGTAGTATGTTGTATTGTTATTGCTAGTTCCGGCGTTGTTTATGCTTCCATTTTGTGATAGGAGCCCATAGGGAAGAGGCGCAAGACACCTTCCGTGTCCCCTTTCCACACTACACGGGAGTTCCATAGTGCGGGATAGCCGGAGGGGGCACAATGCGGTTGTTGAGCCGGACGGGGATTTCTGCCGAGTGTCTGGCCGGCGGTATGTTTGTATGTTTAGAGGGCGTCACAATGGTATCGAGCAATGTTCTTGGTTGACCAAAGAGCTAGCCCGACCATATCCCCTAAATAGGTAGACTAAGCGGCCTAGCTAAGGAATGGAATGAGAATTCCAGTCTTGAACCGCGAAATGTGGGAGAAATTTTTTTTCCCATTAGTAGGGTCGTAATTAGATTAAGTATAGTCTAAGTGATAGAAATAATATAGTAAAAAGAAACCTTCTAGTAAATTTGAGCTCAAGTTGTTCATGAACCGCACCTTTCAAGTGAAAAATTGAGTGAGAAATCGCTCAAAACAAAGCTTGAAAGAAAATGGCGTGAAATGAACACTACTTGGCCCAAAAAGGAATTAGGAAATTTTGAGAAATAGTTAAGTGATTAGGGAAAGTACCTTAATTAATAACCCATAGTTATAATAAAATTTACTCTTAAGAAAAAGTAACTATTAAATCTAAGGAAGCACCTCTACTCCCTAGAAGTTCTAAATGGTAGCTTGAACCTCTCCTTTACCCTTGTAAGGCGAATTATAAGCTAATCTCCGAAGCTGCCAGAAGAGTGTCCACCGAACGAATAGCCGACGAGATCGATCCAAAGGAGCCGCGAAGATAGAGGCAAGATCGCTCGAAGAAGCCACCATCAAGGAAGCTAAGTTGTTGGGAGGACCAAACAAGTAGCTAGGAAGGTTGGAAGCTCCAGCTTGCACCAGAACGTTGAAGCACTCAAGGTGGGTGGCGACAAGCAAATTCTTAAGGCCCTGCGACCTAGGCCAGACGACGAACTTAGCCACTCAAGCTCTTCAGACGAATCATTTCACTCATGGAGGAGCAACGACTTAGCACTTCAGGCGAATGATCGCAAGACTTGGGGGAATTGAGATCGCGGGCATCTGTTTCGGGCAGGAGGAAGAGCAAGTAGCTTAGAGCAACCTGGGGCAATAGGAGCAACCCAAAGAATGAGGGAGAGTAGAGGAAGAGCAAGTAGCGAGAGCAACCTCGGCAATAGGAGCAACCCCAGCAACAGGGAGAGTAGAGGAAGAGCAAGTAGCGAGAGCAACCTCGACGGGGGAGCAACCCCAAAGAACAGGAGTATGAAGAAGAAGAAGGCAAAGATGCGAGGATTTATCTCGCCAATGGATCTCGACAAGGTAGCCGACCAGGGTCGAAAAGCAAGCCTCCACCACCTCAACTCGACGCAAGAAGGTTCGCCATGGGCCAAATCCCCCGGCACAGTAGAGCTGCTCAGCATATTTGGCATTGCCAACAGCGTACCAGTTCGACCAGAAAGTCTCTTTTCGAGCGCCTACATCAAATGTCTATCCATGAGTTCAAGATGGGCCACAACTACCGAACCACATCGACGACGGCGGGATCTCACCAGGAAGGCCAAAGCCGAGGGAGACCAAGATCTGCACCCTTGATGGTCAGGAGAGCCGCAGGAGGCAGTAGAGGTGGAGCTGGTACAACTTTTTGAAGAAGGCAACCCTGCGCGATCCATACCAAGCAGGCCCAAAGACCTCCACCCAGCGAGGAGAATTCGCAAGGAGAAGCCGTGAAGAGCCCCAGTCTAGCAAACTATTTAAATATAAGTTTTTATGTACATTGTTTTTACTCATCAAAAGTAAATTTACTATAAATTAATTGCTTGTAGGATATAAAAATACTCTTGTATAAATTAATTGTAGTAGAATCCTTTGCATCTTATTTAAAATACTCTTAATTGGCTAAGTAGCATAGTCACTTGATTTAGGGCAAAATTGATCCAAATTTCGTACTAAAAGTTGCTAGAATGCTTAGAAATTGTCTAGAAATGCAATGTAGCACTTTAAATTTGTTAAAAATGTCCAAAAATAGCTAGAATTGGCCCACCCGGGTGAGACCGCGCCAAACACGTCTGCGTTCGCGACGCAGAGGCCATCCGCGCGGATTCACCCGGTTTGCCCATATTTGCACTTTTAGATATCTTTTTGGTATGAAATAAGATGCTAGTTAAGAATTGGCCCAAATAAGCATTTTAAGCTCTTATAGTTCCTGAAATTGTTGAATCTTGGCGGAAATCAAGGTAACCGGGTGAGACCGCGCCAAATGGATGTGCATTCTCAACGCAGGTGCCTTTGGCGCACTCTCACCGGGTGAGACCGCGCCAAATGGCTGCGTGCCTTTGGCGCACTCTCACCGGGTGAGACCGCGCCAAATGGATGTGCGTTCTCAACGCAGGTGCCTTTGGCGCACTCTCACCCGAGTCGAGACCGCGCCAAATGGATGTGCGTTCTCAACGCAGGTGCCTTTGGCGCACTCTCACCCGGGTCATATGGTTCGAAGCCAAAATTTTGCAAAATTGCATTGAAAAGGGTCTTAGTACATATGCTAGTCTTCTACCCTGCACTACCTCATTCTAGCTTTTCAATCCATTTGAACCTCATCTTAAAAGAATTCCCACAGTAGCAGGAATCGAACCTCCCACCCCCAACCACTAAGGGCGGGCATCGTTTATGTTTGAATTATAATTCTTAATTAAATTTAAGCTTTAATAATCTTAGATAATATTAATGGCCAAGCCTTAGACTTAGAACCAAGATCCTTAAGCTAGATAGAGACAACATTTGCACTCATCATAGCTTAGTTGTCGCTCTTATCTTGCTAAGTGTCTTCTTGTCTACATATAGGTAGTATAATTAAACATTTTTTTAGAAACCCAGCTAGTTGCCAAGGCCTTAGAAATTGTTGTCACACGTTGGTATGATACACCAACACACGTTATAGGTGCACTATCATCAAGTGTCTTCAGCCATGCCTTTGTCATAGATAATTATCTAGGAATTCATTCTATCTAATATAATTTAGTCTAACACACCAAGTATACCCAAAGTGAGTCTCCTTCTACCACCCCATAATAGTAAATAAGTACCTTTCTCAGTGCCTAGTAAAGTGCCAAGAGGGTCAATTGAGGTAGAGAGGATAAAGGTATAAAAATAGGGTTTGTAGAGTAAATAGACATAAGTAATTGTTGTTATGATAGTATTAGTTGTCTTGTGCACTTTAGGGCAGTAAAATAGGTCAGGAGAATCTTCGTTGCAGATTCTCGACAGTGGAGCCACTCGACAACATCAACGAATTGAAAGCAGAGGGCAAACTTGTGGAGGAAACTTCAGCAAATCAAAGGCCAAGATGGTGTACAGAGAAGCCCGAACACAAATAATAAAGAAGAGGCTAAAGGAAGGACGATTGCGACATCAAAAATAGACACAAGACTTGCCAAGAGGGCTATGCAACAGCCAATGAGCATCATGGCACTTATAAAATCGATCACATTAGGGGAGGAACATCTCCTAGTCAACGATATTCTCCAAGTGCCATATTGTCTCGAGGAAGGGCCCGACATCGATGACTAATGTCAGAGATACGCCACCAACAAGTAGACGACTTCATCAACTCAGGACATCAAGAGTTCTAAAGGATGAGACTGAGCATATCTCCTAGGATTGGCAACTATAGCAGATATAGAGGCCATAGTAGTATCAGATTCAGACTTCAAGCAAAGATGCTTCGGCTAAGGAGGTATTACAAGCCAGCAAGGGTGGCTTCTCAGGAATAGGAATATGGCAAACTGCAACAAACTTCTTCCTCATCAGCCCCGATACTTCAGAGCAGCTGCATCAACCTCGACAGCACCATCTCAAGATCGCGACAATCTTCTACCTTAGAGATTGGAGGTCAAACACCATCAAGAAGAGGCATCATGGGGGACAAAATACCAGCATTATTAATTGATCAGTCAAGATTAGTCCCTGCAGATGGATGCACATAAACTCCTCTAAGCAAGAGAAGTTGCACAGTTAGAAGTGGTAAAGCACTCGACATTGTCTTCAGCCTTATAACAACAGCATGTGGCCGCCAGGATGAAGAATCAAATCGACAAGTTCAACACAACAATATCAATGCAGGAGTTAGAAGAATCATCCTCGAATCTAATAACCTTCAAGGCAGATGAGTTAAACACGAAAGATTCTACGCAGTGGTGAACATTACCTTCAAGCTCTTGGGATGCGACACCGAGCGTTATGTTATCTACATCAGCAAGTCCACTAAGAGGGATAATGTTAATGAAGGTAATCAGCATCAAGGACGAGCAGAGTCAGAATATGTTCAATGAAAGAAAGCAGGGCACTTGAATGATCATACAACTCCAAGGATACCAGATTCTTTTCAACAAATTATGGATCATCGCCTTGCTACTCCAACGACCAACGACTACACCAGCTTTAAGCAAGCTAGAGGACCTATCAGATAGTTGAGTTTCTTAGAATTATGGGTGATAGCATCCATGATGGGGTAGGGACGAAATTTCGAGTAGTTTTTGTCTTTTCTTTTAGAAGATGGACCCAAGAATTGAGCAAAGCTTCAAGGATTGGGAAGAAAATGTATGGAGTACAATAATTGTATACATTGCTGACAGATATCCAACATATTAAAACCTCTTCGTGAGCTTGATCACCTCGCTAAGAAGGATTCAATAATAGGATAACCGTCGACCATGTATATGACGAGTACTTCCGCAGCATAAGGAATAATCCAACCAAGTGAAGGGAAGCAATCTAATAAGTCCGGCCAACTTCTTAGATGGCATCAACTCAAAGGTGGGACTATTTCAAAGAGGGCAATAAGTAAGAAAGGGGAGATCCTAGAGTATAGATTAGATCTAAAACAAGAATAATTATCTAATCATATAGTTTTCTATGTGTGCCCAAAGTAATGTCATGCCGACTAAATTTGTGGCCATAGCATTTATGTAAGTAGTTCTTTAACTTGTAATTTTGCACCTTCTAGATGGCGGACATCTTTAAGAGCAAGACTCTTAAGTCTAAATCTAGGCCAGTAGTTAAGGCAAGGCCGAGTAATTAGCAGCACCAATGGAACAAGAGTCAAGTTCGACATCAACCTTAAGCGAAGCAAAGTAGAGCATCGACACCAACTTATGTACATTGGCAATTATGACCTCATAATAAGCATGCAATATTAAAGCTGGCTAAAGCAATAATTGATTATTATAAGCAAGAGATACTTATCCCAGCACCAAAGGGCAAGTACCTTATAATTTAAGTTAAGTAATTCCAATCGTGCAACGCATGTCAGTAAGGCAATTACTTAAGTGCATCAAGTTGTCGACTCCGACCGCAATAGTAAGAAGGAAGATGTTACTTCGAAACAGTGCCTCGGCCATTTTCTAAGTTAATCAAGAAGTCCCATGATATACCTCCAGATGAAATTTGAGAGCTTTTGCTCTATAGAAGCATAGAATCTGAAATCACACTTGCACTGGAGGCAGAGCCGATCAGCAAGGCTCTTTATAGAATCAGCACTTCCGAGCTAGCAGAGCTCAAGAAGCAGTTGTAGGAGTTGATCGACTTGGAGATCCTTTTGGCCAAGATGGAAGTCTAAAGATGTATATCAACCATGGGAAGCTCAACAAGCAACGACATAATGGATCAGCCCCAAGAAGCAAGATTCTTCTGCGAAATCGACTTAAGCTCGGGCAATCAGCAAATAAGGATAAAGGGGGAAGATAATTATAAGACTCCTTCAGAACACGGTATGGGCACTATGACTTCACAGTAATGCCCCTAAGTCTATGGAATGCTCCACCAACTTGTATGCATTTGAGGACGACATCTTCGAAGATTCCTTGGATGATTTCTTCATCAATTCTCTTCGACGACATCGTGATCTACAGCAAATCAATGGAAGAGCATGCAGCCGTGGAGATGTTAAGACGTCGCCACTCATTGGCAAGCTTTTGAAGCAACAATTTGCAATGCCATCTCCACTTCGGCAAGCGAATTCGGCAAGAAGATAGAAGAAGCCATCTACCCCAACATGGAGTTCAAGCACATAATGGGCTAGTCTTTGCAAGAGTGCAAGGACGGATTAAGAAAGAGAAACCTTCAAATATTTTAAAAAGGAAGGTAATCTCTAATAGCAAAGAACAATTATGCGTACCCAAAGTATAAGAAGTAAGAAAAATCTTCCAGGACACGCATAATAGCCCTAATTCCGGCCATGCAAAATTTATAAAGGCCTACTTCAAGATTAGAAGTAGCTACGTCTGGCCGGATATGAAGAAGCAGATAATCAGACATATCCAAGAATGTCAGTGCAGCCAGCAGACAAGGGCGGAACAACTTCGAATTCCAGGAGTCATCAAGGGCGGTGCCAGACACCAAGTGGGAAGTCATCAGCATGGGTTTTATAGTTGGCCTCCCAAGGACAACAAGAAGCTTTGAAGCCTTGATGGTTGTGGTATATAGCTTAGCAAAAGGGCACATGCTTGCCATGCCACACCATAGACACCATAGAGATCTTTTAGGCTGCATGGAAATGCACAGGTCGATCATCACCAAAAGAGATCCGAAGTTCTTTAGCGACGTTTAGCAAGACTTCTTCAACACGAGCTGCACCAACTTGTTGATGAGTTTTGCTTATCATTTGCAGTCAAATCGGCAAAGGGACCGCACCAACACAATTTTGGAGAGCACGTTGAGAAACTATGATTGGAACAAGTAATCCAAATGGGCCGAGTACATCCACCTGGTCAATTACGTACAATAATATGAAGCAAGAGTCATCGAAGATGTCTCCTCCATGATCAATTACAGTTATCAATGCTTGACCCTAGTTATGTGGCATAATCTAGTGCCCTGGGTGGAAGTTTCTCAACAACGACGAGGTAGCTTTTGGTAGAAGTGTGGGAATATCTTCAAACAGCATGGGCACATCTGAAGAGTCTAGCAGATAGACATAAAACTCCTCGAGAGTTGTTTTGTTGTGAGAGATAAAGTTTGGCTCAAGTAAGGTTAAGCAAGGGAAGCTTCGCATCGGCAATTGTAAGAAGCTCGCCCCTAGGTGGGCCGGTCCGTTCAAGATCTTGGAGAGGAGTGGGCTCCCAAGCCTACAAGTTGGATCTCTCAGCCCACCTTAAGGTCTTCCATATGAGTCTATTGAAAAGGCACGATCCTAACCCTGAGGAGGTTTTGGATACTCCAACTTTGTTGGAAATGACGGAGGATCAAGTTGAAATTGTGCCTGAATTGCTTCTTGATAAGCCATTCAAGAGGACTAGGTGATCTAAATTCCTCCAGTAGTTGGTCAAGTGGAATCACTTGCCCATGGAAGACACGATCTGGGTATTGAAGTAAGATTTGGAGAAGCAATACCCAGAGTTTATGAAGGAGTTGATGGGCGAGTCGTCTCCGAATTGATCGACGCCGACTTGCCAGGAGGTTAGCTTAGTATGTCTTAGTTAGCCTTAAGTTCTGGCTCATGTATTCTAGTTAGTAGAGTGCATATGCCAGAATCTTGGAACGTGTGGGCGATGATGGGATACGCCTTTAAGGCATTCTCTAGGCCAGCACGCACCAAGAGGTGCGCATGACCATTAGGGTCATGTGAGTGAGGATTGAGGCATGGTGGGCGATGATGGGACATCGATCGGATGCTCTCTATGCCGATGATGCGGGTACGCACACTGGCGGCCGTAGGAGGGTCATGGTGAAGGTCAAAGTGATCATCTTGCGCGATGATGGGATCGTGAGACGTTCCCCTAGCTTAAAACCCTTGGGGCATGATGCACTAGGGGTACTCGGCACCGGGTAACCGAGTACAAGGTAGCACTTGATCATGGGCGATGATAGGATCATCTTAAATGGTCCTTAAGCTCAAATCCGAAAGGGCCATGATCGAGTGCAAGGTAGTAGGGTAACCTTGAGTTAGTAGTTCGCCTCAAGGAGGTAGGTAAGGGGTGGTCCCCTAAAACCACAAACTTATTAACTTATATAACGTAATGTGCTACTTTGTGAGGGCGGTGAAGGGAAGCATGAAGGAGGGAGCACGTTACGAGAAGATAGGAGTCATAGATTTTAGACTAACTATGAACTCCTAAATTTGTTGTAATAATATTATGTGTATACTTTGATAATAATAGTTGTTATAGCTATATAATTTTGTATAACTTATAAATATAGCTTTATAATTACATAATAAGTAATTAATTGAAAAAGTTGATCTTTTCAATAGAGTTAAGTTCATATATTCTTGTTGTGTGCTTTTGCGGGAGTAGAGTAGGTTCGTCACCTTAGCTTGCAATGTCGAGGACACGACATTGTCCTAAGGGGGGAGAATGTGACGTTCTAGGGGAATATATGCTATAAACACATATATTCTGGACAGAGTCACTATACAAGTCTATCTTCATAGCCTTGTATACCATAGATTGTGGCACTAGGGGGCATGACTAAGTTATTCATATAACTTAGCCAACCTTAGGTTAAGACCATTTTCCACGTGGCCTTAACCTATTGGGCACCCGCCACACCGCGGTCTTACCCTATTGGAGCCACGTGGCATAACATGTGAACCCTAACCTATAAAGGCCTAAACCCTAACCCTAGGCCTCTTTTCTGGCTCCAACAGTCTGGGAACCTTCTTCGTGCTCGAAACTCTGTTTTGAGAACCGCCTCTTTGCGTGGCATAGCCTAGCACAAAGAGCTCCCCCCGGAGCGTGAGTGCATCGCCAGGGAGTGGGAGCTACCTCGAACACTTCAAGACCATGGAGACGCCTGAGGATTGGGAGGGAGTGCTTCGGGGAGCGGTATGTAGAGTAGTAATCATAGTAGTTCATCCGGAATTAACATTCCGGATGAGTTAGTATCTTGTATCTAGGGTAGAGCCATCCTAGAACCCTCATGCATCATCTTGAACCCTAATCAAGGAACCCTAACTGTAAGTTAGATTTGTATGATTAGGTTAAGATGTTCTTATGATTATTCTCATGATGTGATGATTATGTGACGATGGTTGATCATGTTTGCTCCTCTTGTATTGGGAAGGGGGTAGAGACCTAGAGCCATATGTAGTATGCTCCTAGATTAGATCCCTTAGTTCCTATTAGTTGCGGCTTTGTGCATAGGAACCCAGGGCTATGGAGGCTATGATGTGACTCAGCACTACACAACGGGGCTAGAGGCAATGCGGAGGGAGGATCCCTGCCGAGGGGGGGCTACGGGGGATCCCATAGTGAGCTAGGCTTATGGTCGGTCACTTCGTGTGGGCCGAGCATGGGTCTGACACCTCCTGGGGCGATGGTGTCGCCCGCCCTCAAGAGTTGCAAGTGTCGGCTTGGCTCTTGTTTTGGGGGTTCGATCGGGTATGAATCGTGTGTCGCCCACGATTCTCTAGCCGCCGTGGAACCTCTAGACCCGGGAAGGGGAAATGCAACCCTTCCCGCCTCGACGGACCGGGAGATGCAACACGGAGTAGTCCCGATGGGTGATGCCATGGGATTGCGTGATCCAGGAAGGCTAGAGCCATGCCGTATTCCTGATTGAGCCCATCCGCAAAGTATGCACGGGAGGGGCGGATGGAGTGGTCAACCCTAGCCATTGTCTTATGCCAGCCCTTGCCATTGTTATGACTCGGTCTGCTCTATCTTGAGGCCTAGCTCGGTCATCCTCCTTATGAGTGGAGCCATGGGTAGGAGCTCTCATGTTTTATGGTTTATGATTATCTTCTTTGCTCATATGGATATGTGATGGACTACCCTTCGAGGTAGTATGTTGTATTGTTATTGCTAGTTCTGGCGTTGTTTATGCTTCCGCTGTGATAGGAGCCCATAGGGGAAGGGCGCGCAAGACACCTTCGTGTCCCCTTTCCGCACTGGGGAGTTCCATAGTCGGGATAGCCGGAGGGCTGTCGCGGCGGTTGTTGAGCCGGACGGGGATTTCTCGCCGAAAGTGTACGGCCAGGCCAGATATGTTTAGCGTGGGCGTCACAAACTGCAAGACGTCCTCTGCCAGGGGTTCAAATTTTGGGACCTGCTCGGCTCCTGTGCGTGCATTAAAGTCACCAAGCAGCATAACCTTGCCCAACTGTTTGTGCTGCTGTATGTCATCATATAGATCGACATAGGGCTCCAATCTATCCACATCTGAATGAGTGTTATAAAAGTTGCTCTCGGCATATGGAAAGTAGCATGCTGCTATGAAGAGAATGTTGCCACTGTCATGATGCACGCGCACCCATAAGTAGCGATTGTACCTGTCTGTTTTGTGCATTGAGATTGAGCGCCCCAAGGTTGCACGATAGTAGCAGGCAACCCCGCCATGCCCTCGCTTGCTTGTGCACTCATTGAACAATAAGAAAAATGCGAGATAGCACGGGAGGTTGGGTGATCCAGGTGCCCTGCATGTTCCCATGTTTCCAAGAGGAAAATGAGATTCATATCTGGTGCAATAGAGTTGAGACTCTCCCCTTTCTGCCAAGGGAAGCCCCCGGACAGTTCCAAAGATACCATTGAACCTGATTCCTATTTGTTGGCATTTGATGTAGGCGGTCGATGATCGTTCGGTTCGCGGGGGAAGCGGCAGCGGCACCTAAGCAACGATTCTTTGGGGCGATTGGAGCAAAGGAGAGTAGGAGGTGCGCGAGGGGTACCGGGTGGCGATAGCGGGGGTGGCAGCTGACTTGGCGCATTGCATCGGTGACCTCGGCAGGCATCGCCCTAAAAATGCGAAGCTTGCCTCGGACTAGGCCTGCAGCACCCCCTGGGCGACGGACATTCTTGACTTGAGCCAGCTGCTGCCGGCGGGACTCTGTTGGACGCGGAGTAAAGATCCCCGGTCGACATAGAGTAGTCCCCTTCAATTGCCTAATTTGTATAAAATTGCCTCATGCACTGCATGTTCCGCCAATCGAAGGAAGGCTTAACAACGCCAGCGACTCAGCGCGTTGAGCCCCAAAGGCGGCTTGCTTTCGAACAATGTGCATTGCATTCGAAATGCCATGCGAGATAGGAGTTGATCCACGGATGCGCTTTGGTGAGATCCTCTCCCGCCTCCCTCCGAGAGTCGGGATACCACCACATTATGGCGCCGGGCCCCGCTCCCCTTTGCTCAATGAGTTGCGGGGCAACATTAGTCGCCCCGGCCAGATGATGCCTGCTGCCCGGGCGTGTGGGTTGTTCACGCGGCAAGGGTGGTGTGGTGTGCGAGATGGGCAGGTGGTGTCCTGTCACCGCTTTGGCACCGGTGGGCTGTGGAATATGTGTGCTTATCCGGCCCGTGTTGCGCCTCTCGCCGCGGGGAGCCGGGAGCCTAGCTCCGCTGAAATCTCTGCCGCTTGGCCAACTCATTCGTACCGGGCCAGAATCGTTCATGGACCTCGGATGAAGGCCCCCCGGCTTTGCCGGGTAATGGTTGCTCTGAGCTCTCAGATCTCCACGTGCTGTGTCTCACCCTACTACTGTAGGGTTCTTAGCTCTGGCCGGCTGGCTTCGGCTGCTCGGACATTTCATTATTATGGTGGAACTCCTCGACCGACTTGAGGCGGGAGATAGTTGCCAGCGTATCTGCTCAACACCACCTTGTCTGCCGTGCCATAGTCTCTATGGTGGCGAGGAGGGAGTCCACGCGAGCTCGCAAGTCAGCAAGGCCCTGCTTATCTTGTTGCCTCTCGAAGTGTGCCAAGCGAAGCCCATCTTCTAACTGTTGCATGTGGGTCCCCATCTACGCAACTGTTGCCTTTTCGTTGCCAACCTGTCTTTTGAGTGCGTGGGGACGAAGATTGTATCTTCTTTGCGCGATCCCCGCAATCCAGTTACATTGCTCTCAATCTGTTCTTCCATTTGCTTCATGGCCCTCGTCTGCGCCTGTATCGGGCTCGAGTAGCCTTCATCCATCTCCCGGGTCAATCTCATAGATTGGGCCTTCGTCCGGGCCTCCCTCCTCATAGAAGAGGTTTCTCCCTTGTCCTTGGTATCGACCGGGTCGTTTTTAGTTCAGGTCCCTCCTCCCGGTTCTCCTGTGGGTGGGCTGGGGTTGGGAATGTCTCCCCAAGTGGAGGTCCGGGCAAGGGGCCTCTGAATGGCCATGAGGTTGTATGGTATAGAAGGGGATTAGAGAGCTAAAGGGCTATTAAGAATTGAGAAGGGCTATTAAGAATTGAGAGAGATTCCCACCGGGCGAAAATACCGTGTTGTTATCCATCTTGTTTGGGTTCCAGGTTTGGACTTATGAGCTTGATAAAATCTGCAATGCCTATAATCTATGAATCATGTATACTATAAGAGTATTATGCATGATGAGTAAATAAATATATGCTATAAGTGTATTATGCAGTTAGTAAAGATGCAAGCATTTATAGGTGATATAAGATATAGTAATATACAAGATCTAATGTATTAAGATGAATAAGATATATATAATAAAGTACAAGATCTCATGTATTAAGATGAATGTGCCATGTATTTCCACATGTCTACAATATATTTCGACATTTGGATATTTTTCTACCTCTTGCCATTGGCATCCCAAGCATAATGAATAGCATCTAAAATTTCGTACCTTGAAGAATCGGAAGGATTAGGCTGCTCCAAGAGGGCCCCCTCCAAAGAGGCTTCCACCACAATATATAAATATGGCCAAAATTTGTAGATTTTGGATCAAGAACATCATTCTCCTCTGCATATCCTAACTAAGTGGCAGTGTTGTCATCTCCAAGTCTGACTAGAACAAACATATCCTTTGTCACATGTACGTGAGGATCAAACTCTTGAAGAGGCACCATTGGACGCCCATCTGAAGGGCCACAATAATAAGGTAAAGATCGTGTGACCAAGGCGGATATATTGATCTCTGAAACAAATGCAATTTGTTCTGGAGGAGCTTGTCTTGTTTGTGTCCAAAATGCATCATTTCGAAGACGTTTTGGAGCAACATCCTCCAAAGAGATAAGAAGCTGGCTCCAATACTCAACATTTCTCGTGTATTGCCCTGCAAACAAGCTAGTTTCTTGATTCTTACATATCTCCTTCCATAAGAAGATGTATTTATTGATGCTATCTTTCAACCCAGAGAGATCTTTCAATGTTGTTCTGGGAAGAAATGTTGTTCTGCCATTTTCTTTCTCCTATGCTCTTGTTCACTTCCTTTTTCTCCTTTTTTCACCCTTTCCCTCTTCCCCTTTTCCTCGTGCTTTTTCCCCCTTCCTTTTTCTTGTTTCTCTCTTCCTATTTTCCTCGTGCCTTTTTTTTCAAGTTCTTTTTCCCCTTCCCTTTTCCGAGTCCCGGGCTCAGCAAAGTACAAGCACAGATCCTTGAGATGATTTGTGCTAGAGCCAGGGTGGATTGGGCCTACCTCGATGCACCATGAAAACTTATCGGCTATAGGAGTCATTTGTTCTGGGACCACTTCAATACCATTGAACTGAATGCTCGACTCTGCTTCCTTTGCAGCAGCAAATGCCTGTGCCAATGGAGGGCCACTTCCAGGTACACGGGCATTTTGTTTAGTCCTGGCCATGGGTCCTGCATAACATCTTATATTATAATGTTATTGTGTAAGTGTTGGGCCCAGCCCTAATTTTAACGGCCCAGATTCGACCAAACCAATGGCGATGATGATGCCACGTCACAAAGTTTTGAGTTTTTTTTAGGGTTCGCGAGGGCGCCTATGGCGCCTGCTGCATTCCTCCAGTGGTATCCACATGCACGCCACAGGTGGAACGGCACTGCTAGGTTCGACGACTTCTTGATAGATTTATGCTTCCGATGCGTAAGATCTATGTTGATTTTATCTTTGGGATGGTCTTCGTCTCTCTGTTTCAAGATTTGGTTGAAATTTTGGACAGTCCAGATAGCCCTTTTCTTCTTGCTTTAGTGATTTAGGGGTTCTTTAGTGATGGAAGAGCAGGCCAAGATCTGCAACACCCATCGCGGCAAAGCTCGGCGTCACTATCCTCTCTAAAGCACCTTTCGCTTCTTCAAGTTCGGCTCCACAGGATTCGAATGGAGCTTGGGATGGCACACACTCTTGATGATTCATATCTAAATCCACAGGGCCGATTTCATGCCTGAATGGCTTTCTAGCAGATGTCTCTCACAACTGTAAGGCGACGAGTTGCTGCGTTGGCTTCTAAGGTGCATTCTCTGTTAGCCTAGGGTTTAATCTTCATTAGGCATGAGTTTAACTTCTGTATGTTTGTCTTCTGATCGAGATTAGACTATAAAGCAGTATGTTGACTCCTTTATTAAAGAAAATTTTCCACATTGCTTCAACGTATTTAAGCTTGATAAACATTCCTATGCTTGAGTTATACATGTCCACCTTCTTTAAATTGAAAAATCAATTGCATTGGACTGGAGGTTAAGTTTACTTTAGCTATTTACTCTAGCTATTCATTAAAGAATCAGCCTTAGGAATGAACACTTTTGGAATGATGCTAGGATCTGAACAACTCTGCGAACTAAATGTATGACATTTGTATTTGTAAAGTGTATCTCGGTTTAGGAGATTACAGAAGAGAATTTAATCTTTAAATGCTTAAGTAAAGGAAATTCCAGTTTTGATAGATATTCATCTCTAGAATCTTGAAACCTATTATTTTCCCAGAAGGAATTGAGATGTTAGTTACTTCATTCTCTCCTTCATGCTCCAATGTCCTTTTTTGACTCTCAGCTTGTCATATTTTCAGATTTTCAGCAAGGTAGGAATGCTGGATGATTTTATATATTTGTTGTTGCATTAATATATGCTAATTCTTATAGTTGTCCATGCTTCCATACTTAGTAGTGAAACGTCAATACAAATACATTTTAATAATGAAATATGTATCGTTTCAAAACGTTAGGAGAAATATATTGACATGGGAAGAGAGAAGACTGTCCGAAAAGCAAAGAATTTGTTTATATTTCAAATTGTACAATAGGCAGATAAACATCAATAATCACCTTCTCTCAAGGAATGCTTGATTTTTCTGTATAACACAGAGGACTTTACCTCTCTTATCCCAATATTGTTTGAGAAAATGAGATTCCACGTATGTTTCTAATTAGAAATATCCCTGGCTTTTCAATAAAAAACCAGAAGCTCTATTACATCGTGCTAGATGCTTTAATGCATATTGTAAAAGGAAGTGTTGTGTTATGATGAAAGGGTGTGTCATGTCATGATGAGATGCTTTAATGCATATTGTAAAAGGAAGTGTTGTGTTATGATGAAAGGGTGTGTCAGTCAACCGGAGAACATGATATAATGTTGAAATCCCATTAACATTTTTCTATCCATGTCTCATGAGAACATGATTTAATGTTGAAGTTCCACTAACATTCTTCTATGCCATGTCTCCAAAGCTTTAAAAAAAGAACTTAGTTTGTTTTTCATCAATTTAACACTAGCACACATGGGATGGGATACATATATTAAGAAAATCCATTTAGCCCATCTTTCATATTTTGCAATGTTTCATATTTGATTGGCAAGGGTCATAAACACAGTTTCATATTTTATTTGCACAACATTCAAGTACTTCTAAGGTTGGCTCCAATTAAAGGTGCAAAGTACTTTTAATGGTAGCTATAGATAAAGGTGTAACACACAATGAACAAATTATCTGTGGTCACACAAAATGATGCAATGCCTTCAAAAGGGTACATGGTGTTGTTCACAATGCATTCATAGACACAACGCACATCCATATTCATATACAAGCAACAAGAGACGACACATCCATAGCCACAACACATCCACATTAATTACAAGCAACGAGCAACAATATGAGATTTAGTACACAACATCAACAACTCATAGACATAGCCACATTAATTACAAGCAACGAGCAACAATATGAGATTTAGTACACAACATCAACAACTCATAGACACTTGCAACCTACAAGTTCCCAAAATGATCCAATGGCCTAGAAATTATTGTATGCAAATGACAGTTCTAATCGCCTAGAAGTTACTTTAGGCAAATGCGCAAGTTCCCAAGTTCCAGCACTAAGTTCCAAATTTTGCCCAGCAACGCTGGGCACCGTTACTAGTCAATCATTAATCCCATTAGTGGTGTATGCAAGCATTGAAACAAGGTAGGGGATGCCAAATTGGGCGCCCGCCCAATTTGTCCCCCATAGTAGGTAAGAAAGCACGGAAAGAAGCAAGATGGTGGCAAATTGGGCGCCCGCCCAATTTGCCCCCCATAGGAGGATTGGAAGCACGGAAAGAGGCAAGAAGGGGCTAAATTGGGCGCCCGCCCAATTTGCCCCACCAGAGGAGATTTGGAAGCACGAAAATAGGCAAGAGGGTGCCAAAATTGGGCGCCCGCCCAATTTGCCCCACCAGAGGAGATTTGGAAGCACAGAAAGAGGCAAGAGGGTGCCAAAATCGGGCGTCCACCCAATTTACCCCACTTGAGGAGATTTGGAAGCACGGAAAGAGGCAAGAGGGTGCCAAATTGGGCGCATTAGGAGGATTGGAAGCACGGAAAGAGGCAAGAGGGTGCCAAATTGGGCGCCCGCCCAATTTGCCCCACCAGAGGAGTTTTGGAGGCACGGAAAGAGGCAAGAGGGTGGCAAAATTGGGCGCCCGCCCAATTTGCCCCACCAGAGGAGATTTGGAAGCACGGAAAGAGGCAAGAGGGTGCCAAATTGGGCGCCCGCCCAATTTGCACCCGCTGAACAGGTGTGGAAGCATAGGAATACGAGGGTGAGAAATTGGGCGCCCGCCCAATTTCTACCCCCAGAGGAGGTTTAGAAGCATGGAAACAGCTTTTCGGCACCCGCAGAGGGTGTGTGGAAGCATGGAAACAGCTTCTGTGGTACTTAGAAACAACCAATGGGCCAGAGGGTTGCTTGGTGCAGAGGAAACAGCTTTTGAGGTTGTTAGAAACAACCAAGGGACCAGAGGTCCGCGCCAGAGGGTTTAGAAGCATAGAAACAAAAAAAGGTGCAGATAAGATTGCTGAGAATTTCATTTAGGGCGGACTGCTTATGGCCAGTGGCTTATCGCCTGCACTAATATAATAAACTAAAGCTGAACAAAATAGC
Organism: Isoetes taiwanensis; assembly: GCA_021234155.1. NCBI lineage: Eukaryota > Viridiplantae > Streptophyta > Lycopodiopsida > Isoetales > Isoetaceae > Isoetes > Isoetes taiwanensis. The sequence continues at coordinate 377,230 of JAJEKV010000035.1, read as the reverse complement.
ATTACCTTTTCCTCCCTTTAAGGGTCGATGTTCCATTAAAACAGTGGCGCTTGGATGCTCAGAGACAGTGCTTAGGAAGATATGAAACCTGGCGCAATCACTTTGAAGACGACAGGCACAGCGTGATCCTCAGAGAAGAAGACTCGGAAAGGAATGAATGAGCAAGCGAAAAAGAATGGGCGGTGAGGTTGGACAGGCGAATGACAAGTGGCGGCCATGCAAATGGTGAACATTAAACATAGACCTTTTTGAACTAAAGATAGACCATAACAATAAACAATAAAAATAGACTTTTGCAATAAATGTGCCCCAAACATTCAATGCATATTTTTCAAATTAATAAAGACGTGGTGGAATTTAAATTTTAAATTTTGAATTTTCACGGGGCCCGCTCGCTCAATTTCGACGAATTTAAATTTATACTGTTACGGGCCCGGTCGATTTTGAATTTAAATTTATCTTGTTACGGGCCCGCCCGCTCGATTTTGAATTTAAAATTATATTGTTACGGGCCCGCCCAATTAATTTTAAAATATGTTTGGCTTTCAATCTGGGGGGAGATTTGAACTTTGAATTATTCTCTAGGGAGCGGAGCAGCTTAGCCATTTCATTCTCTCACATTCTTGGGCGGCTACTTGTTCAGCGGATGGCGTGCGCTTCACCGAAGGTAAATTTCTTTCGGATTATACGTTCATTCTTTGCCACTGTGGGTTGCATGCGCTGATATTAAGATGCCTGGATTAGTATAGAACGTTATTGGTGAGAAGATTATTTGATGCCCAATAAATAGAAATTTGAGAGAAGCATGTCCAGTCCCCCCAACATAACTGATGTAGCCTAGATTCTAGCTGGGGTAGCCTAGATGCGAATGGCCAAATTATATTCCAGCTGGGTTAGCAAATCGGGTTGCTGCCCAATTTCACACCCAGGTAGATGTGCAGGGCCAAGTAGGGTGGGTGCCCAGTTTGACCTCTTGAGTAACTATGTATGGGCAGATAGACCCAATTTCACCTGCTAAGTAAATCTGTATTATTCAAGTATACCACCTGTGGTGGCAAATTGGGCGGGTGCTCAATTTCAACTGCTAAGGACCACTACAACAGGGAGCAAATTGGGTGCCCGCCCAATTTCACCTGCTAAGGACCACTGCAACAGGGAGCAAATTGGGCGCGTGCCCAATTTCACCTGCTAAGGACCACTGCAACAGGGAGCAAATTGGGCGGGTGCCCAATTTCACCTGTTAAGGACCACTGCAACAGGGAGCAAATTGGGCACCCGCCCATTTTTCACCGCTAAGGACCACCGCAAACGAGGGAGCAATTTCACCGCTAAGGAGCACCGCGAGGGGAGCAAATTTGGGTGCCCAATTTCACCTGATGGGACCATCGCATCAGGGGAGCAAATTGGGAGGGTGCCCAATTTCACCGCTAAGGACCATCGCAGAGCGAGGGGAGCAAATTGGGCGGGTGCCCAATTTCACCTGCTAAGGACCACTGCAACAGGGTGCAAATTGGGCGGGTGCCCAATTTCACCTGCTAAGGACCACTGCAACAAGGAGCAAATTGGGCGGGTGCCCAATTTCACCTGTTAATGACCACTGCAACAGGGAGCAAATTGGGCGCCCGCCCAATTTCACCTGTTAAGGACCACCTGTTAAGGTGGGGACTGCAGAGATACCTGTGGTGGCAAATTGGGCAGGTGCCCAATTTGACCTAAGTAAATATGTCTGGGCAGCATGGATACCACCTGGGTCCTACTTTGCTTTGGAACTGGTTCATTTTTTTTGTGCAGGAGGTGTACCTATTCAAGGACGGTCGGGCAGTTGCCAAAGGAGCCATAGGAGCCAGGGAGCGATGCCATTTTAAAGACATCCCAGATGGACTTGTGAGTGTTGGTGTTCTAGCTGTGTTTGAGGGGCATCATGTTCTCTGTTGGCCAACTCCAGATGTAAGAACATTAGGTGAGGCCCTGGGTTCCTTCATTCTCTGGAGGCAAAGTGATGTTCACGACTCCAATGTGGTGGACATGCCATCAACATCCAAAAGACAGCGAGTGGGAAGCAACAGAGACGCTATGTCGCGAACTAGGTACACCCTACTGGAGACTGACTGCGAAATTTTTCACTCTTGTGCTGCCATCCCTGCAGCCAAGGGATTTATATCCTTCACTTGTCCAGACGATGCAGTATATGACCAGTTCTTGGGTATGAAGACCATAGGAGTGTCTGTTACTGAAGACTTTCCCCCTCCGACTGAGGTGAACTTCCGATGTCAGGCATGTTTGACAGTACCTAAAGCGGGCATATCTAGTTAAGGTTTGTGGAGTGAAGGTGTCGGAGATTTTAAGTGCAGCACCAGTGGAACAGCATGATACGACGTCGAGCCAGGGTAGCTCGGAGCTTGAGAAGCATCCGCAGTACAAGAAGCGTAAATACACCTTCCATTCTCGTCAGCCAAAGAAGGCATCAAAGCCTCCAAAGATAGATCGGCTCACAACCAATGAAGCCATCTTGAGGTATAGGAAGACCATGTGTTGCAAACAGATATGTTGTGAGAAATTCAGTACGGATCAAGCTATAAACATGCGAAAGGATTTCTTCGCCATGAAATCGAGTGACAGGACCACTTTTGTGTATGATATGTTAGGCAACAATATGAAGGGTAGAAGGGTCCATCGGCTAGTCTTGCAAGGCGTCACTGTCTGTGAGAGAGCTTGGTACCTTGGTCTTGGGATTTCAAAGTCGGGGTATCTCAAGTGGAAGGCACAATTCCGCTCTGGTGCTCGAAAGGCTGAGCATGGCAATTCAGGCACGATGAAAGCACGTAAGAAAGACAACTTGGAGACTATCCAGGTCACTTGGTGGGAGCCTGTCCCTGTTAGGAACCAGGTGTTCCCAGCCAACTATGTCAATTGTTGGAAGAAGAGATGGAGGCCGACGACTGCTAGTGACCGCATTGAGATAGAGAGTATCGACTACGCTTAGAGTCCTTCAAATAAGAAGAAGCTACCAAACACTGTCAAGATTCCTACGCTTGTTGCAGAAGCATATGCGGCACTTGCCGGGGATGTATGTTAGTGTTATCAAAGCGCTTGTTTTATAAAAAGTCCACAATTTAAGGTATTGTCCATATTTAATGAAACTGTGCTTCAATCTAAAATAGCAATTCTATACCACCAAGTTTGGAGGTGGCATCATTGCTTCTTAAAGCCACCTCCAGACTTTTCTTCATCTTTATTGGAGCAACTCTCAAAGACCATCCATCATGTTATGGTAGAATTGAATCAAAGAAAAGATATATATATGTGTGTCTTGATAAGATACTCAAATTGGTCTTCAAGCTGCAATTTCCATAACTAGAAAATGGCTTTATGAATTTTGAGATCCAACAGATGGTGATAGGCCATAGAATTTTAGGCACCTACTTCTGCGCCTACGGAACTCTGATAGATCAAGGATTCAATGGATGGGGCTAGAGATATCCTCCATATTGACCACCTTCTAGAAGTAGCTGATGTGTCTATCAAGTGCTGCCCTCTTAAGATGTAAGAATCATGTCTCCTGCAATAAGATTTGATATGGGACCATAGATCTCACTCCGAGTGCCCGTGTAAAGAAGGCTTTCTGCACCTGCTCTAAGTCATTCCAAGTGCAAGGGACACTATAGCCCCAGACCTCGACCTTATACAAAAGAAGGGGTTCTACCAATACTCTGAATAGATGTGACTGATGGCTCCAATCCTAGAGTTCTACCCTGTGGCTATTGTTCTGCATTGCATAGAGCGTTTTCCAGCCTATCGTCACATGCAATCGAATGGAAGTGTCCCAACATAGTGTAGAAGATAACTCCACTCCAAAATACTTATAGGTGGGCATTTTGTCCTTGGTAAGTGAATGAATGGGAACTTGCTTGGCATGAGGATGAGATGAAAACCACTTTAATCTTAACCAGATTGATGTGCATGTCTGCGGCCTGGAAGAATGCATCCAGGACATCTAGATGAGATTGTATATCCTCCAGAGTGTGAGCTAGGCCAGTACAAGTCATTCAATATTTAGGAATACTAGTAGGTTTGAGACAGTTCCAAAATAGAATTTCTAAAAAGCAGAAAACTGAAAACGAACCTTTAGTCCTTGTTCTTGGCAACCAGTTTAGCAATTTCGAGCAATGTCTCCTTTGTCATTTCACAAATGCTTTGAGTCATTGCAGCCATGGACTCAGCAATTTTCAAACTGTTGGCAGACCTTATTGTTTCCAATTCCCTAACCAACTCAATTTTTCTTGCAATTTCTTCTTTCATGAAATCTAATTTCTTCACCTCAGTGTCCGCAAATGTGCTTGCCATCTGTGATATTCCCATTGCAATGTCCTCATCTATCTGCAACCTGGACTTCTTTCTACTTGTAGGTTTTCCACAAACTCCAGGCTGGTTACATGCAGCTGATCTAGGACTTGAAGAATCTATCTGGTTTCCTGTTGGTGTCCTATTGCTTGGAATGTCGGGCATGACTGGACTGCTCGGATTTCCCGTGTTTACATTATTATTTGAATTGGGTGGAATGCTTTCGAAGTGGTCCTCAAATGCTGCATCTGTTCCAACAGTTTCAAAGAAAGTGTCATTCATGAATGATTCTGAAAAATTTGTATGCAAGTCTGCAGCCTCATAAGCTTCATTCCCAAATTCACCATCATCACCAGCACCTGGAATTGGATTATCTGAGGTGACACCATACTTCACCTCTTCCATTCTGTCATACCACTGCCAAGTTGAAGGTTCAGATCCCATCTGGCTACAAGCCTCCTTCTCATCTTTGAATTTAGCTTGGAGCTTATCCCATTTGTTCTTAAGTTGTCTCAGCTCCACTAAACCACCAACTATAGGCTGCAATTTGATCATAATTTCTCTCCATTGTGTGTTAGAAAGGTTGAGGGTGCCATTAGTTACTAATTTCATCTCGTTTAAGAGATTGAGGAAAGTGGAGACACCTTGATCTGTCCATTGCACAGGAGGCTTTCTATTCTTTGTGTCTATCAGTTTTGAACTTTCTTTCTCGTGCACAACAAGAGCCAATGCAAATTCGGATTCAAAAGATTCACTCACAATATCAGAGGAGGCCTGAATTTCGCTCAATACTCGTTTGGATCTCCTTTCCTTTGGCTGTCTTGGTGATGGAATTGGCTCAGAATTTGTCTCCAAATGCACATCCATGGAGATCTGGCCAGTCATTTTCCGGGTGCTTCTGGTTCCATTTTTTCAACCCGAGGAGGCACGAAAGGCTTGCTGCTTGCTGGCAAAGCAGATCGAGAGGTCTTAGACATCTGAATCCAGATAATTGTAGGGGAATAAGGAAGACTCAAAACGAATTTGAGGTTCAAAACTCAATGTATGAATGCTCAAAAAACAGAATGCAAATGGGTGCGAAATCTGACGAATACCTGGATCGTAATCGGGTAATTGCTTCGAGAAATTGGATACTTTTGCAAGAATTAGATGGCCTTGAAGATCAAGAAGCAGGGGAAATGACGCTCCTGGATTTCGGTGTGGGAAACATTTGGGGCAGTTTTTTCAGGCAGCGAAAATTAAGCCTAATTGTTTGGTTAGTGGGCAATGAAAACGCCCCTAACGGCTGTTAGGGGCGAATCATCTCTCAAGGTGAGAGTTGGGTTTTCCCACTCTCACCCATCTCTCCCCCATCTCTCATCTCTCGTATTGTCTCTCGTAATCTCTAAGTCAAGATGTGGGCCATCTCTCAGTGGTAACACACTAGTTCCTAGCAATGTGGTCTAGTTGTCTCTTGTTGGGGGTCAAATCCCAACAGAATTCTAAGGTGGTTGGGGTGAGGGGGCCCAACCAAGCAATGTAATGTGGTGTGTGGTCACATGTTGGTTCTCTCTGCCTAGTCGTCGTTAAAACTCTATCTATCTATCTATCTATCTCTCTCTCTCTCTCTCTCTCTCTCTCTCTCTCTCTCTCTCTCTCTCTCTCTCTCGTGGATCTGATAGACTTGTTGGTCCCCATGGATGTTAAAGTTAAATTCAGTTCAATTTAATTTTGGGATCTTCATAATGCCTTTGCATTCTAGTTTTCTATAAGCACGAGGGGTAGAGGGACAATAGATGTGATATTGCATTTTTACACATGGCATGTAATGACAACATGAATACTTTATGGGGTGTCATATGGATGGGAGCAATGCAATGATTGTATAATGATGCTTACAAAATTGGCTATAAAGAACCTTAAAATACCACACCCCTTTAGAGAACCATACATCCTTTAGGAAAAACCTCCTTAAAAACTATATTTACTTATAAACCACACCTCCAAATACTACACCTCCTTAGAAACATCACCACCTCAAAAGAAAAAACCACAGTTCCTTTAACAAAAAACATGCCTCCTTAAAAAACCACACGTCCTAAAAAACAAAGACCACAGCTCCTTAAAAAAAAAACTACACTTACTTATAAACCACACCTCCTTAAAAACACCACTACTTCAAAAGAAAAAACCACAGTCTTTTAAAAAAAATATACCTCCTTAAAAAACCACACGTCCTAAAAAAAATAAAAACCACAGCTCCTTAAAAAAATAACAGTGGACGTTCCTTGTCCACTTAAAAAACAATAACGTTAGTTAGTAAAACCACACCTCCACAAATCTACATGTAGGTTTTTTTGAAATTTCTGAATAAAGAACATGTGGACCTAAGGCCCTTTTTCCACAGCAGTCACAAAATATGGCTGTCACATACCATATAAGACACCATTTGTGACTCCAAGGCTAAAATGAGACACACAAATCTAAACTTGTTTTTCCACTGCATGGTAGTCATAAAATATGACACCACTAAAATGCTAGTCGAAAAGCTTGAAAAAATAAGACACGTCTTATTTTTAGTTATTTTTAGTTATATATTCAAATAAGACTAGGTGTCTTATTTTACGGCGGGGGAAATCCCCCGGAATAAAATAAGACTCCATTTGGTATCCAAACCTATTCCGAACCTAAATAAGACATGTCTTATTTTTATAGTGGAAAAACGATTTACTTTTAAGACAATAGGTGGCCAAACATCATTGGATAAAATATGTGACTTTTAGAGATAAGACTACCGTGGAAAAAGGGCCTAAGAAAACTATACTTTTCAACAGTGGACCAAAATTTGGGGTGAGTTGATATTGAAGAGAATCTAGCCACTGGTTTCATTCGACATTCTCAGTCCCCTGCTGGAGTGCCTATCTTCTTCGTAAAAAAGAAGGATGGCTCGCTGCGTCTTATCGTTGATTATTGTGGCCTCAATAAGATCACAATACCGAATCGGTATCCGCTTTCTCTGTTCCCATAGTTGTTGGAGCGACTCCAAGGTGCGCATTATTTTACGAAAATTGATCTTTGGGGTGTCTATAATCTTATCCGGATCCGGGAGGGTGATGAGTGGAAAACAGATTTTCTCGGTATGGCCATTTTGAGTACAAAGTTACATAAGAAAGGCAACCATGGCTCAACATTACATGGAACTAGTAATGGTGCCCAACATTGCTGGACATACGTTGGGAACCTGTGTGGATGGAAACCTGTTCATCTCAGAATCCTTTTCATAAATCTAATATAATAGAAACCAAGTCCAGCATTGCTGGACTATAATAGGTTTTTGTATATTCGACACCCTTCCCCTTTCCTTTGTCTTTTGCTGTATAAAACAGTAAGTTGTAGAAAATAACATTACATGGAACTAGTAATAGTGCCCAGCATTGCTGGGCATAAGTTGAGAACCTATGTGGATGGAAACCTGTTCATCTTAGAATCCTTTTCATAAATCTAATATAATAGAAACCAAGTCCAGCATTGCTGGACTATAATAGGTTTTTGTATATTTGACACCCTTCCCCTTTCCTTTGTCTTTTGCTCTGTCCCGCGTTTCTTTTTTTCTTCATTCTCTTACGCACTTTCTTTTTTTCTTTTCTCTTTTTCCTATTTTCCCTACACGTCTTATTTTTCCCTTCTCCCTTTTTTCGTTTTGAACCCCCTTCTCCCTTCCCTTCCATTCCCTTCCCTTTTCCTTTTTTCCTTTCCCTTTTCTAATAGAATTTTTCCCTTCCCTTTCCAGTCTTTCCAATGCTTCCTAATTTCCCTGTGCCCTTTTTCCCTTTCCCTTTCATTTTCCTTTTCCTTTTTCTTTTCTCCTTTTCTTTCCCTTTTCCCATACCCTTTTGTTTTTCCTTTTCTCCGTCTTTTTCACGTGCCCCTTTTCTTCCTTTCCCCATCCTCTTCCTCTTTATCCCATGCCCTCTGTTTTCCCATTTCTCTCTCCCCTTTTTTCTTGTACCCGTTTTCCTTTTCCTTCCCCCCCCCTTTGCATTTCTCTTTTCTTTTTCTTTCCTTTTTTATCCTTTCTCCGCCCTTTTCCCTTTTTCCCGTGCCTTTTTCTTCTTTCCCTTTCTCCGTCCTTTCTTTTTGTCTTTCCCTTTCCCTTTTCCCATGCCTTTTTCTATTCCTTTTTTTTCACCTTTTTTAGGTGCCCCCTTTCCTCCTTTCCTCACCCTCTTCCCCTTTTTCATTTTTCCCTTTCCCTATTCCCCTTTTTCTTTTTTCTTTTTCCATTTTCCATGCTCTTTTTCCCTTGCTTTCTTTCCATTTCCTCACCCTTTGCCTCTTCCATTTTCCCATGCCCTTTTCCTTTTCCTCTTCCTCTTCCCCATTTTCCTATCCCTTTTCCTCTCGCCAGATCATCGACAAGATCTAGAGCTAGAACAAGACAAGAAGAACAAGATACAAGAGAAGGTCATAACTGGTGTTGAAGCAGAATCCTCATTCGGTTCGAGCCAGTCCAAGGACTTTCTTCCATAATGGAGAATCAATTGGCAATGCAAGAGGTAGAGAAGATTGCAACATCATTCTATCAGCGCTATCCCGAGTTGAAGAGGAATGTTGTGCAGCCTAATGTGAGCAGAGACAAGTGCAGTTGGATGGTCCTCTAGCAGTTTCACATCCAGTTCAGGATTCTACTCCAGTTCCCGTTCCACACCCAGACCCAATCCCAGTTCCAGTTCTTGATTTAGTTCTTGTTCCTGATCTTCTTAATGTTGCAAAGACCTTGGCCCCAACTGCTTTCTCCCTCTTGGATTCAAACTTGAGCTCTGGTTTTATCTTCAGTTTGTCTTTGTGGCTTGATGCTCCTCCTGTTTTAGATCCTGCTCCTGATGTAGTTCTTTGTCTCAATCACAAGTATGCACCTGCTTTTGTTCATATTCCTGTTCCAGTTCATACTTCAATTCCTACCCTTGGTCTTGTTCCTCCTCCAGTTCTGCAGTATGCTCATGTCTCTATTCCTACTCATGATCTAGACTCTGAACCTGTGCTACATCCTCCCAGTCTCATTTCGATATCAACTCTAGTCTCTGCTTATATTTCATATCTTGCCCCAGCATTAAACCTTACTCTATATGCAGTCCAATATTAATGGGAATATGCAATCTCATTTTTTCATTCTTCTCACAATCTTAATCTTGGTACAATCTGCCTGTGCTTCTTCATTATCTTATCCTGATTTATCTAGATTCCTCCGCCATGGCTAAGATAATTGGCCTTACAAAGATGCTACACAATGTTCTCAAACTTGTTGTCCTAGTTTCTTGTCTTATTTGGAAGTTAGGAAAGTTTTCATCAACGTGACCCTGTTCTATGCTGAATCTCCTAATAGTGATCTTAAACCTGCTTTTGGTAACACTAAGTTAGCGGATATTGCTGAAAAGACCTTAAGGCCTGTTGCTTCAAACTGGACCAAGCTTCGAGGAAAAAAAATGAAAATGTTCAAAAAGAGTCTATCTCCAACATCAGTATGTCTTCTAGTGTTTTCTCTCCTAGATGCCCCCCCCAGGGCTATACTATGGATCCTAGACTTTCAGGCTGCATTAATTCTGCAGGTGACAAGGAAGATAAACCATCCAGAAATGTATTTGATGATGATGAGCACTCGGTCACGAAAGTTGGAAACAAAGACCTTGCCTTGGATGTCATTGATCCTTTAAAATTGGACTATACCAATATCACCAGGTCAGTCTTATTACTTCTTTATCTTTAATGTTTTAAACTACTTGTTTTGTTTTATATTTTAACTTTCTCTATATTTTTTATCCTCTAAGGGTTTTTATGAAAAGAGTTTTTCCCTTGGAGTGATATGTATCTTTTCAAAAAAAACTTTTATTCCTCTTAGTTGACTATAAGTCTCCCAACAATCACTGGTCCTTCTCCTGTTCTATGACTATGCTATAATCTCCTTCTAGATCTAACCCTTAAACTCTAAGGCCTTTTTTTATTTACTAAAATTCAAATAATTTTTTTAGGTAATTATTCGTAACTCAAGATTTGTGGTGAGGGACTGCAATAGAAGAAGACGTCTTGTTACCAAAAGAAATAAGACTAAAACGAAAGTGGTTCACAGTACCTTCTTTTCCAAATCCTTGGAGAAGTTTAGCATAAGAAATATTTTCAAGGAAGTCTTGTCAGAAAGTCTTCCAGATTTGACTTCTCAGCTTTTAGAAAATACTCTTTTTGATTGGAGATTCATGGATCAGCTAAGGGACAAAGTTTACAAAGTTTTTGCGGAAGGTTTTCCATAGAAATACCCCTGTAATAATCCAAGCTTGACCAAATATCTTGACCCACTATTGGCCATGTTCGTACCATGCAGTTGGAAATAGTTCATTGTCTGAAACTCATGTTGGCTTTGTCATTTGGTCTTAGTCACAATCATGATGGGAGTTTTTCCATGAAATTTTTTTTAGTGGACTTCAAAGCTACCGTTGACCAATTCTTTTTCGTTCATCATTATAGTTTGCTTCATATTTCTGATTTTTAGGTTCAGTCTTTAAAAAATGAATTGATGGAATTAGCTAAGATAAAGATTATTGATTTCAGATCCAGTTATGAATCTAAAAGATGCCTATGGGATGTTTTAGGGCTTCAAAACTCCACTCTACCAGACTGCCCTATCTGATGGGGATTTTAAGGGGACTATAGATAGCTGACAAATGCCCATAATATCATATTCACTGAAGTCTCGAATTTATTGATTGCTATATTAAGCAATTTTGTGGAGTTATTGACTGCTATATTAAGCAATTTTTGCGAAGGCAAAAATGGCATGGTGTTTTTGTCAGAAAAAGAAAGGAACGCCGGAAAAAGCAGTCCAAAATACGTAAATAATTCCAAAAACTAGTAATCAATCTTGTTAATTTGGGATTTTCAGGTTTGGTCAAAAACTTTTTTGGAATTTTTTTTAGCATGATTTCCTAAGATTTTAGGGTGTTTGGACGCCGAAAAAAAATTCTGATAGTCCAAAAATTGCAGAAAATTAATTCGCTATGATTTTGGGGCTTTGGGATTTCGTGGCTTGGGTTAGATTTCTTATTCTGGCTTATCCCCGACATGCTTGCCACGGTCGCTCAGCATATACATATATATAGTTTTCTTTTTTTTTGAAGGATAAAATTAACTAATATTACTCCAAAATAAATACAAGATGAACGATATCAGGGTACTCCTGCCCACTAGAGCAAGCACCCACCGAACATATATAGTTATGGATCAAGCTTTTACATATATATAGTTATGGATCAAGCTTTTATTCTTCTTTTAAGGCATTCTGTTGGGTTTGGTAATGGCATCGGATGCACTCGAGATTAGCTCATCCAAAATCATTGATGGTATGCTTGTACAAGCTTTGAGTCTTTGAGATTCTAAATGTTCGGGCTTGAATAGAGTGTAGAGTATTTTTGGTTTTTGTTTCAAGGGACGAATCGTTTGTTTATTTGACAGTGGCTTCATCATGGGTTTTTGAAGCCATCCTCTTGCTTTGTAAGTTTTCCCAATCGGCATTGGATATTTCGTGGTTGAAATTGTGGGCTTTTCTCACACCTAAGCCATGTTCTGGAGCTTGATTCGCATTGTAAGGCATTCGACTTATTGTATTCTGTTTTGTTTGCATGGCATGGCCATGGACATGGAGCGACCTCAATATATCTTAGCAGCAGGTTCTCTTCCTCAGCAGAAATGGCTCATTTTCCATAGAGGCTATTGTTAGATGGAAATATTCTTTGGCTACTTCGGTTACAGATCACCTGTAAGTTACAGATCATTTCCCGATTTAGGATTCTCTGAAATTCGAATTGAAAAAAACTATGCCCACTTAATGCATTAACATTTGTTGGGTTTGACGTACCATCGGAGTTGTATTTAACCATCTCCCAGACGATGTTTTGCTTGCACATTGTTTGATTTATAGAGATGCAATTATGGTTTAGGTACATGAGATCATCATGTGTATGGTGTTTATGTATCTGGCCATCATGGAGAACTGAAGAAGATTCCAACCAAGGTAGCTTGCTTTGCCTTTTCCCATCAATTGCTATTGGGTATGCAAGGCATCTCTGCCTTTGTGGATATGGTATGCTAATATGAAGCTTTTGTGTTTGTTGATTGTGTCCTTATGGCCTCATATTTGTTGTTCTATATGCTGAATATATCAGATCTGCTGCATCAGCCTTCAACATCTTGGTGGTCACCAATTGCTTATTAACTCTATAGTTTGAAATCAATTAGGTCACTTCATGTGAATGCAGGTTAGGTCTACAATATGTTGAATTTGGGTAGGCATAATTTTCCTGGTATTTGTGATATTGTTTATGAATATGGAAAATCTTATCTAACTAGGTTTTTCAAATGAGATTTACACTTTAGTTCAGTATTGTTGTAGCTGCGTGCTCTATTGTAATTCCTTGGGCAAGTATACTGTCTATAGAAGATCCCACTAAAGTCATTTCAAATAACGGAAGCCCATTGTCCATGACGATTCCAAAACATTAAAGTTGCAAAGATGTCTGGTTACTCTTCTAAATTGTTCAAAAAACACAGATGCATATTATCTTATTTACACTGCTTACTATATAACTAACTCTGCCTCACTGATCACTATCTAATACGATGCAAAGAACCTCATGTTTTGCAATCTTTTGCGTTGAATCAGACGTGAATTTGAAGACATTCAGACATTGGAGGAAATCAAAACTACATGAAAGAACCAAAAGGTTCAGGTAAGCAATAGTCGACACAAAGCAAAGAAGAATGGCCATAGACAATCCTGAGATACACAAATAGAGATATAGAGAACAAAAATCACCATTTGCACAAGTACGCATTCAGATAACTAGATTTTACATTCTACAAATAATTCTGTCGAAGCTGTTAACATCATGTTTTACAATAATGACCCTATAACTCATGTTCAGTGTCGGTGGTTATTCTCTCCTTTCCAAGTTCTCCTCCTTAACTGGAATGGAGTATGGTCATCCCTTTGTTATTTATAGTTGCTAAATGCAAGCATCTCTAGGATTTCCCAATACCTTATGGAAATTGTAATCCTTTAGATGAGAGTCAACGATTCATATCCTTTTGTCGTGATGCTCAATTACATGTAAGCCAGCATTAGCGACCTATTTGGACGTAATTACTTGCTGCTAACACTATGGGTAGAGTCTAGAGAATATGATATCCACACCATCAAAATATAGTAAGTATGCCCTTAACCCATGCCTGACATTTTGTTTCAAAGACATTGAACATAGATATCCATGCATTCAGGACTGAAGCTAGATCAATGTCTTTCCCAATGTGCGCACAAGCCTTCGGCAACATGGATCAACATGTCTTTTCCAATCCAGATATCTTCCACAAGGCATGTCTTAGAATGTTTTCCTTTGCAAATTTCTATATTGAGGGTTTAGTTCATAACTTTGCTGATATTTGATTAGCTCTCATTTTTCACGATGATGTACATTTCATGTTTGATTAATGGCAAATGCAAGTCATAATAAGCCTCCGTAGCAATTTCTTACAGAGCCATAATTTCTTACAGAGTCATAATTTCTTACAGAGCGGGAGGAATTTGCTTAGAAATGGTAGGCACTATCGTTTCATTGCTCGAAACTCAAGGGTGAAAGGAAGGAAAGACATCTCCCATGGCCTCTCAACAAAAACAGGTTTCAGTGCTTTTTATTTCTTCTAGCATTTATTTATAATGTATAGTTCATTCGATGTTCATTTTCCTCATCCAGTTGGTTAGAGAAGCAATCTTCAGGATCTGTTACCTTTGAGTAATTTGCATTAGACGAATCATGGGTATGCAAAGGCCTTAAATGGAAGCTTTAGGAACACGGCAATAGCACATTGCTACATATTGTTTGATAGGGGCTGACATGCGATGATGTCAAAATAGTTAGTGTACTTCAATGTTTATTTTACTTTGCTTTATTCCAGGATTTATTCTACTGCGCATTTTTTTTATTCTGACAATTAAAGTAGTCTTGATAAACTTTATGCATTTGCCATATTGGCACTGAATAATACCAATGTAGAAAACAAGATTACTTTGTGATAGATTTGTTTTAAAATGCATTGCTGATCAGGTTACCCTAAAGCATATCGATTGCCATTTTCGAAGACTTATCGTTGAGCCCTACATTTTAGACAGTAGTCCATACAAATTGTGAGTTTGGTCAGTCCAAAAGCGGAGATAACTTGCCGCATAGTGAGAACTATAGGGTGCGTGTGCGGCCAAGCTTATTGTAGTCTAGAGTGTAGTTTTAGTAACCTTCATCAAGTTTATCCATAATGCTCTGTTTTAATGCAATGTCCGCTTTCATTGCAGAATTTGGAATTAAGCGCTTTCATGTTTGTGTGGAGTTGGGTTCCATTCGCCTTGCACTATGGTGAAGGTAAGGATCATTTTTGCGAGTTAATGTGTTTGCATGTCTCAATAGGTAGTAGGGATTCTTAAAAGAACTTGAACGCTCTTTTTAGACAAGGCTATCATGTCATGGTCTTAGTGCTATTATTTGTACAGTAATAAAGTAAGTAGTGGAGACAGAGGGTTGCCTCTACCCTAGATTTTAGAGGCAAAATTTAGAGATATGGAGCGAAGAAGCCAAAAGCGGAACCATTGTCTTGCATCCCCACAAGTTAGCAAATGACAGCCAATATCCCCTTGAATCCCGCCGGTTAAGAGCCAATGGTCCGGTTAAGAGCCAATGGTCCGTTGATGATGAGAGGTCATGGGGATTTATGTATGCATCATGTGTTGCGGTGTATGGGGGCATGGGGGATGTATGGGGTGTTTGAGCAGGGGACCCAAAGAGGGGTTTTGATATTGGCCGTTGAGATTGGATGTCAATTTGGGGCTTCTCATCTCGATCGTCCAAGTCGAAGTTGAAGATTAGGGGACAAGGAACGAGGAATCAGAGCTTCGTGTTCGTGGTATTTGCTACGCATTCTTTCTGAGCATTCTGAGCAGACCTGTGTCAACTTATCTGCGTCTTCGGCATTCCGTGTCAGCTTCAAGGCCACCTCGGCTGTGCATTTCCGTCTCTTATAAGACCAGCGGACCATGCATGGCCTCAGTCTATGCTATGCCTTGATCGAAAGCATAAAATAGTCGTTCAGCTTTTCAGAGGATTATCGAAAGGGATGCATCCTCGGCACAGCCTATTGTCATATGCATATCTGCAGTTCGTGCCTCAAGCAAGTATAATATACCATTTGGTGAAAGGGAGGATATATCTGGAGCATCGGGTAGCAAGACAGCTGGAGCATTGAATGGAAGAAGCTTAGATAACGAGGGAAAAAACAAGTAAATTGGTTGCTGAAGTTACCGATGGATGGCTCAGACAGGCTAGAGGCACTTGGGACTAAAAACAGGAGAATAGAAAGTGCAGTACTTGTAAAGAATGCAAGCCTTGGCTTCCTCTGTGGTTTCCCTGTGGTCAGTTGTAGAGGCCTCCACCCAGTCCGAGCCCCTCCCCTTCGCACTATTAATTTTAAGATGGTTCAAGGAGAGTGACTCCGACCGGGTCGAGGCCACCGCTACCGCATACGGGAGAATTGGTCGGCTAAGGGATTCTCGACTTTGCGAAGTCGAGAATGCTTGGCTTCTGTCTACATTCTCGCGCAAGTCGAGAATGCCTTGGCCATCCGTAACTCGGTTAATACACATGGAGTGCGGTTGGGTAAAGGCATTCCCACTGGCGAGCCGAGAATGCATACGCCAGGGCACCGTGGAATGCATGCATCTCATGCGACCACACACGGAGAATTGGGTTGCTAAGAGTTGGCCCGGCAGACAAGTAAAAACACTTCCCTTCGCAATGTCCGAGGAAGATAGAAGGAGAGTGTTTATCTTGTCGCAGCCAGCTCTAGAGTGCACTTGAGCTGCGTTTCTCGACTCACGAAGTCGAGAAAGCAGACCAAAGAACTCGTGGTTTAGTCGCCGAGGCCTCCACCCAATCGAGCCCATCCCTTCGCAATATTCGCTAAGATGGTTCAAGGAGACGGTCTTTGATTGGGTAGAGGCCATGCGACCACACACGGAGAATTGGGTTGCTAAGAGTTGGCCCGCAGAGCGGTCAAAACCACTTCCCTTCGCAATATCCAGGGAAGATGAAAGAGTGGTTGAGGCTGTCTATGAGCCGGCTTCGAATGCACTAGAAACTGCGTTTTCGACTCGCAGTGGCGGCCCAACACCTCGATGGTTGGTCGTAGAAGCCTCCACCCGGTCGAACCCGATCCTCTTCGCCAATATTACGATGAGCATGGTTGAAGGAGAGTGGCTCGAGGCCCGGGTGGAGGCCACCTAGCGGCTTGCACAAACCATTGGCGAGGGGGTCACATTCTCGACTCACGAGTGAGAAGGGCTGCAACGAGGGTTCTAAAGAATGTGAAGACATTGGGTAAAATTTGTGCAATCGAATCGCGGTCGAGAATCCCTCAACACATAGCAGGTCAGTGTACACTCCCTCTTTCGCCTGTAGTGAGTCATTTCATTTCGCTGGTCGAGAAGAAGAACTTTATATACTTCCTTGACTGTTGGCAAGCTGAAGTGTTCTCAACTTCGCCACTCCCTACGCGTAATATCTGCGATTGGATTTCTTTTGTGAGTTAGAAATGGAGATTACGTGAAGCAATTCCTATTCCGAATTCTTCTTTGGGAGAAAGACATTCCTAGTTATTTTCTGTTAATGCTCGCAATATCTTACTTCCTAACACGGTCTCGATGATTTCTCTCTCGGTTGCTTGCTACTATAACCACTATTCTCACTTGTGCATGTACAATGTATTCAATTCAACCACAAGCAAGAAAAAGATAACAAAAAACAGAAAACAATACAAAGATTATTAAGATTAATGAGAAAACAGAGAAAAGTGGAGAACAAAGGTGAGAGAAAAGTGGAGAACAGTACAGAAAAATGAGATTAAAAAAGGGTATGATATTACAAAAACATACCGGAAGATTTCTTTGGATGAGGAGGAGGCTTCCGACTTCGATTCCATGTGGGTATAGTCGTTGACAAAGCGTGAATAAGGATTTGTCGGGCTGTAAATTGTATCAGGGATTAATAAGAGCCTCTAACAACAGAATATAAGAAAAAATGCACTAAAAGACTTACAGAAAACTAAAAAGCAGCACAAAAAAGGGCCTCACTTTCTTCTCAGGCGGTAACGCCCGCTCGAACAATGAACTCGGCGAGAACTTTGGGCGTCTGATCGGTCGACCATTGCCGGGCTGTCATAAGATGGTATTTGGAATCGCTTCGGTTTGATCGATCGCCTGACGGTAAAAGCGGGCGCCCTAAGGAAACAGGGAGCTCAAGACCGGGTCGAGAAAAGCAGGGGAGGAAGAATGGTCGGGGAGAGGAAGAGGGTGCGATTAATTGGGCTGCACCCTCGAACCTCGTAAAAGTGCAATAATATACTGTCGCGTGTGGGCCATGCCCTCCTCCATGGCGGCAAGGCGGATTAGGCGACGTGTACGGTTTGACCTCAAGAGGCATACGTGGCCATGCCAAGATATGAAAGGGTTAGTTATATGTTTATATATGTTGTCTTATGTATTTAATAAGGTTTCAATGGTTGAATAGTATCAATGGTATATATGGTTACAATGTTCACATATGGTTTAGAATGAGTGTGGTTGTATCCTTTAATATGGTTATATGATTTTAGTTAATATGGTTGTATGATTTAATATGGTTATATTTAATATGTTTGTATGGTTTTATATGGTTCATATGGTCATATTTGTGGTGTTTGGGGCTATATGGTTTTAATGTGAGCTTTTTCATTCGGGGAGCATGTGAGATGAGGTAAAATGGAGCCGGGGAAGTCCAAAGGAGGCCATTGCCCTAGGCTCCAATGGAGGAGGATGGGTTGCCTTTTGTTGCACCCTTGCAAACCGGATGGTATTTGGAGAGGGCATAATAACTGCGCAGTTGATCCATTTGATAGTGTGAATGATGAGAGGCTGGGAGATGAACATCTTGGAGTTGGCATTGTGAAGCTTCTTATCGAAGTTGATACTATCATGTCCCGTGGAAGCTCTAGTGATTGCATTGTGTGCTCAGGCTCTTTGGAGTCCCAAGCTCGGTTGAGATGGCCAATTAGATTTATTACACACAAGAATGGTGATACTCTAGAATGCCCCATTGAACTACACACCCCAAGGCCCACCCAAGGCCATGTGGAAGATTTGGTGGTCGATGAGCATCCTTTGATCACAAGGAAGAGACGCTATGTCTTTCATAAAAGGCAGCCAAAGGTGCCCAAGAGGCCTAGAAGTGACAAATATTTAGAAAGGATGGAAAGTATGGCACCAACCAAAGAAAACCCTGGAGGCAATTTGGGGACAAGAGTGTTGCAACCTAGATTGCACAAGTGCATTACAATGTGGATGACCTCGTGCGGATAAGGTCCCAATACATTGGACAGCTTCAAAAGATAGGATTAATTTCATTTACTCCTTGTGTAGGAATTCCGGCTATGATGAAAACACGGGACGGGTGCTATATCAATTGAGGGGAATGAAGGTATGTATGAGAGCATTGAGATGGATTCTTGGGGTGAGCAAGTCTTCATTTTACTGATCTTCGGGAGCAGGTTAGAAAAGGGCACACTTTGTTCCAACATGGTAATGCACTCACTTTGAAACCTAGAGCAAATACTCTAAAGGCCATTGCGGTGTTCGAGAGCTTTGTGAGATACATGTCTCAATCTATGCCCCACAAGTCGAAGGTGAACGAGCGGTGGTGTGCGAGTGGTGCAAAAGTGTTGCCACAACACTATATCCAAAAGGAGTGCCTTAAGGAGGTCAACTCCATCCTAGAAACCACTTGGAGGTAGGCCTCTTTCTCAATCACATTTCAGCAAGTTATGGAGCACTCACTTCTCGGACGTGAGTGTCCTACAACACATGCCATTCTCAAAGTGCAACACTTGCATTCAACTCAAGGATACACTTGCATCAACTGCAATAGAGAAAGAAAGAATGGCAATTAGGGAGCAATTTGCAGATCACCAAAGAGACCAAATATCATGTAGACAGTTGTATTGGCAGTGGAGAACATTTTTTCGAGATGCTGTGGGACAAATTTTTGTGTATAATTCATGATAAGATGGACCAACACAAGACTTTCTTGCCAAAGCTAGATCCTTTACCCAAGCGTTGTCAAAACGCTTTTCGATGAAAGTAAGTCCGGCGGGTGTATTAACACATGGTCATGGAACCTGGAACATATGGTCATTTTGTGCTTGATCTATGGAGAGATGATCCAAACTTCCATGTGAGCTCTATTTTCAAGTGCTTGAGAACACTAGAGAAAGGGTCGATAGAAGGGAGGAGGTATTCCCCTTCAAAGACCCATTTTGAGGCTTTGATGGATGATCAACCGCTTTGTTACCAAAGGCAGATAAAAAAGCTCACATCCAAGGTGCCTAGTGAATCAAGGAGGACTTGGGATGATTTCCCCTTACTAGAGAAATCACTGCCTGAGGAGCTATGTGTTCAGTTGGACAACTGTTGGAAAGAAAACAAGAATAGATGGATGTTTGGGGCAATGTCATACTTGACAGCAGTGGGAGTATTCAAAGTTGTGAAAGTGGGATTCATGATGGTTGGGCATACGCATGATGATATTGATGGATTCTTTGGAACTTTCTCCACCAAGCTCAAGAGAGAAAACGTGACCACTCTCCCTGAACTAATGGATGTGTTTGAGAGCTGCATTGACCCCAACCCAATGGCTTTCTTGATGGATGAGGTTGCAGATTGGAAATCATTTGTAGAAGGATACTTGCTAGATGGCAAGGACCGGTTGATGAGGACACACAAAGCCACTTCAATTCAAGTTTTGGGTTAGGGATGGAATACCAATCATGCAATATAAGTGGAGACCAGGTGACAAGTTGTGGATGCCTGTACAAGGTATCGAAGTTGTGGCAAAGGGGTGTTCTTTGGTGAAGTTCTCATTCCTAAAGGGCAGCCAAAACCACTACCTCCCTTCAAGGCGGTCAAAGACTCTAGCCAACCTGGTGAAGGGCATCAAGGATTACATAACGCTTTGGGATGATGTTGAAATGGAAAGCACACCTCCACTCTTAAGAAAAATCAAATGGACTCCCTAATCAAGTCTTGGGAGAAAGTTGTAACATGCTTAGAAACCGAACAGACCATGTGGGAGGGAGCTAAGAGACGGGTTCTTGCGAGTCAAGATGGGAGGGTTCTCAAAGGTGCAAGCACGTCTAAGAATGCTCACTTGGGTCCCAAGTGGTTTGTGGGAAGTAAGGCCTCAAAGCCGAAGTGGTTTGATCTTCCTGAGTGGGATCCCTTTGAGGACATCAAGGAAGGATACTTTGTGCTAGTAAGGCCTGATGATGAGGACTGTCCAATATGGTTAGGGGTGGCACTCTCTCGATGTGACCACCACTATGCCCGATGGAGAGGAGTTGCGTCCCGGATTCCAAATTCAATATTGGGAGCCCATTGGGAGGCACAAGAAGGGCAACTTGAAGGAGCAATACACCGCATCTTTGGGAGAAGAAGTGGAGGCCAAATTATGCTGACCCTCAAAGGAGGGAATTGGTGGAATGTGTGGTATGGTCATATCCAAGTTCTCACATTGCAAAAGACAACACACACAAGATCCCAAGAAAGGAGATGGACAAGGCCATGAGCAACCTCCATGCTATATCATTGTATGAGGGTGCATAATATTGAGAAGTTTGAAAACTTTCTCAACTAGTGGTTTGTAAAATTTATGAGGAAAACAAGTAACCCAATTCTATGTGTGTCATGTGTAATTCTATTCAAGCAATCAATTCAGAAATTTCTTTTATGGTGTGTGAGTCCCATTTTCAGTCCGAGTCCCAAAATTCAAGATTTGTCCCACTTTAATTAAATACGACTTTAGTGTTTTTATATTCTCGTTTATTTACTTGGATGTGATGATAATACTGTGCAACAGTGGGTAATGTAGGCATTTTTTTTTAATGCGGTTTTTGGACACGCCCTTCGTTTACATGATGGGAAGATATTTGGTGGTCAGAAGCTCCAGGTATGTGGCATTTTACATCAGTCCCATTGCAAGCAATAGAACACATTTGTTTATGCTGGTCTTCGATTGATGAAGCTTCACAAGTATGAATGCTTTTTATTCGGAATTAGATCTTCCTCTTTGTTGCACCATTACCACGGCTTTAAAAATGTCTTACGCTTCAAAAAGAAAGTCGATTTGAATATAAATTTGCACGGGTTTGAAAAGAAGTTCACCGGCTTTATTCTTTTTGGCAGCCCCCTTATTTAAAGCAGGGATGTTCTTCTTCATCAACAACGCGAAACTTGGCGGTTTGGCAATAGATGGTTATGGCATAAAACCAAATATTTGGGATCTTTGTTGGATGGAGTTCTTGTGACAGTGGTCCAAAGATCATAAGTTGCATGGCGTTCCTTTCATTCACCAATTTTCACATTATTCGACAATTAAAGTAGTCTTGATAAACTTTATGCATTTGCCATATTGGCAATGAATAATACCAATGTAGAAAACAAGATTACTTTGTGATAGATTTGTTTTAAAATGCATTCTTGATCAGGTTACCCTAAAGCATATCAATTGCCATTTTCGAAGACTTATCGTTGAGCCCTACATTTTAGACAAGAGTCCATACAAATTGTGAGTTTGGTCGGTCAAAAGCGGAGATAACTTGCCGCATAGTGAGAACTATAGGGTGCGTGTACGGTCAAGCTTATTGTAGTCTAGAGTGTAGTTTTAGTAACCTTCATCAAGTTTATCCATAATGCTCGTTTTAATGCAATGTCCTTTCATTGCGTAATTTGGAATTAAAGCGCTTTCATGTTTTGTGTGGAGTTGGGTTCCATTCTCGCCTTGCACTATGGTGAAGGTAAGGATCATTTTGCACTAATGTGTTTGCATGTCTCAATAGGTAGCGGGGATTCTTAAAAGAACTTGAACGCTCTTTTTAGACAAGGCTATCATGTCATGGTCTTAGTGCTATTATTTGTACGGAATAAAGTAAGTAGTGGAGACGGAGGGTTGCCTCTACCCTAGATTTTAGAGGCAAAATTTAGAGATATGGGGAGGAAAGAAGCCAAAAGCGGAACCATTGTCTTGCATCCCCACAGTTAGCAAATGACGACCAATATCCGAGCTAAGGAAAGAAGTCTTTGTACTAGTATACACGAAAGTACGGAGGATTAAGAAATCATGACAAGGTATCACGGATCCCGTAATATTTTATGAATGATGAAGCTATGTAAGGTCGCGTATGGTATGGCAAATAAAAATAGCATAAAGGAATGGTCGGAACTGGTATTAGCAATGTGTGGTATATTAAAATAGATAAAGTTAGAGAACAACCCGAAAATTATGGTTCTTGATTTTCCAATATATTATAGCCGTGGTAGAAGCGCCGATTGTAAAGTAAACTCTTAAGGTTTATATTCCTTTTATACTCTCTGCAGCAAGGCCGACTGCATCTCTTCCCAAACCGATTTCAAAAGGAGTAACCATGAAAGTGTCTAGGAGAAGAAAGAGGACAGTAAAGGAAAAACATAAGCAGTCCTTCAAAAGAGAAAACAAGTCCGGCATCACTTTATACTTTGGGCCCGTGGCCAAGAAGACAAAAGTTTCTTAACTTCATTTGTTTTAGTTTTCCTTTTTCTTTTTTAAACAATATTTCTAGGTGGCTGCAAATGCGCCCCTAGCTGGACATGATTGATGTATATTCGTAGACGTTAATCTCTCTCTCTCTCTCTCTCTCTCTCTCTCTCTCTCTCTCTCTCTCTCTCTCTCTCTCTCTCTCTCTCTCTCTCTCTTGCGCCGGCCACATGCTCTAAATTTTTTTATCTCTCGTGCTATACGGCGAGAGATAAGTTTTATACCGTATAGCATGAGAGACAATGAGAGATAATTATCTCTCATTGCTTAACTAGCCCGTTAGGGGGCAAAAATAAAATTGTTAGCAAAGCCAGCCGGATTTTTTTTCGGGTTAGCTTTTTTGTTTCTCCTCTTCTAAGGTATGCGGCAAGGCAGATGGCTATGGCTGGGGATTTTCAAAGATGCGGGGGCTGAGGCGCCATGCCATTGTTATGAAGCAGCAAGGAATCATATGAAGGAAGTAAACAATAGCAAATCATAAGGGCGAATCATGTGGCAAAGGATGCAGAAGCAGCGAATCATAAGAAAATAGAGAAATCCTGCTGGCTTTTCTTGCGGATTTAGCGAATCATAAGAAATCAGAGAAACCCTGCTGGCTTTTCTTGCGGATTTAGCGAATCATAAGAAATCAGAGAAATCCTTGCGGATTTAGCTATTTCCACGACATTCTAAAGAATAAAAAAGGGTCCATCAGATTGCCCAAATTTTTGCCTGCACTGAAAAATTTTAAACAGACAACTTTGTTCATGATCTTGGGCTTTTTTTTCTGTTAATTCCTGCAACGACAGCCTGGACATTTCGAATCGGTTCAAAAGTGGATGTTTGATGCAAGATTTGGTCTTTATGCTGCCTTTGCCCTTTGCTCGAACACGGCTGCCTTTTCTCAGAATCAAATGTGTTTCTTGCAAAAATAAAAACAGGGCTTTAAGAACATGAAAAGCATGGCTGATTGCTCAACATAGCACAGGGAAAAAGCCGACACCATAGCCTCCCTGTTCGTTTGTTGTCAGGGCCGCCCCTGTTCGCAGAAAAGAAGAGAAGGGCTCGGGATCAAAATTTCGATATGGGAGGTGTTTAAATCTGCAATACCAGTTCGAAATCGGCAGAAAAACATAGACTGATTTAAAACATAGACTGATTCCATGCGAAATCCGCATATCCGCAAAGCAAGGTCGGGCTATGGCTTCCAAGAGAGATTAGGTCTTGGAAAAATCTATCTGCAGAATCATAACCTAGGAACTCCGGCAGCTTCAAAGACCAGTGCATTCTACCTTGCCAATCGGCGCCTCTGCCTCGAAAATTCCTCACAACTCTGCCTTTTCGACTGATTCAAAGGGCTCCATAGCGGCGTAGACGTGACTGAAAAACTTTTCGGGGACCAAAAAGAACTTTGGGAGGAAACCCCTTAACTGTCGAAAATCCAGTGAAAACGCCCCTAACAACAGTTAAGGAAAATTCGTCTCTCAAGGGGAGAGTCAAAAATTTGTCTCTCCCCCTATCTCTCGTCATCTCCCATCTCTCCCCATCTCTCATTTCATCTCTCGGCTCGCATGTGGCCAACGCATCTCTCTCTCTCTCTCTCTCTCTCTCTCTCTCTCTCTCTCTCTCTCTCTCTCTCTCTCTCTCTCGATGATTTAAATGGTTCTTTCATTTTGTTGGTACTTTGGATATTGTTCGCTAAGCCTTCAAAGTGGCTGGATTATGGAACCTGCGATATTTCATTTGGATGTCGTTGTATCAACTTTGGCGAGGCTTTTGAAATATTAAAAGGGTTCAAAAGTTAGATTTTACGGTTAATCAATCACAAGCCCGGCATTTATTGATGATTATGCTTGGTTTTAATCACCTTCTCTTGCCTTAAGGAGATATTCCAGGTGATTTACTCCTTCCCCACTTTCGTATACTTCGTGCTTTAATTCTTAGAAAGATATTCTCCTTTGTAGTAATCATGGTTGATTTGTTCATTTTGTGCCATATCGAGATTTGCATGACCTTAAGGAAAACGAGATGGAGGCAGTTTGATGTTTCCCTGTAAGCCATCTTCTTCCTAGGGAGTCTTATCGTTGAAAAGCCAGCTCTATAGATGGATCATAGCTTTGCCCATACTGAGTTAAACTCACCTCAAGGATTCCAAAATTTGCTACCTCGGTGCATAGGACTGCCTATTTCCTAACTATAATGAGACTTTATGCTTTGAAGTCTAGTGATGCTTATCGTAGGTCGTCGTCGTCAACGTTTTGTCGATTGTATATCCGATGTATAGTACAATCGGGCAGGAGGTGATGTGTAAAGACAAAGCCAAACAAATCTTCACGCCACCACACCTTGCGTTGTAGTAGGAATGATCCGAGGAGCTTATTAAATTTCTAAACTAGCAAAAGATTTAGCCTTTGGAAGGAGTTATTACCATCGGAGGTGAGTCATCTGCACTCCTATTTACCCCGAACATAGTCGCATAATTACCAAGCATGCTTCAAAAGCAAAGACGTCCCATGGTTAACTTTATTCGTTGGGTTGCTAGTAGAATTACAATCTATCTATTGCCCGACTATTCTCAAGCTCTTACCTTCCATGATGGAAAAATTTTTGCACAGGATTTATAAATGATTGATGTTGCTTAAATACTCCATGCAGATGCAACTTGGTAAGTTAGTCATTATTTTACAAAAGGAAGTACACTGACTTCATGATATCTTTGCTCAAAGTTAGGACGTCACATAGAGCTCGATTTTTCAGACACAGACTAATGCACAGAGGTAGGCAATATGGCAAAGAGAGATGGAAAATAAAGGTCAGCAAGCTTATGTTTTTAAGCATAGTGGAAGTAGCATCCGGATGGATATAATACTGATGAAGAACAATGCCCATTATGATCTTGAGTGTAGTTAGGCCATGCTTTTCCCATTCGACAATGTCCATGGTTGGTGGAAACTTATCTACATCTTGACTGGGCAATGGCATACTTCAGTTTTGGATTTTTCTATCTAGGATGCATTTTTTTTGGCGGGATCGAACGTTCACTTCTTAATGATGACGAGAAAGCAAAAAGGAAACCCTTAGCGAAAACCGAAGATTCTAAGCATATTAGTCCCCATGCTCTTCATTCACTTAAAGAACACCTATCTTTCCCCACTATAGTTGATATTTATTTTGTTCGAGTTGTTACTATTGGAGGTGAGTTTCCTGCACTTCTATTTAGCTGAACATAGTCTGCATGCTTTTAAAGTATCAGGTCGTATGGTTAACTTCGTGTGGTCGTTGGGTTTCTACTATAAATACAATCTATCTATTGCCTGACTACTCTCAAGCTGTGACCCTCCATGATGAAAATTTGTTGCACAAGAATTATGATTGATGTGCTTTTTACTTCATAACTTGGTAAATTACTCATTGTTGTACGAAAGGAGGTACGTTGACTTCACCATATTTTGCTTCAAAGTTTGAACATCACATAGAACTCAGATTTCTAGTCCAGAGTAATGTCCAGAGGTAAGGCAATATGGCAACAATATGCAAGATAAAAGCTATCAAACATATATTTTATATTGATGGAAACTTTTCCCGATATCACCCACTTGATAATGTGTGTCTGCTTTTAGGCCTTCCTTTCTCTGTCCACAAGTTGAATGGAAAAGAGAATGCTTTTATCTACAGATTTAGTTTTGTTGTGTATTTCAATTAGGTTGAGGAGACCACGAATTTGTGAGGCAAGCCTAAAACGGCTCATGGGCTTTCAAACCAGACTTTGTCTCAGATTTGTCATTTCTATCTGCAGAGCTTAAAACAGAGTATTGAAATGTGATAATTGCATGTTGGGTTTTTCAGCTAGAAGTCCTTGGACATGAAGCAATAGGAGGATTTTGAACTCATGGATCTTTGACAATCAATTTGTCGCTGGCAGATAGGGTGGGCTTTTTATCGTGTATATCATATTTGTTTGCAATTTGGAAATTAGACTTCTTGCT
The DNA here is from genome assembly GCA_021234155.1 of Isoetes taiwanensis. NCBI lineage: Eukaryota > Viridiplantae > Streptophyta > Lycopodiopsida > Isoetales > Isoetaceae > Isoetes > Isoetes taiwanensis. The sequence continues at coordinate 350,205 of JAJEKV010000035.1, read as the reverse complement.
TGCAAATCTGAAAGTGTACCTCTAGAATTCTAGAAAAAATTGTTCAATATGGCATCCCACCTTTAGGGAAAGGGATTTATTTCTTTGCCTCGCTAGCTTCTTTGTCTTAGGGTAAATCTCTCGTGCCTAGTCAAGTTTGGCTCAGCTCATTACTAGGTTTTAGAAGATGTAAAATTAAATCCCCTTCTACTGATGTTCATCCATCCTAGTCAGATATTCATGCTTATTTTTCATTTTGCACATTGATTGTGTGTCTCTCTCCTCTACAATACATGAAAAAATTTATGTTATAGGATGTTTATTTTATTATGGCCAACACGGATAATGAAGCATACTAGAGATATGTATGGAAACAATTATTGGAGGTTAAAGTTCAATTTTTTGTTGTATGTTTAAGGAGCTTTCTGTTTTGCAGAAGTGGAGCAGAGCCATCTTCATCAATTAGTTGCTCAGAAAAAGTTAATAGAATGTCTTCACAATCATTAGTGTAGAGCCAAACATTAGTAGTGGATAGATGGTCACGTACATATTTTTGTTATATATCGAAACGAGGGAACTATAGTAACCCACTATCTTTGTCTCTTTTATCCCTCATGAGTGGTTTCTAGGCCCTGTTTCTCTGTGTATTTGAGCATGGGATCACATATCAGGTATCTCTTCAAGGTCAAAAAGCAGGATTTTATGTTGATCGAGGGACAATGGCTTACGTACAGTCTCTATCAAATGGTAAGGCTGTACTTGATCTTATATTGGTATACCGGTGGGTTTGCTATAAATGGCGGGAGGGGAGGAGCGACATATGTCACGTGCAAGATTGGTTCTATGCTTAACAACTTATTGGCCTGCTTCTCTCTTAATCTAGCTTATCCTTTTATTTTTAGGAGTTGACTCGTCATCACCAGCATTGTAACTTGCTGATATAAATGCACGTCTCAACAATATTAATCATGAGTGCATCAAGTTCCACAAATCTGACATTACAGAATTTATGCGAAGTGCAATTGCAGAGAAAAAATTATGGGACGTAGTCATTCTTGATCCACCCAAGCTAGCTCCAAAATTGGTTTGTTTCTATGGGGGTGGGTAAAAGCATGAAAGGGTGTCTATAAATGTATCCCTTTTGGTACATGTGGCTATATTACACAAATCACCCAAAGTACCCAAAAAGTACATGCATAGCCAAAATATATCCGAAATTTAGCTTAAATGTATATGCAAAGTACATAAAATCGAAAAGTGTACGTTTATACAAATAAAAAATAACCAAAATGTACGTGAAAAGTATCCATATTTGTACATCAATTTAGTACAATGTACATACACCCTTTCATGCTTTTACCCGGGTTGCTTATAAATGGGGGTTGCTTCTAATGTCTGCATAAAGAGTCATCTAAGTAAAACTAATTGTGTCTTTTTCTGTTAGGCCATTTTTCTTTTTTGCATGGTCTAAATTTCAGATCTTGGATGACCCAGAGCTATGGCTAAACTTAGAACCCAGATTCACTTCGTTTTTTCCTATTCAATATCTACAAAAACAAGTGACCATGCTTTTGCCCAGTTTCGTGATTCACCTCATTGCTTTTCCTCATTCTATTTTTTCTCCAAGATCCAAGCATGGTGAGCTGCCATCATTCTATAACCTTTAAGTTCCTGGGAAATATCTGATTTCAAGCAGTTTAGTGCTATAATTTCTAAATTGGTCCATAAACTGTAAGCCCTAGTAATATTCCATACATTGGGAGCTTACATCATAAGATAAGAAAGGAGCAAAGGAGAATGATAAAATGAAAGTAGGATAAGTTTTTTTTTTTTCTAGTGATGATCAAGTCTTTGGAGGGATGCATGCTTGGTCTTTGGGAATATGTGCAGGGCATTACTTATTGTGCTTTAATTGTGCACTTATTTGACTTCTTAATCAGCTTGCGGATTGAGCTTAGTTTTAAGCTTTGTTTATGCAATATTTACAAAGGTATGAGATAGTGTAAACTTGGGTCCCCTTTTTTGAACCAGTTCCTCGGGATGATGGGCCTAAGCAAGTTGTTGCTACTATGTACATAAGGAAGTTTCGTGAAGTTATGGATTATTTCAGAGCTATTCTTGCCAAGGATGAGTGCTCCCAAGGGCACCGCCCTTGACAAAAGAAATCTCGAGTTGTGGCCCAGATTCGGAGATGCATTTGGAGAAAACCATCGCCCCTTCTCCCTTTTGTTTATGGCTAGGAAACTATAGGCGTGTGGGTTTTAGGAAACCGCAGATGTGTGGGTTTTACTATCTTAAAGCGCACCCTAGCTATCCACGCATTACATGGCTGAACGGGTATATCCGAAACACCCAATTGAGGCAGCTCTTCAAATCCAACTAGGTTTCAAAGAAATGGTATACTTCCAAATTTTGTTTGACCATTTTATGGATCCACATGACCTAATATTCTCAAGTAGCTCTAAGGGAGAAAGTTGTTTGTGGTTATTGCCATGGCAATGGTGGCGTAACAATTTTACCGAAATGTGGGGCAATCCATTCTTCGTTTTTTATTTTGGCCCGAAGCTTAAAAATACAAGTCGACCGAATTTTGTGCTCTGTTTAAGCGGGGGCTTTAAAGCCATTGTTAACTTGAGCAATATCGTTGAGTTATTCATAGGTTTGAAAGATCTTTGCGGGAGATCACTTCATTATGACAAATATAGGGGAAATTCATGGCATGAATATGATGATCATTCATAGATCATCAGGGACGTCCGTATTTAGAGTCCGGGATGTGGTATTTCCGGACTTTCTTGGTGGTATTTCTGGACATCCGTTATCAGCCAGGTGGTATTTCCGGCAAAAAAAGGTGGTATTTCCGGCCAAAAAGGTGGTATTTCCGGCCAAAAAGTGGTATTTCTGGACAAAAACCAAGCTAAAAAGCTACTTTGGCGGAGCTGAAATCTTTGGTCGGATCGTTCTTGCAGCTCCGTGGACGGTTTGAACTGCTTCAAAAGCCCTTCTAATCACTTTGTATGCCTCTTTAATGTTAGTTTGATGAAGAGAGGAAGCGATTTGAGCCTAGATAGAGCCGGATTGATCCAAAAATGCCCAAAAAACAGTTGATTCTGGGCTTGAAACTGTGAAGTTACAGTGGCTGATAACGGGCGGCCGGAAATACCACAAAAAAAGTCCGGAAATACCACATCCCGGACTCTAAATACGGCGGTCGATCATAAGAATCTCAGGGCAGTATGCTGCTTCCTAGATTTTGTCTGGAAGCATGTGGCTGCATTACATATCGGGTTGGGAGTATTATAAATCTATTCGTTGTGGCAATTGCAGAAGACGATTTTTAGACAAGTCTGGAAAATTGAGCCGATTTTGTTTTCTAGAATTTTTTTTGAGCATATATAGCTCTTTCGAAGCACATGGCAAAGTGATAATTGCTTTGGATTTTTTTCCTCTATTTATAGTCCGATGAAATCTTTATTTGCATTCTAAGGCAATTTGGTTTGCATTTGAACCTTATATTTTGATAAGGAGTGAAATACATGGTGTTGATTTGCATTGTGAAATAGCAGATTGAAATGGTGCGGTGGAACGGATTTTCATAAATATATGTTTTTTTGGAGGATTTGGAGCCATCTGCGCACTACTATTTGTTCTAGTGTAAGGTTGCTTTTAAATTGCATCATCATTGCAGCTTGCGAGGTGCTCCTAGGAACCTCACGTAGTTATAAAGCCAGCTAGCTATCTTCTGGCGAATCAAACTTCTAAATCAAATGTCTAAGTATGAACTGTACTTTCGGTTTGTAAAGGGATTCTCTGTGATTATCGGAAGTGCAAGTTGGGAGAATATGATGTGTCATTTTTATCCTATTTGTTGCAAGAATCCAGTTCCTTCTACTTTTCTTTTCTTTGCCGTTGTCAAAGCAATCTATTTCATATTGACAACCAAAATGTACACTCCAATTTAACCAATTGTATCTATTTTCTATATTTGTAGGAAGGCCCACATAATATGGACGACATTGTTATTTGGATAGCAAAGTGATAAATACACGTAAGAGGACTCCTTAGAGTGCTACTTCATTTTACGTAATGCATGAGGCTGGACTTCATTTTCACAATCTAATGAGCCCTCAAGATGTTTGCATTTTGTTGCAAGAGGATTGAGTTGATGATCATGGTGTTCATCTATGACTTGATGGCAATTGTTGTTTTGCAGATTAGAAAGTAAGCCTTGCTTTGACCTCTAAAGTTTACGGCAGTGGTCTATATTATGAGCATTAAGGTATAATTTTGGCTTCCATTATAATTGTGAAGTTCATGAGGAAGTCATCCGACCGTGTTTTTGGTTTTTCACCTAGGTAACATATGGCATAGCATCACTAGATGCATGCATGAGAGGTTGCATTGATGTGGCGGCATGAATATTTGATGTGAGCAAACCAAGTGAATATTTGCACGTAACGTAAGTGATGATTGTTTTATTAAAATTGTCCGAACATGCATGCATGCCTACTTGATTGGACGATCGGGACCTTGATAAATGCAAGATGTCCGGTAACGTAGTAGTTTTTGTGGATGCCGTGTAGAATTACAAGACCTGCCTAAAAGAAAATTTTTTTTGCAGTTAGATGTTTATATAGGTCGGTTTTACTTTGTTTATCAATTTTAGATTGCTTGCTTGATTCATGTTTGTATAAAAGGCATTGTTGTATAACGTTGCATGAGATCTTCGATTCACCATTTCCGTGAATCAGGTCTCGTTCTAAAACAGTGGATACACTTAAATGGAACTTAATTTTGTTATTCTAAATCCATGAATGTTAAGAAGGTATCATATCCAGATCATTTGATCTTTCATACTTGGAACAAGGTATCATTAGTTGCCTCTTCTTCCATGATGATTTCTGCTAAGTTTAGATATGCAGAAACACATGGTTCATTTCAATGATTAAATAATATGTTCTAAACAATAATATCATGTGTATACTAATGTGTAGAGTCTAATGCAGCCCCCCCTGCTATATGCAATAAGTAACCCAAATGCTATTGCTATTGTGAACCTGAACCAAGGCTTTGTTCATGCTTTTATCTGAAAGTCCTAGCTTAAAAATTGTTTGATTTTGATCTACTTACTATAGATAAAGAAAGGGTTCTTTATTTACACATTTTGTGCACTCATTGTCAAGGGTTAAAGAAGATGTTACATGCTCTAAATCTTAGGCCTAAGCCTAGTACATAGTCTTGCATATACAACTCTTCAAAGAAAGAAAAACAGGGGATGAACTATATAATTGATGCTTATGTGAGAATTATACAAGCGAGTTCAAGATATATGTTAGGTTGAAAACAAATCCCAGCGAATCATCGCGGACTCTTGAGTATATGCACAAAATGCTTAGGATTGCATTGAGATCTTTGCATAATTTTGAAGGTTTATTGCAAATGTTTATGACATACTAGAGTGGCTACTAGGTGCTCTCGAGACAAATAGTTATGGATTATTGTTGAAGGACACAACTGACAATGATGGAATGAATTACAAAACGGTTGCAATCACAAACTACTTCCTTTTCACTTGATCCATCGCTGTCTGCAACAATAATTGTTCTGTCGAGGGATTGTTACTAGGAGGGATTGCCACTAGGATCGTTAGAAGTGTTATGTTCAACAAAATTCACGTGGAGTTGTGTCCTATATAAATTCTAGCTTAGTTTTAGCAGTGGTTAAATCCCATCATATCAACTTCAATGCAGATTGCTTTTGGCTTCGTCTGTGATGCTTGCTTTGTTTTTTATTAATTATGCTAATTCACTAGCTTCCTCTGTCTCTCTTCATCATCCAATGTCTTTTTCGTCTTTTTGGTCTACAATCAAGCAGGTCTGGATAGAGACAACCCGCTGCATGTTCTTAGCAAAGAAGCATTAATATACAAGGATACAGGAGAATTGCTAGTTGTGGGTGATTTCAATGCAAGAACAAAAGGGCTGCAAACTGTAACATACATACAAGAAGGGGATCCACTCTTATTGGAAGAAGATGATAAGAGTTTTAGACGCCACTCCACAGACCAGGTAAGAAATGCAATGGGAGACAAGCTGCTTGATTTTGGCACTGCATGCGGTCTCAAGATCATAAACGACATAGAGCAATATAAACAAACAAATTCCAGCACCTGCATTACTGCGATGGGAGAGAGTATTGTGGATTACCTGCTCATATCACCATGTAGTGATTTGCTGAAACATTTTGAATTCCAAGATAAATTGCCAGAATCAGATCACGTTGGTCTGAGCTTTGAATTGAAGGGAAGATTAAATGTGGCAGAATTCCCCGTCCGTTTCAAGCCTAGGCTAAAATTGGACTATGCTAAGAGGGACTCTTTCAAAGAACGAATGAACCAGGTATTAAGTCACACCAACTGGAAGGGAAAGTTACACACAGACTCTATCCTACTCACAGATATCATAATGAGAGAAGTAGGGCAATGCTTTGGGTACATAAGATCCAGGAAGGCAGGCGTCCCATGCAACACATGATAGGACATGGAATGCTCAATGGCAAGAGCTCAATTGCCTAAGGGGATTAAGGTGAGACGAAAATGGTATAAGCAGCTGATCAGAGGTAAGAAAAGGGCTTATGAAGTTAAAAGACAAGAGGAGCTTGGGAGCTAGTTCCACAAGCACCGAAAAACCTTCTGGAATAAGCTCCGAGGACACGTTGATCATCCACAGTTAAAAGAGGAGGATCTCTTGCAGCTGGTAAGGTCCTTATATATTTATGAAGATGCACTTGGGATGGAGGTCATGGATGTGAATGAAGATATATTTACAGTCGCAGAGGTAAGCATGACCCTAGAGCATTTGAGAAATGGTAAAGCTGCGAATCTTGAAGGGTTGAGTGCGGAGCTGTTAAAGTGGGGTGGAGAAAGAATCCTACAGGTTTTAACCAATCAGATGAATGCCGCAGTCAAGGAGAGCTTGCCGAGATCATGGCGATTGAATAAGGTCGTTCCCGTTCATAAATCAGGTAAAAAAACAGACGTTTGTAATTATCGAACAATAATGGTAGGGGGTGAAAGCATGCTAGCGTGTACCATCTAAACTTCTTTTTAGGGAGTGCGAAACTACCCAAGAAAGTACCCAACACTGGGTACTGGGAACTTGCGTTAATGTCTCAATAAATAATAAGTGTGAGAGTTTATTCATCCAATTTAGTCTCTAATAGTATTATCATCCTCTAATACTATAGATTCACATGTTATTGACCTTCAACTCAAAATTTTTGGATTGATTTAAATGGAAATAATTAAATAGAAAGCACTACTTTTAAAAGTACCCAGTGTAGGTACTTTTGAGGGTTCCAAAAATGGTACACCGTAGCATGCTTTCACCCTAGGGAGTATCTATTCTAAATTACTAGGGTGCCTATTGGAACATAAATTGAGCACATGGGCTGATGTGAATGGGAAAAGAGCCCCATGCCAAGCAGGTTTTAGGAAGATGCACAAGACTCTGGGTCATTGCCTTACATTGAGGGTGCTCATCGAACAGGCAAAGAGATCAAAGAAGGCACTGTTTCTTGCATTCATTGATTTCTCCAAAGCCTTCGATACAGTAACAAGAGATGAGCTGGGAAATAAAATGAAAGAGATTGGGGTCCCGATCACTCTCATGGGTGCAGTATCTCACCTATATAAAGAAGTTATAGCACGATTAGCGCACAATTTGGTGAAGTCCAAAGTACAATAGGGTGAGACAAAGGCTGTCCGTTATCACCCACCTTTTTTCGGTTATACATAGATGAGCTGCAATCATGGATGGAGAAGAAAGGGATTGTGGGAACTCAGCTAGGGGATTATGTGATTCAATTGCTAAAAGTGTTATTGGCAAACCTCAACATGCCTCCAGAGACACCTACAAACCTTGAGCGAGTTCTGCACGACTAAGAAAATGAAAGTGAATTTGTCTAAATCCAAGATCGTGGTGTGTGGCACAATAAACAAACCACACTTCATTACAATGGAGAGACATTGAAGTAAGTCATTATAAATACATTGGAATAGACAAATTATAAATGGAAAGAATGCATTAAGAAACGAATAGCGGGAGGAAAAACAACCTTATACGGAATACTTTCGGTGATGCCGTGAAGGCATCTTTACAAGATTGGGGGTTGAGGAGATTACTTTTCAAAACTCGGTCCAAGCAAGTAAATCCCGTATGGTGCTCCAACTGGGACCGGCTCTGTCCCCTAAAGGATTATGGAAGCAGTTGAGAGTATTTAAGTCGTTCTTGCAAGAGGAATTTGGCATTAAGCAGCAAATCCCATATCCAATTATGCTGGCAGAAGCGGGTTTATTATCATTTGAGGTGGAGACACTGATCCAGACCATCACATTTGTGAATAGATTATTTACTTTGGATGATGATCGGATTCCAAAAACAGCAATGGAAGCTTCCATGACTGCGTGGTATAAGGATGTATTGGACTGGGCTGCAAGTTGGGGTATAAGTAGAATGAGTTGGCCTGATTCTGAAATTGGTGTACGAGACTTGGTGCAATCACTAGCACTGAAGCAGATCTCGGAAGAACCTGGCACTAAGATGATATATTACATGAAGGAGATAAATCCGATGATTGTGTATTGGGACCAAACATACCTTCGGGCCAGGATTCCACTACACCTGAAGCAGACCATTGCACGATACCACACAGGTTCTCATAAGCTCCAAATAGAGACGGGCAGATGGGCAGGTATCCGAAGGGATAACCGGATTTGTTCGGTATGCACAGATGGAGATATCAAGGATGAAGAGCATGTGTTTTTAACATGCACAGCATATGCAGAACTTAGAGATTCCTTTGATATCGGTTTTCGCAATTTTCATAGTCTCTTAGATATGGATCCAAAAACTCTAGGATGTTATCTTAAAAAGGTTGAATCTCATAGATTATTTCTGATTCAAGTACAATTAAGCATTTAAGTGTAACTGCTGCTCCATGACCTCAAGGTCCTAAGGGGCATGATAATAAATATTATTATTATTACTAGTAACGATGCCCAGCGTTGCTGGGCATAATTTGAGAACCTATAAATGTTGAGAACTTGTGCATTTGCGCAGAGTAACTTTTGGGCTATTGGATCATTTTGGGAACCTGTAAATTGCAAGTGCTAGATTGCAAGTGGTCATGTATATGAATCTGGATGTGTTGTGGCTATGAATGTGTTATGAACAACACCATGTAGCACTTTGAAGGTATTGCATTTATTGCGTTATTTAGCGTGATCTTACACACCTTGTTCAATGTATGTTGAACCTTTATCTATAGCTACCTTTAAAAGTACTTTGCACTTTTATATAGAGCTGTCTTTAAAAGTACTTGGATATAATTGATTGTAAAAGATGAAAGATGGACTTAAATGGATTTTCTTAATATATATGTATCCCATGCGTACCTCTGTCTCTAGAAACAAAGCTTTGTTTTGAACCATTGACAAAAACTATGTTGTAAAACCATGGGATCTTTACTCACACTATAATATGGCAGAACATTAAAGAACTTATAACAATAATTACTATGTCATAACTTATATACATGCAAACTTCCCAAGATGCTGCAACTCTACTAATTATCGCTTCTCAGCAACTGTAACGTACTGCTTTAGTGACTGTAAATCATCTTTTTATATGCACTCACGCTTAGGTTGCTATTAGGTATTGGTTTTCTAGTTGGAGTTGTAATTCAATGTATGATTTAGGTTAAGGTAGTAGAGTTCAAAGCACGCATTTACCATGCAGCAACATAGGAAAAAGAAAAGCTGCAAGATTTCTTGGCCGAAAAGAAAGGGATTCAAGAGTGGCAGGGATTTTGCAACCTTAGCACCCGGATTATTGCTAAGATCAAGCAAAATAAGCTTGGATAGAACAGCTAATTTTGGTGGGATACATCGTAAGTCCATTATCAAAAAGAGACAAATACTCAATTAGAAAGATGGAAAAGTATAGAAGGGATAGAACCTGTAATCTGTTGCTAAAGATATATAGAACTTTAAGCTGAAAAGGCTTTTTTAGTGTTTGAGTTTGGTAACATTAAGGCGCATGTGAAATACCTTAACTTGTTGAAGCTTGGAGGGATCTCCGAGAAAGGAAGGAAGGGGGCTTTGCAATCCATTTTCTGACGAATCCAAACTTTTCAACCGCTTCATATTTCCAATAGAAGAACAAAGTACCTTGTAGCTTGCCTCCGTCTAACTGACCTATTCTCAGATTAAGCTCCATCATTCTACCAGAAAAGAGATTGCATTTATTCCCAGCTTGTTAAAATTTCGCACAAGACTTACCTTCAGATCCGACCTGACCCATTCCTATGGCCCGTTCTCTGGTCTGCTACCGTAAGCTTCGATAGGGTAAGAAAAACTTTGCTTCCTCTTCTTCTTCCTTTTTTTGCTCTAAAATCTCTATCATGGGTTACATATGTCGCATTACCTGCAGATCTCGAAACTTGCTGTAATGGTACTTGAACCTTGTGGCCCTCTCTCAGCAGCTCCAGATCCCCTGTTCTTCCTCCGATTACTGCAATCCTGCATTGGGTTTGTTCGTGGCAAATTTGGAAGCTGCTTATAGACCGAATCATAACAAAGGTGCAACAAATCGTGATGGCTTATCTTGCTTTCTATTCACCAAAATGATCTACAGGGTTTCCTGTAACCAGGTCTAACTATTAAGGCCTCACCGGATTTAGTAAAAGATGTTGTTGCAACGGTTACCTCTATGTCAACTCTATCCCTGCTACCAAAGCTAAAGCTTCTGCCATAGCCATGTCCAAGCCATAAGCAGCAGCTGATCTACCTCCCCGGCTAGAGTAGGCATCTGAACGGGCGACCACGCTGCTCTTGCAGAAGAAACTAAAGCAAGTTAAAACGTAACATCTAAACCGTCCAATTTGATTGAACGATCTTAGCCGTCCGATTTAGGGCGTGGTCCATTACACAACATTATAATATAAGACTAGTAACGATGCCCAGCGTTGCTGGGCATAATTTGAGAACCTATAAATGTTGAGAACTTGTGCATTTGCGCAGAGTAACTTTTGGGCTATTGGATCATTTTGGGAACCTGTAAATTGCAAGTGGTCATGTATATGAATCTGGATGTGTTGTGGCTATGAATGTGTTATGAACAACACCATGTAGCACTTTGAAGGTATTGCATTTATTGCGTTATTTGGCGTGATCTTACACACCTTGTTCAATGTATGTTGAACCTTTATCTATAGCTACCTTTAAAAGTACTTTGCACTTTTATATAGAGCTGTCTTTAAAAGTACTTGGATATTATTGATTGTAAAAGATGAAAGATGGACTTAAATGGATTTTCTTAATATATATGTATCCCATGCACGCCCTGTCTCTAGAAACAAAGCTTTGTTTTGAACCATTGACAAAAACTATGTTGCAAAACCATGGGATCTTTACTCACATTATAATATGGCAGAACATTAAAGAACTTATAACAATAATTACTATGTCATAACTTATATACATGCAAACTTCCCAAGATGCTGCAACTCTACTAATTATCGCTTCTCAGCAACTGTAACGTATTGCTTTAGTGACTGTAAATCATCTTTTTATATGCACTCTGTAACGTACTGCTTTAGTGACTGTAAATCATCTTTTTATATGCACTCACGCTTGGGTTGCTATTAGGTATTGGTTTTCTAGTTGGAGTTGTAATTCAACGTATGATTTAGGTTAAGGTAGTAGAGTTCAAAGCACGCATTTACCATGCAGCAACATAGGAAAAGGAAAAGCTGTTGTGCCTTGTGTACACTTGCATGGTAAATTGTAGATCCTTTTGTAGTGTAACACATGAACCCATTGTAGATCATTGTGTATGAAAGCACGTGGATCCATTAAAGATCCCCACAAATCAAAAATCCAAATGCTTAATCGACCTATACTATAACTCTGTGTCATGAGTAAGTCTTGGATCTTTACCTTTTAAGTAAATGCTAGACATTTCTTGCATTTTGTTAATTATTCATTTGACAAAAATGGAGAATACATCTATCATCTGCAAACAAAAGAAAATGAAATGATTATGCCACCTTTATGTCCGCTTTTGTTTCGATTTGTCAATATTAGTTTGACACTTCGGGAGCGGGTGGCCTAAAAGTCACAAATTAGTGGACACTCATAAATGTGATGTCGTTAACATAATCGCCTCCTGAATAACTGGGTGAATTGCCCGGCCCGGTAATGGCCTCATTGGCATGACCCATTTGAGCATATTTTTGATGCATTTTGTCAAACACCTCTCTAGCTTCATCACACTTGCCGCATATTTATAAAGGAGTTCCCAAAGCTAAGAATTTAAACCGCGAAGACTAAGGATATTTAAGAAACTCGGCTTTTTCCTAGAAGCTGAAGCAAGGCTGAGATTTGAGATGATATTCTATTTTGATAATCACAAAAAAATCCAAGCGGTCCAGAACTTGACAAAAGAGGATTCGAGATAGAATTTGTTGCCTTTAAGGTGCATATGTCATCTTTTTTCAAAGGTGTGGGCACTCTTATTATTCATTATTTGTCTTCTCTTCCATGTTTGCGGGATCACTGTTCCGAATAGAGCTACAACCGATATTCAAAAGAGTCGCTTCTTTTTCTTGAAACAATAATGAGACAATAATCTAACCTGAAAAGAAAAGCCATGTAGATTTGAGAGATGCAATAATTTTAAATGATGGTAGAAACGATTTGAACTCGGTTTAGTAGCAAGGATCTAGCCTTGATCTACCCTGAAGTCTCTCAACCGATGCTCGCCTTAGTACCCTTTTTTGTTGCAACCCTATCAATACAAAAATTTCAATAAGAACTGCAAATCGAATGATTTGACCATAATGAAGATGTTATTCTTACATGAAATGTGGGCTTTTTATAACTTCATCTCACTTTTCATGGAGAAGGATATGCTATTATCGAAGTTTAAATCAAGAGCAATCGATTGTATCATCTTCCTTTAAAACTTCATAAACAAAGAAAAACTCACGAGCTGTGCTTTGGGTCATGAAACGCAGTTTCTTAGCCTATGCATAGTCTGCCTCTTTAGTCTCCATAGCCAAAGATAGAGCCATAGTCTGTCTGCTCTTGTAAAATATATTCTTTCATTCCTGTTTGAGCTGCAAAAATTCAGGTTGGAGAAATTCATCTCTGCCTATGGATGCATCAAAAGTGAATATAGAATAAAGAAAGAAATAGCAAAACGAATGTTTTGGGTTGATGTATATCTAAGCTAACATCCATATATTTGAAGCTTTTGTGAAAATCAGTTCTAGCTCTTGGACACTCCAGGTTTGATTTGATCGTAACAATCATAAGCTCTTCACTCTGGCATTCAACTCTTATCAATGTATTAGAATGTAACTATCATGCATCTCCTAAGCATTGTTTGATTATAAACCGATGTCCATGTAGGCTCCATCTATCGGGGTTTCTTTAACAATAGCAACACCTATTAGATAGAAATTGAGAGATGTAGTATCTAAGGTCAAGTGGAATAAAAAGAAAGGGATCCAAGAGTGGGTGGATTTTGCAACCTTAGCACCCGGATTATTGCTAAGATCAAGCAAAATAAGCTTGGATAGAACAGCTAATTTTGGTGGGATACATCGTAAGTCCATTATCAAAAAGAGACAAATACTCAATTAGAAAGATGGAAAAGTATAGAAGGGATAGAACCTGTAATCTGTTGCTAAAGATATATAGAACTTTAAATTTGAAAAGCTTTTTTAGTGTTTAAGTTTGGTAACACTAAGGCGCATGTGAAATACCTTAACTTGTTGAAGCTTGGAGGGATCTCCCGATAAAGGAAGGAAGGGGCTTTGCAATCCATTTTCGTTTCTTTTAATCCAAACTTTTCAACCGCTTCATATTTCCAATAGAAGAACAAAGTACCTTGTAGCTTTGGTTGAATCAAACTGACCTATTCTCAGATTAAGCTCCATCATTCTACCAGAAAAGAGATTGCATTTATTCCTAAGCAAGAACAACAATCTTCCCCTTTCCAGCTTGTTAAAATTTCGCACAAGACTTACCTTGAGATCCGGCTGACCCATTCCTATGGCCCTCTTCTCTTGCTTTGCTTAAAGTAAGCTTTGATAGGGTAAGAAAAACTTTGCTTCCTTTTCTTCTTCTTCCTTTTTTGCTCTAAAATCTCTATCATGGGTTACATATGTCGCATTGCCTCGCAGATCTCAAAACTTCTTTTGAATGGTACTTGAACCTTGTGGCCCTCTCTATTTTCAGCTCGGATCCCTTCGTTCTTCCTCCGATTCGCAATCCCCGCATTGGGTTTGTTCGCGGGCAAATTTGGAAGATTTTTTATAGACCGAATCATAACAAAGGTGCAACAAATCGTGGATGGCTTATCTTGCTTTCTATTCACCAAAATGATCTCCTTGTGGTTTCCTCAGAACTGTGTCCGACTATTAAGGCCTCACCGGATTTAGTAAAAGATGTTGTTGCAATGGTTACCTCTATGTCAACTCTATCCCTGCTACCAAAGCTAAAGCTTCTGCCATAGCCATGTCCAAGCCATGGGTTTGGTGATCTACCTCCCGGCTAGAGTAGGCATCGAGGCTTCGACCCACCACTCTGCTCTTGGAAGAAACTAAAGCAAGTTAAAACGTAACATCTAAACCGTCCAATTTGATTGAACGATCTCAGCCGTCCGATTTAGGGCGTGGTCCATTACACAACATTATAATATAAGATTAGTTCTATGTTTGGTTTCTATTATGCAGTTGTTCCTTGTGTCTTATTTAAGAAGTTGTTCCCTATATGTATCTTATTTGCATACAATGATTTATTATTCATTGTGACTCAGTCAAATAAGCAGTCCTCAACCAATTAACACTTCTTGCTCAAATTCTCAATGGCTAACAATTCGAGTAAAATGATTGGTCTTAGATTCTTCATATTAAATTATTCAAGTTTACCATGATTTAGAATTGCCATGATGACATAAAAAACTTTGTGGATCAAGCTTACTAAAACATTAACAACTCAACTTCATACGATAACTTTCACATTAACTTGGCAAGCCAGCTGGCAGTACAAAGGCTCCGGAATGGAGATTTGACTTCGCCATGTCGTCCGAAACAGCGAAATTACCCTAGGGACTCCTTTTTTGCAGCAAACGAAACACGAACCCTCTACATGGTTTGATTCCCCGCACCCTCCGCTAAGGCCAATTCACTACGAGCGTGTTGGCTTATGAGCTACTTTGGCGCTCCGGGAGGGCGGGGTGGTCTTCTAAGTTAAAACTTGGTCTCTAGGGTAATGTCGATGTTTGAGACCGCTGGAAGAGTCGAGATCACAGCCCGGGTGGGAGAGTTGCCCGGTCGGCGGGCCAAGGACCCTCCATATAAGGACCTTTGGAATTTGAAAACTTTTCCTGAAGGTTTTAGGGCTCCGCTTTTAAGGCCAACGCCCCCACTACTTCATGACATTGTGCAAGATCCTGGTCCAAGTACGGAAAAGGGTATGGCATTCCAAAACGTAAATATTTTTTCGTTGCTAGGTTATTGTAGGGTTTACGTTATAGAGGTCGAAGTTTTATTCAGCATTGCACTTGAGACATGGTCGAGAAGAAAAAAAATTGAAAACAAGAAGCAATAGAAAAAAATTTAAATGGGGTTTGGACAAAATGGCGAAAAGCTTTCCTACCGGTGCTCCTCAGGGAGGGCAAATGCCAATGCCTCCCTTCCGGAACCGGGTTCCCTATCCGACACGTTGAATTCTCCATTCAAGTAACTTGCTTCGAAAGCGGGGCTCAAGAAAATTCAAGATCTGTCAGGAGAACATATCCCCTCAAGAAGTGTCCTGCGAGCAATCGGTGTAGAAACCCAAGTGTTTTGTCGTTGAAGCCTCGGCAAGTACAAAGGCTCGAATGGAGATTTGACTTCGCCATGTCAGTCTTAAAAACGCGAAATTACCCTAGGGACTAAGTTACACCGGGTCATTTTTGCAGCAAAGAAATACGAACCTCTACATGGTATGATCTAGGGACCCTGCTATGGCCAATTCACTTAGTATCGTGTTGGACATGAGCTACTTTGGCACTTCGGGGGGAGCAGGGTGGTCTTCCCTACCTAAACTTGGTCTCGTGGTAATGTCGATGTTTCGAGTCCGCTGGAAGAGTCGATCATAGTTTAGGGGTGGGAGAGTTGCCGTCAGTGGCCAAGGACCCTCAGAGAGGATCTTTGGGACGAACTTCTTCCTCGAAGGTTTTAGGGATGTGGACCTCTTAAGGCCAATGCCCTCCCAATCGATCCCGGTCCAATCCGGGCTGGGGTATGGCCTCCAAAAGCAAAACCCCGTGCCTTGCTTGGGTTATTGTAGGGCAAATGCCAATGTCCCCCTCCCTCCCCGAGCTCGGTTTCCCTATCCACCTTGAATCCAGGCATTGAAGTAACTTGCTTCCAACAGGGTTCAAAAATCCAAGATCGGGTCGGAGAACTTATCAAAACGCAGCGCTCGTTCTGCGGTCGACCTTGTAGATGTACCATATATATCCCTTGATCTTTATTAGCTTACAAAATGTAACATCACTTATTAACTTAATATGCATAACACTATGCTCCAACAACCCACAATGTGACATTAAAATCTTATCATGCATTAATACCGTATCCAAGTTACACAGCTTAGCCATTTGTGACCAATCAAGTCACCAAATCTATCTTTCCAATATTATCACATAAGTAGCACAATACTAGACCTAGACTTCAAGTAAACAACACTTCACAAAGACTGTTCAATGTGCATCCATCGCCAAACAAATGTATTGTTTAACAATCTGTAATGCCAATCATATGGTAAATATCACAAATTAAACCCTTTTGGTTCCAGCTTTTGTTTTTCAAAAAAGAGTGATTAGCTTAAGTGAATTGGAGGTTCTCGACCATGTCCACCATGGTGTGGTTGACATGTGGGGCTTTTATAAATTGACACCACTTTGCATGGAGAAGGGCGCATGGTCTTTCAATCTTCAATCAAGTTTTTTCAAATGTACTTAGGTTTTCAACCAACTTTTGTTCATATATTCAACTCTCTAGCTCAAACCGTCAATTTTTAATTATGTCTTGTTGATCAATGTGCCTTAATGATATCTTCAAGCCATCTGAGATTGAACAAACTTCATGAGATTTTGTTGCTCAAAGGGGCAAACATGGTAGTGTGTAGGTTGAGCCATGATAATTGTTAATAAATGAAAGTTGGTTTTGCTATATTGAATGAAAGTTTGGTCCGGAATGATGTGGCAATGACATGGCAACTTCAAAAATAATAAGAATGCCTAGTCATTAAGTCCATGTCACTCATATCTTGCCATGTCAGCCAAAAATTGCCCATCACCCATGGAAAGCAAAAGTTGTACATCGCTTCATTTTTGCCTAGTCAAAGTTGGTCTGCCTACTCTTGGCATGGCATGTCACATTGAAGTGCCACATCATCATATTCCATGCCAACTTTTGTAGACTGGGGGTACTTACTATCTAAGATCCCATATTTGACTATAAAATAGTCAACCCCGGTGGAGTGATGTATCCTAATAATTTCGACAAATCAAGTGCTAGAAACTAATGGATTACATAGATCATTTTGCCTAGTATTTACAACTTTTGTGGAATAATAGTGAGCCAAATGGGAGCATATGTTCGGAGGAGGCGATTCATAAAAACATAGTGCTCAACTGGGTTATTACACCTATCCCTTTTTTTGTTTGCTTGGGGGCCATTGCATGGCAAGATGCTTCCTTCCACCACGGAGGGCTCACGGCCCTACACCTTGGCTTAGGGTTTTAAAGAGCATTAGATGCAATGGCTTTCTTAAATTATATAGTACATTTAGGGAACCATGCAAAATTGTTTACCACATTTAGGAACCATGCAAATTAAGGGGAATTAAAAATGTGAAACAATTCAAATGAGAAAATAGAGATGGGTCGAGATGAGCGGCCTGGATTTTGATCCAGGTCGTATCATCCTATTGGTTAAAACCATTTTGTGTTTCTTTCCTTCTCTTTGACTTTGCGTTTTTTGTTTTTGCGGCAACTATGGCAATTTCTGCTCCTTAGAATATGGCGATGGCAAAGTTACCATTACATATGTGAATCCTTTCAGAATGGCAACAAATGCTTTTAGTTTTTGTTGGATGCTTTTTGATTTCTTGGCGAATCGTACCATTTGAATGGAATAAAAGCTTTTGCCATATTTTTTCTGTCTAGGCTTTCTCAAAGCTTTTCCTTTGGAATGTTGGGCTAATCTTCCCATGTTGGAAAAATGGCTGTATTGCTTACGCTATTGGGCTACTCAATGAATGAAGAATGAAAGTCAATCGAGGGGTGATTTCGGCCCTATGGCAAATCCTTTAATGAAGGTTTCTCTATTTTCAATGCTTTCAATATGCCCTTTTAATGGCATTGGTATTTTTAAAACTAATCCGATCTCAGGTATATGATATACCGGGTTACCGCGATCGAGTGTTCATCTGTTAGCAAGATTTAAGGTAATATGCTTTCATCGGACTTTGATTTATTACGAAGTGGCTATGTTTTAGCATAGCATTGTCTTCAAATCTCGGCCTCCTTAGCTCCTTTCCTTTTGTTTTGCAAAAGTATATTTTAGTCTATTTTAGTTTTGCATCGTCTATTATTATTGAATCAACACAACTCTTTTTTTATCAGAATAAATTCACTCATGGCTGCAAGGAAGGATCTTTGGTTTGCCTTTTTCTGTGATCGGGAGTAGAAGCTTCAAGATGTATACGGCATAAGATTGGAACCAGCCATAAGATTGGTTGCTCATAAGATTGGAAAGACCATATATCATGTCTTTGGCATCTTTGACTCCATGGGGAGAATACTACATATAAGATGGTGGTATCGGATGTAACCCCATTGGCACGGTCACCGTACTCTTACATGAAATGGCGAGTCAATAGAACTGTTGTTTTCAAATTATAATAAGTCAATGTTTTAATTTAATTGTTTCGAACCTTTAACCATTGTCGGATATGAGTTTTATGTAAATCTAAAATTTAGATTGCAATATAATTATCATACATAATATATGTGTTAATGTTTGGGTTTGATACTTAAAGCCTTCCCTAAAAGACTCTATTCATTTTGCTTATGTTTGCATTCAAATGTTGTGTGCTCTATATTTTGTAGATTGAAATTATCACTAAAAAGATGAGGGTCAAGATTGGGCAACTGCAGGGCCTTTTGGACACCTAAGATGCCAACATAAGTAAGACACATAAATGGCTAGTGCAGAATGTTGATAATGGTCTCTCCATTAAAGAAAATAGTGAGGTAGCATGTGCTCAGATGAATTATGTTGACCCCTTGTGGGTCAACAATGAGGATGAGATGAGAACCACTTTAATCTTAGCAGTTGATGTATGTACATGCGGCTGGCGAGAATCGTCGGACATCTAGATGAGATTGTATATCCTCCGGAGTGTGAGCTAAAAGGTCGATATCATGCGTATATATGAGCTGCTAGATGACCTGATGCAAAAGTTGGATCCCGCCACCCCCATTATCAGCGAGCCAGCTTTCTAGCTTGTCAATGTAGAGGTCAAATAGTGTTGGAGAGAGGGCATCCCTGGCGGATCCCAATACTTCTTGTGAATAGTTGTTCCTTGGTTGTATTCGGCCTAAGCGGTAGCCCCCTACGACTGTACACTCGATTCTGCGTATCTACAGGGGCCCCTAATTGTCACAATCTTGGCCACAACTTTTCCCAAGGCACAGTGTCAAAAGCCTTCGCAAAGTTAACGAAGCAACAATACGAGATCTTCTTAGAAAGCGGTTCTTTTTTGTCGTCGGCCAAAGTCCTCAATATGATGATGTGATCTATGGTTGAGTGTTAGGGTCTAAAACTTGCTTTGCGTGAGGGCTCGCGACATCTAGTTCCTCCGCCATCCGGTCAGTTTTGCTTCTCTAGAATCTTTAGTCTAGAAGTTTTGCAAAACTAAACCCGACCATGATTGCCTAGTAATTGGTTAAAGTGTGGATCTCCTGCCTTGTAAATGGGAACAACCCTACGTGTGGTCATGCAGAAAGTAACAGGCTGCCACTAAAAGGGGTCTACAGCAGCATCAACTAGTGGAGTAGCAGCGGAGCACCTCGAGGGGTTGCAGCATTATCAATTGGTGTGGCATCAGCGATAGTGGCAGCACCCTGAGGGGTTGCAACAGCATCAGGGGATGATGGCACAACAATAGTGCTAGCACCCGAGAAGTTGCAAGGCCTCCACGTGCCACATCAGCGACCTCAGACAACATTAAATTGAACTCCATTTATAATCTTTGATGCTTTGATCTATTGTAGCAGTAATATCTTCTCTTCAAATCTCCAAAAACTAAATCATGGCAAAAGGAAGCTCTTTAAATAGCATGAATACTTATCCCATACTTTTTAGAAGTTTTCTTCTTTTTTCGGAGTTGCTATGTTGATCATGTAGTTGGATTTCAAAAGGCATTGTTTGAATCCATATTTTTGAGCACTTTATTTTGAAAGCGTTTTGATGTCTTAAATATGGATCTATATATTAATTACAAGGTCTATGTTTTCGTTGCAAAATATTAGTAGATGTGCCAATCTACAATGAAGAGTAAAAATAGGAAATTGTGTAGAGTCAAAGGACAACTACTTTCCTTTCTCTTACATATGTTCCTATCATGCTTTATAATGTTGTCTTAGAATTTCTTATGTTTTAGAAAGGATACAATCTAATCATGTTGCACTACAAATTTTTATATTCCATTCGATAAATTTATTAGTCTATTTACTTAAATTGATGGTAACATTCTGTGTCATATTTCGTAAAAGTGTATATGCAAGTCTCCAAGTAATCTCGTTATGTCCTAAGGCATTTAGCAAACAATCCTAGGTCTCCAAATCTTGCTCTCAGGCATCTTCCTTGTGTACCATTTAGACCAAGCATTTCAACACTACTCCGGCTGGTCAGCTAGACATTTCTTCCTCTCATCAACTCAATTCTTGCTACATTTCCTTCAAAGACATTCTTTGCCTTCTCGTTTGAGAAAGTTTAGCCATGATATGATATACTGCTGTTGCTCACCAGAAAGCGTCCATGGCATCATTCAACTTGTACAGTTACTGTCACTGATCACATAAAGAACCCAAAGGTCTGATCCATTGGCTGGTTCTGTTGCAACTTAGCAATGAGCTATCATGTTTGGCACCTGTTAAAACTTTGTCAATTTCTCGTTCATCACTTGCCATATAAAATGCTGTCAAACCTGTGAAACACATGCTGCTGCATAATCTCTATTCCCCTCAAAGTCAGCATGCATGTTTGAAAGCAGAGTGTATATTCCAGAATCACGAGGATCTAAATCAATACTGTGTATTGCAGCACAATTTCCCCGTTGTACGTCACCATGCATTTTGCATGCACCAAACATAATTGTCCACAACACAGCATTAGCTTCAAATGGCAAGTTGTGAAGCACATCTTCCGATTCGCTCAACAAACCTAGACGTGAAAGAAGATCAATGAGGCAACCATAGTGTTCAATAGATGGTACTTCAGATGATTGGGTTATAACAATAAACAAGTGCAAGGCCTCATCTAGAAGTCCTGTGTAACTACATGCAGAAAGCATACTGATCAACCCAACTTTGGTTAACATTAGGCCTTGCTGCTGCATTTTTTGAAGCAGATCAAAGGCCTCCTTGCCATGTCCATGCTGAGCATATGCTGAAATCATAGTAGTCCAGGAAAAGAGATTGCGTTCCCGCATGTTATCAAATATGGTTCGTGCATACTCCACATTTCCACATTTATTGTACATATTTAAAAGAGCTGTTTCTACAAAGACATCTAACTCAAAGGATTTAGTTGCTATCTGCTTATGTATGTGCATACCTGCCTTTGCATCAGCCATGTTGGCACATGCATCAAGAACACTTACGACAGTTATATTGTTAGGATCTATACCATTAAGCGACATTTCCTGGAAAAGTTCTATTGCCTCCTTACTGTGCCCATGTTGAGCACATGCAGTAATCATGCCATTCCATGAAATAACATCTCGTTCACACATGTTAACAAATACATTATGTGCATCCTCCAAACTGCCCCATTTGCAATACATAGTGATAAGCGCATTCCTGACAACAACATCAGATTCAAATCCACTATCCCTAATGCACAAATGCATGTCTTTACCCTCCAACAAGCTACCACATCCCTCAAGAATACTGACAAAAGTAATTTTGTTGGGGTTATGTCCAGCCTTCTGCAGTTCATGAAAGAGTGCAATAGCTTCTTGGTTATGTCCATTCTGTGCAGCAGTTGCAATCATTGCATTCCACAGAGGTAAACTTCCGTCAGAGAACTTGCAAAAGACTCTTCTTGCTTCCACTATGTTCCCACATTTACCATACATGTTCAAGACAGAGGTCCCTAAGCAGACATCCAAATCAAATCCATGATCAATAACATTGGCATGAAGAAGCTTACCATTTCCCAAAGAACCTAAGGTGGCACATCCATTTACAAGACTGATAAAAGTAACCTCATTTGCTTCCACACATTCATTCTGCATCTGGCGAAATACTTCAAGGGCCTCTTTCTCATGCCCATTTTGAACAAATGCAGCAACCATAGTAGTCCAAGCAACTACATCTCTTTTTGGCATTCTCCCAAGCACCTCTATGGCATCATCTAGTGCCTGGCAGTCTCCATACATATTCATTAAGGAGGTTCCCAGAAACACATCCGATCCAAAACCTCGACGAATTATACATGCATGTAACCGTTTTCCTTCTTCTAGTACTCCTACATTTCCACATGCGTTGACAACAGTAGAAAAAGCCACCATATCAAGTTCCACACCTTGTAACTGCATCTTCATATACAGATCAAGAGCCTCACAGGCTAGACCATTCTGCCCATATGCTCCAATCATGGCATTCCATGAAATCACGTCCTGGGTACGTATCCTTTCAAACGTTATCCTGGCATCATCCACACTGCCATACTTAGCGTAAAAATTCACGAGTGCATTTCCCACAACCGTATCTCCTCCAAAATTTCTGCTCACAACACTGGCATGGATTACTTTCCCCTTTGCAAGAGAGCCCAAACCACAGCAAGCGCTCAGAATGCTGCTAAAGGTATACCTGTTAGGATTTACTTCCTCAACTTGCATTTGCGCAAACAAGTGAAGAACCTTGTTGCCAAAACCATGTTGAACAAACGAGGCAATAAGTATAGACCAGGAGAACACATTCCTCTGCTCAATCCTGTCAAACACATTATGGCAATTGTTCAAGTCCCCACTTTTTCCATACATATTAACGAGAAAATTGCCCAGGTACACATCTCGAACCTTGTCAGATCCAATGACTTGAGCATGAATTTTTTTGCCTTCACATAACCCATTTGCCTTGCTACATTGACGCAATAAGGGGGCAATGACAGAAGGATCTACCTGTTTTTCTAATTCGTTTTCCTTCCTTAATTCGACTCCCTTCAGTTCTCGAATTTGTGAAAACTTGGAGGATTTGGGAGCGGGTGGCCATGGCCTTGCCAGTATCATTACGTGTTCGCATTTGCGTGGTTATTGTATTCACTGGAGCAGTTTTAGCAGAAGTACTAACGCAGACTACAATTTAGAAGTATGGGTTGCTAGATAGATACATATGGGGAATAGGTAGGGGAGGGTGTCCATCGGCTGCGCACTTTAGCGCAAAATCATGACAGCAGTCACGTAGAAGCTAAAAAAAAAGTTTGCATGGTCAGGCCATAGGCCCAACGAGATGGCCTACGCAGCAAACCCTGCCACAATATCATGGTTGGGTCGTGATTTCTTCGGGTGGTGTATTTCCCTGATGCCATGTGGCACGGCCAATATCAAGGAATGCTAATCGGGTATGAAGATTCCGGATTACCTGTTGATCTGGTTACAGAAACAGGAATTTGTGTTGCTGCTTGTTCCGTCCGACCGTGTACAGAAGCTGAAGAACAACTATTTGTTGTTTTGCTTCTTATTCTGACCTTGTACAGCAGCTGAAGATCGGATATGAAAGGGAAACAGAGATCAAAACCAAATAGGGATTAAAATCATAGCACCATAGCCATCAGCCGTGAGCTCAAAATCACTCCCCAACCATGATATTGTAAGGGTAAGAAAACCGGTCAGTGATTCACCGGCTTGCAGCTCCCGGCTAACGCCGGTCGCTGCCAATCCGGGAATCACTTCCCAGTTGTCTTACCCTTATACATTTCAACTTGACAACACCACCTCAACTTATGAGGTACCAAAGTGGTAGGGGTATTGGTACCACCAAGGCTGAGATGGCAGCCCCATAGGCTACCAGGGTGCCCACCGAAGGCTGGATATGCAAATACTTGAAGAACAAATATATTTTATTGGGAACAGACTTCAGATTTATGTCAAAATACAATCAATTTTAATAAGAACAGTCTTAAAACTTAAAGAGCAACCTTTGAAAGCTATGAATATGCTTGACTTTATCTGAATTGCTCTGAACTTAAATAGCAAACCTTAGAGTTTATAAACTCTCAAAAATGAAGATTACAATTTCCATTGGATATAGACAAATTTCAGATAACCTGCAGTTAGAAAATAAATTCAAAGTGAAGCACACTTAGAAGGCATATGCTGCTGCAATCAGCTAAGATCCAGCTTGACTTCTAGCTAAATCTCCTTTCCTTCTAGAAACAACTGAATAACCTTTGCCTTGTGCTCACTGCTCACTGTAATCTATGGTGATCTTGTGACTGGATAATCTATGGTGCTCACTGCTCTTGTAATATCTGAAGAAAAAAATACTCCTGGCTCCTTGTATGGTATCTAGTATGTTAACATCTGGAAGGTAAATCCCTGTTCCTAGTGCAGAAGGGCCACCTGCAAAAAGAATCAATAGCTTTTCATTACACAAATTTGAGACAAAACCGATTCTTATATGATCATATTCAACACATACCCATACCAATTTCTTCTTCGATACATTTTTACCCAGATTATAATCATACTTTGTATTATTACAAAAGCAGATTTAATTCAAGGTAAAAATATTCAGCTATATCCACCCTGGTTTTTATCCCAGGCCATATCCATCAACATTATTTATATCCAATAGCTAATTAATGAAGCTTAAGTTAAGACCAAATGCCAATAAAAAATATTTCCTTTGTTTTCAAAAATTTAATAGTCAGCACAATATGATCAAAAGGTATTCCAATTAACATTTCCGGAAATCATTTCCTTTATACAATTATAACAGATTTAGAACTGAAAGTAAACCATCACACAACTATTTGCCTCATACAAAATCCTTGTTTATGGTCATACACCACTAGTACGATCTCACCATATCAAGCTAGTAGCACATCACCGTTGGTTTTCAAGAACTTCATGTTCTCCACAGAATTAAAAACATTAAGGAGAAGAAGTTTCGGTTACCTGATTTTTGTCGCCTCCAATATCCGTAATTTGCATTTGCGAAGAGGAAGAACTTGCTTGCCGTTTAGCTCCATTTTGCCTTCCGAAATTATTCCTTGGCAGATTCCCTGCCAATTTCTTAAACTAAAACGGCTTCTAAGTTGTGGCAAAACCGACGATCAAAAACAAACTAAGAAACAACCACCCGACCATGGTTGCTAAGACGGCGGATGTGAGTATGGCATACATAAAGCCCTCTCGGCTATGGCACAAGCTATGAAACCGAGGAGCCCTCTCGGGTCGCCACAGAGCCGCGATCGGTCTTCACCAAAATCGTAATAGAAACCCTAAGAAACCCTTAGCAGCCAATCCGCGTGCGCCACGAACCAAAAATCATGGCCGCCAATGGGCGGGCGCCGCGAATGGCGACCCTCCCCTATGGTCGCCCCACTTAGGAGGCAAATTGCCCCAAGTGAGTCAAAGTTCACGCGCCGGTCAATCCTCCGGCCATTTTGGATACCTAAGGGCCAGATTCGACTCGAGGAGTTAAGGGCTGCCATTTTGCTCAAACCCAATCCTCACGATGGCACTTTAAGCGGCACCTCTCGCTTTGATTCCACGAAGTGGTGCCGGCAATTACCAAAACTCTCACTTTGAAACTAAAACACTCTGAAACGCTGCCGATAACTCTAAATTTAAATGACAGGGGATGTCCATGGACCTTTTCAAAATAGTTAGCTAGGTGCTACGGGATTTCCACCACGTCCTCAGCATCACCGTAGATCTTTGACAAGTGAATAGCTTATTGTTAAAAAGAAAAAAGAAACTAACGGTAAGGCAGGCTTGAGGTAAAGGTTGGCGGTCTTTGGTATTAGGTCATGGGATAGGTGTGTACAGACAAGAAAAATCTTTTACACATATTTAAAATTGAAGACGGAAGGAAGATAAGAGGAGGGTTGATTGCATTGCATTGCGTTGGGGATACAACCAATTTTTGCTTGATACTATTTCCACTTTAGTTGCGCATATGCTTCATATATATTTTTTGCGGACTACTACATTGGCAACATGCTTTTGGACCCATCATGGCTCCATCTACAAGTCTACTGAGGACATATTATATAGGAGTAATGCAAATGGAGAAAATCTAATGTTCATAGAACTTGAGCAGGGCAATACAAGGTATAACGTATCTAGGTTGGGTTCTCTTGTGGCAGGTTAGATGCCTTAGTGGGAATTCATATTTAAATCGGACAATACACGAGCTCAAACAATTGAGAAACATCAACGTAAATTATGTGGCATTGAATTTGTTTATTTTCTTATGAACCTATTTTTAGGAAAGAAAGAACTGTCTCAAAAGAGAATGTAGCAGAGGAATTTTATTTAAAACTGACCTCTACCAAGAAAGCTAAGAGCATACAATATGAATCATTTTAAAAATATCCTTCACTTCAAGCACTTGTTTCTGATTTACCTGTATGTTGACTCCTGCCAATGGTTTATAAATCTTATGGTGACGTGGAAATGGCAGCTTGACCCCATCATGGAGTCAACGAACGGTCCAGAATGCTATGCGAGGAATAATAGAAGGAATAATGCTATATATCAATCAAATTATATTCGCCCGATTTGGGTTAGACTCCCAAGGACTGGAAACCTCCCCCATTTTCTTCTATATGGAAATTTCCCCAGCTAACCTTTGAAGCCTAGGGAGGTTTCCACATGTGCTAACTTAGGGAGGTTTCCATAAAGTTTTCACTACATATATAAAGCAGTTTTGAATTTTCCATTGTTTTTGTCCCTCTCTATTTTTTCTGCGCCGCAATCTACTCTAATGTTTGGATGCCACGTATTTTTCCGGACAGTCTTCTCCATCGAAGATCGACGCTTGGCGAATTCAACCCCTCATGGCTCGATGCTGAATCTACTCCGTCAAAGCTTAACCCCTTGCAAAGGAGTTGGATCCGGCCGACCATAGCAAGCCACAGGCGACAAGCATGAGGGGCGAGTAAGTGGCCGCATTCAAATCTTTATGTGCATGTGATTCCAAGATGGTGATCGCTCTGGTTGCGTCTCTGTATAGATTTTTGACTGCCCCATTTCCGCTGCTCAGATCTACTACTCTAAGTCTAAAAGGCAATTGCTCTGAAGCTTTTGGTTTCTGAGATGGTATTTTGTACCCAATGATTTCAATGATTTCTCATATTTGCAGCATGAACTGCTCACAAGCTGGATACCAAGCCTGCTCCAAAGATTGAAATTTGTGAGGGAACAGAGGTAAGAATCCTTACTAGATCCCACCCAGCCATTGATTTTGCATTCAAGACGATTCTTCGACAGGGCAACTGAAAGAAACATTAACAAGTAAAAGCTCCAACCGGCGCAAAAAAGGGAGAAAATTATGAGGCTTTGATTCCGGAAGCTATAGCAGCTCAAAATTCGGAGGCCCCTTCAGGCAATAGAACTGGCAATGCATGTTTTGTGCGCCTTTCGCTACGATCATGCTCTCTGAACCAGTAGATACTCCGCCCAATAAATATTCGGTGTGATATCACACGCTGTGTAGATATTGCCGTAGATATTTCATTTATAGCTCTTAAATCTATCTGCCTTATTCTCAGAAAGACACAAGGGTCTTCTTCATTAACACATTCACTGGTTAAATCTGAAGCCAAGATGTTTGGGCTATGCCGTATTTGGGCAAATTTGCGTATACCTACGGAAATCCAGACCATGCAAGCAGATGCCATTGTGGAGGCTAGAATTGCAGCTTTAGAGCCATTTTTTTTGTTATCAATCTATGTATGATTTTTGCAAAATGCAGCTAAATTTGCTATCATTTTTTAATTTTGGAAAGAATCCACATTCAAAAACCACTCACTTTCAATTCTATAGAACCCCAATCACCAGTGCCTACATCAAACATGCATGCAGATAAACTAATGAGCTTTATTATTATTATTTGCAGACAAGTTTAGAACTTGGATCATTACTGCTACGTGAATGTGGACATGTCTATTTGTTGCTTTTCTATGTCTAAGATAGAGAGTTGAGATGTAAAATAGTTTGCATCAAGTTTTTTCTTCGTTTCCTATTCATAAATGAATGATTGATAATGATATTTGTATTTATGATCACATGTAAGTGAGCATGATTCATTTATGTAGCGCTGATTCCGGTGGTTCTAGAGATTATTATTGCTAGCAATGTAGACCTATGTTTAATCTTCAGAGTTCTTTTCTCACTTAGTTTTTTTACCACTAGCAAAAAAGAAACTTCAAGCCATGGATTTTCTTATATATATGACACAGTTAGCTTTGTTCTGAGTAATGTCTGGCAGGCTTTGTAGAATCTACCTTAGTTGCATCAAATTTCTTGCACTAGATATTGATAACCTTAGAATAACATATGTATCTTGAAAACATGGAGCAACGGCCTAGAGGAATGGTGTACAATTAGCTCAATTCCTTCCATGGAATGAAATTGCATTGCATCTTCAACCAACGGGTGTTGAATGAGACCCACATCTATGATCTCTATAACAGAAAGCTATTATGATGCTCTAGAATGCAAAATACAAATGTGGAAGTCGATTGGTAAATTTTGTACTTATTAAGCATTTATACATTTGTTTGAATTTTTCTCACTAGACTTGGTTGTGCAACTTTGATGGAGCATCTGTTTGTGTTCTTATTACATCCCACTTCAAATCCGCAATCCAGCAAGTGAAAACAAGCAATTTGGGTGCTTAAATAGATAGTTGTACTTCTTAGAAACGTTAATCCCAACAAGTGATGTTCCCTTTCCTCTTCAATTTCTCTATTTAATATTTTTAGAGACATACAATATTGAGGCGATCAACATGGTGCACATGATGGAGGTGAAAATAAGTGCATTTAAATCAACCTCATCTACGAGCTATAGCTTAATACGCTTCAGTTGCAAGGCATATCGATTTGCCTTTTTGATTTGTTTCTTATTACTGAAAGGCGGTTCTGGATGTATGAAATGCTTTTGATGTAAAAAGGTTCCTGGATGACTGTAAACATTGATGGTGCATAACTGGATGTATGAAACACTTTTGATGTTAAAAAGGTTTGTGGGCGACTGTAACCATTGATGATGCATAACTGGATGTATGAAATGCTTTTGATGTTAAAACGACTGTAAACATTGATATTGTGTAACTAAGTATATCTTTTGCATACCATTTAGTCCCTTGAACTTTGAACTAGAAATCTCGAGAGACCCCTCCATGTGATTTATATCTATATCCATGTCTGCTGCATTAGAGGATGCATTGTTTTAAACTGTTTATCGTATAGTTGTGTGCTACATTTGAGGACGTATTGTTTAAACAATTTATCGTACATTGGAGATATTGTTAGTTTTAATAAATTAGTGCCTTAAAAATGAATGGAAGTTTTTGGGTTGCCCGAAGGGCAAAGCCTAGGGAAGCTTGTGATGTTTTATCAATATGCTTTGAATATATGGTATGAATGGTATAGATTAATGTGTTGTAAGGAATAAGAAGAGAATATTCCAAATGGTTGCAGTTTATTTCCTAAACGGGCTCGATCGAATGTGTCAAAACTTGCAGACTGCATGAACTTAAGGCCTGATGGACTGGAAAGAATGAGTTGCAGCTTCCGAACCTGAGAAAAAAGGAAAAGCGGGGTATTCTGTCATCAATGAAAAGGGTAAGCTTCTATCAGAACACCAAGAAAAGAGTTCTAAGGGACCCCCTTAGCACCCATTTATGTTCCAAATCATCAGAAGAGTTTTTCAAGGCATTCCAACTGCAGGCTATTACTCTAGTTGATTAACATTATGCTGCCTTCCTTTTTCTCTCTAGGGAGAACGCAGATGAAGAATTCACGCCGTTAGGTTCCCAAGTTTGAAAAAGATGAGGAGCTTAGATAGCTTATAGATTTTAATGAGTTTTCTATTAGAAGAAATGTAAATATTGGCAATCAGACTGAATGGTAGATTAATAAAGAATTTAGGGGAATGGGTCAAGGATTGGTTATGGGGTGCGGCTTTTATTTTCATCGTTTTCTGTTCATGAATCCATGGATGTCATACTCTAAAACCATATTTACAAAATCCTGCCCTGTTTAGGGTCTGTTTTGAACAAAAAAAAATTATGATCTATAAGACCTTGTCCGGGTCTGCACGAAAATGGGACGCAGTGTTACTTCAGTTTTTCCTTTTACGGAAATCAAGCAGCCTTCAATTTGCTTGAGACGATGGAGGCACAAATTGCATCTAGATACTCATTCTACTTCAAATTTCTGTGGGTCAAGTATGAGTATGACCTATCATACACTGGCATATTTTCAGCGAATGGCGACATAGATATGCCTGGAGGCGGCATTTTTCTATGTGCTTGTGACGCTCCCTGAATATATACGGTGCTCTGGACGTATACATACAGGGACTTCCCCCTCCCATGGCAATCAGCTCACCATGAGCAGGGCCCTCCGTCTAACTCGGACCATCCGTAGAGAGATGCCCGGGTGAAGGACACGGAGGTGTCATTCGGCCCACGCCTTCAATGGGACTCCTAAGTTGCGGAAGCGTGAATACATGTTAGCACACAGCATAAATCATATATAAATAACCACCACAAAGGGTGGCACATCCATCCAAGTACTAACGGCAAAGAAGATGCATCTAATCCTAAGGAAAACACCCCAAACCCCAGGTTCTACCCCGGTTCAGACTCCTGTGAAGATGGACTGACGGCTCGGTCTCAAGAGATCAACAGACAGAGGTATAACCTGCCGTTGGCTGGCATAGAACATCGGCTATGGTTGTCCACTCCATCCGCCCCTCCTGTGCACACTTTGCAGATGGGTCGATTCATGCTATGGCATCACTATAGCCTTCCGGAGACGCAGACTCAAGGCATCACCCTTCGAGCCTGCTCCAGGGTTCATGAAGCCCTAGTCCGATGAGGCAGGTCAGGGAAGTGTCCCCTTCCAGGATCGCAGTGGTTCCATGGGTGAGCTAGAGAATACGTGCCGCATCGGCACGACCCGCATCCGTGCATACTTAATTTTACTCACCCTAAATCTACTCAAAGTGCAAGGTGCCCCATACGGGTCACACCTCTACACCCGTGGGAGTGTCGGACCCATACCGCCCCTCTACGTGACCCGGCCATCAGGCCTAGCCCTTGAGGGAGTCTCGGGAGCCTTTTATGTTCATGCAAGACCCCACCCCCACTTCACCACTGCGTCCCTTTTCTAGTGCTAAGCCATTCCATAGCATCTATGACCCGGTGGTCTCCTGTGCACAGGCCGCATCTAATGGGAAATACAGGGATCAACCTAGGAGCATACTACTAAACATGGCTCAGAGGTCTCTATCCCCCCTTAATTCCCCCATTTCGAGTAATACTATACAAAGGACTATCAATCCATCCTTTAAGAGCAAGACCAGAATCAGAGAGATAAAGAGAACTCACCTTTGCAATCAAGGGTTAGTTCCTACAAGTAAAAGCAAGAGAGAGAATGTAAGAAATGAACACAACAAGTGCCCAACAGGGCGCTACTCTAGAACATGAAGCTATACTAACCACCCACCGAAGTTCCCTTGGATCCATTGTCATTTGGTACTTCCATCTTCCCTGGACTTGGGCCAAAGATCTTGGACACAACCAGGTAAGTTAGGGCGCTTTTAGCAAGGGTAGGCGCCACCGCCGCTCCTCCCCGGTCGATTCTTTGAAGGGTGCCCGGCCGCCGCCTCCTCCTCCTCCATCTCCAATTGCTCCTAATTCGAATTGGGGCAAATGGGGGTGCAAAACCCCAATTTGGGTCCCAAGTTAGTAACTCTCCCTTGTCCAATCGATTTGGGCCAGGTGGCAGCTCCGGGTTGGCTAATATTAGCTAATTTGGTATTTTAGGCCCTTTTAATATTAGATTAAGCCCTAAATTCGAATTAGGGTTTAAGGTTAGGTTTCAATTATTAACATAGCTAACCTTAGCTTATGAATAATTAATGTGCCATTAATTATTCATAGTGACGTGTCACGTATTTATACTTAAAAAGGCGTATAAATATGTGGAACGTCACATTCTCCCCACCTTAAAAGTGCTGCTGTCCTCAGCATCAAGACTACTCTTGCTGTGGGCAATACATCGTAGATTGGAAGGAAGTCTCCCCTCCTTCTATTCTATTCTTAAAAGAGATAGCGTGAGATTATAGGTCACACAGACTTTGTCATGTTCAAAGTGATTAAGTTTGAAATGACTTGTAATGTGCAATTTATAACTCTGGGATATAGAAGGTAGAGGTATAGATTAGACCTGATGATTGCCTAGGATTGTCAAAAGTGAACAGTCAAGGTGTGTGGAAGTCTCACTGTTTTCAGAGTATAGCTAATTTTGAATTCATTCTTTCTATACACACGTGCAATTGATTATATATTATGGATAGGTATAGACACAAGCAACTTCTATTTGTTCTTATATTATAATGCGGAGTTATTAAGCTCGCACTGTTTAGTAGAAAGTGATTCTAATGATATTAACTTCTGTTTATATGTATTATATTCTCCCGTCGCTTTGCAATCCATTTAATTAGAGCCAGTGCTAATTTAATTTTGCATCAGAATTTTGTTTTCCTATTTTGTTATAGTTCTAACAACTCATAAGGTCCTATCCTCAGTATTTGACATGCCCCTCACATTTAGACTTACCCTTTAATACAATTATATCGTACTGTATCTGACACTTTTACGCCTATACTCTAATATGAACTACAGGGACACGTTCTTCATCAATTACTATTCATAACCTTCTAAGATAATCTAAGTCTCGTTATTCTCTCAGAAGTTTGTGTAAGACATACATAATTATCTCCTTCTGTTATATTTGATTATGTGTTTAAATAGCTTGCTGCTTTCGATTATCTTTAATGTTTCCACACTCACACTCTCTATCTTTAGCATAGATTACAGTCACATGAGAACACATATTAATTCATTGGTTATGTTTATACATTTATCAGACGTGCCGATATTCTTTCATTTGAATTACTTATTTATTTTATTGCTATTTTCGTAAATTTATGGCACATACAGACACAGTTATATTTACAGGGCACAGGTACAGCTGACATATACATTCGACATAATTGGTACCGCCCCGGTCGCTATCCGGTAGTGGTATGGCTATGCAATCGTCCTGTATCACAGAAGGCCAGTTGTGACTATGGTGTCCACGGCGGAAGCATCGAAACAATGCCTGGTGTGTCCTGAGCCTGTTATATGGCATGACGATGTTTGGTATCTGATTGAAACACTGGACCTAATAATTACGAAGATTGATTTATTATGCGGCATATATATTGGCATACACCATATATCCGAGGAAGAAGGTGGAAACTGGATTATGAGTACCCAGCTCCTGAGAGGGAAACCACTTTAGAAGTGTAGGGTTCGATCATACGAGCCAAGATTTTATAGCTATTGCCACTTGAATGGAGGTATGATTCGCGGAAAGGTGGAGAATAATGTTGTATGAGGATGCGGATCCATAAACTACGGATTATAAAATTACGCATACATTAAAAGACGGGACAATAGTGTGGAACGTAGTTGCACACAAGGTGAAGAGAGCCGAGGTCGAGCTGACGAAGAGAGGAATAAGCATTCTGTAAGATTGCTGGAATGGAAGAGGGCAACTGCTAGCAAAAGATGCAACCGTTTGAAAGCTACAAAGTATGTTAGAGCCCTGGCGAAGCTAGACTATGAAGGAAGGTTGACCTTCAACTAATGATACATTAGGAAGGCAAGTAATGTACCCACACGACAAGTGGGAGACAAGAGGTGCTTGAAAGTTGTTGTAAACAACGTTTCAAATATAGAACATTGAATATACCTAAGTCTATAGCATGAACAAGGTAGGCGCCCAATGAACATCTCACCAAGGAGGATGTGATCTGCACTTGGTATGGTGTGTATATTCCGAGGAGTAACTCCGCGTTGGTATATGTGTACTAGGAGCATTTAATAGAAAAACATAACTAAAAGAAGATAGGATATATACTAGAACTTTTAGTTCATATTCCATATGAATATGGAAGTAATGAAGATAAGAGTTCTTATACTAGAGATCAAATATGTCCACAAGGAACCCAAGATGGCATTTGCCCCTGTGGAAGTTATGACTAGAGGTTGAGGACCAAGGCAAACTAAGGCTAGAGACATGTTTATG
This sequence comes from Isoetes taiwanensis, assembly GCA_021234155.1. NCBI lineage: Eukaryota > Viridiplantae > Streptophyta > Lycopodiopsida > Isoetales > Isoetaceae > Isoetes > Isoetes taiwanensis. The sequence goes on along the minus strand of JAJEKV010000035.1, from coordinate 315,489 downwards.
GTACCAGATAACCGAGTTGAGGAAATAAGTGGGCCACAACTATGAACATAGCTAGATGGCTATGTCAATGAGTTACATATGAGTCTAGACTTAGGGTTGGTGCACACATGTTACTATATCATATAATAACAACATAGCGGTCTTGGATGTAGGAAGGATTTTATAGTAGCAAATACTATAGTGGCGAGCATATCGAGGATGTCGATTGTGATATTCTGATGTATATTATATTAAAAGATAGAAGAATATTCGTACAAGGGGAATGAAATATTACTTAGGAAGGTTTGAAGAATAAGCATAATGATACGCGTATACTCAAAGATATTTGATTAAGTATGATCCAGGAGAGATAAGCATTCAAGTTACCCCAATGGTTGGAGTTGCCTATCTTAGGTTCATCGTACTAAGGAATATGGAAAGAGTTTAAAGTAGTGAAAGTAGGGTGAGTAAGTCTAGCATATACGGTGATGTTACATTCAAAAACACCCCGAGGATGGTTGGAAGGGTGTCGAAATAACTGATAATGAGAGCTTAACTACTGAAAGGTTGTAAATACCAATGAATTATTTCAGTGTTACAAGCTGAGAGCATCCATTCGGTTTTGGGAATAAAAGGATGTATCAGATCTGGCATCCCCCTGATAGAAGAAAAGAAGGAGTACGCCGACTTTGGCGATTATATCTTTAAGCCAGCAATTCCAAGTCCCGATAAAAATCAAGACGAGGTGTATAGATGACAAGGGGTGAGATTATATAGACCAGTAGTCCATATATCCTAAGAGTTACCCTACTTGCGGGAAACAATTCTAGATGCTGAAATAGAAGGTGGAGGATCCGTTGCCTTGAGGCATACCCCCTTAGAGATGATGGAGGTGGAACTCTTAAGAGAGTAGGGAATCGGATAACTACATGGCGGGTACTAACGAAGATTGAAACATTGGGTTTAAGAGACCGAGAGATTCTAATGCCTCCATCTCATTATGAGCCAAAGACAACAACATTTGAAGCTGATCTAAAGCTGAAGTCCATATGATAACTTAAGAAAATAGGTTAGTTGTGACAAAGCATGGCGAAACACAAAGGATAATTAAGTGAAGGAACCTTTAGAAAAGGCCTTTGACTGTGGTAGAAACCTTTGGAATTATGGCATAATCCCATGGGGAAAATAAAGTTTATGTACGGGGTTAAAGTACCATAAGGTACCAAAGGAATGGTTGAAATAGCTAGAGACCCTGTCAAAATATAGGCAACATATACAAGTCCAACATAAAGTTGGCCCCTGTCCATTTGGAAAGTAGGTGGCGCAGTCACATCATAGTCACATAGGCAATGGGTTTTGTTTGAAAGAACTACCAAGGTTACACTTTAGCTAAATTAGAGCAGAGCTCTAGCAGATCTTAGAGGTAATGTAAGTGGCGATACAAGGGAAGAAAGACGACTCCAAAGTTACTAATGAAGGGTCTGGAGATATATTCGAAATGTGCAAAGGACCGCCAATCCGTTGCATGCTAGGGTAGTTGGCACTTGAAATAAATGTCAAGGGCCCACAGAATAAAGGTCAAGATGGTTGAATAGTACAATAGTACAATTCCAGGATGAGTAGCAAATAGCAGTTACTTGCTAGAAGTTGAGATGTGGCTTGCGTAGACACTTGGTGAACAGCATGGGTTACATCGAGGTGTATGTTAGGATATATACAGGACTCGAACAGGGATACAAGTCCGGGTTATGTCACACATAGGTAATTGTAGAAAGGCTCACAAAATACCAGGCAGGCACCTTGATGGCTCCAGGTAATTCACGATTTATACGAAGGCTCACCCGCTCCTAGGGAATGACTATGGCTTAAATGAGGATGCAAAGTCATTTGTAATGCCACAATAGTGTCATAACATCATGACAGAGAAATATAATGACTAACATTGCTAGGATGTAGGACAACGTTGGATCATAACCCCCAATGATAGGTGGGTTAACAATATAGGGAACATATCATAGCGGCTTAGAAGCCCCAAGACGGTTAACGGATACGTAGAGGAGTAATTGGATTGGTGACTCTACTGAATAAAGGTCGCAGCCAAAGGCTGAATTGTGTACGCTATGCCAGGCGTAAGGGCCGGGATATTAAAATCGGCCATCGTCGTAGAATAGATATTGAAGAAGAGAAGGAATGAAGGACCCTTAATAATGATATTTAGCAATGTGGATCGGAAGGTCATTACCTAGCATGAAGGGTAGTCTTTGCTAACATGGAAAGATATACGTGCGGCTTGAAAGGCAGCAAGAGCTGAAAAACTCTTTAAAGATTTGGTGTAAAGGAAGAAGACTTCCATGTCCTAGGACAAGATGGTGAATTGAATTCACCAAGGACATTTCTAATAAATAAATAGGTAGATAGCACTTATACGTGATGCCAGATTGGCAGCGTCCATGCGGGCATATGACGGATCCCCAGAGACTTGAACACAAGAGCTCTTAATAGGGGAGGCCTATCTTGAGAGGTCTTTGGATGGTACTATGCTCTATGATACTCACATAATTGCTTGGACATATGTAAGGTCATTTGCGGAACCTAAGGACGTTTAGGCACTAAAATAATGGTTGGAAATACTTATCTTCAACCATATCTAGATATCCTAGAAGGAGGTGATTAGTCAACAATGGTTGGATGCCATTGGTCCATTAGGGTGGAAGAACACCAAAAGAGGGTAGACGGCTATCAATTTGACGACGTGTGGCACAGATAATTATTCACGGCCATATAGGCGGTGAGGTTTGGCACAAAATAATACTAAAGTTTGTAGCCGGGATTGATTTAGAATGAAGGTGTTAACACTATTGTAGGGGTCTAACACAAGCACTCATTACGCGACACGGGGTATGTATGTGATCCGGGAAATGGTCCATAAAAAGAACATGACAATTGAGAAGAAGTAGTGAAGGGTGGTAGGATTAAAGCTACCCATGGTCTAGCTAGAAGGGTGCTGCATGGCAGTCCCTAGTTGGTTGGGCGAGAAGAGATCCTTTCTCTGGGGAATGAGACGAGTCAAGGTTGAGGCACTAGAGAGAGACAACGTTAATTATAATTATGTCTATAAAACATTACTTATATAACGTCGAATAAGGTCTAATATAATGCATATGAATGTGGTATGGGTTGAATCATGGCAAGGCCCGAAGAAATTGTGTTATCAAGGCATCTATCAAAGGAAAAAAATAATTAAAGTTATAGGTCAAGGAACGCCGATAACTGGACATTATCATCGTCGCTTAAAGAATATCCAAGGATATAACACATGCTGCTATCCTAGAGAGTTGCCCTGTCGTTATTAATTAAATTCCGGAATTAGTCCCACCAAGTGAGTTGATGTTATCATAACAAGTTGGCCGGACTTGCTAGATTACGTCATTTCATTTGGTCGGTTTATTCCTAGGGGATACTAGCTTTATATATGGTTAACAGTTATCCGGTCGACTACGGCAGAGAGAGGTCGACCCCCGTGGCTATGGCAAGAGAGCTTGCTCCAGCGGCTATGGCGAGAGAGCTTGCTCCAGTGGAGTTGTTGCCTCCACAACATGGGTTTACCAAGGCAAGCCTCTAATTTAAATATGGAATAGATTCACTATGAATGTAAAAAAAGGATTATATATTCAAGAAAGAAGTTGGCTTATTGGTAAAGGTGTTGGCTTGGGTGCAGAAGGTCAGGGGTTCAATCCCATGATATACCTTTTGCTTAAAAGAATATTTAACTAGACAAAACAGAATATTAGATGTGCATAGATAAGAAATAAAACATATATATCCTACGTTAAGAGAGTTGATAAAATGAAAAGAGTGTTGGATTGGAAGTGGGAGGTCACTGGTTCGAGGTTCAGCCCCTACCCTGCCTGGGTACCCCCTGCCCGCCACTTAGGGTTTCGCGCCTGCATTATTTCCAATTTTGGGTCGGCCAAAGGGTGTTCTAAACTAATTAGGTTGTTCCGGACGCAATGGAATAAAAATCGCCACAATCCGAGTCTTCTAGAGAAAGCTATAGCCTCCGAAAGAAAGGGACTGCATTCTGCCGAAAACGCAACATAACTTTACCTTAAAATTTTGAATTTTTCTATTTATCTAGCTCAATCCTCACATACTTAGGCCAAAACTCATCCTACTTATGGCTTTGGTGTACTTTTCCTACATTGGAGGTCTCCTACTATCTAAAAGGTCTAACGAGTTTGACATGGCCAGTGCTATGATCTGGTCCACCAAAATCATGGCTCTGATACCACTGTGACGCTCCCTGAATATATACGGCGCTCCGGACGTATACATACAGGGACTTCCCCCTCCCATGGCAATCAGCTCACCATGAGCAGGGCCCTCCGTCTAACTCGGACCATCCGTAGAGAGATGCCCGGGTGAAGGACACGGAGGTGTCATTCGGCCCACGCCTTCAATGGGACTCCTAAGTTGCGGAAGCGTGAATACATGTTAGCACACAGCATAAATCATATATAAATAACCACCACGAAGGATGGCACATCCATCCAAGTACTAACGGCAAAGAAGATGCATCTAATCCTAAGGAAAACAGGTTCTACCCGGTTCAGACTCCTGTGAAGATGGACTGACGGCTCGGTCTCAAGAGATCAATAGACAGAGGTATAACCTGGCGTTGGCTGGCATAGAACATCGGCTATGGTTGTCCACTCCATCCGCCCCTCCTGTGCACACTTTGCAGATGGGTCGATTCATGCTATGGCATCACTATAGCCTTCCGGAGACGCAGACTCAAGGCATCACCCTTCGAGCCTGCTCCAGGGTTCATGAAGCCCTAGTCCGATGAGGCAGGTCAGGGAAGTGTCCCCTTCCAGGATCGCAGTGGTTCCATGGGTGAGCTAGAGAATACGTGCCGCATCAGCGACCCCCGCATCCGTACCCGACTTACTCACCCTAAATCTACTCAAAGTGCAAGGTGCCCCATACGGGTCACACCTCTACACCCAGGGAGTGTCAGACCCATACCCGGCCCTCTACGTGACCGGCTATCAGGCCTAGCCCACTGTAGGAGTCTCAGGAGCCTTTTATGTTCATGCAAGACCCCACCCCCACTTCACCACTGCGTCCCTTTTCTAGTGCTAAGCCATTCCATAGCATCTATGACCCGGTGGTCTCCTGTGCACAGGCCGCATCTAATGGGAAATACAGGGATCAACCTAGGAGCATACTACTAAACATGGCTCAGAGGTCTCTATCCCCCCGTAATTCCCCCATTTCCAGAGTAATACTATACAAAGGACTATCAATCCATCCTTTAAGAGCAAGACCAGAATCAGAGATAAAGAGAACTCACCTTTGCAATCAAGGGTTAGTTCCTACAAGTAAAGCACAGAGAGAACAGAAGAAATGAACACAACAAGTGCCCAACAGGGGCGCTACTCTAGAACATGAAGCTATACTAACCACCCACCTGAGTTCCTGCTGGATCCATTGTCATTTGGTACTTCCATCTTCCCTGGACTTGGCGCTCAGCACTGGACACACAGGTAAGTTAGGCGCTTAGCAAGGGTAGGCGCTCAGCTGCTGCTCCTCCTGGTCGATTTGCTGAAGGGTGCCTGGCTGCTGCTCCTCCTCCTCCATCTCCAATTGCTCCTAATTCGAATTGGGGCAAATGGGGGTGCAAAACCCCAATTTGGGTCCCAAGTTAGTAACTCTCCCTTGTCCAATCGATTTGGGCCAGGTGGCAGCTCCGGGTTGGCTAATATTAGCTAATTTGATATTTTAGGCCCTTTTAATATTAGATTAAGCCCTAAATTCGAATTAGGGTTTAAGGTTAGGTTTCCACCTTTATAATTTAATTATTAACATAGCTAACCTTAGCTTATGAATAATTATGTGCCATTAATTATTCATAGTGACGTGTCATGTATTTATACTTAAAAAGGCGTATAAATATGTGGAACGTCACAGTGCTCATACAGATGGTCGTCCAACTGGCGAGGTATGTGTCGGTATTATATTTTAACTCAAGCATTCACCGTATGAGAGGCGTTTTAAAGGCCATTTGTACGATGATGATGATGCAGACCATGCCAAAGCATGTAAAGACCTTGAGAATATAATAACATGTTTTTCTGTCTGTAAACCAAGCTCTGCATAAAAAATTTGGATTTTTATCCGTCCCTGGATTTTAAACTTTACCTCTGCATATTGTTTAAACTTTACCTTTGCATATTGACAATAATATACATCTAATTGTGAAGCTAAGCATAAACTTTTGATGCTCATTCCTTGTATTTATATGGCAGGAGGTGGAGAACCAGGTGTTAATCTTTGTGCAGTCAGAGAAAGCTCCACATAAAGACATTTGCCTCAACCTAGGTAACTTCATTGCTCTGTTCACTATGTATACCTCTTGCCCAATCACCATTATGGAGAAACAACCAGTAAAACTCCCTTCAGGTGAGTTTTGATACATATAAATTATAGAATCCAACTATCATCTTGAGAAGTATCTATACATATGTTTTTATACATATAAATTATAGAATCCAACTATCATCTTGAGAAGTATCTATACATATGTTTGATGAAGCACCCACATAGATCCAATCCTTATCTGTAATGGAATGTTTGGAACTACATCTTTCACTTATTGTGCTACATATTCTAAAGGAAGTGCACCCTGGACGGCTTCTGGGCACCTCTTGTTTTGATTATGGTCATTTATGACTGGGGGCGCCTATGATTTTGAAATATGGAATACAGATTCTCCTACAGTTTTGGAATATGGAATACCGGGACTTATCTCTATACGAGTTTGCCTAACATTTTATAAAAGAAGAATGTGGTTAGAAAGCTTGTCAACAAATCCATAGGAAGCACAATCGTCATAATAGAGAACATCCGTCACAATAGAAGCTTTATGGAGAGAACTTCCTCACGCTAATGAAATGTCTTTCTTCTCAGCTTCAAGCTCCACGTTTTCAAGGTAAATTTGAGATACAAAGACTCGAGGGCAAAAGTATGATGGTGGGTATCAAAAGCATGCGTCCGGACGTATGCTTATAGCAGGGTTTTTGCCCGCTTAAAGCACCCCTGCTTTTGCTTAATTTGGGTGCTGGTGGGTGTAAACGCCCGTCATTTCTTCCACGCCCTTCATGTACTCACACGTCTACCTCAACACTGAACCGTTAGGAAATGATTGTGGGATTTTGGTTGGATTTTCGCGCGAGTGGTTGTACGTTGCAAATTCGAGCCCAGAACTATTTCGATCTCATGGCCCGCGCAAATTCTCCCTCCAATTCACTTATTCTCCCTCTGTCAAGAAATCCATGGCACTCCCTGACACCGGCCTGGAGGCAATCATACGTTTAGCATTGCATTTTTCGGCCTGGTGAATTCCAATACACTATTCCAGATTTGCTGGATCTCACTGAAACACGGGAAATATCGCGTGAAGATCCAGTTTCCTCTGCAATTTACAAGAAATTGGATGCACATAGAAAGAGAGATTACAGATTACAGAATAAGATGAGAAAAGCATCGCTTGAACGGGAAGATCTGAGCATGAGACACAGGCAAGAAATAGCCAAGCTTATAGTTGATTACTTCAACAAGCTTACCAAAAAGCATTCACCCGAACTCAAGGCCGATGTGATGAAGAGGGTGGTTCATCACCACGAAATGGAAATATCAGAACCAAATCCAAAGGAGTGCAAGGCAGCGGGGGTGCTGCTCAATAACTTGAAACAGACAATGGTTGCCACAAAGAGGCAAAGGAACCATGATATTTGGAGAGCCAGAACATCGATACTGGTAATGGCTTCGTCAACAAAATCGAGATGCAATTCCACTATGGCAGGGCTGTTAGGTACATCTAATTATTGATTTCATGCCTGTGCTTCTTTATGCTTTTAAGTGCTTGTATCTGCTGAGTGCATGAAATCAAGTCTGTGCTTTTTTTGCTTTTAAGTGCTTGTATCTGCTGGCTGCTGCTGGCTGGGAGAGGTTCATTGAATAATGTGCAATATTTCTTATGATAGGTTCCAGAAGGGCAACAATTGCTGCTGCATTAAGAAAATCGGAAGCCGTCCTTGGATATGGTCCGTGGTCTTGCTTCCAAAGGAGGTTGAAGTGTGATTCTCTCACCCCTGCTTGCAAGCAAAGCATTCTGAGAATTCTAGAAACAAAATAGCGAGTCTCTCTCCGCAAGAAGGATGTTGTGAACACTGTTGAAGACTCCAGCTTCCAAATTTCTTATCCTTTGCACCTTATGGAGGTCACACAGGTATAAGTTTCCATACAAAAGCTCCTTGCAATTCTTGCATAAATATTTCTAACCAAAGGCCACCATTCAACTGCAGCTTTTTCAACAATACAAAAAGGCACATCCTGAACACCCTGTTTGCTTAAAGGCTTTCGAGAAGTTGAAGCCTATTTATGTAAAGAAAGTATCAGAAAGGGAAACCTGCTATTGCATATACCATATGAATGCCAGAGTAGGCCTGAATGCTTTAAGGTCAGCGAAAACTGGATTTCATGGTGAAGAGTGCAAGTGCTATTGTGAGGTTTGTGGACCTGGTGAGAAGTGTCTGGCCAACCAACATACATATGCCTCAAGCAGCGAGCTCTGGAGGGCTGTGGTTTGCAACAAGAGCGAGGGTGAAGAATGGTATAAACATGACTGCTTGATGCAGGAATGTCAGACGTGTGGCATAAAAAGTCTTCCTATATGTCCAAGAGAATGAAAAGTCTTCCTATATGTCCAAGAGAGTGTCCTTGCTTGAATGGAAAATGTTTGAAAAGGTAATACTCTCTTTATTGCATGCTGCAACATGCTGAGATGTGCTGTCATCCGCTGTATCCTGCTTTTCAGCTTTCAACATGCACTTTCCAAATGCTACTTCTATAGGGACGTCTTCATCAAGATCAACTTCTGACTCACCCTCACTCTCTTCTTCCACAACCTTCCTGGTCCTTGACCATGTCAACTTGTTGACCTTGAAAACGACTGCTGCAACCTGCTTATCGACATCTTCGCCATCATTTTCCTTCCCTGCAGCAACCGTGTTAGAGGAGGCCTTTGTAGAGGCAGCTGCAGAATTTGGAAGTACAACATAATTGGCAGCATCATCAGTACTACTTGAATCTCCCTTAGATTCTGCATGGGTTGGTGTCTTCAGCACTGTACTGTCAGGTGCTGCAATGTGCTGCAGACTGTTGATAGCTTGTTGTCCAATGCCTACAACATCTTCTACTGTTGCCAATTCAAATTTAGACCCTGAAAATAGGCATGTACCTTTTTTTCCATGTCTTAGCTGTGAAGTTTGAACCCTTGTACACTTGTGCTTTGCTGATCCTGGGGTCCTTTTACTTTTTGGTGTATTAACTTGTTTCCTTTTCCTGTTGCTCTAAGGAGTTGTGGCTACATGCTCATCAACATCAATCATCTCATTCTCAGTTTTGTGAGATGCTCCAGCATATATCACTTCCTGCTTTACTGTTCCTTGCTTTCCCAATTCCTGCACTAACCCTGTAGGAATAGTCTCTGAGCACTCGAGGCAGCATGTCTTTTCCATGAGCAAACTGAGGTAGCTCACATGATAATGATGTCCACATTTCATCCGCAAGACATAATCCCAATTTAATTGAATGATGGTTAAGAGCAGTGAACAGAATTTAATTGTCGACCGAAATCTAGAGCTTGCACTACTCTGATCCAAATTTACGGATAAAAAAAAGGGACATAAATCCTGAGAAGTTATAAAGATTGCAAAACTTGAGAGAATGGAAACAGGATAAAGAAACAAGTGGAGCTGGAGCATGGGAAAAAAGCTGTTTATCTGTAGGAGGGCACATATGAGGGGTTCCGGCAGTGATGAATGTGCAGAATTCTAGCTCTAAAATTTCTAGGAAGTAAGATCGATTCCCTAATTCCGCTAAATTATCGGGCATTCTCAGTTCGAAGTGGCCCCTTGCATCCGTCGTTGCCCCGCCCATCAAAAATAAATCCCCTGTTTCCTCTCGACACAGCATCACTAATACTCGCTCAACTGCGCATAATCCAAGGCGATTTAGCACAGAAATCTCAATAAAGATTATCATACTTACACATAAATTATTTCACAACCGAGCATTCCGGAAGAAGTTTGCATTAGAAATAGCGATTCATACAAGATCCGTGAAATTCAAGGAAGAAACAGGAAATTTACGACAATTGTTGATTGCATCGCCGTAACGATGATTTAATAAATGCAATTTACTGATAAGATCTATGATGCCAAGTGCAAGAACAGGAAATAAGATTCAACGAGTCCAAGAGCGGGCTGGAAAGGAGCTGGACGAAGCAAATGCCAATACAAGAAAATGAATGAGCAATAAAAGAGATCAGAAAGCTTACATGAAAGAGGGAATTCACCGTCTGGTTGTGCGCCAAAGTCACGTGCATTACAAGAAACGTATCCTTGAGCAGTTATTCTTTCGGTGCGGCGAGCATAAGCAGGCATTCTTCCAGTGCGGGGAATGCCATCGTTCCATTTGAAGAGATGAAGAGATGAATATTCTTATATCTATATATAGTAATAAAAGCAAAATGTAGTTTGTGCAGAGCATCTCGACCGTCAATTTCTTTTCCCACAGCTTTCATTTTGGACCGTCAGATAGGTAGTTATTATTTTGAGCCCAGCCAAATGCGATGCCGGATCATTTTTACTTTATTTTTACTTTGTAGCATGAGCTCTTTGCGGCTTGCTTCTCCTATTTGTCGCCTCCATTTTCATATCAAATCTGACTCATTTTACGCTTCTGCGATTTACGCTTCTGCAGGTGCATTGCAAACCTATTATGATAGGTGGTAGGTCGACCTTTAATTGTTTGTGGTTCTTGAAATTCTGGCCATTGAATTTTTTAACCATTTTCATCCGTTGATTTTTGTGGTTTTGTTTGATGCGACGGAGTCGGTTATGCATGCGAAATTGGGAGAGTTAGATAGAGCCATTAATCCTTTGATCCCTAATCGGACAGCGAAATCCGAAGTTCGGTGATGGGTTTTCCATCTAAATCGTCCCATTTTTGCACCTCAAGAGGATTAAACGCGAAAATGGATTCCGTCCCAGATCTACTCTATTTCGACTATTCTTGGGAGGATCAAGCAAAGGTTTGCTTAAAATTCATTCGCTTTGTGCATAATTTATCACCGTGTAATGGTTGCTTTTTAGAGGCGGTTTGGTGCGGTGGCAATATTCAAGCGGAGAAATTCTCGCTTACCCTTTTCTATGCATATGTCTCTGCAGATTTGATTAAAGCCATGAGACATGAAAGATGTTATTAATATTCATATAGGTCGTGGCGGTATTTAGGTCGGCAATGCCCCTTGGGAGTTTTCTTGTTTGGAGCATGTCACTCAAATTTCGATGGTCGCATGCCCGTAAGTTGCAAATAGAAGGCCCCGCAAGCTTCAAACAATGTGTAGTCTTTGTTTTATACCTTAGGGAGTAAATGCATAGGAGAAATGCCCCGAGCTTTTCTTAGTAGAAGGCGGCTTGGTAAGGCCGATTGAATTTCTTGAGGCAACCAAGTTTCGAAACGGGTTAATTTCAGCGATTTTTCGATCCATGATAAAACAAAACTTAACAACTGATTGAGGCCTTGGGATAAATCCGTAGCTCCTGCAATTTCTGATCCGTGGTGCATTTTTTAAGACAAACAATTCAATTCAAATGCTATCATTTTGCCCATCGAACCCGGTTTACATTGAGTGAACAATTTCTCCCTTTGCTCTATGTTTCCAATTTTAGACAAGGTTCCCTTACACACTTGAGCTGTACATGTTCCAATTTTATGTACAAAGGGCATCATGTTGCGGTCTGTCACATTAGAACCATTCAATTCAATGTATAGGTTCCTCATTGGTTTACCTTGCTAGCATGCACCGCAAAACAAATTTCATCTTTGGAAGGTATGTACATAGGCACATCATCAATAGTGGCATGCAATCCGATATTATTGTAGGGAATACACTGATAGATATGTATGCCAAATGTGGTAGCTTGTCAGAGGCATGTGCAGTCTTTGATACTTCACATAATCGAGATGTTATCTCTGTGCGGTGATGATGGCTGGATATGTGCATCATGGCAAACACGATCTTGCTTTAGAAGCTTTTACGCCATATGCGTAATCGGGGGGATCAAGCCAAACAAAGAAATCCATTTTCAAGTGCCTTGAAAGCTTGTGGCGATTGGGGATTAGAGCAGATGAGGTGTATCCATGAGCAAATTATTGGAAGTGGGCTTCAATTGGACGTCGTGGTAGGAAGCACCCTTATTGATATTATAGTAAGTGTGGAAGTTTGGATGTCTTTCACAAATGTGATATGTGTAAGACCATAACCAACACATCAGCTCTTTCCAGCAGCAAATGGATTAGCTTATACCATAAGTCTAGATATGATTATGCTAAAGCTTATACTCCTAGAAGATAGTGTTAACATCTTTTCTAAAGATAGTGTTAATTTGTATAAGATGTCAACTTTGTAACTATGTATGTGTAGATTTATAACATGGACACATGTTTCTAATGTATGCCAGGCTTCCACATCATCTTGACCATGCATATATTATCCGACCTTTAATATTTGAAGTCCTGGTCCATACAATTTATTAAAGCAATGTCCTGCTGCCACCGGCGGAAAGAATGCATACCTAAGGTAAACATATTTTTACCCTTTGCTTCTAAAAATGCTTTAAAGTAGTATTTAGTGATTTGCATGCACCAGATATTGAACTTTGGGTCCGTGACCATAAATTGAGCTTTTTCAGAAGATTGGCTGGAAAAAAACAATCTTGCTATGGAGGATGACATCTCCAGGCTCTAGCATCAAGCTGCTCATGTGTTCATGTTTCTTTCTCTGTTCTAGATCCAGCATATGCACCTCCACTTTTGCATTCTAATATTTCATATCATGGACCACCTTTACAGCAGCAGATGTATGCTTCAGATTGGTCTCAGGTGGTAAAATTTCCTACATCAAGCACACAGTATTCTCATGATCTCCTGACCTCCTCCAGGACAAAATGCCTATAATTCAGAACAAAAATTTGGGGTACATACAATGCCTCGAGGAAATCACCATCCTTATTGGGAGGAATCACGAACACTGAATCAACCTTGCATGCCAAATCAGAGGGGTGAAATTAGTCCTTATACAAGGCTAAACCCAGTCCAACATCAAAGTACTGGACATGCAAGGTCAAAACCACACTATCCTCAGTCATTTGCAGTTCAGAGCCAGGCTCCTAGGCAGTTAGGTCCTACTTCTTATGCAACACATGAGAATTTATATAATGAAAGTCCTGTGATGCGTATAAGGTTGGCAATATCCTACACTTCAAGGTTGAGCAAGGACATCCCTCTTACGCTCCCACCGTCACCTCCGCAGCCTCGGGCAGAGGTCTCCGGAGGAAATTTCTATTAAGGTGACTTTCCTCAAAGAAGCAAATCGGGTCCAATGAACACATGAGAGCAAGATTACGGGCTCCATATGCAGCCGCCTTTTTTCCTTAGAGCAGCAAGCTATGATGCACACAAACAAATTATCAGCAGCCCCTCTTCTCATATACAAGCATTCCAAAGATCCTTCAATATCTCCAGATTGGACTTCACACTCTCGGTCGGGTTTTCAAATCCCATTGCAAGTCCGATGAGTGCAAATTATCCATGTGCAAATTTCGAGTGTGGATATTCAAGACGATTAAAGAATATAGTCTTTTATACCAGATATTATATATAGATGGTGGAGTGAGCTTTTTCAGAAGATTGACTAGAGAAAACAATTTTGCTATGGAGGATGACATCTGGGCTCTAGCATCAAGTTGCTCATATGTTCATGCTTGTAACTCGTTTCTACATCCAAAGATATGCACGCCCACTTTTGCATTCCAATATTTCATATCATGGACCACCTTTACAAAGACCCCGCTTCGTTTAGGCACATTTGCCTTAGCAATACATTCATCCATGTTCTAAGATCCCGCCATGCATAAGTATCTGGTTTGCCTCATGTTGTTCTATCCACGTTTCAACAACAAGTTAGCCCAAAACATCTAGATGTTGATGTATCACATCAGCTTTCTTCTTAAGACTTGCAAGCTTCCTTTGTGACCAAAACAAAACCACAAATGGTCTCACATGTACAAGAATTGCATTTGATAATGCCCCCGCAATCTCCATATTTAACAAACAAAACATGTGCAAGAAAAATCCGGACTTTAGAAAACAAGCCTCTACGGAAAATAATAAATTACCTATTCCAAAGATTTTCCATTTTAGGAAACCACTCCAAAAGTTGTTGAGCCATTTGCACTTCGGATAAATGCTTTCGGCATCCCCTTCATCCTTTGCCTTTCCTTTTGATTTATGATAAGTGATTTGATTATCTTCATTGATGATTTTGTTCCCTTTGATTTTACCGGATCGCCTCCCTTTTCCAACCTTTCCACTCACAATATTTTCTATTGTATCTTTCGCCACATGTCGCGGCACCAAACTTGGTGCCCTTTGTCTCTTCTTGTCCTTTTTCTCGCATGGTCTCCACGAATCTCGACAATCTCCTTATCATGATCTCGCAGACCGCTCCTCGACATAATGTTTTTCGTTTGCACTTTCAATGTCTTTAATTTTCTCAAATCTATCGACAACTCATCTCTTTTACATGGTCCATGTAAACTCCTTGGCTCTACTTCAAACTTTTCTCAGAACTTCACCGAGATGCATGACTTAAACTTAGGTTATAAAAGATGGCATGTGAAATTTAATATCGAAAAAAAGCGTTGCCATGTTCATAAGATAATTAATGGAAAAAGGCTTTGTGTTTGAACATAGAGCAAACTTGGAGTGTGTCTAATATCATTGCTCACAGGAATATATGGTTCTTTAATGCACACTCACGTGGTGATAATCTGACCCATCATCATTTAAGATACCATATGCTGATGGTATATAATGCTTGGATTACTGCATCAATTTCTGTTTACCATATTTACGAAACGGTAATCTTACATGCTTACCTAGCAGACATCCATAACAGAGCTTATTTCTTGGCCTTCATTCAATTTTCTGTTGATCATATTTCATTTCATAATGAATTCCACATTTTTCGTTTGAAGAGTTCTTGGTAGGATTCGTTATGGAACTAATATGCAAATTCTGCATTTTCAACCCAACACGAGTTGCTAAAAGATGCTTAGATGCACTTTATGTCTTTCATCACTTTATTTTGATGGGTACAGCTATTATTATCACATTATTGTCCAATCACTATGCAGCTTCTTAAGGTTCAGACAATTGGCTTGGTTATTGGTAAGTAATGCTCAGCTAAAACAGGATGGAAAAAAAAGAACCTAAACCAGACAATGAACATTAAGTTCTCACCTTAAGGAAAGTATTGCTTACTACACATGTTTCTGCAAGGATTACTCCAGTCGATGCCTACAAAATAAGTTACCCTTTACAATCTAAACAAAGGACCATAAACATCAAGAAGAAACAACAGAACAGCCTCATCTATTGTAACCAAACTAATGTGGACAAGGCTGACTTGGGAACAAGCTAGCTGCATGTACACATATGCTGATGTGGACAAGCTACTGACTTGGACATAAGTTAGCTAACTACACATGCTGTGGTGGATAAAAGCCATATTTGGTTGTTTGTAATACATGAAATCTCTTTTTTTGTCTTGTATAAATTAGGTTCCACTAACGATCAGTGGCCTCAAAATAGTAGCACTTATTTTCTTGCTCGAATTAGAGGCGGGGTTCAGATTTGCTTCATTTCACCAGCCTTGTAGCTTGCTTTTGATTAAGTTTGTGAACTTATCACACAATGCATTTTGGCCACTTATATTGTACTAGAAGCATTTTATGTTGTTTAGAAGCATTTTATGTTGTTTCTATGATTGCTTTTCTTTTAAATTCTTGTCCTGATTTGACTCCATATATTACTTATTGTTTCAGCACTCATTAAATTCTTAACATTATCTCTTATTCTTTATGGCTTCTACAAGGCTTTCAAATTGCTTGAAATGACAAGTAACCGGATTGGAAAAGAAAATACTCTTATGAGTTCATGATCCATCAAATATATTCTGGGTTGCAACTTTTCCACCTCCAGCCTTGTTATGCAGCTTCCAATGGAATCTGGCAGAGAAGAGATAAGAGTTGCAAGAGAAGAGATAAGAGCTGCAATGGAGTCTGGAATGCTGGGAGACGAGTAGAAGCAAGGTCATTAGCTATGTTAGATAGCAAAGATAAAAACGTTGTAAGACCATTTCTTTTATTATTTCAAAAGACATGTTTTATTATGTGTTCTGAATTTAATGTTAACGATTATGTGCTTGGTGAAAGCATAACCAGTCTCCCAGACAAGCTCTACTAATCATGAAGCCGTCAACTTCATGTTTCAGAAGCTGCTCTTCAAGCCTCTGTATTTCTTGCAGTTCTTGTCTATGTCAGGTTGCATTTGCTTTGCTCTGAACCAAAATCTGCATCTCTGCTTATGTATTTGGTTCTAAAAGTAACAATTTGACACATTCTAGGATGTATACCCTCTCTATGTATATTCTAGGATGTATACCTTCTCTAGAATATTGTTTTGAAAAATTACAACTTGGGTTCTCCTTCAAACCTTATGATTCTATGTATATCCTTATAGATCAAGTCATAAAGCTATGCAGTGATAAAATATGATGCATCTTCTATCGCTAAAGAATACTTAACATCTGACTCACATGGAAACCAATATGATGAATATTCATATCAAAACCGAGATGGCATGCGGAAAGCATATTTCTGAGCATTATTGGATTTGACCAGTTAAAAAAGTTCCTCAAGTTGCTCTTAATATGGAAATTATGTATTCGGGCCATTGTGAAGGCAAGGTGAGCATAGTGAATGAAAATAATCTTTTGCGTTATGCAGATTTAGCTAATACCATCATTGATGTGATTAAATATTGTATTGTCCTTAAATTGAGATTTCTTCATGCCAAACAAATGCCAAGTTTTGTGCTGCAATATATTTTAGTTTGACTCAACATATTACTATTATCGTGAAGGAGTACACCAAAAATTTGCCTTGTTTTTGTGTTGCAAACATATTTAGAACATTCCAGTTGAATATAATTATTGTGAAGGATTACTTGCGCTCATGAAGTAATATATTTCTTCTGTTTAAGCACTTCAATTAATTATGTTAACTTCTTTTAAATGTAGGATGTATTACAAAATATTTGCTTTTTGGCGTGTTATACAACTATTTTGATATTTGAGAATGGTAAAGGGGTTAATAAATAGAAAATTTCTCTTCTATTCTTTGCCCAACATCGTCGAACTTGCTTTCACAAGACCTTGCATTAAAATTAAGCATTCATTGCAATACAACAAGGAATACAATCCTAGAATCTCAAATACACATTTTATATATACTTTGTCACGCATAGTCGCTAAATTTATTAGCTCTAAAAAGTGGAAGAAGGAAAAAGGTTGAGTTTGAATGTTACAAATGACGCATTTCCGAGACACTAAACATCGTACTTATATATTTTTTGCTCTTTAGATGTTCTCAACTTAAATCTACTACCTTCAATTAATTTTTAACTTACACTTGACGAAAAGCCCAGCAACGCTGGGCACTTTTTCTAGTATCACTATAAGTTTGTTCATGGACCTGTTGAAATCTCTGCTGCTTGGCCAAATCATTCGTGCACTTCAGAGTCATGTTTTTCACAATACAATACTTGATACTCGATACTTCATACTTCAAAACAATACAATACTTGATATTCGATTCATGTTTTCAACAAGAATTTCACCATTGATTCCTAAAATATTATTCTAGTTTTGGAAAGGGTCAGTCCTATCGCTAAAAAGAGAATGACAAACAAAGCTTTTTGACGTAAGTATGCACATTCGAGTTAACATCATTTGGGTTCAAATCGTCTGTTTGAGATGTTGCTCTATTGTTGCCATCATGGCTTTATAAACCATAAATGCAATAAAATGCATAACTAAAAGAGTGTGCATCGAAAAAAGGCGAGTCTTTGACCACAGGTGGAGCATCTCTCCTCATCTCCAATTGGCAATCTGAATGGTATTGGAGTGATGCTGACCAGCCGATGTTTCTCTCGGTCTTTTCCCTCAGCCTGGTGACATTCAGTAAGTGCTGCTGGGCTTTTGCAAGGAGTCCGGACTCGTTATTGGCAATCTCAGCAGTTAGTGCAGCCACCTGTTGTACCATGGTTTTATCTATTGGCCCACCCCCTAATTTCAATGAGGGACTTCAGCATATACTCTGCCATATCTTTCTCCCTCTCCAAAGAATGAATCTCAGCAGAGGCACCTGCATTAGGATCTGACAGGGCTTGAAGACGTGCAATATTGTCCTTTATAGCTCTGCAACCGAGAAGAAGGTGCCCTTTGTCTGAGATTGTGCAACTAGTTCCTTCTTAGACATTAGATCACTCTATTTCATCTTTAAGGCATCCTGCACACCTTGGACCATGCTTTTCAGGCGGGCAATGTTTTTCCCATAAGCTGAGAGCGCTGCTGGGCACAATGAAGTACTCCTGAATGACAACCTCCCTTCTAATTTTACACCAGTGCTTGCTGAGGCTGGCCTTTCTGCTATGCTTTCAGGTGCTGTTGTCTGTTGTGATTTGCTGGGCTCTGCTATGCTCACAGGGCCGCTGGTGCTGGGTTCACTCTTAACCTTGCTTGAATAGGCACTACTTTTTGCTGCCACTGCTGCCCAGTTAACCTTGAAATTTTCTGGATCCTGCTTGGCCCTCTGGCAGTTGTTGAATACAAATAGATAGAAAACCGTTTTCCTTACTTCTCTATTCTTCAATCCTTCTGGATATATCTTGCTCAGCAGTTCAATTAAAGCTTCTTCATGCTCTGGCCTTACCTTGTCAATTGATGTTTTGTTGGGAATGATACCATTGGTATCCCAAACCTTATTATACTCTGCAGCAGAAATGACATCTGTTCGAAATTGAGAGGGATGTACACCATCATTTGGTAGACCCGTATAAGCATAAAAGTCCTCCTCTATTCGGCAATCAGCCAGGTCAAGTCTCAAGGGCATGTTCCTTCTGGGCTGGAAGAAATAAAGTAAGAAAAACAAATTAACAGGGCACCCTAAGCCCATATCAAAATTGGTAGTGCATTTCGCTTACCCTGCGCATAGCATCCGTTGGATTTACTGGCTAAGCTGGTGGATTAACATACTTCTTCACGATAGTGCGTTTGAGTTTTGGAACACTAGAGTGAATGTGGAAATTCTCGAGCTTTTTCTCCGCCGGCTTGTTGGCCGGAGTAGCAAAAGTTGGGGAAACGATGACGGTTGCAATTTACAAATTCAAAACTTCCTTTCCCTTCGGGTCACATTCATTACTTACGGTGGGCGGTAAGCAGGTTATGATTAGAATGGGTATGGTCTATATGAAGTGATGGGCATCAAATAGGTTAGACTATAATTGGTGAAGGGTGGAAAAAAAAGTATGAAGGGTCTTTGGTCTTTGGGTCTTTGAACCTCGATTTATTTGATACCCACCAGCATACTTTTGCCCTCAAACCTCTACCAAAATAATTTGATATCCCAGTAAGAATGCTTAACCAATGCAATTAGCATCTGTTGAATCTATAATTTTAGCAGGGTTTCCTAACCCGAGCTGCCCACTTTCCTACAATTCTAGCTATGCCACATGTCCTATCACGTCGTCTAAAATCATTTTGAGCCGTTCGATTCTCTAATTTTGAATCTTACGACCAGGGAAATTAGAAAACCAAGAAATTCTCTGCCGGAGTTTGGCTCCTCGGGCTCCTCCCTCCTTCCGACGGTTTTATACCTGGGCTTGGCATTGTGGCTGCTATGCATAATCCGGAGGTATGTTTTGTTTAGACGGTTTTAAAGGGGGTGTGTCAGAGTCCCAATTTTGGCGAGCCCCTCCTCTCCACCTCTGTGATAAGAAAAGCCGTCCAGCAGCCTTCTCAATTCGAGCATTTCTGGTCGTCGTGGGCAGGAAGCGGTAAACAACAAAGAGAAAAAGGGATCCATTGTTGGAAATGACAAAATTATGTGTCATGTGATATTCTAATCTATGAGAAGCAGTGGCAGTAGATTAGAGTTGTTAAATGGTGTCATGTTATTCAAAGCTATGCAGTTGAATGGGGGAGACCTATGAGAAGCAGTGGCAGTAGGTCAAAGTCAAAGTCAAAGTCAAAGTCAAAGTCAAAGTCAAAGTCAAAGGTGGCGGGCACACCCTACCCGGATGTTGCTGGGCTCGCTAGAAACACACAGACACCCCCTGCCCGCCACTTAGGGTTTTGGGTTGACTGGTCAACGGTCAAAGTCAACGACACAGCAGGGCATCCTATTATTTAGGCAAGTTGAAAAACTTTCTATATGAAGGGCATGCACGATTTGACAAGTGGATATATCCTTAATAAGAATATAAATAAAAGAATGATGGATATGGAAATGTATGAGCTGAGTGCAGATACAGGTGTGTGTATGCAGCTTTAGGAGCAGGTGGGTTTGAAGGAGACAGAGTCTTGGCATACTTGGGTTCAAACCCCAAGCTCTGATTCTAACATTGGTATCAGAGCTATAAGATCTAGTAATCATGACAACTAGATTTGGTGCAAATTTGCTGAATACAATTGAAGTTTTTAAAGGGGATGGAGGGTTTCAAATCTGGAAGGAAAGCATTAGGAGCGTGCTCGAGTTTGAAAAGTTATGGTATCTGATTGATGGTAGTGCAGTTGCAAGTGCAGGAGCAACTAGTTCAGGGGATTCAAGCTCGGCTGCTAGCTCTAGTGCACAACGAAGGTCAAAAAGGTGTCTCTCGCGGTGGGGAACTTACGCTAGCTCGAAGGAGACGCGCCTAAAATTATGGAAGCTCAAGCCATAATTATGTGCAAGGTAGGAAGCGCCTTAAAGTTAAAACTCGAGGTATGAAGCCTAAAGATATGTGGGACTATCCGATTGAACATTATGAACAAAAAGAGTTCCTCTGAGATAGATATGTTGGAAAAGGAGTTAAGGAAGATGAAGCTTGTCGTAAAAAAAAGATAACCTAACTAATTTTTAGAAAGGTTTGACTCTATTATTGCAGATCTTGAAGGTGCCGGAAATATTCCCGAGTGAGCGATGATCGATTTTGGCTTTAGCAAGGTCCGGTTTCTCATAATAGTCATTTAGCAACTTTGCTCGTAAATGTAGCTACTTCTAAGGAACATCTTTGTCGAATGATATGCGACTTGAATTTGAGCAATCTAATGTTGCACAAGAGGAGTCAGAACAATCTGCAGAGGTATTGTATACTGGTAAGGCTAAGAAGGTTGGTTTTAAAAAATTTTCACAAGACAAAGTAGGGCCTTGCTATTTATGTAATCAGTATGGTCATTTGAAGAATGAATGTCCAAATAATGTTGAAAAAGAATTGAGGTGTTTTAATTGTGAGGGCAAGGGCCATTTCTCTTTCAATTGCTCAAGTCCTAAAAGAGGAAGAGGTCGTGGTAGATCTCGAGGTTACAGAGGGGGAAGAGGCAGGACAAGTTTCAGGGGTGCTGCAAGTATCAATATAATGGAGAAGCATGAAAGTAGTGAAGGAGAGATAGAAGATGACACCTTGGAGGTACGAAAAAGCTTAACTTGTAATGTTTCTATAAGTCCAAGAAGAAATAATAACAAGTTTGTGGTTATAGATTCAGGAGCAGAGAAAAGTGTAATGTGTGATATGCACATGTTAAAAAATGTGGAAAAGAAAGAAGGCCATGTTCAGCTTGGTGATGGAGGCCTGAAAAAAATAGAAGACTCTGGAGTTTTGGAGTTGTTTGATTTGAATGGAAAACCTGTTATGCTGAAAGAGGTTTTGTGTGTACCTAGTCTTGTAAGAAATCTCATATCTGTGTGTCAGTTAGTGGATATGGGATACAAAGTTTTATTTGAACAAATCCAATGTAAAGTATTTCTGAATGATGAATTAAAGTTCATTGGCAAAAGAGTTGGAAACTTGTTTGGTTTTAATATTGATCATCTTCATGAAGTTAATCGGTAGAATATCCGGATATAAAACTTTGGCATAACAGGGCTATGTCATGTGAATCCCTGCGAAGAATTGAAGCTCTAAAAACAAGGGTATAATATCCGCAAAAAGTAGAAGAAGAAGGAAAACTTTTATGTGGTGGTCATGTCGGCTTGAAAAACAACCAAGATTACCATTCAAAAGGTCAAATAAAAAGAGCAAAGGGAATTTTGGATTTGGTACACACGGATCTATGTGGTCCTATAAATGTTACCAGTTTAAGTGGACATAAGTATTTCATGACCTTCATAGACGATTTTAGTAGAAGGACAAAAAGTTATATTTTGAAAACAAAAGATCAAGCAAGTGAGGCCTTGAAATTATTTCTTTGCTGAAACCCGAGCTAGAAACCTGGAAGGAAAATTAAGTGTATAAGATCATTGTGGGTGGTGAGTATATATCGATGAATTTAAGTTTTTTGTGCAAGCAGAGGAATCAAGAGGCAACTAACTTGTAGATATTCACCACAACAAAATGGAGTAGTTGAAAGAAAGAACAGGACCTTACTAGATCTTTGTGGAGATCCATGCTAAAATACTCCGCCTACCAAATTTTACGTGGGATGAAGCCGTGAAGGCAGCTATCTATATTCAAAATTTGTTACCTTCTACAAGCATTAAAGGTGCCATTCGAAATGCTTTTGTCCGGGTAAGCTTCCATCTTATGACGATTTAAAGATTTAAAGCATTCCCTGAAGAATTAAGAAAGAAATTGGATGATAGGGCATATATAACATATCTTGTAGGATATGATTCAAGCTCAAAAGCATTCAGACTATATGATCCAGCAAGGAGAAAAATCATAGTTAGCAGGGATGTTATTTTTAATGAGAATGAGTTTTATAGAAGGATTCCCATGGTAAACTCAGAAACTCCATGTGACAATAAAAGGAAAGATGTTATTTCAGAAATACAACAAGAAATAAATAAAGAAGAAGATAAAACTGAAAAACTTGAACAGGCAGATTTAAGTGATTCTGACAATGAGTCAGAATTAATTCCAGAGGAAGTTGTTGAGTCTGAAATGGAACCTGGTATTGAACATCAAGAGTTAGAAGTTGATCATGGCATTAAACCCAAGAGAAAGCCAAGACGAACTGAAGCTCAGATTTTAGCAGAGGAAGCTAAACATGTTTTAGAATCACATGGGAGAAATGAAACTGGAAGAAGCAAAAGACTCAGATCATTGTTGGGGAGAAATTAATCTGATGTTTGACATTTTGATATTAGAAAATGATAAAATACCTCAAAATTATGATGAAGCAGTGCATGATTCTCATGGAAAAAACTGGTTAAGTGTCATGGAAGAAGAAATGAATGCTTTTAAGAGAACAAACACTTATACCGTAGTAGATATGCCATTGAATAAGAATATAGTTGGAAGTAAGTGGATATATCGAGTGAAACCGGGTGTTGATAAAAGAACAAAAAAATTCAAAGCCAGACTGGTTGCTCAAGGGTTCCAAGAAGAAAGGGGAAGATTTTGATGAAACATTCTCACCACTTGTGAAGATAAACAGCTTAAGAATGCTATTGGCTATTGCAAATGCCTGTGATTATGAAATACATCATATGGATGTAAGTACAGCATTTCTGAATGCTAAATTGGAAGAGGAAATATATCTGAACACACACTGGATTTGAAGAAGAAAAAGGTAAAGTGTGGAGGTTAAATAGAGCAGTGTATGGCCTTAAGCAATCTCCCAGAGAATGGTATAAGTGTATGGATGGATATTTGTTGGAACAAGGTTTTGAAAAGCTCAATTATGATGGGAATATTTACAGATTTAAAATGGGAAATGACTGGTGCATTATTGCTCTGTATGTTGATGACAACATTATGGTAGCTAATGGAAGCAGACTACTAAACCATTGCAAAGATATTTTGAAAAAGAGATTTCAAATGAGTGACCTTGGAGAACTCAAAAGATTTCTGGGAATTGATGTATACAGGAATAGAAGTCAACGGATACTAGCTTTGAGTCAACAAGGGCATATTCAAAACATGTTGAAGAAATTTCATATGGAAGATTGCAATATGGCAAATACTCCTATGGTTCCTGGTCATAGAATTTCTGCAGATATGAGTCCAAAGACGAAAAATGTAAAGCAAACAAATGGAGAAAATACCTTCTGAAGTTTGATTGGTTGTTTGTCCTATGTAGCCAATTGTACTAGGCGACATTGCATTTGCGATTAATATTCTCGTGAGGGTATAATGACAAAGGCTGGTAAAGGACACTTTGGAATGCAGCAAAAAGGATTCTCAAATACTTGAAAGGTACAATGCATTTTGGTATAGTATTTAATGAAACCAACTTGCAATTGCGGGCTTATTGTGATGATCTTTGATTGGGGAGGAGATTTAGATAAACGAAAAATCAACCGGGGTATATTGTTTTATTAGGTGGAGCCCAGGTTGCTTGGAAGTGCAAGAAGCAAAGCAAGCATTGCTTTATCGTCTTTCAAGCCTGAGTACAACTCAGCAGCCCACATTGACTAAGGAACTTATTTGGGAAAAGAAGGCTTATGGCGAGAATTTGGATTTGCCCAAAGAGGACCAACAATCATTTATTGTGATAATACTAGTTGTATTGCCATGACAAAAATCCGGTTTTGCACGAAAGGTCAAAACACATTGAAATGGAAGTTCATTTTATCGGAGATATGGTCAAAAGAAATCAAGTGCATTTGACCTATGTTAGTAGTCTGGTGATCAAAGAGCGAGATATTCTTACAAAGGCTCTACCTTTATCCAGATTCCAGGAAATAAGGAAATTGTTACAATGTGATGACAGGGAATATCACATGAAGGGGGAATGTTGGAAATGACAAAATTATGTGTCATGTGATATTCTAATCTATGAGAAGCAGTGGCAGTAGATTAGAGTTGTTAAATGGTGTCATGTTATTCAAAGCGGGGGAGACCTATGAGAAGCAGTGGCAGTAGGTCAAAGTCTAAGTCAAAGGCAAAGGTGGCGGGCACACCCTACCCGGATGTTGCTGGGCTCGCTAGAAACACACAGACACCCCCTGCCCGCCACTTAGGGTTTTGGGTTGACTGGTCAACGGTCAAAGTCAACGACAGCTGGAAGATGAGGACAGCAGGGCATCCTATTATTTAGGCAAGTTGAAAAACTTTCTATATGAAGGGCATGCACGATTTGACAAGTGGATATATCCTTAATAAGAATATAAATAAAAGAATGATGGATATGGAAATGTATGAGCTGAGTGCAGATACAGGTGTGTGTATGCAGCTTTAGGAGCAGGTGGGTTTGAAGGAGACAGAGTCTTGGCATACTTGGGTTCAAACCCCAAGCTCTGATACTTGAGCCGTTCGATTCTCTAATTTTGAATCTTACGACCAGGGAAATTAGAAAACCAAGAAATTCTCTGCCGGAGTTTGGCTCCTCGGGCTCCTCCCTCCTTCCGATGGTTTTATACCTGGGCTTGGCATTGTGGCTGCTATGCATAATCCGGAGGTATGTTTTGTTTAGACGGTTTTAAAGGGGGTGTGTCAGAGTCCCAATTTTGGCAAGCCCCTCCTCTCCACCTCTGTGATAAGAAAAGCCGTCCAGCAGCCTTCTCAATTCGAGCATTTCTGGTCGTCGTGGGCAGGAAGCGGTAAACAACAAAGAGAAAAAGGGATCCATGACCCATTCCGTTCCGTTCATCCATGGGCTATTAAGATAGGTCGAATGGGTGATCTATTCTTACTGCCTCGGTCTCATCTCTTGTTGATGGAGCAGTTAACAGGTTTATTTCTGTCTTGGAAGACGAGGTCGGCATCTGCAGGTGATAATTCTAGCGTCTTTCATATTTTTTGCATAAAAATTTCGGTGAGATCTCAAGAATCAAGCATCAAAGGCCTTTTCGCCTTTGCTAAACCGAAAAGCAAGAAGAAAAAGCGTGGAGAAAAAATATTATGCAAGCCCACGTTTTGATAATGCGTTTTCAACATAGATCAATTCTTAGTGCTTGGTTTCTGCAAGTTCCTTGAGAATATCAACTACAATAGAACGTCAAAAACTGGTGCGTATGATGAGCAAGAGAAAAGGAACCTCAAGGCAGACATTCGGTGAGATTACTACTGCTCTTTATTTTTCAAGTAACAATGGAAGCCACCAATATCAAAGTGGAAAGCATCCTTCAAAGAAATTTGACAATGATCTGTATCCAGATGAATTATAGGACTGCCAGAAATATTAAGATATGCTGAACTAGCTCTAATACCTTCTTATTGAACACCTTAGGGTATGATTCACTTGTTCTTGATACCATATTGTTTTGCTGACCTCCACTCTTGCAAAATTTGTATAAGTGCCTCTTGTGGACGCTTGATAAGTGAACATGGTTTTGTACATGAAGAGTTGTATTTTGGCCATGTTTTTTGTCCTTGTCTTTGAGAAGATCTGAAGTGCAATTTCTCACCACGTTTAACACAAAGAATAAAAACACTTTGGTTGAGCAGCATAGACATTGATACTAATTCATTATCACTTGTTTATAGGTGGGCCTCTAGGCCATATGAAGAAAAGACAATTACTGCTGACGCAAAGTTTACAGGGGTTTGCATCAGTTGCAAGCTTATTCATATCACGGTATAATTAGTCTCATTTCCTCTACCTAAATATGCAATGTGGATTGCTTGGAGAAGCATGTGAAATATGGAACAAAATGCATGTTCAAGACGCTATGGCCTGAACTACAATATTGGTGGATATGCTGAATACGGTGCAGAAATGCTTTGAACAAATGCAACCTGAAGCATATCACTTGATGCATTTACATTTGTATCCATCCTGAACTGAAAGTATGTAGCATTATAGGGACTTCAAGAAAGGGCAGAGAATAGGACGTGTCAGGCTTGAATCTAGATTCAATACGATGGTGATTGATATGGGCAAAATGTCTTTTACTTAGATCTTATATTTGTTGGAATGTACTAAGTTTTCTTTTTAAAACAACCCAAGCTTTTGGATTTTCCTTCCTGCCAAAGATATCTCACATGGTGTGAACTCCACGGTTGCATCGGCTACAGTGCAAGATACAGCTAATGTGATTCGCTGGTTCCTCTTAGCCCAGATGAGAAATTTCATGAATTTTAAAAGACATTATAGTTCTCCAGAGCATTTTTGGTATAACTATGGCTGCATGAACTCAAGTTTTTGCTATAGATACAATTATCCATGCTCTTTTCTTCATTTTCTTTGAAGTAAATGGCTTTTGGCAAATGTCAATAGACAGTATGCATTGATCGAATCCAATCAGAGACAGATACAATATGTTTTTTGCCAGCTAAGAAAGAAACCTCATGTCATATGCTACAGGATTTGCATTATGGAGGAAGCCGTTCGTCCATTACTGGGAGCGCATCCCAATAAAAAATACATGCATAGTACACATTCATTGTTGCAAGGCACCTGCAAGAACCTGCCGAGCAAGAGCGGCAACACTCTGGCTCGAGGAAGTCTTAAACTGCTTTTGTTGCTCTATCCACTTGCCAAACAAAGGAAAATAGGTCTAATCATTAGGATCTAGAAGAATAAAATAAGATCATATCGGCAGCAAAAATTGAACAAAATAGGCATATGCAGTTTGGCTAAGAATAGAATCCAAAGTACCATCGCAATAAGTTCTGGAAGCATAATATCTAGAAATTTCATTTCAATCAAGTTTTTTGACAAAGGATTCGACCTCTTCTCCATAACCTAGGGCAGCTAGCAAAGAAAAACTCGGGCTTAATCTGCTCCATTTGCGAAATGATTTTTAATAGCGCCAATCTGAGCACGCTTTTTACCAGCCGAAGACCCCATAGCCTTTGGAAGTCAGCGCACAGAACAAACCCCCAAAAGGTGCTCTGACCGCGATTTTGGGTCCCCAAATTGGATTCTGAGCACACTTTTTACAGCCAGAGACCTCATAGCCTTTGGAAGTCAGCGCACAAAATAATGTTGAGCTAGGCTCCAACATTTGCCTGACATTGCCATAGCCCAACCAACTGCCTCTTGGCCTTGCCTAGCCTGACCACGGCCCTGCCATAGCCTGCCATAGCCTGCCTAGCCCTGCCGGACCTGACAAGCCCCTGCCATAGCCTAAACCTTGCTTGACGTGCCACACCCCCAGTCATGGCCACAGAAGATGGGCCAGCCTGGGAAAACCTAGGTGAGGGGCCGCCACGGAAACGGTCCCGATCAGCCATCATGGACAGGGGAGAGTCATCCTCCATGAAGAAGGAGGCTCGGGCTAAGGCTAAGGCCCGGCCGGCAGGGATTGATTGCTCAGACCACACAGGAACTCCTGCCTCGGCAGAGAATTGGAGCCACGTCAAAGCGGACATGGAGGCTAACAGTGCCCGCATTGAGGCTAACAGTGCATGCCTGGCTGGCATGGCAGTGGAGATGGAGTCCTCGGCACCCCATGTGCTCAGAAGGCAACTGGTGGTCGAGAAGAACCGCACCACAGGCCTGGAGACCCGCACACATCACGTAGAAGATGGCCTTGGCCTGGCACACTTCAAACGGCAAGCGGGCGCAGAGCTTCGGCCGACATGCGGGCTGCCCTAGACTCTGTGTTCATCACTCTGGACACCATGACACAGGAGAGGGAGCGGGCAATGCACGAGACGATGGTCATCGTGTCTCGGCTTCAGTCAGAGGTTGAGGAAGCCACCACCATGGCACGGGGAGCGCAGGCCGCTCTTGTAGACAGACCATTACGACCGGGTTCTTGATGCGATCGGGCAGCAAGCACAGCTCACGGGCCTTTGTGTCTTTGGGGCTCGAACGCGCCCTCGCTACTCGAGCACGGAGCTCCGGAGGTGCGGGCAGCCATCCATAGACAGGGCGTGGTCTCCCTACCGGAGTTCATAGTCAAGGCTGCGGCGGTCGCGATGGGAGATGGCCAAGCGGCAGCGAGGCCGCAAAAGCTGAGCTCCCGACTTCCACAGGGGCAGGAGGGCGTCTCGGCACCGCTACTCTGCAACCCCGGTATGCATCACATCCTGCGCCGGGCAGCCAAGACCACGCACTGCTGCCCCGCACTCAAGCCACCCCACGCCATCAGCCACCATCACCCAGCCAAAGCCACGGCCTCGCCCTGCTTTTGACCCGCAGCCCTTGGAACTCCAAGGCGCCAGGCGAGAGGCCACAATCGGTAGTCCGAGGCATGCGAAGAGGGGGGAGAGTCTTCGCCCACAACATCGAACACACATTCTTGATCCGGATGACATTTCTAGGCGATTCACATTTCGAGCAGCCGCCATGGGGCTCGGCGCCCGGTTAAATAACCGCATTGTCATATTGGCGGTTGCGGATGTGCGAATGCGTGATCTTTGTATTAGCGCCCGGGGGCAAGATTTGAAGGGGCGTCCACATCGTGGACGGGACCTCACACCCGCTGACAACGATGAGGCGTGAGCGGGGGCTTGTCGGTCGGAGGCATCGCCACCAAGGGGTGCCGCGGGGATTGGTTGGGGCGGGATGCACATTTTCCGCCGGCCTGCTCTTGTTTGCGAGACCCCTTAGCCCCAATCGCGGTGAGCGTGGCCACCTTGCGCTTCTCCTACCACAATCCCCTTCTCCTGCTCCTACTCCTGCTCCCTCCGCGACCTATGCCCTGACCACATCTTTGCCTCCGCTCCATCTACTTCTCACTCGGCCTACACTTCTCTCCTCCCGCTGACTAAAGTGCGCATACCACTAGCTGGCGACAAATAGGAATTGTGCCTCCGGGTGGTCTCATGAAACCCTGGAGGCTTCCCTTGGCGAAGGGGATAGTCTCAACTCCGCGGGCAGCGATATGGATCTCATCTTTCTCATGGAGACATGGGAGCATGTCGGGCACAAGGCTACGTCTGTAGGGTTACCACATTTTTCGGTCTTCAATACACGCATGCAGACGGAGGGGTCATGGTGGGGTTGCTTGCTACTACCCGGACAACCTTGGCACATTCGGTTACCCTCCGGAAGACGCATTGACAGACACAACCGGTACTTGTGGGTTCGTGTGCATAACACCGGTGGCAACCCTCTTTTTACGGCGCTGTTATTTCCCTCCACTTGAGAGAGCACTTTCTATCGCAGCCACTCCGATGCGGATAGGATAGACCCTTATGTCGATCTATATGATGACATCAACGGCCAAGCAGCTTGGGTAGGTCGTCCTTCTTTGGGATTTCAATATGCTAGACAGGAGTAGAGCAGCCCATGAGACTTGACCCGCCGACGGCGATGTCTGCCCCGGCTACACCTGCGCAGAGGCAACCCGCCACGAGGATCGGATGACAGACCGGTCTTTCGCTTTTGGCGAGCGGTTGCTCCTGCTATGCGGTATTTTTGACTTGATAATTTGCAATGGCCTGTCACAGTGGCCCGCTTCTCACAAGTGCACCTGCAGACAGGACAATCAGGGGGGAGGGTCTAGTGTGGTGGACTATGTGCTCGTAGTTGCGCAAGATATGCATCTCATCAGTCGTTTCCGGGTGGGCACCGATAGTCGGGATGAGGAGGTCGACTCAGATCACCTCCCACTTTATTTGGACATGGCTTGGCAAGCCGCCAGAACCCCCACTATGCCAGCCCCTCGCCATCCTCAGTTGCGACTGGATTATGAGCAGGCAGAGGACTATGCCGAGATGCTCATGGATGCCCTGCCAGCAATTCTGCGGACCCCCACACTAGAGCAGCACACGCAGACCGGGTTGGTGAGCTATTATGGGATGCGGCAGACAGTGTTTGGGAGCCCCCCTCCCCTCCCCTTCCCCTCCTCCCCGTCCGTAGCCTTCGAGGGGGCGGCAACCTTTCCGTGTCGGTGGTTTGATCGCGGAGTGTAAAGAAGCATAGCGCCGGCTCCATCACGATGCGGATCGGGTATCGGCTTGCGGCCACCACGATCGATGTGCCCATCATCGGAAGGAGACAAAGGCGGTACCTTGCCCGGCACCGAGGAGGAGATGTTCGACTGCTTTGGACACTCATCCTCGAACCTTTTGGTGCGGAATGCCCGAAGGCCGGCCCGGCCCTCTGGGGGACATCACACGAGGCGGTGGGGGGCGTGCTTGCAGCTCTATGATCCACCGGGGGGCAGCGTCGCCCCATACCCCCAGGATGGCCCCCATTGGTTCGAGGAGGAGGATGTGGTGGATGGCTGCAGCGGTTGGCTAATGGGAAGGCGGTGACCTCGGCGGTATGCGGGGCGAGTTACTCAAATGGGCCAGGCGGCCCCCGGTGCCGATCCTCACTATCTGTTCAACGAGCATTGCGGGGAAGGTTTCCCCAACAATAGACCACAAGCGGGGTTGTCTTCATTCACAAAAGGCTGCGACCCCACCTTTGTCCGCCAATGCTGGGGCGATCATGGTCGATTCGGTATTTGCCAAAGCTGTTGGTTGTCATTCTCGAACAACAGTTGACCGGCTGAAGGCGGCGAATATCGCGAGCCCTCACACAAGCGAGCTTTAGACCCGCCACTCAACAATTGACCATATCTTTTACTGCGGGCGATTGAAGACAGCCCAAAACCATCGGCGGGACTTGTATTCTTTGCTTTGTGGACTTAGCGATGGCTTTCGTCACGGTCCCGGGAAAAGCGTGGGCTGAAGCTGCGTCAAGCTGGGGCTGCCGCTGCTTTGTGCGAGAATGCCATATCTGAGGTTTATGAGAGTTGTTTTGGCGGGATGCGGTAAGCCCGGACCAAAAAGCATTCACCCGTAGTATCGGGGTCCGACAGGGCTGCCCCCCGACAATGTCAACATCAAATCTGTAGGAACCAAGCATGATAGTCCATAATGTTCCATTATAATAGTTGTCATCCTTTTCTTCCGCTACTAGCTTGCATGTAACTATTTAGCTTATCTCCTTCACATAACAAAATCCAGGCATGTAAACCATGTCATTAACATGTAATGTGCTGCACAATAACTATACGGCTCTGTATCCTCATGGAAAATTGCATCATAGATGCATTTAAAGTTGCAGCCATGAAGATATTCCTTCTCATAAAACTAGTTGGCTTTTCTACCTTCAAACTTGCTTTCTTCTCCACTAGACTTCTTGAGTTCTTTGCATTGAGAATTTTAATGCTGCTACTTTCCAAAAACTTAGCAGTTAATTTTTTTATTAATCTTCCTAGCCACATGAATTAGCTTCTTGCTTGTCACATTGCCACTTCCAATTTGAACTTTAGCTTTAGTCTTTGGTAGGATAATTATACTATAGAAGATTCTTAGCCTCTTTGTTTAGACCCAATGTCCTCCTAAGACTGGCAGCTACGTGTTTATATAAAGGTTGAACGTTCATCAGCTGCCAATTCAGTTCCTTAATGCAATATAACCTCCGTAAAGGCTTTTCAAATTAATAATGTGACAGGATGTGAATTTCATTTAATCAAAGAATGCTTTATAAGATTGTCCTATGTATGTACAAAATTAAAAGAACTAAAGATTATGTCAAGCATCTAAACAAACTATCAAACTTTAATAAGCATTAACGCCTACAGGGCAGTTAAATACATGTCAGATTGCAGACATTGTTTTGACTACTCCAGCACCCAGGATCTCTTGCATAACATAGTCATTCTACAGTGCTATGATTGCCACATCAACAGAGATTGGAAACCTTATCGGCAAGCGTTGAAATATTCCACTGCTAGTGTCATACTATGTTTTCACTCATGTAAATAGGGCAACGTCAATCCTGATCTACAAGGCAAACATCTATATCTAATACTAAAAGCAAAAAAGGATAGTCTGTGCGCGTTTTGGACCATTGATTTTGCTATTTTATTTTTATCCGTGAATTTTATCCCTTTGATTTCGATGTGGTGACTGTCCTTTCGGATGGATATCTTTCTCACAAACACACCGGGACTTCATCACCGGGATGTGATCATTGATGCAGACGGTTGTGCAAGGACGATTGTGCATGCCTTTCATTGCAGCTTTTCAGCCGTTCGATCGCACTGATGATTTAGATGTTAACTTCTTTCTAGGAGCGATCTCCGGTTGTAACGTGCGCTTTTGCTCTTGCAGTTTGATCTTTGGATGGAATGAGGACAAAAAAAACGGTGATGAATTTTTGAGAGCTCGATTATGACATGGGTATTTTTGCTTAGAAGGAAGGAAGGAAGGAAGGAAGGTATTTTTATCGTCCACGGAGACCAATCGGTCTATGGGACCCAATACAAAAGCGCAGCGGATTACTACCCGGATTAAAAAACCCCCGCCCCGAAGGGTTTTCGAGGGAAAAACCGTGGCAGCAATCAGCCTGCTGACAAACTGTTCCAATATACGAAATACAAAAACACACAAATATATACACTCATGTACCGTACCCATAGTGCACGATCGTGAGCGGCCGGTGAGGTAAAAAGCGGGCTCGCAGATCGGTACCTCTGAATGTGCGACCCTAGTGCCGATCTTGGCGGTGTATTCATCGGCAAATGTAGGGGCAAGTCCGGCCGTACTAAGGGAATAATCCGGCGGATTTGGCCAATCACGGGCAACTCACGGAAAGTGTGAGACTCATCCTCAATGGCACCCGTTTGGCGGCAGCCGAGCGAACTTTGTCTGGTGGGGCTCCCCAATCCACCGCCCGCCTCGATCGCGGAGATGGTGGGCTTTTGTCGCGAATGGAGGCAATGAGTGCTGGCTTTCCAGGGGGCAACGGGAACGCGGTGTAGAGCTTTCCGGCCCCGCCAGCGGGGTTGATGTGCTCCTTGTAATGGGCCATTTTGACCTGCTCTAGAGCCCGGGGTCCTAGAGCTTGCCGAGGAAACAAGCGCCCGGTATTCCCTTAACTGTCACGATTGGCCTCTGTGTCCACCTGCGCATCACATTATCTGCCGCGTTCCATCCGGCGAACCACTGATCTCTCTTACCCCTCCAGCGGGCCCCGAGCGGCTAGCGGGCCCATTGCCACAGGCGTAAGCCCGGGTCGGGGCCGAGCATCACCCATATTAACCACTTTTCCGAAAGTAGGCGATGTGTCTATCAATGGCTGCCAGGCGGCATAAAGAATCCGGTTTCTGTGAGAATCGATAGGGGCTGAAGGTTTCACCCAAGTGCCGTGCCAAAATGCCTACACTTTGCTCCAAGTCATTCAGTGCCTTTGAAAGAGATGGCCGGGCCCCAAACCTCGGCCGTCTGAAGGGCCAATTTCGACCACCCGGCAGGTGTGAGTGATGGCCGGCTCGCACGGTATTTGTTGTTACGCATGGCATAAAAGCGCTTTCCGGCCCTTTGTCACCATAAGCGGATGGGCGTCTCCCAGCAGGCGAGGAGGGGAACTCCACCCCTAGGTACTTGTAGGTGGGCGTGACCTCCCGCAGGCCATCCCTCGATATGTGAGTGCAGGAGGCCTGGGGTGGCGTGAAGAGGATATGAGAACCACCCTGGTCTTGGCTAGATTCACGCGCATGTCTGTAGCCTGGCAGAATGTGTCTAGGGCATCCAGATGAGACTGCATAGCTTCTGGGGTGTGGGCCAGAAGGTCAACATCGTCCGCATAAATGAGCTGGCGGATGACATGGTGCAAAAGCTGTATGCCATCCCCCCCATCAATAGCCTGTGATAAATATTCATAATCTGATACAAAAAAAAAAGTATGTGTCGCTTTATAATAGTATTGGAAGAATGAAAGGAATAACGTGCAATTCTAATCCTCTAGTGCGAGAACAAGAACACAAGTAGCCAAGGAGCTGAACAAAGCTAATACACATTTATCTAAAACCTGTTAAATTGCAAATAAAAGCGAGTTACAATTGTACCACAACTACACTCTCCTTTCTATTCGATCCTCTAGTGGCTTTCTGGGCTTGGAGCTTACACCATGTTAAGCAAGCTCATGACATCCTTTGGTGTGGTAAGGTTCTACCCCTTAAGCTAATGTGGCATAGTTGTTATGCAGGTCCAATCATCATGCTATCACCTTCCGTATTAATTTTCTGATATGTAGACTATGATACGACTACTATTTCTTCGTCATAATGAAGTGAACATTGATTGGACTTCTGGATTTTCTTCAATCGTAGTCCCTAAAATGATGCAAAAGAGGGGACTTGAACCCCCTGCCATAAATGGCAGACTCAAGATCATATCGCATTGCATAATATGCTTCAAAATATGTATAGCACATATCTGTACATTCTTTTAAAACATGGACACGAATCCTATGCACTACATATTCTTACAAGCCTAATAAGCAAGCATGCATTCTTTCAATATATACACAACTGCCTCTGAATCTGAACCTAAACCTGTGCACCTTCATATACTTGTCTGCTAAACATCGTTAGTCCAAAAGCTGGCACAGTTTAATGCAAAGCAGGACGATTTCTTCTTGTGTGGCAATAAAACGTTTTTACCTTTAAACAGAGGATTAGAGTAGCTAATTACCTACAACCCAATCATCACAACGATAGAAAATGCCCAGTTCTTGGTTCTCATCTTTATTGAGGGAAATCTTAAACTGATGGCAAGTTCCATACCAACAAAGAGAACATACAAAAAGATGAGCAATACTGCACCATCATTTGAAACTATGATCTGAAAGGTCATTTTCTAACTTCCACATATACGCTTCGAAATGATATCATTCCTTCCTGTGCAAATATGATTATTAGCAAATATGATTATTCCTGTGAAATGGCTTATTAGCAAATATTTGATGTCAACAACGTATCACAGTAAGCTTCCGCATGAGAATGTGTTCTATGAGGCGCAAGAGTGTTCTAATGCATTTGCTCAGGCTGGAGTTCCAGTTGTTGAAATTGATCATGGTGCACATTTACGGTCGCGTTCAAAATTTAGTCTCTCATCTTTGTGGTGCACGTCACTTTCTTGGTCAATTTCTTGATCTTAGAAGGATGGGTTTTGGCTGAAACAACACCTTGAAATTGGGATTGCACGAACATGAGTCTTTGAAGGTTCTTGATAAGCAAAATCATTATTTCTTGATCATGTTTGATTCACCTGTAGCAGTTGATAAGTTGGTGGAGCGCGGAGTGGATCCTTTGTGGGGGCATTATCTTCTGTATCAGGTATACACCCCTGGCTTTTTGCCCAACAAATCAGGCGCGCTTCGAATGCCATGTTGGTTCGCATTGGAGGATTTTCCTATTGAAATGCAAATCCCGGACTTCATGATTGCGGTTGCTAGTGGCTTAGGTGTCCATCTTGCTCATTCTATTGTCAATGGTCCACGTGTGAGTATCTCCCTTCCTGCCAATGCTTCTCTTCCAAAGTCTGTTGTTGTTAAAAGTGGCCCCCTTTTCTTCAAATATAACCTGTCTCTTCTTAATGGTCCTGAGCTTGCTAATATGTTTCCAAATGTAGAAGCCTTCTCATCCTATCGTACTCCCTCCATTCCCATCGTTTCCTCTGTTCCAATTCATGTGTCCTCCTCTGCTTCCCCTGATTCTATACCTCCTGCTCCCTCTGTTCCTAGCGCTGTATCTCTTGCCTCTGCTCCTCTAGCTCCTCCTCCTTCACCCCCTACCACCACATCTTCTACCCACTTTTACGTTGATGAGCATGCCGGACTAGCACAGTGCGTAAAAGAGGGAGCGGTTGGAGGCCTCATCAACAGAATGGTCCATTCCCCATATGAAGAGACTTGCTCGACGGAGGAATCCCTATGCACCACCACCATCTATCTCTGAGTACATTCCTCCTCCTGAGCCTACGTCAGCCACCATTATTACAACACTCCCTGCGGCATCAAGACAAAATTGGACAGACCAAGTGGAAAAGGAGCTACATGCTCATGCTGATTCTATGGATTTGGAGCATCGCCCACCAGATCCTTCTGCACAATGAAACTGATTTCTTGGAATGTTAGGGGTGTTGCCTCTTCCCCGGCTAAAAGAAGCAGACTTTCTATGGCCCTTGCTAGGTTGAATTCAGATTTTTATTGTCTACAAGAGCATAAATGTAAGAAAGATGATATGCAAAAAGTTGCTTCAGTAGTTGGAAGGCAATATAATGTCCTTGTAGCTGCAGCAGACTCAGCAAAGGCAGGGGTTCTCACTGCATGGAAGCATGACATAGCAGTCACATTCACTCAGGTTGACAGGTTTGGCCACTGGATCATTATCAAGTGGTTTGACAATGGACAAGAATGGGGGCTTGTGAATGTTTATGCTCAAAATAGACCTCGTCAAAGGGGTGCACTTTGGGCTACACTGAGAAACAAAATGGTTAGGTTGGGTGCTCATGTGGCTTGGCTACTAGTGGGGGACTTCAACATGGTTGAACTTGAGGCCGACAAGTGTGGCAGGGGGACTGAGACTGTTCAAGGTTTCGAACGCGAACAATGGCAACGCCTAATGCAAGACTGTAACTTTGCAGAAGTGGACGAGGACCCGGGCTTCACTTGGTGCAATGGCTGGTTGGGCGATGGAAGGGCATATGCAAGACATGATAAGGGGTACTATAATGCTTTGGCAGCTGGTTGCATGCCCACTTTCTTTCGCAAAAACGTGCTGGATAGTTCTATTTCAGATCAC
Organism: Isoetes taiwanensis; assembly: GCA_021234155.1. Taxonomy (NCBI): domain Eukaryota; kingdom Viridiplantae; phylum Streptophyta; class Lycopodiopsida; order Isoetales; family Isoetaceae; genus Isoetes; species Isoetes taiwanensis. The sequence continues at coordinate 277,852 of JAJEKV010000035.1, read as the reverse complement.
AATCCACAAAGCTTTTCTTCTGCTCCGGATATGGCACATAGTAGGACTAGAACTTATTTCAAGTTAAATGTCTCTTTCTTGAAGGATGCGGAGTTCCAGGCCCGTTGCAGACAAGCTTGGTCATCTGCATTTTCTAGACGGAAAGGGATGGCAGGTATTGTTGATGCGCTTGCTGCAGTAAAGTCCTTTGCTAAAGGCTGGGGTCGTGAACATGCAACTGCAAATCGAGGGGACTTAATGGAACTTTATCAGCAATTAGTGGCATGTAGATCAAGTTTTCCTTCGGATGGCCAAATGGAGAAGCAAATTCTGGCAAACATTCGACAAATGGAGTTTGAAAAGGAGTTCACCGGGCTCGCTTTAAAAGCTGGACCTGCAATGGTTCAAGGAGGGAGATCGTTATGCGAGTTTCTTCTTGAGAAGCGCAAGGGCAGGAGACAAGCATCCGCTTTGGTGTCGCTTTCGAAGTTCACGATGGTTCTCTTATTTTGACCCGAGGCGAGCTCAAGAATTTTGTGCATCATCATTTCTCACGGCTTCTTTGGCGGCCCGTTGTCTTCCCTTTCAGCAGGATTTTCAAGAGGCATTGCTTGCAAATGTTCACCCTATTGTCTCTCGAAGAGCAAAAGGCTAGATGCGGAAGTTGAGATCACTCTCAATGATTTGGCGGATGCTACATCTCTTTTGAAGCAAGGTAAATGCCACGGAATTGATGGTATTCCTATCGAGTTTTTTAAGTATTGGCGGCTTGGTGAGGATGTCTATAATGCTTTTTTGGATTTCAAGAGACAAAGGCATTTGGATAAGCTCCTTAATTTCGGCTGCATCTCCCTCATCCCCAAGTGTAAGGAGCCTTCTTCAATTTCGATTGGCGTCCCATTACCTTGTTGTCCTCTGTTTCTGAGGATCTTTGCTAAAGCTTATGCTCAAAAGCTTCGTGACATTCTTGCTGATTCTATATCCTCTACATAATCAGGTTTCCTTCCGCGATGGTGTATTTTAAATAATGTAGCGGCAGCCTATGAGGGTATTTATTGGGCAAGATTGCAGGCTCATGAGATTGTTTACTTGAAGTTGGATTTTGCAAAAGCCTATGGCGATGGTGTTGATTGGACTTTCTTGGAAAAGTATCTCTTGCATCTTGGCTTTGGTGCACACTTCACTGGCGATGTAATGAGAGTCCACTATTACGCTCATTCTCATTGTTCTTTTTCAAGGAGAGCCTTGGCATTCTTTCACGGTTGGTCGTGGCATTCGTCAAGGTTGCCCATTGGCACCATTGCTCTTCACAATTGTAGCAGAGGTCCTCTCTCAAATTTTCTCACTTCTTTGCACAAGATGGCATCTTGCATGGACTCCCCATGCATAATGGGTCGCATGAGGAGATTTATGTCGATCTGGCGGATGATACTTTTCTTTTCCTAAAGGTGATGAGCAAAATCTGCGAGAATGCCATCTCAATATTGGATTCCTTTTCCTTAGCATCGGTATCTTTGTTGGATGGGCGAAGTGTCTTGCATTAATGGGCCTTGAGGATACTCCAGTTCCACCGAGTGTTACTGCATTTCCATGGAAGGTCCTTCCTCATGGCAAAGCGACCAAGCTTCTTGGTATTCCTGTGGGGATTCATATTTCAGCTGGAGATGCGTGGGATACTGTTGTTAAGGGCTTGGAAAAGCACTTGTTTTGGTGGTCCCGACTAAATTGTCCATGGCGGTCAATTCGTAGCCAAATCAGTGTTGAGTGGCACACATGTCTATATGGCTTCAATTATACTGGCACCACAGGCAAAGATGCAGCTCATCATCAGAATTGTTCAGAATTTCATTTGGGGTGGCAAAGAAGAAGGGGCTGATGTCAAGGTCAATTGGGAGAAGTGCATCTTACCAAAGCACTGTGGGGGACTTGGGATGATCGACTTTCTCCTACATAGCAAAGTATTAATTTCCAAGTTCATCTGGAGGATCTTGAATAATGTTGATGTGTCTCCCGGCTCAAGACTTCGTCCCAATCATTGCGACTTTGTGTCTCCTTTGGCTCTCCTTCTATCAAGGCCTTTGCTTCCCGGGCTCTTTTCTATCCGTTGTCAGCTTATCCTAATGCGTCTCCTTTCCTCAGAGGGTTGCTTGATGCTTGGAATATTGTGCGTACACTTTTCCATCTCCACCCTATGGCAAGAAGTTTTACTGGAGCTAGTTGTTGGTGGATCCCTTTGGGCGGTAACCAAACAGATGCGCCTTTGGTAGCATCAGTCCATCCCCTGACACAACGGCGCTGGAAACTAGCAGGTGTGCTTACAATTTCTGCATGGTACAGTGAAACACGATTGCTGACATGGGAAGAATTCTGGACAAAGTTCCTTCTTTTAAGATGGGATCGAACAATTTGGCAGACAGTCATTGCCATTCTTCCTCCTATACCACAAGTAGTCGCTTCCCATCTCTGGGTGGTTCATGAGAATGTTAAGGCTGAGCATTTAATGAATTCTATGTATAAAATCCTTCTTGCGGCAGAGGTGTTGCCCCCCTCACAAAAATGGCCTTTGGTGGTACCAGTGAATCAACAGAAAGTAGTTTGGAACTGGGTTTGGGACAAGTTACTTCATCCAAAGTTGTCAGTTTTGTGGTGGCAGATCATCCATAGATGTGTGCGTGTCAATGTTTTGGTCCATAAATTTCGTCCTCAGGTGCCTAGCACATGCCCTTTATGCGCTCAGAGGGATGAGACAATCGAGCATTGTTTCTTCTTATGCCAACATGCTAGACCAGCTTGGTTGTGGCTTCAGAGTCTTTTTGATTGCAGTTTGAATAGTCAACAAGTCTTATTGGCAGTGTACCCAAGTTCTTGGGACAATATGGCAAAGAGGGCATTTCACTTAGCCCGGCATGGATCATTTGGTCAGCGTGGAAAAAGAAGAAACCTCTTTATTTTCAAGGGCCATAGAGCCCACGATGCTCAAGTGCTTATTGAAGCTAAACAACGATCGTCAAAAGCATATATATCTTCCTCAGTAAAGGATGAAGTGAAGAATCGTATTTGGGTACACTATCTCGGATTAACACTTATATGTAACTCATTCACATGTTTGTGTCTTTGTAAGGTGGTGGTGGTTTTGCTCGTGGACAATTCCTCCATTGGGTTTTGAGTCCCCATCTCATTTGCTTTCGTTTCTGATGATTAATAAAGTTTTCCGTCCTTCAAAAAAAAAAAAAAAAAAAAAAAAGCGGTTGTTGTCGAAGTTGTTGGGCAACCTGGATACTCGTGTGTCTTTATGGTTGTACAAGCAAGGGTTGAGGCTACCACGGGTTTTGCTCCAGGTATTATAGTATTCTAGGGATGGACTTTTCTGATTGACTCCACAAAGCAAAATTCAGAATCTGAATACATGGAACATCCATTGCCTCTTTAACATCTTACCTTTGAATTGTGGAAACCTTCTGCAGCTCCAACAAAGATGACAAAAACGAGATTCAAACACAGTATCTAAGTTCCCTCAATGCCACAAATTCCTTCAAAAACTCCTAAGACTCTGCTCTGCCTTACCTCTAACAGAAGGCCAAAGAAACCGTGCCATGCCGAATCCTCCTCCTCGCCGCCAACGTGGTGCTTCAATTCCGACACCTGGATGTCCGCTCCCAGCTCCATCTCCATAGTTCGCAAGCCTGGTCCCCTTTGGCCCTTGCTAAAAAAAAATTCGAGAACCAAACCCTGGAGGCCAGCATCAGCAAAATACAGTCATACGAATACCAGAATACCATGTGTCAACCATTGTAAACCTTATGTTACACCCTGCCCATTCCACATTTTTGACACCTTATAGAAGGAAGTATAAAATCCTGAATCAATGGTTTCTCAGGCTTTTACCTTCTAAGGGCACTTTCACACCATTGGTTATGTTATCTTAAAAAATAGAATTTAACCCCACTTTATTATCTTAAACGAAGGTTAACATAATGTCTCTTACGCACCGTTGGTTATCTTAATATTAATCTAACGGATTCTGTTAAGACTGAATACAGACTGGAATTGTTATGCTAATTTTTTAATATAACAGAATCCGTTAAGATGCATGCACACCTATTCAGTTATGTTATATAATAACATAATATAATTGGTTAAAAATGCATTCACACCAGACATTTCAGTCATAAAATCAAAAGCTCACATTAGAAATCTGAGCTTATGTTAGAAATCTGAGCTTATGTTCGAAATCTGGACACTTTAGCAAATAAGAGAGAATGCCTTGGTGCAAACAGTGAATCAGATTTGCCAAGTTGTGGAGAAGAACTTCGATTTAATAGAAGAACACCAGTCTTTTCATCATGGTGGTCTGATCCTGATCCTTGTTTAAATGTTAAAAATGCTCCAGAAAAACATGAACAACATGGTCATCGACATGAACAGCATGGTGCTTCTTGTGCATTACAAGAACAATTGCAGGATTGCACATATGGTTCATCGGATTCATTTTGCAGCAAAAGTCTCAGTTCGGATTCTTGCGAGCATTTTAATGCAAATTTCTTCCAGTGGTATGATGATCTTGTAGAAGATGTGGATTGGTCTAAACTGTAGGTAGATCGATGAGCAGAACTTGTGCACTTAAGCTTGCCAAAAACTTTTATGGTTTTAGCATAAGTGCACCATTGAACATGATACTAGTCAACTGCCCTTCAATATTATGTATAGTCTTGTGATCAGAATATGTTAATCATTAAGCTTGAGATATCTATTTGTTGAAGACCATTGCCTTGCCATAACTTAGAGCCTTGAACCAGAGCTAATATAAAACCTTTGCAATATTAGCAATTATGCTTTATAGACTAGATCAGGCTCGCAATATAGAGCAATAGTGAGAAGTCAAAATAGTGGCATGAATTCAAGAGCCTGCGGCTCATGGATTTACTTCTTGCCAGATATCCATAAAAGCATGGTTTTGAATGGCTGGTTTTGAATGGCTAGCAGACATGCCCTACAAATGAATACTACAATCAATACATTGCCAAGTATTCCAGCCCCTGGAATGCCAGCTAATACTGCCCTGAAACCTTCATATATATTTATATGAAGTCTTTATATTTCGGTGAAGTCTGGAGCATGGCAGTATGTGGACACTTAAAAGTAACAATTCAAGGTAGACCCTTAGCTCTTATTACAACAGCCCTTAACCTGTGCTTTTAAACAATCAATGTAGACCTGATATTAATTCAAGGAAAATCCTTAAGGCAATCTAGAGTTCTAAAAACATATTCCAGTTGCATCCCTAGCCAGAGATGTCTATTCAAAATGCTAGGTCAAGTTTACTGTTATATGGTTCCTTTATTATGACCAATATTCAAAAGCAATGCCCTTGTTTATTACTGCACCATGTATTCCAGTCCTATCCATTCTGCTATAATTGTTAGGGCAGACCAAAGATAATGCTGGGTCCATCCACTAGGCAGATCAATGGCCATACCCTTTGTTTACGAGTGGGATCTATTATTACAATCCAAAACCCTATGTTATTCTATTTAGATTATGCCAATTCAGGAAACCAGCCATTCAGGTGTTAACCCTACATGTACCCCTAAGGCTTTCAAGGGTTCTACAAACATATACTTACTGCATCTCTAGCAGGGGATGTCCAACTCTGGAGGTCAGCATTCAAAGGTCACGCCTCTGTTTACTTGTACTACCATGTATTTTGGTTCCACCCGTTCTGCTAAACTGTTAGATGCATGTTCAATCAACAAGGCAAATCCACATGCTGACAGGCCTTAAAAATTGTGCATCTGATTTAAACTGAATGAAACTTTATCTTTTCTTTTATATTATTTTTGCAGGATTCTGCTAGGCAACTTCTGGAACATTGCAACCATCCTCCTTTTGCAGTTGTTGTGTTAGGTGAAGCACTCAGAGGAGCAAACTAGGCAGAGGATTGGAGATGTGCAAACAAGCACTTCATTGAGTACAATGAAGGGGCTAACCAAAAGTTGTGTCTTTCTTCTTGTGATTCTTGTGATTCTGGAAGGTGGAACCCTATCACAGCACATGCATAGTAAATAGGGCTTCCACTGAATCTAGTTGTGAAAGCAGGGATGCAGAGGAGCCTCAAGAAATTTATTGGCCTCATAAAGATAATGAAGAATTCAACACTATACAATACAAAGGTATGGATTATCATAAACCATGTGCTAACAATATTTTTTTGTGCGCTACCAATTCAATCTGGAAGGCTTTTGAAATGTAAGAGACGGTGCCACCATGAATGTAACTTGGGAATTTCTCAAAGGGCGCGTAGTGATGTGGGGAAAATAGCGAGGAAGCTGTCGGTCTTTGTTGCTATATTTGTAGTATCATGTCCGATTGAATGCAATGGATAAAATGCAAAGAAAAGCATTGAGAACATACGGAGCGGAACATAAGATAAAAAAGAGAAGAATGGGAGAATGGAAGAATGGAAGAAGAATGGTAGATGGCGGGACCAGCTACACGTAAATTAAATCGTCATTGTTGCTACTGGCGCTAACCAGTGCTCACGACACGGGTATAAACTTTCAACTACACTTGTTAAACTTTTAACAAACTATTACGTTTTAACCTATCAAAAATAGGTGTGAATCGTGGTTAAATCAAAGTTTATCATAACCGAGGGGGTTAAAAGTTAACCCCCCCAATTTTTAACGAAAATGGTTAATGGAACGAGTGTGAACGCCGTTATCTTAAAATTTCAATTTTTATTTTAACATAACGGTGAGTGTGTAATTACCCTAACAAGTACCTGCATAAAATCTCACATAATAACCGTTTGCTTAAAATTACTGGGTTTTTTCCTTAGTTTTATACGGCGTAAATATTTCTCCGTTGTTTGCGGAGCGGCGCCGCCAGTCGACTGTTTGCTCTGTTTCTTTCTCTGTTTTGCTGGATTTCTTTGTTGTGCTTTGCACCAGACTTTGCAATTTCTAAAGATTGCTTCAACAGAAGAAGAGATGGACGTTTTTGAAGCTTTAAAGAAGAAGAGATGGACGTTTTTCCGGCAAATCAAAGAAGAGACGGACGTTTTTGAAGCTTTAAACCGGTAATTGCTCTGCTTATTTGTTATTGATTCTGGTGAAAGGAACATAGCTTTTTTCTTCTTAAAATAATCTGACCGAAAAAGGATTCATCTATGGGAATGCCGCAGTCGCTCCTTTATCAAATATTTTGAAAACGAACAAGAAACTTTGGCCATCTCTGATCTGGAGGCATCTGATCTGGAGAAACTTTGGGAATGCCTTTCGCCATCTCTGATCTGGAGGCAAGCTGCAATGGTACGCCTCTTTTTTATCCTCTGTTATAATTTTCTTCTATGCCGTTTGGTCTTTTAAACTAAAATCTTGCCGTTTTTGCAGTTCAATCGCAAGACGTTTCAAGCAAACAAGAGGGTTTTGTTAGCTGAAGCATTCATCTTGTTAGATTGAATAAACATCTTACCCTCCAGTCTCCCATAGCTTCTCCTCCATAGCTCGAGTCTGCCATAGCTTCCCTTTCGTTTGCCATAGCTTCTCCGCCATAGCCGCTTAAAGGGAATTTAGTCGCCACGTGGCAACGTATTACTGGACGTAATTTTAGCAAACGGTTATTACGTCCTGTAATTCCCACCACTTGGGCATTACGCCTGTAAAGGCCTGGCGGCTCCGCCATACTCGTGCCCCGCCTCGTTTGGCGGAGCCGCCAGGCCTTTACAAGGCGTAATGGCCCTCGTGATGGGAATTACCTAACATTATCTGCAACCAACGAATGGCTCTGCAGCTCAAGGTTCTGGCAGACACAATCATGTGGGTAATATAACGAAAATGTCTTAATCTTGACTTCAAAGTTACAGAGACACAAATTGCAAGAGCCCCATTTGAAGAACTGCCTGCAGGGAGTTCCAGAGATCAGAACGAGAGCTATAGATTTGGATATCATCACACTTATGCAGAAGCTGATTGCAAGGCAAAACAGATTCACCAATAGGATGATCTATGTGACACAGCAGCACAAAATCAACAAAATCAATAGTAATCAACTGTCTGCAAAGAAAAAGCTAATCAAGTACCTGGAAGCTTGGATAACACAGGTGGAAGCTTGGATAACACAGGAAGTTGCGATACTTAGGTAGTTGGGAAATAGACTTTTCTGTCAATACCGACTTTTCTGTGTAGTCTGTTTATGTGTAATAAGCTAAGCGGGTCATGTGGCATGAAACGCGTGAGGATTTATTGACAAAAGGAATATGATTTGGGTACGCAAGGGAAGAGAAATTCTTCGTTAACTCTTGACTGTAAGAGCAAAATCGAGGTTTAAAAACCACAAAGGCAAGGGAAAGTGCGAGCGCTGCAATGGCAGCACTGGTGGGTCTGCTGCTGATTCTGGGAGCAATTGGGCAAATCAAAGCGCAAGATTGTGGAAGTCAGGCAGGGTTTGCATATTGCTCACCAGGGAATTGTTGCAGCCAGTACGGGTACTGCGGCACAACGTCGGCGTACTGTGGGGACGGCTGCCAAAGCCAATGCAATCAGGAAGTGTGCGGCATCCAGGCTAATTTCGCCAATTGTTCCTCTTCTCCTTCAAATTGTTGCAGCCAGTATGGCTTCTGCGGCACCGGATCTGCCTACTGTGCCGCTGGCTGCCAGAGTGGCGCCTGTTCCGGCTCCCCCGTCACGCCCGTCAAGCTCGGATATTGGTATGCTGACTCATCCCCTGCCTCTACCATAAACTCTTGCCTCTACACCCATCTCCTCTACGCCTTTGCATCCCTCGACCCCTCTACCTTCTCTGTCCACCCCCCTTCCTACGACAACGGCCAAATCTCCTCCTTCGTCTCCACCGTTCACCTCAAGAACCCTAACATCAAAACCCTTCTCTCCATCGGCGGCGGCGGTAGTAACTCCTCTGCCTTCTCTTCCATGGTCAGCTCCTCTTCCTCTCGCTCTGCCTTCATCACCAGCAGTATTGCCCTTGCTAGTCAGTATAACTTTGATGGACTTGATCTTGACTGGGAATACCCTACTTCCACCACTGACATGTCCAACCTTGGACTTCTCTTTCAAGAGTGGCGGTCTAGCGCTCCCAACTTGCTTCTTGCAGCTGCCGTTTACTATACAAACCCTCTCCCTAGCTGGATGGGTGGTGCGTCGTACCCGACCTCCTCCATCCAGTCAAACTTAGATTGGGTGCTTGTTATGAGTTACGACCTTCATGGTTCATGGGAAAGTTACACCAATAATCCAGCGCCACTTTATGACCCCTCCAATCCCACAGTAAATGGTGATTATGGGTTTAGACAATGGTTGCAATATTTGGCTATGCGCAAGTTATTGTATGGTTTTCCTGCATATGGCCACACATGGAACTTGAGTAATCCAGCTAACCATGGTACTGGAGCTTCTGCATCCGGATCTTATGCCTCCTTAGGGGCAACACCTACATATGCCCAAATTGCTACTTTCTTGACTTCTACTGGAGCCACGATTGCCCATAATGCAACTTCTATTTCTACATATGCATATAGTGGTCGTGCCTGGGTAGGATATGATGATGCTTGGTCGATCACAATAAAGGTGAATTATTTGAAATCTAAAGGGCTACGAGGTTATGGATTTTGGACAACCCTTTCAGATGATCCTAACTTTACCCTTGCTAAAGCAGGTAATTACTTTGTCATATTTCCACATGTTTTACTTGCACTATTGACATTGATTTGGTTGTGTGCTCATTTGCAGCTGCCAAAGCTTTGAATGGGAAGTATTGCAACGGAACTGCCATATGATAACATAGTTTTAATACATATATTATATTCTCTAGCCTCATAGTGTAACTTTATCTATATGCAAACCAACTTCACTTATCTTGTTAAAGCGATAATGCAAATATATATAAGCCATGTATGTAAACGTGATGACTCTTGCTAGTAATGGAGGAGTATATTCTTAGCTTGAATCAATATCTAATCATAATTTGGATGAATTCTCAAGTTCAAGCCCATCATTAAAACATAGACTATGATACTGCAATAAATTACCATCCTGTGCTACACGAAAGGTCTAAACATATTGAACTCGAGATGCACTATATCAGAGAAGTAATTGGGAAAGGGCTGATCAGATTAGTTTATGTTCATGGGCTGATCAGATTAGTTTATGTTCATACTTCAGTTCAATTAGCAGACATTCTAACAAAGTGTTACCAGAAAGAAGATTCTCAGAATTAAACAAGGTGCTGCGCACGGAGGGTTGCCCTCCATGGCCGGAGAGTGAAGTGACTTAAGTTGTAGTTGTAGACAATAGAGTGTTTGAATCGAAATTGTTATTTTAAGACATTGACATTTTGTGAACGTGTTGGTACGCATTTGCATTACTAAGTTCTGCTTAGGTGTTGAGGTGTTGTTGGAGTAGGATATAGTTGGACATATGGACTTTGGGATTTGAGCGCAAGGTATTGGTGTTTGGTGCTTGGTATGGAACTAGGATGGCAGAAGCATAAAGAGAAGTGTAATAAAGGAGAGAATGGATGTACATGTTTTGTGAAGTGGTTTAAATCGTAGTTGAAAGTTATGTTTTGACATTTTATTGAAATTGGTACTTTTAGACAATAGAGTACTTGAAACCATGAGTTTATTAATAGGATGATATACATTGGAGTACTTGATAGTTGATAACATACGAAACAATTTATGAAGAATCGAAATAGAGGAACAAAAGATCAATTTTTTTTGTCAGATCCTTCTCCGTGAGCTGTAATACAAGTACTCTTTTTGTGGTACGACTTTTGATGTACGTGAGACAAAGTATACTCAATGCCTCATTAATGCCTAAGTAGGACTACAACTTGTTGTAATATACATTTTCCAATACAATGTTATTGTTGTTTGGTGGGACTTAAGTTGTTGTGGTAGGTGTTTATTCCAAGAGACAAGTAACAGTGGGCAAGAGCACAAATTGAATGGCAGGAGCAATGTTTGTTTGTGCCATAATTTGCGAGATCCTACAATAATATCTTGTAAAATGTAGAGACAGTATGCCTAGACAAGGTATTGACGTATGACTGCTATATGCATATCTTCTTAGCATGCGGTTATTGAAGTTGTTTCTCTTGGTAAGTAGATAATGCATTCCTGAAACAAATGCTTTATAGCTCAATCAAAGTTATCCATACAACATGGCAAATCACTGTTTTATCTTTTTAACCCGTGGTGGTGCGTTGAAGATGGAAGTTGGAAAGCAAATTCATCTCCATCTTCAAATGCAAGATTGGCTCCTTGTCCAAGGGAAGGAGATACAACATGCACAACATCTAAGAGGCAAGAATATTGACTGCTTGCTTGTTAAGAAAAGGAACACATTCTGCATATATTTTTATACCTTTCAAGAGCACTACAAAACTTTTATACCCTTGAAGAAGCACAGGCACATCAAGTATTCTCCTTTTAAAGATCAACTCTGGTTCCGTAGCCTAGTAGACAATTGAATTAGATTTCATTAGGTAATTCAACCAAATAAATTAGTGGGGAATAAGAACCACGAATTATTTGATTTGCAAGTCCCTAGTTCTTGAAGGCATTTAGCAAGCTCTTCTTGGCCTCTTGAGATTCCTTAGCGGTTAGTTCCACCATGTCCATCTCTCGAAACCGAGCATTAGAAGAGATTTTGCGGGTTCGCAAGTTTTTATCCCAAAACTCCTCTCCAATCGATCACCCCAACAACTCATGCAATTTGAGACTTTCCACACATATTGAGGCGAGCTCGATGTGGAAATAAACTGCTAGTACAACATCTTTTTTCTTTTCTACTATCTCTAGCCCTCCACTTGGGATATTCTCTTCCTATTCCTTTCTACACCTAATCTATGCCATTCGTCACACATATTACAAGCATATTCCAAATTCACCTAGGGTTTGCCCTTTGGGCAACCCAAAACCAACACTTATATTAGGATCTTGAATTGAATAGTTTTGTCTCAGGCCATTGACGATGTTTAAGACATCGGCGATTGCTTGTTTATGATGTCGAGTAATCGGGCATTCCGCTATACCTAATTTTTGAGCAAGGTGTAGAGTGCAGCACGGAAATGAGACTCATTATGGGTTTTCTTGCCAAAGCTTACATAAGCGTGCTAGAGGTGACCTTTATCGATCTGGGACTAATCACGACTCAAGAACAATGGTTTAGACCCTTTTTTGCTTGGTCTAGCTCGATCTTTTTATCAATTTCTTACTTTCTTCGCCAGCTGAGGGTTTTAATCTAGATGATTTTTGAATTAGATTGATCTACATAGGGAGCCATAAGCACAGTCTGGTAAATTTTAGGGCCAACAGAGTACGAGCCTTTTAACAAGCTGGCTATAGTGATTCACTATAACCTCCAGTTTGCATAATTCCGAGATCTGACTTAATCCAAAGCAGGCAGTGCGTAAGGAATACAAAAATCACAAGTGGAAAAAAGGTATGCTAAAATATACTATGTAACAATTTGCATCCTTTACAACGGGATAAATGCTAGCAGTTTATCTACAACAGCCAGGAACTAGGTAAGCTCACCACAATCAAGCTGCCAAGGATCGTGCCTTGTTCTAATAACTGGATACTGAACTGATAACAAAGTAATAAGAAAGATGCCCTCTTAAATTGATAACGGATGAGGAGTGAGCATACCAGTAACAAAAAGCCTAAGAAGCTCGCAACTTAGTTTCAGTGCATTTGTATTTGCTGCCATAATTACAGAGTTATTAGAACTTTAAGTATATGAACCAAACTACCTACTATAGAACTAACTGAATCAAACTGCACATATGATCACCACAATTGATCAAAAACCAAATTAGCACATATCTATCTATATTTAATGAAACAAAGATTCATTGAATTGTTTGCTCAAGCATGATATAGATTCTAAGGACCTGTTCTGCCATGTCTTTCTCTGCTTGTTCTTTCTCTGCGCCTTGTGTTAAAAGGGGCAAGGCAACAGATATGAAAGCCAGGGGCCTGGAAGGCGACAGTTTCAACATCGTCGGCGTCCATATTCACTTCAGAAGCCATGTCTGCGAGACAAAACCAGAGAATACATTAAAATTTACTAAATTTAAGATCTGAACTTTCAATCCAACACTAAGCTGAAGGTAACAAAGATGGAAATGCAGTTATGGCTCAAAACCGACATCTGAAAAACAATGGCCAACTTACCTGCAATACATCTCCAGCTTGAGTGTCAAACAGAGGGGCCTTGTCGATAATGAAGAGCTGCTCTTTCTCAGTAGCCCACAGCATCTCTTTGTTGCTCTGTGTGGATGCGTTTATAGAGTAAGCTCATGGCAGTCCATGCTTCTAGAGCGGCTTAAAGAGGATGCTAAGGGCTCAGATTGAAGCCTAGGGCATGCCGCATCCATCAAAACCTATGATAATCCCATCGCCGTTAGAAAATTTGTGCAAAAGCTCCATGAAGCACGGCCAAATCCTAAGATTTTACAACTTCCAAAACAAAATGTATCTATTGTGGGTTTAAGACTCAAGCATGTACTATGTATGCTGCTTAAATACATGGCACAAATATTTATTCTAAAGGATATCACTCTGCACACGGACAGACACAATAATATTCCAAGCAGTCTCTTTTTGCAGCTGGGAAGCATAGCCAATACCAACTGCGTATTTAATCACATATGCACATTGTTAACCACTTCACCTGAAGTTACAGCATAACCTGCATTTTTTCTCTCCAATCCACAAAATGTACTAAATAAAATATATTAAAGACTTACATTTTGACAGCTCAAGCTGGGGTTTCCTTCGTATTAAGATAACAACCAAACAAGCTCCTCCAGATTGCATATTTAGCCATGGCAGGAACCATCAAGATAACAATGAAGCCAACCACGCTCATTAAAAGGTTAGCCAAGGTTAATTGTCGAAGACCATGATCCACATTATAGACAAAGAAGCACACAACATAGGGAAGCTGGCGAAGGAACCCAAACCCAAGACCTGGCATAGCTTAGATTCGATGCAGAAAGGGAAGAAAGGCCAGCAAGTGGGTTCCTTGAGAAATTGAAACATAAAACATAGAAAAGCAGGCAAAGGAATTCAATGAAGAAAGGGAAGGAAGCCCAGTGACTGGCCCAGTGACTGCCTTGTAAATGAACTGAGCGATTAGAAAGACTCGTTGGATTACCAATTAAGCCAAGATCGTACCTGTGTTCGTTGATAGGAAGCCTTTGGTTGAGTTTTGAGACCTTCGTTCGAATCAAGCTAGGCAAAGAAATTTGACCTTGGGACCCAAGGGGCCGTTTCGTCAGAGAAGGGTTTTGGTAGTGGCAATGGCCGCAGATTCGGCCGATGTCTGCACAGGGTTCCGTAACTTCCGTCCATGCCTCTACTCATAAGATGTGACCATGACACAATTTCGTACAATCAAACCACTCAACCAATACAATAACGCTCACCATTTTTCCATCGTTACTGCTCGTATCAGCGTCCGGTGCTCTACCCTTCACAAAATCGAGGGCGGATGATAAACCTGCTAAATGCGGAGCCTTCCACGATTCCCATACCCTGGAGGTTCTCGGAAAAAAGCGCAATTCAAATGGTAGCGTCATAATCAACAAATTACTTGCACTAACTCCATCTCGCATCCCTAAACCGACCAAGCAACGCCCCAACAAACTTCGAGAATGCCGCGCATCCCCAGAGCCCAGAGCAGGCCTCTCCGGTTAGCCAGTTTCAAGAGTGGCTGCCCAACAACGAAAACGACCTAGCATTTACAGCCAATAAGGGGTTTTTAGCAGTCATAGGTATATTTCAAGCATATACTGGCATATACCTATAATATGCCACAAACCCACATAAACAAGGGTTTGCCCCCTTAGGGGCAACCCAAAAAACAGATAAGTTGCACTGGTATAACATGAAGGGGGAATGTTGAAATATGTCATGTTATAGCCAGTCAGAGTATTGGTAAATCTATGCATATATTCTTATGTGATCATGGAGTTTACATGGTATAGATGTATGAAATAATGAAGCTAAACCTAAGACCATATTTGGTTCATGGGTTTAATTCATATGCAATGGTTTAAGAAAGGGCATATATACAATTGGAAATATGACGAGCTAGGAGGGAACCGAGTTTTGAAACGGTCAGTTCGGCACATCGGCCGAATTGATCAAGATATAACAAAAAGATGTAATTTGCAAATACAGGTCGGTGATCAGAAGAACAGGGGATCAGCTTGTGCTCTCAATGGCATACATTCTATAAGATTTATAGAGTAACCTTAAATGAATAGTTTGTAAGGTTACTTGTTATTGTGCTGGTTAATTAAAGGAATTGAAGCTGATAAAGCAATTGGTTAATTGTGTTAGTGACATTGTCTAGACTAAAGATTATTGCAACTAGAGAATTTAACACTACATAGCTCATCGCCCTCGCCTGGAGTTGTCATATTCAATGTACAATATTAAATTTCTGTAGCTAAAGTCTTATATGAGCAAATCATAATATAAGCTAAGAGAAAGCTGCCTATATAGGCAGCCTTGAAAGTACCCGTGTTCCACAAATATAACATTGAAAAATAGGCCCAATACCTGGTAAGGCAAAATATATTTATACTAATAAAGTGTATGAGAGCAATTCCTATTCTACAAGTATGCAATCACATCTGTATGAGGCAAGCCCAGATCTGTTATAGTAGATTACAACAGAAATAGAAATGCCTACATGGAGGAATTTTTTTTATATAACCCTTATTTTTAGTTTTTTTTCATATATAACCACTATAAAATAATGTGATGAGAGTGGAACCATTAAATCCATGTAAGACACCTCCACACCTATCACAACCATCTCGGCACCTCTGTTCAGCATAAGGCAACGTCCTATACCTAAATCTAACACTACGCCATCTATCAAATGCAACAATCTAAGCCTAGGTAAATCCCAAAAACTAGCTCCTTTACGTTGGCAAATGGCTTTTACAAGTTTTTTGTTGGGGGGAAAAAAGTTTGAACCATTGAGAGTTCATATAAATATAGAGTTGATATTATTTTATTGGTTTTACCTTTTTAAGGGCTTATTATTTTTAAACCTAACAAACTTTGTAACAACTTTTTTTGTTTATCTTTTTAAGGCCTTATTATTTCAAAACCCACGGATGCGAAGGCAGCTAGAAGTTTTTATTGGACAGCCGCTTGCATATTGAAGGATGCTCAGATGAGTTGTGTGGTTTGCCGCTTGCATATTGAAGGATGCTCAGATGAGTTGTGTGGTTTGCCTGACCTGGGCAGACTATTGGAGGGGGTGATGTAATTCCTGGACTCAGGGGTTTGCTTGATCCTAATAAACTTGAGCTTTCCGGTGCTTGAGCTTGCTTGTGCTTGATTCTAGAACATAAGTTTTGATGGTTCACTAGCAGATTGTGTTGCATTGATCATAAATTGATTTTATATAGCTCTCTAGGTGTATATATGGCAGAATTTAGGGTCGCTTTTGGATTCATGGAGCAGAACAGGAAAGAGGAGATAAAAGAGAGAGGCTTGGTTACTTCCAGAGCTTAGCCATGTCTGAACAAACCAGAAGACCTGCAAAAGACAACATTGCAAACTACATACGAAAGATCATTGTAGTGCAATAAGCTTTTATGAAGATATTAAAACTAAGATAGATAGGTTGGGCAGTTTATTTTTTGGGCCTCTTTTATTCCTTACTTTGGGAGATGATATTATGGCGGCTGTGCCTTATTGGCCGTATTTTGTATCAAAAGAAAATTATTTTGGTATGTTATGAGATTTGTGCTATATTTAATATTCTAATGTTAATCATGAACTTGCCAATGCTTTTTGAAATTTTTCTTTTTTAAAATAAAAAAACAACATCTCCCATAACACACCACAACTAAAACTAAAGATATGCAAACAATCTAGACTAAAGAGCAAACCATATTAAAATAACTAGCAATGATATATGCCAAGGACGTGGAAAAAGGCCTTGAGCCTTTTTGAGCCACGTGGGCCTTTGAGTTCTTGGGCCTTTGGTCCAAAGAAGGGGCTGATGCAAAGGAGGACCAAAGGGGCATGCATGCTATATAGTTGCTCGAGAGAGAGCTCTGGGGCAGTTGTGTTTTGTCTGAGGGTTCGTAGTTAGGTGCTGAGATAGTATGCTACGTCAAAAGTCTATTTTAGTGGCATAGCCGCCATTAGAAATCATCAACGATCATAACCACCTAACAACTACCTAACGATTATCATCACCACCTATAGACAAGCATGATCTATTAGTATTATTCAAAAATTGTGCATGATCAAAAGAGTTTCAGATATAAACCTGAGCGTGGTGGAACCTGTGGGGCAAACTTGCTTGCAAAATAATTTTCCATCTTCTCGAATACCCTTGTCATCACCCTAAATGAAGTAACCAGAGTTTGCTGAAGCTGAAGATTCTCCTTTTCTATCACCAACCATTTTGCAAAATCCTCATCCATCATTGTAACAAACTGTTTGTTGTTATCTACCATTGTTTTTCTTAATGAAGAACTCTCGTCGGTAGCTCTTCTTTTCCTAAAGAGCCTGCTTCTCCCACTCCAATAACATGATGACTTGCTTCACTTGCTGTTCTACTACTATCGGCGGTATATTGTGGTTCTATTACAGACCTAGATGATTGAAAGGAATCTACCAGCTTGTAAATTGTCTTCTCTATGACAGGAACGTTATAAACGTTTTTCACCTCGATTTTAGGAGTAAGAGATACTCTGACATACATGTTTTTTTGCTGAAATCACGTACTGTCTTATATTCTCTAATTAGATTCTCATATTTCAACTTGCAACCATCAATATATCTATCATCAAAACTGGTTTCTGCCATTTTTTTAGTAATCTTCTTCCATTTTGAGATTGTTGATTCCATCTTGTCCCTCGCTGAAGTACCTTCTAAAGCTAGCTATTCAGCTTTTTTGAACTACCAACATCCTTGTCTCTTCATTAGACCAATTTCTTGACCTCTTCCTCTTTGGCATCCATCAGATGCACGAGAAGAATCTGATGCATCCTCTAGGTTGATGTTCAATGGTGGCTACAAATGAAATACTAGTTTGTGAATACTAGATTTAAAAAAGAAGAGATTCAATGATTTAAAAATAAGTGCCCATAAATGTTAACTCTTTTTCACGTTAAATTATCATACTTTAATGCCATTTGAATTCGTGTGCAAGCATTTCATGAAGAGACAAATCTCTTTCCTAAACTTTTTAACCTATAAAGGAAAGAAATGAGCAAGAAGTTTATAACCCAGCATTTCCGGTCCTGTCTAAAACTAAGATTTTATAATCAAGAGAGAAAAGAGCAAGAAATTTATCCAGCATTCTATGTTCCCTATCTAAAAGCAATGTTGCACTAATGAAATCTGGAACTTACCTGTTCATTGTCAATTGGTGCTTGTCCATCTCCATGCCCCTCCCTTCCACGTCCATCTCGCCCAAGACCACTTTTATCATGGCCATCTCACCCACGGCTATTACCTGGGGCAGAGCTCATCGCTATACCATAACTGGCAGTAAATGACCTTGGTCAGGTGGTTTAGATTTTGTTAACATTTAAAGTAATTTTTCTTGTGCCAGTTAATTTCCCTTCTACTGGATGTTGACGACAACATATTGTCTGAAAAGGTGTCTTGGTTACAGTTTCTAGTTAAAAAATATTTAACAGGAATATTCACTAGAGTTGTCCCGGGGACCATTTCTGGTCCATGGACCAGAAATGGTCCACCATACCCCCTGCCACTTAAACCCTTATATCTCACAAGAGAAATTTTAATTTTAAAGTATACCACCACTATTTGAGTCTTCACTTGATTCTTAACGACTTGTGAGAATCTCATGACTACTGGATTCACCTTTATATTGGTATGATTGTTCAAATTTTGGAGAATTTGCTAGTTTTTACAGCACTCTAGAACTGCATTCTTCAATTTTCTAGCATAAAAGTGCCTAAACCTTGCTAAATATGAAAGTAATTGATATATTATGATAAAACATAACGATTTGCATGTTTCCATGTTTGGCCGCTATCATTTGATGTCAATTGAAGTCGCCAAACCCTATTTTGCTTAAAAATGCTGCATGAGGTTTAAGAATTATTTCTCTCTTATTATTACAACTTTTGACTTAATTTTTGTGACAATGAGTCCTTAACAAGACAAGCTATAGTGCAAGGAATTTTTTAGATGTTTATATGTTATCTTAGTATCGTTATTAACTAAAGAAATTATGGTACGTAATTCAAAATAAAATATAGGTTAAAGTGCTCCAATAAACCCCATCTATAAGTCTCATAGGGATAGTAAATGATGCATTCTAATCAACTCTATATAGGAATTTACTTTATCAACATAAATATAATGTAACTAGGGTATAACCATGCATTATCTAGATCTAAACGAGATCTAATATAACAGGATGAACACAAAGAAAGGTTCCAAAGTGCGTTAATTATACCCTTATAGGTCTAAAACTCAACAATGATGTAGGTAGTTACGATTATTGATGAATGAAGGAGAATACCATGAAGTTTAGCCATGACTATAAATAAATAGATCAAAAGACTTTCCGTACCTGTTTTTTTAGTTCATCTAAAATATTAACTTATTGCACTACATTTCTCCCATAGGTCTTTTAAATGGCACAATATATGAAAAAAAAAGGATATTGAGGTCCTTGGTGTGGTCTTATTAGAAGAAAAATGAAGAAATCTACTTATTTTTCACTATTATAAAGTTAGTCAATGTGTGGCTGCTCCAAAGTATCATAGTCTAAATAGGACCATAGTACATGTAGATCAACTTTTATGATAGGCTATAATTTGTATAAATTTGAACCTTTGTTGGCAATATATATCTCAAATTTCATGTTAGAATAATATATTATATACAAGATTTGAATATAAATAAGCATGGGCTATTTATAGGTCCAGGATTAAACCAAGTGGATTGAGAAAATTTCTCTATTTTTTTGCACTGGCTCTATTCATTTTGTCCCCTATAATGATATTATGATTTCTCATTGTCTATAAGATAGTCTTTGAAAGGTGTAAGTGGACTTCCTCGTGCATTCAAAGTAGCCCTTAACTACTTAATTTTCGTGCTTCGATATCACCCTTTAGATAGATAATCCTCCCTAACCAACTAATGTTATCATATATATAATGTGGTATAAACTATATTCTAAAGAATTGATTAAGATGATGATGTTCTTAACTTTGAAATGAGAGGTCATGTGGACCAATGGCATCGATGTAGCAGTCTATCTAATACTAAAAGTTTTAGCCCAAAACTAGCAATAGATATTTTTTATTGATAGAAGAGCTCATGAAATACCAATATTCTAAAATTCAGCTTGATATTGACTAAGGTAAAGAAGTTATTGATTTAAAATGGACCTGTGGACCAGTAATGGTCTTAGATACAGAAACCTTTATTGATTTATCATGATCATGCCTTTTGCTCTTTTTCTTTACTTGTTTTTTCATTGATCTCATATCCATACAAGCATTCATATATGATTTTTTCAATGACATACTATTTCAATAAATTTCCTTCAAATATAACAAAATAAACATCAATTAAAAGTCACTTAAAATTGTTAACTATAAGTCAAAGTTGAACCTTCAAATTACAGGCCAACAAATAATTTCTATACCTGAAGCAATTAGTCAACTACTTATATACCAAATTTGAAGTAAAAAATCATTTTCATGCAAAAGTTATAGAATTTTAATTGAAACAGCCTTCTGGGAACCATTATTGGTCCACAGAAGACACAAAACTGTCATCATGTTTGACTGACTATATCTTTCTTCCTAGACTTCGGATTGGAACAAGGTTTTTTGTGTATTCATCCTTATCTCGTATAGAAAAATACCATTATGATGAAAAAAATCAAAAAAATCCTTTTGTTGAGACAGTTTTGTATTATGTAAACATAAAGCAAACTGGACTTGACCCCCCTTGATTCACCCAAGAATAACTTTCAATTTTAGGGGTATATGCATTTTCAACTATTTTTCCTATGCAAAGTGACTGCCATATATTAACGTGTAGAAAGGGTTTACCTGAATTTTATGCCATTGATTTTATATGAATTTTAAAGCAAACTACAAATGAACCATTTATGGTCCATCAAGGGACAACTCTAGTGTTAACCTAACTTGTAGTTTGAAGGTAGTCGCAGTTAAAACTGCTAGTTTAACCTAGCCTAACTGGTGGTGCAAATAGACCCTAAATCGATTGTCATGTTTCTAATGGTGCCAGATAATGGCATTTCACATGCACGGATACACATAACGGCGCCATAATAGCTCAAAAATTGGTCATAAAAAAGACTAAAAAAAATTTCGTCCCTAATTGGAATCACGAAATTTCTCATTCTAATGAAATTGTGCTTGAAAGACTATACCAGTTGAAGAACATGCTTTTCCATGATTTTATGGCCCATTCTACTTGGTCATTCCTACTTGTGAGAAGAATAGAATAGAATAGAATAATTTTTTAGCGTCCACGGAGACCAATTGGCCTATGGGACCCAAACAAAAAAAGAGGGCAGCAAGCGTATTACTGACAGGATTAAAAAACCCCCGCCCTGAAGGGTTTTCGAGGGAAAAACCTTAGCAGTAATAAGCATGCTGACACACTGTACAATGGCATAAGACAGTTCAATACCGTCCCGTAGGACATAAACGAGTCCGTGCATCCATAACCTCCTAGAGGTATGACCCCAACAATCCCACTGACGCCGTAGTCAATAACTGATGCAACGGCTGGCCAGGCACTAGTAATCGAACATATCGCTCTCGGATATGGGCAAATGCTGGGCAGATCTGGAGGGCATGACATTCATCCTCAATCGCGCCACTACTACAAAAATAGGTAGAAATGGCACAAAAGTGACATTTATCCTCCGCCTTTTTACCGGGCATAAACGTCACTTTTGTGCCATTTATGATGTTTGTGCTCCCCAAATGGCACAAAAGTGGCGTTTATGCCCGGTAAAAGGCGGAGGATAAATGTCACTTTGTGCCATTTCTACCTATTTTTGTAGTAGTGCTTTCGCTTTGGCAAAGCCTTTGCTCGTGGTTCCCGAGCCCAGCGCCTGTTTCAATGCGCGGGCGATGTGCACCGTCGCGAATGGAAGCGATAAGTCTGCGCTTCTTCATGGGCAGCTGGGTGTACAAGTACTGGTGTGGGCCTCTTGTGAGCCTAGGATTGACTTGCTGCTGATAGTGTGCCCGCCTTAACGCGTCGCCGAGCCTCACGCATCCCGAAGCTGGCGAAGGAAAGCAGCATCAGTGCGGTTTAAGTGCCGGGCGATCTTTCTTTGTCCCGACGGACGATCTGTTTGCTCCCTGCGACACCCCGCCAGAGAACCAGCGAGCTTGCTTGTCTTTCCACAGAGTTTCAGGTGTTGGGGACCCATCGCCGTGGCCAAAGCAAAGGTGGGGCAAGCGTGTATCGACCATAGCGACCACCTTTTGGAAGTAAACGATATGGCGTTCCAATGCTACCCGTTGGAGGGGTAGAAAGCCTCTCTTGGGAGGAGGATGATCGGTACGGCGTGGACTTTACCCTGTGGCTCGCCAGCTAAGAAGGCCTTACGCACCGCTTTCGAGGTCATTGTGTGTTGAGGGATATCACGGACCACACTTCTGCCCCATACAAAAGGACCGCCTCGACCAAGGCCCTAAACAAATGTGGACTGTGGCCCTGTGCATACAACTCTGCCTTTGTGGTGTTGTTCCGCATGGCATATAGTGCTTTCAACCGCCGTGACCCGCAACCCCGATATTTGCATCCCAATGAGTGGTAGTTGAGAACTCAATCCCCAAGTACTTGTAGGCTCTGAGCCACCTCTACCTCCTTCCATCCCAGTAAGTGAATGTGGGAAGCCTTGGTCGACGGGATGATGCAACTAGGAGCACCCTAGTTTTTTCGCACCCGGTGAATTGGCAAAAGTGTCAAGAGCATCCGGTGACGTTGCATGTCCTCCGGAGTATAGGCCACGAGGTTGACATCGTCAAGATATATGAGTTGCCGGATTGTGTGATGCATGAGATGTGCTACCGCACCTCCATGTTGAAGAGAGCCAATCTTCTAACCGATCAATGTATAGGCCAAAGAGTGTGGGGAGAGGGGACAACCCCGGCCTCAAATGCCGCCGATCAACGTTTGTCTTTGCCGATGTGATCTGGCCCGGCATGCCTCGTTACAGCCTATACTTTGCATGACTCGCAAGTCGGGGGTCCCCGGTTTGCCATAATCTGTCCCATAGCTTGTTTGGGGGTCGTGGTCGAACGCTTTTGCAAAATCCACTTAAACAACGATGCGGAGGTTCCTGCCGGGTGATTCCCGCTATCTTCAATCAATGTGCGCAAAGTGAAGATATGATCAATGGTGGAATGTCTGGGCCGGAAGCCTGCCTGTGTAAGGGCTCGCACCTCCGTTTCCTCTGCCCATATTGTCAGCCGCTGCTCAAGGATGCCAGCCAACAGTTTTGTAAAGAAAGAGCTGACCATAATAGTACGGTAGTTGGCCGGGCATTGAGGGTCCCCTGCCTTGTATATGGGCACTACCCTACTAGTGGTCCATTGCGTAGGGAAGCCTTCTCGCAATGCTTTATTGAACAATGCCGTGAGGACAGGCACCAGTGGAGGCCCAGCCCATTTCAGAAGTTCTGCTTGCATGCCATCTAAATCTGCTGCCTTCCCATTAGCTAGACGCAGAAGGCCCATGATGACATCCCCCTCTGTGATAACCAGATGATAAAAAAAAAATTGTCATTACATCCGACTATGATAAAATGATCCCTTTCCATATTATATACAAGAGAACTAGATTCTCTCAAAAGTTCATTACGTATACTCTTTGATTTTATTTCTTAAAACATGCTCTTGGGGCAATGTTCACGTCAGGCTATAAATAATTGTAGGCTTTGTTTAGATGTAGATATATAAATTACAACTACTCATGACATAAACATAAAGGGCAACATTAATAGTAACTTACGTGTGTAGTAATTATATTTTCGAATAAGGGCTCGCATGAAAACAGACAATAGCTAGGCTTTTCATTCATCTCAGCAGAATTCTACAATGGTTGAGAGTGGGTAGCTGCACATTTGCAAGCTACATCTGGACCCCAAAAAAATTCTATAGATGTCGGTTAAGTGTACCTGCTGAGAGCTTACCATCGGTATTAAAAGGGTTTTTGAGGAAAAACCCTAGTGATAAGCCCTCGGCAAGGGGCTTGGACACAACGTAAGGCTGCAAAAAAATGCTCCCACAAAGAAACCCACAAAGCCTGAAGAAGACGGAGTCGCGCATCCCACTGTACCTGCACATCAACAAACTAGAACACAAAGATCAACAACCTCGAAAAGCGAGGGGCTGGTCACGCGTGCCACACGACGAAAAATAACCTCGAAAAATTGAGGGGCTGGTCACGCGTGCCAAGCGACAAAAAATAACATTTACAATAATATATACATTAAGGGAGGGTGGATGGGAGTCAAGGGAACTGCTGAGAGAGGAGAAAATGCCGATGAGAAGTCGATGAAGAAGCTACAAAAAATAGCGATCCCAAACAAACCAGAGCCACAGAAAATGCATGCAAGAGATGCATGCTTGGCCATTCGAGAATACCGATCTGATGGCTCGGATCGACGGCATTCTCGAATAAGGGCTCGCATGAAAACAGAGAAAAGCTCCTGATAAAAGGAGAACTTCCTTATGAAAATGGGATCGAGGTCGAAGGTTGAAGGATGGCCAAAAAAGGGACAAGATCGAGGAAGAACATGTCACAATATGGAAAAAGATGCCAAATTGTCAAACCACGCAGGGAGAAGCCCCTCTCCTGCCTGGTATAAAAAAAAGAGAGTCAAGGGAACTGCTGATAGAGGAGTGGTAGGAGATGTTAATACATTACGTGGATGCTAAATCTCTATGTATATCAAAAAAGCCATTTCATACAGGCTTTTACATATCCACACATAGACATCACATGGACTAAATATTAGAATGGACATTCCTAATTAAACAAGTTTGATCTATCATAAATTATTGAAGGCACACCGGTTATGGGTATAGATATTGTGCATTACTAAGGTAGGCTTGTATGGTGACGTGGTCTAGAAACATATGTATTTATACTATATATTTTAGGGAAATATCACAGACACTAGAACAGTCTGCCAATGCACTACATTATGCAATTGTTGTTGCAATGCAATTCCTAGTGCATAACAACAACTAATAGTTGTCAAATCCTATTTGAGATAGTGTTGTAAATTATCCTAAGCTTATTTTATTGATTGTTTTTTAGTACATTGTAGTTGAACAATTGGAATGCGAAGTGGGAATAAGCAGGGAAATAATTAAGGAACTTTTATATTCAAAGTGGTGAAATAGACTTGGCTAAAGTATGCCAAGAATTGAGGTGAAAGCTTCTAATGTTTAGCTAAACTTTCTAAATTTTGCCACCTGTACTTTCTTATGTTTGGCTAAACTTTTATTTAAAAAAAAAAAAATTATTCTATCTTTTGACTATTTTGCACTAATTCGACCCAAAAAGGAGGCACAGCAAGCATATTATTGTCTGGGTTAAAAAACCCCTGCCCCCGGGGATTTTGGAGCCATTAATATAAGGTTTTCAACTTAATATATTTCCAATTTATGTCCATCAATGCTGGGCAACGTAAATAGTAAAATTACAAATGCATTGTTTATAATAAAATAATACATGCTTTTTAAATTCTACTTGATGTATATAGTTGATTTCATATATTATGGTCTAATAGATTACAAGAAATTTATCGCGGCGGCCAAGGCCGCTGCGAACATTGGCCGCCGCGAACATTTCTCTTCGTCAACTCACTCCTGCAAGGGAGATTTGTGTAACTTTAAGTGATGCAAAAGATGTTCTTAAAATGTGAGACTTGATATTTCTATAATATGAGGTCCTAGTGATGGAGAAGATTTGTCCCCTTTGCAGAAGTAATCGGATTACTATCCACCGAGTTTGTATTCTGCAGCTTGTGTTTAGACCGAAAGTGCAAGGAGTTGGATTGCTGCGTTGGAGTGCTGCCATCATTTCTAGAGACCTGCTGAGATTCAGAAATTGTGTTGTCTGATGTCTGCTTGTCGCTCTGGTTTTCTTAACCAGAAATTGTTTATTGGGGTGAATCACCAATTTATTTGCTGAAGAAATCCACTGTTGTCTGGTGGTGATTGTTGAGGTCGAGTAGGAGGCAGAGACTGGTTTTCTTGGGTTCAAATCCCAGGCTCTAATTTCTGTCAATCAAAAGCATGATGGCTGTATCTATGGCAAAACGTTTGTGAGAGCATATCTATAGCAAAGATAAACTTTGAGAGCTTCATCCAAGAACAAATAAAAATTATAAGGGTTTAGAGAGTCATGTGCCTGCCGCTGTACATGACTGGCTTATTTGCATGGCTATCGATTCTTGTATAGCAAGCCTACTGCGACTAGTTCATACACCAGGATAAGTTTTTCTCTCAATCAAGGAAATGATCTGTTGAGCATATGCAAAATCATGATTTTTGAACCGAACACTCTATTTCTCAGGAACCGGCAATAGGGCTTCCTTCTTTCTAATCCCTTGTCTCAAACTCTTCTATTTATGCTCTTCTGCCTTTATCCTTCAGGTGCCGGATCTGAATAATATATGGCTATGGGTTCTTCAGGCGCCTCTACAGATATGTGGAAAAGCCGAGGCAGATTCTTGAATTTGAGCAATTCCATCAGATTTTGCAACTGTAGATTACACAAGTAATTAGTTTTTTAATTTTGCCTCATTCCAGTTGACGCCTTGATCCTTTTGCAATCAGATCGCTCGTTACTGTCTGTTCATACCCAAAATGTGTCATATTTTTTCCACGAATTCACCCGGACATTGAAATACTGTCATGTGGGGCACATGCTTATGCCAGCTCAGAAGTTCTCCCGGAAAACTAAAAAACTCAACCCAAAAATCTAACCGGTATTTTGTACCCAGGAAAAAAAATAGCTACGTGTCTATACGATGTAAGAGCACAGAAGAATCGAATCTTCGTAAAAAGAATTATATATGTGTAGATTATAGGCACAACGTCCAATGGCAATACAAAATGCAATTATTGCTGACTTTAGAGATGTTGGTGGTAAAGATGACATTACAAAAGATATTTGAAGTCTCAAGTTTACTAGAAAAATATATTGGAATCCAAGGATGACATTTATTTGACATTACGAATGACATTGTCTAGGAGGTATTACAAATGCTGCTTAGACATCATGCTTAACATTATGCATGACATATGCTTAACAGTATGCATGATATTACATGTGATATGGGCGATGATGCTATGCCTAATAAAATAATAATACTATGACTAACACATAGGCGAGTTTAATCAATGCCCAAATAAGTGCACTAAAATAGTTCCTATTGATAACCTAATACAAACACTATATGTAAATAGTTTTTAGAATAGCCCATGACTAATACTATAGGTGATTTTAATCACTAAAGTGACGCTAAAATAGTTGCAGCGGATAGTATAAGAGATTAGTGGCCCTATATAAGTGATGCTAGTCAATTGGTCTCTCCATTAGACCAATTTTTGGACCTCTTCCTCTTTGGGATCCATCAAATGCATGAGAAAAATCTGATGCATCCTCCAAATTGATGTTCAATGTTGGCTACAAATGAAATACTAGTTTGTGAATACTAGTTTAAAAAAGAAGAGATGCAATGATTTAAAAATAAGTGCCCATAAATGAACTCTTTTTCGCGTTAAATTATCATACTTTAATGCTATTTGAATTCGCGTGCAAGCATTTCATGAAGAGACAAATCTCTTTTTTTTTTTAAATTTTAACCTATAAAAGAAAAAAAAAAAAGCCCAAGAAATTTATAACCCAGCATTCCCTTTCCTGTCTAAAGTTAAGATTCTTATAATCAAGAGAAAAAAGAGCAACAAATTTATCCACCATTCCATGTTCCCTGTATGAAAGCAATCTTGCATTAATGAAATCTGGAACTTACCTGTTCATTGTCAATTGGTGCTTATCCATCTCCACGCCCCTCTTTCCCACGTCCATCTCGCCCAAGACAACTTCTATCACGACCATCTCGTCCACGGCTAATACCTCAAGCAGGCGGAGCTCACATCGCCATACCATAACTAGTAGTAAATGACCTTGGTCAGGTGATTTAGACTTTGTTAACATTTAGAGTAATTTTTCTTGCTCCAGTGGATTTCTCATTAACTGAATGTTAATGACAACATATTGTCTGAAAAGGTGCCTTAGTTACAGTTTCTAGTTAAAAAATATTTAACAGGAATACTAATCTAACTTGTAGTGTAAAGGCAGTCGCAGTTAAAATTGCTAGTCTAACTTAACCTAACTGGTGGTGCAAATAGACCCTAAATCTTTTTTATTTGGGGCCTATAATGTACCTTCTCATAGTGAAAAACATCTTCGGCTTTCCTGTATTCAATGCTTCTCTTATATTGTTAAAGAGCTTTAACACTATTAAGTAATTGGTTCCATTCCTCTTTACAACTTTTTAGAGATGAGCTTCTAGCATGGTAGAAGAGTATATTATATGTGATCATTATTCTGTGCTATGTTTCAGGCCACAATTTGCCTAAACATGAAGACCCTGCTCCATCGTTTATTCAAACCGTTGCTAAAAGGATAATAAATTTGTCATTACATCCAACTATGATAAAATGTGTTGATCCCTTTCCATATTATATATAAGAGAATTAGATTCTCTCAAAAGTTCATTACATATACTCTTTGATTTTATTTCTTAAAAGATGCTCTTGAGGCAATGCTCACGTCATGCTATACATAATTGTAAACTTTGTTTAGATGTAGATATATAAATTACAACTACTCATGAGATAAAGGGCAACGTCAGTAGTAAGTTACGTGTGTAGTAATTACATTAGGAGATGTTAATACATTACATGGATGCTAAATCTCTATGTATATCGAAAAAGCCATTTCATACAGGCTTTTACATATTCACACATAGACATCACATGGAAATACAACACATGAACTTTTTTAAATATTGGAATGGACATTCCTAATTAAACAAGTTTGATCTATCATAAATTATTGAAGGCACACCGGTTATGGGTATAGATATTGTGCATTTAAATGCCAATATAGAACCATGTTATTAGTAGGTCAACCAACAATGTGAATAGAGTAGAATAGAATAGAGTTTTTATCGTCCACAGAGACCAATTGGCCTATGGGACCCAAAAAGGAGGCGCAGCAAGCGTATTACTATCTGGGTTAAAAAAACCCTGCCCCAAAGGGTTTTTGGCAATTTTGGAGCCATTAATATAAGGTTTTCAACTTAATATGTTTCCAACTTATGTCCATCAATGCTGGGCAACGTAAATAGTACAATTACAATTGCATTGTGTTTATAATAAAATAATACATGCTTTTTAAATTATACTTGATATATATAGTTGACTTCATATACGGTTTAATAAATTATTATAGGCACAACTTCCAATGGCAATACAAAATGCAATTGTTGCTTATTTTGGAGATGTTAGTGGTAAAGATGACATTATAAAAGATATTTGAAGTCTCAAGTTTACTAGAAAAATATATTGGAATCCAAGGATGACATTTATGTGACATTATGTATGACATTGTCTAGGAGGTATTACAAATGTTGCTTAGATATCATGCTTAACATTATGCATGACATATGCTTAACAGTATGCATGAAATTACATGTGATATGGATGATGATGCTATGTCTGATAAAATAATAATACTATGATTCACACATAGGTGAGTTTAATCAATGCCCAAATAAGTACACTAAAGTGGTTCCTAATGATAACCCAATACAAACACTATAGGTAAATAGTTGTTAGGATAGCCCATGGCTAATACTATAGGTGATTTCAATCACTAAAATGACGCTAAAATTGTTGCAATGGATAGCCCATTACTAACACTATAAGAGATTAGTGGCCCTACATAAGTAGAATAGAATAGAATAGGTTTTTAGACATAAGTGAAGCTACAAGCGTTGCTATTGATAGCTTAATTTAGGTGGCACTTGTTATAATTGTGTCGCTGGGCATGTTAGTATTAAAGAGTTTTGAGTTGTGATTTTAAGTTAAAAAATTACATCATAAGTAGTTACCTAAACCTTAACTAGCTCGAGTTTTGATCAGCTTCATCCCGCCATCCATAACTGCTCTCTTATTATCCAAAACTTGCTTGCAAGACCGTTTATCTTGATAAACGGTCTTGCAGACCTAAACTGCAATAATCACGCCATGTCCACTTGAAAATAATCATTTTGAAGCGAATTGATCGAATCCTAGCCAAATCTAACCTGATCAGACCGAAGACATCAAAGCAAAGCAACACAAGGATTTTTTAATTTCGTCTATTCCTCTGGAACATTGAATTCTCTTCCAAACTTTACGTTCTTTCCTGTTTTTGTTTGCCTCTGGGTGCTAACCGAGCCTCAGATACTAATATTTCAAATGTTTCATGGGTCAGATATATGTTTATGGCCTGCCGGTTAAGGGGGTCAATCCCCCTTGCTTGTCTGTTACAGAAAATAAACAAGCTCGCGAGGGATGCGAGGGGGATTAACCCCCACATCCTAGTCTCTTGTAGTGATAGCCCATCCAAGCAAATATATGGGAGTTTAGATTTCTTCCTTAGGGGCATCCATCCCACGGTAGTCCCTACCTAATGATAATATACTAACTATGATAAATCTTAGAAACAGTGAGATCATAGGTGTCCTATGATCCGAGAGCCATCTATCCTAACTAAGGCTCTTAGGATTCTGCTAGAAATCACTGAGCTATCTGGCTATAGCTTTCCAGGCCTTAGTGCTCCAAGACAGAAGCACAATAAGATAATACAACATATTACTCATCCATCGAATGAGAGAGAGAAATGAAATGAAATGAAATGTATTACATTTGTGGAGGCCTGTCAGGCCTAGAGAGAGGGGGGGGGGCGGGAGGGAGGGAGAAAGGAAGGGAGAAGCGAAGTGAAGTGAGATGTATTATTTCATCTTGTCATACCATCAGGTCTATAAGACCAACTACAGAATATCTGTATCAAGAAGTAAATATCATATTATCAGGCAAGTACTCGTCATCGAGTATCTCACCTTGCTCTCTGCCATCTCATCTCATCACAAAGATTGGTAGGCTGGCCCAAGACTATTAGTGCATGTACTTCATCCTCTACATCATTTGAGCCGCATGCGCTGCAAGTCCGATTTCATGATGTATATTATACCAACTATCAACCTCTACACGTAGGTGATGAGCATTGAGGCGCATCCTGCTGGGTAAAAGCATGCTACATTGTACCACTTTTGGAACTCTCAAAAGTATCTGCACTAGGTACTTTTAAAATTGGTACTTTCTGTTTTTTCTTTCCCTTAAAATCAATAAAAATTTCTCAAAATAAAAGCCAATAACATGTCAATCTAAAATATTGAGGATAACATACTATTAGAGGCTAAAATGCATAAATCAACTCTTAGATTAGTAGTTATTGAGTCATTTGTGCAAGTTCCCAATACCCAATGCTGGGTACTTTTCTGGGTAGTTTTGCACTCCCTAAAAAGTACTTTAGATGGTACACCCTAGCATGCTTTCACCCTGCTGATAGCATGTCTCTTGGTCAAGGAGATATTTTTTTTTGAAGAACGACAAACTTTATTAAAACTCCAAGCCAAAAGCAAAATACAAATGCAGAGGCGGGAATAAAGTCTCAGAGGATAATCATGATCCACTAAGTAGAACCACCAGCCTATGCATAAGACAACACACTCAAATAGGACTTAAATATCAACTGTCGCTTGGCAGGAGCAAGCGAAGAGCAATGGTAGGCCTTAGCGATTCTAGCTCGTGCGTCCTGGAGGACAATTGCAGGAGGAATATTCAAACCCTGAAAGATACACAGTCTTCTGCGCTTCCAGATGGACCACAACAACCATCCTGATGCTAAATGAAATGCTTGGCTCCGCAACTTATTCCAAGTATCCAGATAAATAGCTAGAAGAACTTGCTGACTTGTCAATGTCACATGAAAAAGAGAAAGCAACCAAGACCAAACAGGCTGGAGATGAACACATAAAAAGAAACAATGCTCAATGGTCTCGTCCCGTTGCTTGCATAGTGGGCAGAGTGCTGACACTGGAGGATCAAATCTGTGGACCAGCACATTCACACGAGGGCATCTGTGAAGAATCTGCCACCAAAGCACAGCCACCTTAGGATGGAGTAGTTTATCCCAAGCCCAAGTCCACATACGTCTCCAATTAGGAGGTGAAAGCTGAAGGGACCACCTAGTGGATGGCGGAAGGATATCACCATTGACAAGCAGCCTATACATAGAGTTCACAAGCCTATGTTCGTGAACACTCTGGTGGGAAACCCACATGCACCCTTCAATATCCTCTGGAGCAACCAATGGCAGAGTACTAGCAACCTTTTGCCAAATAGGTATGTCCAATCGAGACAATGAGAATTTTGTTTGAAAGATTTGCCATGTCGCTAACTGGCCAGAATCATACCATGCCACAACAGTCAAGATTCCTGCTAACCTCCAGCGTCGTTGAGTTAATGGATGAACCGAGGCACAAAGTGGAAGATCATTTTCCACAGGTATCCACCAACAAGGGGCACTCAACTGATGACATGCAACAAGATCAATATGAAATAGTGTTCGTATCATCTCCCAAGACTCCAGCAAGCCTTTCAAAAAAGGAGAGGCATTAGGAAAAGGGCATAGCTGATAAAAGAGACTCCAAGGAAGAAGTGGTTTTAATGAAGTTTTCCTTAAAGGAATACAATGTGCAAGTGACTGCTTCACCAACCGCACTCCAGGTGAGTCAACCATATCCTTAAGGATCCTTCAAATGAATTTAGAAATTAGAATCTTACTCTGCAAATGGAAGTCTGTCATATCCAAACCACCTGCAAATTTTGGCTTGGTGCATTTGGACCATGCAACCTTGACCACATCATAAGGAGATATTCTCATGCAGATACCTCATTTCCCCTAGCATAGGGTTCATGTTCTCTCGATAGTGTGCCATTTTGATTCCAGGTGCATGCCAAATTCTCTCTCACACTTTTTCTTGCACCCAATCCCTAATCCTTTTCTTGTTGTTTGCTAGCTCATAAATTGGAATACCCCATTCCTTAGCCAAATCAATGCGTCTGCACATCATGCAGCCACATCATACTACGTATAGAGATTTTCATGCCAATGTCATAGAGCACACCCAACCCTTTCATCCAAACTGGAGAATAAGGGTTGAGTCAGATGTAGATATCAACATACACCGATGGATGTCAAAATACGAAATTTTAGGGACCTTGAAATTTCGGCCCAGATCAATAGGTTTTTATAACCCGAAATCTTCTATCGATTTATGCTGAGCAGCAATGAGCAGCGGCACTGCCGGAAACGCCAAATTTCAAGCTCCCTAAAAATTTTGTTGAAGAATTTTCAGGACCTAAAAAATTTCGCTCGAAATTTTTTGGTCCTGAAAATTACTCCTTCCCAAAAATGAAGGGTCACAAAAAATGTATTTGACATGTATGAGTTCATGTCAACATGGATCCTTTCAATGGCTCTCATCTTATCATTCCAAAATTGACGAGTGTATAAAGGAAGGAAGGAAGAAATTTTAACGTCCACGGAACCCAATCGGGTTATGGGACCAGATAAAGGATTAGTGAAAATCATCAATAATATTAAATAACTCCTTTTTGTACCCCATTTATTTATTGCGCTTTTTTATTAGGTCCCATAGGCTATTGATTTTTGTAGACTATAAAAACCATTTCATTCTATTTTATTCTATTCATCATCAAATGTCAAATGTGAAGGCAATATGCGACTAAGCACTTACAAGACAACGTGTTGCTAAAGCAACAAGGCTAGTGCCACACCAAGATAAGTTCTCTTTTTAAGTCAACTATGCTATGTTATGGTTATGTAATGTTGATGTGTGTGCGTATAAAGATGTAATTGTGAAATCTTCTACTACATGGTGTAAGGGTGCTGTCCCATCGGCAGAAAACCTGAGGTTTCTTAAAGATATGGTGTGCTATTCCAATGTTCCCATGAGCTAAGAACCTGAGTGGCTGAGGTTAAGAACCTCCTTTTGGAAAATAATCCGGACAATTACTTTTGGATTTGGGTGTGACCTCATCCAGGTCCAGGTCCGTCCGTCCGTCCGTCCATAGACATCCTAGTGCAATGGATGAAGCAAAACAATGGATAATAGGCATCACAATGATGATAATATGTTCATGGAAAGAGGCAAGGGGAGCTGGTTACATGAGCACCTTTGCAACTTTCAATTACCCGAATTTTGGAGGGAATGCAGTTTGCACAATTGAAGCTGGGACGCTGCTCGCAAAATGTTACGGATATGACTATGCTGGCGACACCTATGCCCCAAACGACACCCAGTTCTGGACTATTTCCGGAGGCGTCGCCTTTGGCTGTGGCCTTACTTACACAGATCGTACTCCGCTCTGCTGGGGCCAAAGCCCCGGAAGCAATGCTTCGTCCTTCCAACATACCAGCTATTCCGATCTCAATTCAGGCGGCTTTCATGCTTGTGCTCTTAAAGCTGATGGATCTGGCCGCGTTGATTGCTGGGGTTATAATTTTTTCGGTGTCATAACAGATGTTCCTAATACGCTGCTTACCTCTGTCACTTGCGGAAAGTATTTCTGTTGTGGTCTCACCAAATCCACCAGCAAAGCTGTGTGTTGGGGGAAAATAGAGGAGAATTCATCAGTACCAAATATTTCGCAACCTGAGGCCCAATACAGTGCCATTTTTGCAGGGCATTACCATGTGTGTGGAATCGAGAAAGACACAAAGAGGACTCTGTGCTGGGGTTCCAATCTCTATAATAATTCCCAACCTCCTAGCCAGTACAATTTCTCTGCAATATCAGCGGGTTATACTCATACCTGCGGCATTCGGGAAGATACCCATGAAGCAGTTTGTTGGGGACATAATTTTAGTCCTGATGAACAAGACATTTATAAAGGAGTTCAGTTTTCGATCATTTCTGCAGGAGACGATTATAGTTGTGGTGTAAGTCTTGACCAACCAATGAAAAGTTTGTGCTGGGGAACTTCCACGGATCTGACAGCAGGAGCTAGAGTGAGCCAAGCACCATGCCAACATGAATGCCGCGAAGATCAGTATGCACTAAATTCCACTGTTTTGGGTATCCTTCAATGTCCCAAGTCTACTGATAAGATTTGCATAGATTGTTCTCATTGTGCTAATGGAACAAAACAAAAATCACCCTGTGGCCCTAATACTGATAGAATTTGTGAATCCATTTACGCTGATGGAAACCCAAGTGGAAATCCTGCAGCTTCCTCCAATTCTAAAAGTCATATAATTCTAATTGCCATTGGAATCGCGTTAGGGGTTGTTGCTATAGCAGCTTTACTTGGCTTTTTATACTGGAAAAGGCACTATTGGCCTATTGCATTGATCCTTGGATTTAAATACAGAAAACTATTCAAGGATTCAGTAGTGCAGATCTGCAACTGCATAAAAGGTCCAGATCCGCCATCGCCTCCTTTCATTCGAAGATTTAGCACTGCAGAACTTCGTGCAGCCACACAAGGCTACAGCGACATTATGCGTCTAGGCACAGGTGCGCATGGAATGGTTTACAAAGGCATATTATCGGATGGAAGTGTTGTTGCGGTAAAAAAATTAACAAATCCTGAAAAGGCAGAATTCTTTGATCAAGAGCTGAAAATTATTTCACAACTAAATCATGCCTGTTTGGCATATCTAATTGGGTTCTGCAGGGAAGAAAAGGTCTTAGTGTACGAGTTCATGGATAATGGGTCATTAGATGACTGCCTGTTCGAGAAGAAGTGTGTGGAATTAGATTGGAAGACAAGGATGCGAATTGCAGCTCAGGCTGCAAAGGGTCTAGAGTATTTGCATGTATATGCAAAGCCTCGAATAATTCATCGAGATGTAAAGGCTGCAAATGTTCTTCTGGACAAGGATTGGAATGCTCATGTTGCTGACTTTGGTGTCTCTGTGCTTACTGATAAAGATGCCACACATGTCAGCACCCGTGTGGTGTGCACAAGAGGGTATCTAGATCCAGAGTATTTCCAAACTTCGCATTTGACAACCAAGAGTGATGTTTATAGTTTTGGGGTCGTGCTTCTTGAACTCCTATCTGGGCAAAGAGTGATCCCTAAGCATGATGAAAATGATGACTCTGATTTCCTCATTGCACGGGCCAACAACCTTCCTAGAACTACTCAGTTTTTCGATGCATCTCTAGTGACCCCCCAAGATGTTTCTCCCCTCTTTGACACATGGGAGTTGGCTTGCAAATGCATTTCTTTAAGCAGCAAAGATCGCCCAACCATGGCAGTAGTAGCAGCTAGTTTGAAAAGATATGCAGAGAAACTGGAGAGCTCCAGTTGATTATCAAACATCATCAAAATGCTCTCGAAGGTTAGCTTTGAATGCCAAAGATACAACATAGTATGAATTGTCAAGAGAGAGGGAAAAAAAAATTGATGAAGTGTTATGAGACAAATGCTAATCTCTATTGTATTGACTTATATGGTCTTGAATTAAAGTAGCTTTGTGTTAAAATAAATCTTGTTAATTTGGGATTTTCTGGTTTGGTGGAAAACATTTTTGGAATTTTTATTAATTCGATTCCCTAAGATTCTTAAGGTTTCTAGCCGCCGAAAAAAATTTCAGATTTCCAAAAATCGTAGACTTTTCTTTCCTATGATTTTCCCCTTAATCCGATAGAGAATGATGCTACACAACTTGCATGCATTTCGGTGGCATTTAGGAAGATTTATTAGAGGGATTTTCTTTGTGGCAAGGAGTGCATCGACAAGGAGTGCATGGTACATTTGTGGCGACTTGATATTAAGTTGGATTTGCTGCATTTTGCCCAGTTGAGAAGCAAGGCAGAAACCATTTTCTGCTTGATAGCTTCCAAGGTCCCTCTGAATTATTTTCGGCATCCATTTGTGAGAGCATCGACATCTATAATGGCTCTCCATTGTTCAGATGGCGTTCTGAATGCCTGCAATCACGTCATATTTTACAAGCAAGCCAAGACGCCATGTTTTACACCAGAGGAAGCCAAGATGTGTAAAACCTACAAGCTGGGATAAACCTGTATATCTGCAATCATGGGCTCCCACAATCTGGGTTCATCGTTTGTGTAAGCTTTACTTTGATAGGTTTGTTTTGTTTATTGTCATGCTGCATAAATGTCGGTTTTCTTGCTAAGTAAATTGGTGTGGCAAGACAGAAGATAAGTTGTTTTTGAAAAGCAATATCAATCCAATTGACATAAAGCTACATATAGTTGCATTGTATGGATCTAAAGCGATGATGTGGATATGCAACCTTTGCCTATCTTATGTAGTTTATTTACATGTGTAAATATGAAAATTTTTATTACATACAAGATGGTAATGCGGCGGCGTTGCCGCTGCTATACTTCGACGGGTTTTACTTCGACGGGTTTTTTGAAGTAGCCCAAATAGATCAACGGGTGGAACTTGGGATTAGAATGTTGTTAGTTATATGTTGAAGGAGATGATAAGGTGCCCTGACGGATTGGTTTTAGCTCAGTACTCCTTCCTTAGTGAGAAGGAATTTCTAACATTTGCGTGAAATCTTGGAATAGTTTTTAAAAACATGATGTATTCTAATGCTCTTGCCTTAACGATAATGTTGCCTCCCATGAAGTACAAATTAGAAGGCGTCTTTCGTATTTAATATTTATTGCATTTTTTATTATGAAGTGTGATTCGGCATACATGCACTTTCCATAGTCAATACTCATTGCATTGTTCAATTCTTTCTTCTTGAAGTTCTCAGTTCATCAACTTCTCTTCTTTCTAGGGAAAGGTCCTATGCACAAATATTAACATCCGAAGTGAAGTGGTGTTCCATTGAGCTGAATGAAAAAATAGTACAATGACCCATGGGGAGACAAACTGATGAATCCCAAAATGAGTGAAGAGGGGAACAAAATGATGAACCCCAAATGGGTAACTCAACAAACACAACCCCGGGTTAGACCACCCAATATATAAGA
This sequence comes from Isoetes taiwanensis, assembly GCA_021234155.1. Classification (NCBI taxonomy): domain Eukaryota; kingdom Viridiplantae; phylum Streptophyta; class Lycopodiopsida; order Isoetales; family Isoetaceae; genus Isoetes; species Isoetes taiwanensis. Next base: position 239,639 of record JAJEKV010000035.1, on the reverse strand, counting down.
TAATTGTGTACAATAAGTACAGGCCCCCACATAGAACATCTAGAAGGCCGCTGTACTGTAATGTTCCCAAACTGCAACAACTGCAAAAGTCAGGTCGCGCCACCCGTCCAAGCAGTGACTCAAATCCGCCCCGCTAAGATACCGCTCCATGCGTCCCACCTGGCCACTTGTATAAAAACAGCCACATGCACATCAGAGAGCTCGAAACTGCAAGACCAAACCACATGTGATTGACAACTGTGTTAGGAGCCATCTACGGGCCAAGAGTAAGCAAGCTACAAAGTGGAACTAAAAATACAAGAGCACAATATCAAAATGGAAAAGACGATCCATGAGGATCCCCAGAAACCACGAGGCTACGCCGAGATAGGAAAATATAGGCTCGACCTAGAGGCATATAAAAAGCAGCTTCATGCACATGAGTGAGCTCCAAACTGCAAGACCGAACTATATGCGACCATCAAATGTGTTAGAAGCCATCCACGGGCCAAGAGTCAGCAAATTATAAAGTCGGGATAGAAATACAAGAGCATAATATCGAAAATTGAAGAGATGATCCATAATGATCCTCGGAAGCCACTGGGCTACGCCGAGATAAGAAAAATATAGGCCCGACCCAGGGGGGCTTCCCCTTGGTGCCCTCCAGAAGCGCCAGGTGCTACGCTGGGAAAAATACAAAAGCCCATCAGCCAACACTGAACAAAAAGTAAAACCCATATAGGAGAGTAAGAGGTGGGAGGGGGGGAACTCTGTACAACAACAAGATTCAGCTCAGAGGAAACGCCGATGAGGAATGCAGAAAGACACAAGGCTTTTATGGGAGAAAAGGCCAAAGAAAGCCTGCGCTATAACAGGCTTGTGCCAAAGAAAGCTTGGATCCAAATGCAGAGCTAGCGCCAAAACTGGCGTCCCTTTTCCTAGAATGATGGTTCTCTTCTATATAAGAAGAGAACCATTGCATTCTAGGGAAAGGTCCTATGCACAAATATTAACATCCGACACAAAGAGGAACCTCCCTCAAAACCCCATCATAGATTGAGACCACGAGAGATTGTAAGACGAGGAAAGTGTAACGATCATGAGATGAGATGGGATGCCACTGCAAACAGAGGGGAAGGGGCTCAAGAAACCCTGAGACAACTGGACTGCATAAGGCAAAGAAGGCATGAAAATCGAACACAAACAAGATCTATGGCCACCACCAAAGCACATGAAATCAAATTGTAGAACCAACGTACCAACAAACTACAGAGAATACATAACGACGAGACGCTATGGAGGTAAGAACAAACATACCTAACTTATATTATTCACGCAGGACAGACTCAAGCGAACTTTCATGAAGACAATGCAAACCCCATAATAAGAAAGACCAAAACTACGCACCATGGAATGCATAAAAAGAGAAGACATCAAGACCGGACATAGTCAACAAGCTAACAAAGAGCACCTAGAACTAAAATTCAAGAATCAACGTACCAGCAGTGAACTACAGTGAATACGATAATGACAAAACGCTACAACAAACAAGGACTAAAATCTAAACATACACGCTACATGCATAACCAGTTCAAACAAACTTGCAAAAATAGAAGCAACAACCTACGGGAACAAGACAATGGGGATCCCGAGACACAAGAACAAAAAAGGTTTCATAAGGTGACAGAACAATTATGCAATTGAGAACACCGGTAGACGATGCCACAGAGTCAGCGAGGATGGGATCAATGCCGAGAAAAGGAATGGATGAAGAAAACTGAGTGCAACCTGAAACAAGAACAAATACCATAGATTGAGAGACTGTAAGGCGCATTGCCAGGAAAAATGTAATTGTCATGAGATGAGGCGAGAAGCCAATGCAAATAGAGGGGAAGGGGCCCAACAAACCTTGAGACAACTGGACTGCATAAGGCAAAGAAGGCATAAAAATCGAACACAAACAACTGTGGCCACCACCAAAGCACATGAAATCAAAACTGTAGAACCAACGTACCAACAACTATAGAGAATACATAAGGACAAGATGCTATGGAAGTAAGAACATAAATACCTAACCTATATCATACATGCAGAACGGACTCAAGCGAACTTCCACGAAGACAATGCCAACCCCATAATAATAAATAAGAAAGATCAAAACCATGCACCATGGAATGTATAAAAAGAGAAGTCATGAAGACCGGACATAGTTAATAAGCTAAAAAGAGCACGTGGAACCAAAATTGAAGAATCAACGTATTAGCAGCAAACTAGAGTGAATACTATAATGAAAAAATACTACGATAAACAAGGACAAAAACCTAAACATATACCCTACATGCATAACTAGTCCAAGCCAACTATCAAAAGTATAAACAACATAACCCACAGGAACAAGACAGTAGAGACCCCAAGATACAAGAATACAAAAGTTTCATACGGTGACAAAACAATTCTGCAATTGAGAACACTAGTAGATGATGCCACAGAGTCATCGAGGACGGGGTCAATGCCAAGATGAGGAACGGATGAAGAACACTGAATGCAACATGAAACAAGAACAAAGACCATATAAGAAAGCAAGACAGCTTAGCACAGGCTCCACTACAACATGCCCGAATGTGCGATGATGCAACCACGTTTTGAAATTTAAAATGCAGGCCAAAAAGGAAAATGTCGGGGGAAAAAGGAAACATCAAACAACTCTTCTAGTTCGTAAGGGGTCAACACAGAAAAGGCATGACGATTGGACCAACAAGGCAAGAAGAACTATGTCAAATGAAGGGACAGACAAAGGAGGAAATCAAGACAATAGCAGGGCGAAGATGAGAGAAAGGGAATAAACATAGGGTGAAAAAGACAAACAGGAGACCAGAATGAAATGGATAGAAAAAAGGGAACGAGCATAGAGAAATAAAGCAAAACGAGACACTAAGAATATATGACAAGAGCGAGTACAGGCCCTCATAAGGGCATCCATGAGAACCACTAAGAATATATGAGAACATATATGGAGTAAAAAATAAATAGAGCAACAACAACAAATATCAAGGACTAAAATTCATGAATGTGTACCCACATGCATAACAGATCCAAGCGAATTTTCAAACGTAGAAACAACAACAATAAATATCAAGGACTAAAAATTCATGAATGTATACCCACATGCATAACAAATCCAAACAAATTTTCAAACGTAGAAACAACGATAGGGACCTTGAGACTCAAGAACAATAGAGGACTGGACCAAAGAACCCATCATGGTAAGAGAAGGATGGAGAGCAGAATAAAGAATCTCAGGAACTTAAAGGGTGATAGATAACATCGTCGGAAGAAGCAGAGTTCAGAGAACAACTCGGTGACCAACTTGCAAATTTGGTTGACGAGGGCAAAGACGTTTCAAGATATAAAATTATCAAATAAAGAGGAAAGGGACAAAAATGCAAGATGAAAAAAGAGAGGAATGGGAGATTATAATGAAATGGATGGAATAAGAGATTAGGAATGGAGAAACAGAGCAAATTGGGACAAAAGAACTAAGGCCACAAATGCAAATAAAGCCCTCGAAGGCATTCATGAGAAATTAAGAATCAATGATAAAAGAGAGAGTATGGGCCCTCATAAGGGCATCCAAAAGAACGATTGAAAACATATGAGAAACCAGCATGCACTTACCAAACTATACATACACCTAGAAACAAAAAGAATCTTAGAGCAAACAAGGAAAGCAAAGCAAATGAAATGGATGGAGAAAGAAACCACTTCGAAATGGAAAGGCGAGGGAAATAAATTGGGCAATCGAACAAACTACAACTGAAAAGACCATGGGAAAGGTACGACTGAGAGGAACAAATCATGCATGTGCAAGTGAACAAACTACCGCAGAGAAATCATGAGATAAGAAGGCTAAGAGCAATCAGACACTCGGGACAACTCGGACAAGCAGAGCAGTGTAACGACGTACGGAAGCAACTCAAGCACAACCCGGACTGCAAGAGCTAGGACTCAGGGATACCATAAGAGCTCAACGAGACAAATTGAACAAAAGTCGACAAAAAGGGAATAATGGACGCCATGTAGTAAAAGGAACGAATAAAGACAGTGGAAAGAAGCCAATGAACCAAAAAAATTGAAGGGCCACAAGGCTAGGTGGTCATCACAATTACAAGGAACTAGCCACATAAAGAAATACAACAGAAGATTCGCAACTAAATGTCACAAGCACCAATGTAGCAAGAATGCAACAGCTCAACCCATACGAAATGCAAATTGAGATATGGCACTGGCAAAATCCATGTATAAATGAGCTCAATAATTCTAGCAAATACCACCAAGGTAAAACTCCTGCAAAACGACAAATGTAAGCGACCACCACAAATGGTACCACTAGACCAATGATGGGGGAACCTGAGATCCCAAGCAAAAAAGGACCATATCTAACTATGCAAGCAAAGCGCATTAAAAGGACTAATTGTGGTAGAAAATAGAGACATTATGGACTACAACCATGTCTACGAGATTTGAAAGCATCGAGAACAACCAAAAGCAACATGGCATGAACTAACATGAATCACCAACTCATGACGAATGCAGCTAAGGAAAACTTCATGAGCAGAAAAAATGCCAGAATATCTAAATGGAGAAGATTATATACAAGACACTGGAAATACCTGACTCGCCCGACAACTTGTGCTAAAGTCCTTAGGTCAAGTGCCAAAAATATCAACAAAAGGGGGCAACCGGCATGTGTTGATTAAATACAGGATATGGTGAGGAACTGCTAAAAACGCAATGAAGCAACTAAATGCAAAACTGACTTGGCGTAAAAGCAACATATAAAGTCCCTTGTTGAACTATGCCCAAGGGAACCTGACAAAACCACCATCTAACAACCCTACTTTTACCCACTATGTGACCTACAAAACAAGACGGGGTTTCAAACCTTCAAATCCAAAAGAGAAAGCAAAAGAACATAAAATAGATCATCAAAGGGAGAAATTATCACTAGGATGAACATATTAAATCAAACATGCCAATCACCACCCAAAACTAGAAGGACTATCAATTTTAAATGAAAGTAAACAAGAAATAAGATAGGCGACAAGAAGATAGATAGGCCATCCAAGGAAGCATACAACCATGACAATTATACAAAGCTAAATGCAAACTGACCCAAGAAAAGAACCAGACGACTCCGCAAAAATGAGCAATGACTCATAATTTATCCATTTACAAATACACGCAAGTAAGAAAGCCAAATAAGGATTTGACACGGATGGTTAATCTAGATACCGCAAAATAGAGACAATGAGGATGGACACCATAAATCGACTAACCCAAAAAGCTGAAAGAACGAACAAAGAAAGCGCAGATCATTAGAGGGAGAACAACAATATGAGAACTACCTAACAAGCTAAAGATCGACCTAGAGGACAAAACCCAATGAAGGAAACCTCCTAGACGACAATGCATCATATATCCAAGCAGCACACCGACTAAACGAGCAAAAAACTAGAAACCAACCAAAAAATCCTATGCATCGAACCTAACACGACCCATGCAAGAACCAAACAACCAAGGAAGCAACAGAGCAAAACAAGGACCGACTCTAGACTCCAAGCTCAAGCACATCCAAGGCAACCAACAGAGAAGACACCACAAACAAGAAAAAGTTCTCGGGGAGGGGGGAGGGGGGGAATAGGGCACAATGGACCCGCACACAAGCAACGTATGCACCAAGACCTTTGAGTTAGTAATGTTTAATAATATGCACGACGTCCTCTAGTTATTAATATTTAATAATATTATATGCACAAAGACCCCTTAATACAATGTTTATAACAAAAAAGATTTAATGTTTATAACCAAAGGAAAAGGGCGTCAAAACAACAAGGGAAAGATGAGGCGTCGACTAGATAGACCAAACTCAACCCAGGCACAACCAACCTATGCACGAGGACCTTTTGTTATTAATGTCTAACAATATGCACCAGGACCTTGGGTTATTAATGTTTAATAATATGATGCACAAGGATCCCTTATTATAATGTGAATAACAAAAAGGTTTAATGTTAGAAAAAAGGGGGCACAATTGACCGGACCCTAGACCCAAAACCTTAGAATCCAACTTTAGATAGTTACAACAGTTACAAACCACATGTGTTAGTCACAAAGCGAAGAGCCAATTAAAAAACAAACAAATAATGTATCTAATTGGGTCCGGAGATACCAGCACCCGGTATCCCTTCAATAAAACATGAAACAAAACAGCGGCCACCATAGCCACCGAAAAAGGACCCTAATCAGGTTTGTTTACAAGGGAATTGATGGGGTTTTCAAATAGCTTGATGAATCTTTGCACGATTCGAAGAACCTGGACCAATCGAGCATATCAGTTTGAAAATAAAAAAGCGATGGATAGATTGTTCACAATACCAAGAGCGACTGGTTTCAGTGCAAAATCGAATCCTACGGACTCCAAGAATGGCGTGTCCAGACCTGTATAGATCCAAAAACCTCTTAGATCGAATGCAAAAAGATCCATCACAATAAACTTTGAGAAACGAGAAGCAACAATCGAGCAGAAGAAATCTGCAGGGGCCCCTATCTGTCACAAAGCTATGCAGAAAAGCATAAATGATTACAAGCCAAAGAACCTGGAGCAAAATTGGGTTAATCATAGCATAATCATTCTCAAACACCCAAAGAACTGGAAGAAAAATAAATCTACGGTAGGTGCTGGCTCAGATCCGGTAGGACGAAGGAAACAACAAAAAATAAAGCACTCACAGATTCAAGCCTAAATGAAAAAAAAAAAAAAAAAACGAAGCAATCTAAAGTCAAAACAATCACGAAACATAACAACGATGACAAGAGAAGACATACGGCCAAAGAAGAATCCAGCTTGGCCTACGAATTGGCCAAGCAAATCGTTATGCCCAAAACCAATCGAGGAAACTTAGACTGAAAATCAACGGGCAAAGCCAATAGCAAAAAAGAAAACAGATAGCCAAGAGAGCATCACTGAGATTAAACTGGCCCGGAGCTATATCAGACATCAAACCATACAAAGCATAAGGAGATAGGAGAAGAGGCATGGAAGGAAGCTGAGGAGCCAAAGCCAGAGACTCTGTACAACAACAAGATTCAGCTCAGAGGAAATGCCGATGAGGAATGCAGAAAGACACAAGGCTTTTATGGGAGAAAAGGCCAAAGAAAGCCTGCGCTATAACAGGCTTGTGCCAAAGAAAGCTTGGATCCAAAAGCAGAGCTAGCGCCAAAACTGGCGTCCCTTTCCCTAGAATGATGGTTCTCTTCTATATAAGAAGAGAACCATTGCATTACTTAAAGACGCAATATATTGTGTGTGGACAGTTGTGGGCAATTGCATCCACCTGCAATCGGAATAGCGTATATAAAGGTATACACATTTGCCTCAGAGCTGTCCACAGAAACAGAGGGTTTACAGTCATTTGTTCCACAGCTCGGCACAGACACCCAACACATTTCTCTGTTTACTTTTTGGCTTGACAGCACAGCTATCAATTTGCAGTAATCTCATGCTCAAAACCTCATAAACTGTTGATTTTAAAAGAGACGCATTGTCCAGAGCTCCCATAGTTACCTTTCCACTTGCAGTCTTCACTCCTGCCCCTAGTTAGAGCGAGGACTTTCCTGTCAGCGAGTCCGAGCACGAGAAAGCAGCTGAAGAATCAGCACCTTCTGCTACTACTTCTGCTAGTACAGATAGAGGTTCCGAAGAAGAGGTAGAGGAACAGCCCCTAGAGCAGCCAAAGAAACTTAGCAGGCCAAGAGACACCATAGCCGCTAAGGAGCCAAAGAAGCGGAAAGTGCAGCAGCTGGAAATTGCAGAAGTCCCCGAGGAAAGCACAAAGAAATGAAAGGGAAAAAGAAAAGCTCCCGGGGTAGCAATAAAAGAAAAGAAAATTGATAAGACCTCCGAAAAAATAAAGGTAATAAATAGAGACAAATTTATACAAGGGGAGATCTACCTTCCTGTGACATGCATGAGGCTGCACCCGAAGAATGAAGCTGGTGAAAGGCCACTTCAGGTTCGCAAAATTTATGTCGATCACTTGAGGAACCTGAAGGACAGAATAAGGAGCAATCCAAATGCTCATGTGGCCCCAATAGTTGTCCTTGTTGACAGGGAGCAGTGCACAACCCCCCAGGACTATGACAGAGAAAATGCAGACACCTACACTCACTACGTCTTGGGAGGAAATCATAGCTTCAAGGCAAGAAGGCAACTTTACAAAGAGATGAAGAACCCGAGGTACCTCTCCGTCCTGTGTGCTATTTACTGTGGTCTTACCGATGAAGAAGCAAAAATCATTGCCAACACCCACAATGCTGACAATGAGTACAAACTAAAGATGAGCTTCGTCGACAAGATCCGGTTTATGCACAGGGAGTATATTATATTTAAAGAAAAATATGGAGAAGATTTAAAGAAACTAGCATACTCTTTAGAACTGAAGGAAGTATGCGCTGTGGAGTGCTGCCTCAAGTATGACGAGGCTAATAAACGGCAGTCTCTCATACCACATGACAACTGGTTTCAACTAGCCTTCAGAGACGGCAGAGTAAGTTTCTTTTGTATTCTGGAATAGCCTTGCAGCCCTCCCACTGACCTCGTTTATTTCTGTGCAGATATGGGACCTTCAAAACGAAATTTTTACCATGTTCGAGCGTGGTGAATTGAAAAGTAAAGGAAAGGTCGCCGAAAAGAAGAAAGGTTCCGACGTCCCTAAGAAGGAAATGACGATAACTGTCTGGAGAGAAATGCAGGGCTTTACAGATATGGACTTACTCGAAAGGCTACTGCAGAAGGTCGTAGATAAAGAATTTACGCTTGAAGAAATGTCCAAGGAGCTGCACAAGTAAGAACGACAGAACATTCGTTTGAGTTTTCTTTCGGTAGCACGAAGTGTATTCCAGAATACACGTTGGCTCAGCGTGTGGGCCAAAGTGTATTCCGGAATACACTTTGGGTTCGGCGGGTAAGCCAAAGTGTATAAAGTGTATTCCGGAATACACTTTGGCCCACACGCTGAGCCAAAGTGTATTCTGGAATAGACTTTGGCTCTTGTGGCTTGCCAAAGTGTATTCCGGAATACACTTTGTCTGTTGTAAAAACTTACTGCCTGTTGTAAAATGATCCCGTGTGTTAAAATTTTTCTTTCTCATTGTTTTTCTTCTTAGTTTTCTTCCTTCTAATGTTGTTCTAATTTACAGCCAAAAAAACGTCATCACATGTCAAACATGCTTGATGGAACAACTAAACGTTGACAGCTGGGAAAGATGTAAAGAACTTTACCCCATCGCGACCTCGGACGAAAGGATTATTCAATACGCTCCAAATTTTGAAGGCTGCGTATGTTGAATAGTTTTCCACTTTTTCGTTTTTCTTGTTACAAAGATGATCTTTTTTGCAGAGCAAAAAGAACAAGGTGCTGCGCACGGAGGGTTGCCCTCCAATTTCTTGAGGGTGAAGTGGCCTAAATCAAACTTGTCCTTATGGTTGTTGGCTTAAGCTAAAGATAAATTTTGGAGAGAAATAAAATGAAATATTTATTAGTTATGTTTGCAGACCACCAAAACATTCAATATTATAGAAAATATAATGTAATGCATCCTCACACAGTAATGCATTAGCATCTTCTCCTAAATTTCCTCTCAGAGCAGTATGACCAACTTTCTGTTGTTGATCTTATGTTATATTGCATGTTGTTGCTTGAATGTCTTGCAACACCCATCTGCAGAGAATTGAACAAAAAAACCATAATCTAAAAAAAACAACACAACATACGTAACAAAACCCTCGAGGGGAATTTTCCCTTATACATAATTTGACCGCCAAGAAGCCAAATTAAAGAAAAAAACTAGCTTTGAAAATTCCACATTATTCAACCATTTAAACTGCAACAGGGGCTACGATGGCGCTAATCCCTCTCTTTCTCTTTTGCAAAACACCCTCCCAGGCCCGCTTCTTTCCAACCAGAAAAAATCAATAGCCATGGATTGTTATTCTAGGGTGATCCATCGGTCGGCAAATGCTTCTCTGTTCTAATGCGCTTGTAGTCTTTGAAGGATTAAAACTAACTATGTAGCATCTACGCAATGGAAATTATTGAATCTCTATGCCACTATCTTGATTCTTTGCGTTGTCATTCGTACAAAATAAAAAGGGTTCGAAAGAATTAGAATTATTTAATCCTCTAGAGAATATTGAAGAATCTGGTGAGAAAGAGATGGAGAATCCTGTTTCGACTCATTATTCTCAGAAAGAATATCCTTTATATCCCAAGGAATCGAATAATATAATGTTATTCCCCTTACTCGTGCCAACAATACCCACCCTCTTCCTCAATGCCCGTAGGCAAAAGATACATAGGCTTTGTAGTCAAATTCGGTAAAGCAGTATGCAATCAGATGTCATATTGAGATGACATCACTTTATACACTTGACACTATGGCAGCTAATTTAAATTGGACAATTGGTCAGCATATGAAGCTTGAAAATACATCAACATATACCTTCTATTGAACAATGATCACGTACATTCTCGGACGTGCAAAACAAATCTCCTGCACTCTATACAGAATATAGTACATTCATAGATGCAAAATTTTAGTGTTACAACCGTAGGTAATTTCTGAAGATCTACAATGACAACCTAATCATCCTGCGCAGGAATCTACATTCTAGGAATTTACATACATGCACGTGTCTCAACACTTCATTTTGGATTCATGCCGACAGTCATCTACAGGAGCTTGAAGGACTCCACTCCAAAACATTCTCACACACTTCAAGTTGGATTCATGCCAACAGTCATCTACAGGAGTTTGAAGGACTCCACTCCAAAACATTAAGAAATTGATGTACTCTCTCAAGCAGACGGAGCACCCGCCCTTTTGGTAAGTTCCCTTGATGTGCAGGCTTTGAACAGGTCATGCATGTTGGAAGCGTATCTGGCTGCTTCTTTATGATGCATGCTTGTTGCTCACTTGTTAGTTCCAAAAACTGCTCAAGCATATCTCCGTCCAAAACTTGTTTAACTCCAGGCCGCTGGATATAAAACAAAATAGATTAACATTTAATCAAAATTAACACTAAGTTGCTGGAATTCATACATAGTTATTATAATCTGAACCAAGCTAACTCATTTACAGGACAACCCCAGAGACAAAATTGAGAATGATTATTGCCAAGCAGTGGTGCAATGATTGTGTACAGAGCAAGCCTTGTTTGCACTGCCTCGAGTAATTCATAGTCATCTCTACGGGCTCAAGGAATAACAATTAGTCAAACAGACAAAAGGCCTCATCATTATCACAGACATAACAATGCGTAGGTCTTTCCAAATGCCAATGAGGATATTCATGGATTCCTAGATCATTCGTCCTACAGCATAATTGACAATCATGCACGGTAGACGATTATAGCAAAAGCAATAATACTATATGACTCTGCTGCCTGAATGATTATAATACAACTCTGCCATCCAAATAAAGCTTAATGTAGCTCAATGACATCCACCATAATACAAAACTTCTACCTTGTTAAACGAACAAAAAGAAATACGCTGTCCCAAGAAGTGTACCCGCAACGACTGAAAGGGCAGCTAGTGCAAGACTTCATACTGTCCTCAAAAGAAAATTTATAAGCAAAGGATCCCTAGACCAAGAAATAGGAGAATTAGCAACCATCGATTAATTATTAATACCAAAACTCTGTCATATATATAGCCAATGGAGATGGTGCAACAACAGAAAAACGATTCTCTAGTAGCTGGTAATACGAATTTGTAATAGGATGCATTCTATGTTAATCCCCGCAATGAAGATTCATGGTATAATGTAGTGTAAGATATGTCTTTTCATCCTGTGATGCTCCTGTCTCGAGGAAATGGGATGTTCAAACACCATCAGTTTTCTGGTTCCTTTTATACATAATACTTCTGCAATGTAATCTCAGCTGTCACCTATACTCTGGGGGTCTTTCTCTTTGTTCTAGAAACAGGAAGCCATGACCTTAAATGATAAACCATGGACAGATAGAATTTAAGAACAGACAGAAAGACCACAGGCCACAGTTCAGGAATTTTTACCTAAATAAAAGCAGGCCATCACGGTTCTAAATCTATTCGAACCCTAGCAATACCTCAATCTTCCTCAGCAAGCTCAGGTTCCACGGACATGCAAGCACATAGCCCACCTCTTTTCTTGATAGCAACACAACAAACTACTGATTTTGTTCTAAAATAACTACTATGTTGCTCAAAAGAAACTTTGAAAACTAGGATATCTGACCCCCCTTGATAGCAATAACACAACTGTTCTTTCGATATTATTAGGGATTATGTGTTACTCCTCCTTAGCCTTGTGCAACGAAGACAGACAACACAATAATGAATAAGAGGAAGAAAATCACAATAATTAAACAAATAAGAATAAACATATAAGTGGAATAGTTCAATCTGCTGTGTGCTGTCGACATTTATTAGGTCCGTAATGATCTGCAGCTCTCCTCACCATTTTGTTGCAAAGTGCACAATAATGATTCTGGCATGACAAGCAGAACATACGATTGTTGTTGCCTTGCTGCAGAATGAAAAACATAAGAAACGTCTCAGACTACAGCAATGACTATTATCTCGTATCATACACATCTGTTTTGTGGATCCATTCCTGTAGAGCTATCAATGCATATCATCACCCCCAGTCTTTTTGTGCTGGCACAAGTGGCCAAGGTATCCTGTCTAGTTTCAATGGATGCATCTAACTTGCTCAACCACTCCTATGCTTTCACAAGCTTCCAGCGTATTCAGAATAACAAGTTTATCTTCAGTTAAATCTTACATCTGCATCCTGACAATAACAATCTAGAGCATAGCATAACTTCCTCGGGCATATCCTATAATTCAGCTCAAAGACACAAGAGTCCCTTTCCTACAACCAAACAATCAAAAGGGATGAGGATAGGACATTTCACTAAGCCAGACAGAAAGGTATAGATATTGAATTTCCCAAAACCTGGATACTTATATCAATTATCTGGGCATGCATTAGTCACCCATTATAAATGGTGCCGATGCTGCCACATACATTCAAAACCATCATAACCTTATCTGGCTTTATCTGTGGCCATAAAAGCTTTGTTTTGTTTCACGTATCCTCTAACCATACCCCAACGTTTTTCAAAATTGGTAGATCATTTAGAGTCCATTTGCCTCCTCCAGTCTCCCATCTTTTGCACAACATGACTGCACCAGAATAGGGCCCAGTCTGGATGATCTGAGCTTAAGTATTCAATATCATATATGCTACTAAAATGCTAACTTTTCTGAGTACATGCCATCTTGTATATTGCTATGAGGCAATTCAATGTCCCTATAACAACCGAGTCTAATAGCTACTCAACAGTGTAAGTTTTCTGGTTTAATGGTTTTCAAACATTTGGGAGTAATAAGTACACTGCAAAGGTAACTTTTTCCAGTTCCATTTGACCACCATCACCACATTTGCAGGCATTTTGAAGTCCCAATTTTGTAAACTATCAAATACTTTTAATTGCCTCTTCCAAGTTCTGACATTTAGCATAGTGTTTCCTAAAGCATTGTCAACTTGATCCGCTTGTGGATGCTTTACGAACTCAACACAAATACAGCCTTCAGAACACATGAGAATTTAAACCATAAAAGCAGACATGTTTACTGTTGCCATCTTGGTAAAGCATTTGAAAGTCAAGGAGCCTCTCCATATTGTAAATATCCTAAATATGTTACAGGTCCCTAAAATCTTAAGATTCATAACTTCAGTTTCTCACATCAAAAACCAGTGTTGACAATTGCCAGCATGGCCTTGGAAGTTGGAATGGTCAACATTGGTTGCAGCCTCCATACTGAACCAAGAAAAGAATTCCCTTTCCACCCATCATGCGAAATGAAGCAACCTAGCAAGTTTTAAACGAACTAGTGGAGCTGCTCTAAACCAAATGAACTTTTCTATATTTCTTTCGCTGGACTAACTTTGTTAGTATCATCTCTAATCAATGTAGAAGAACTCAGTAAGCAGAACTGCTCATTTGCAGATGATGAGAACTATTTGATTCCCCTTGCAAGCTTTCCTTACAAGGTCAGTCAAATAGAATGAACTGACAGAAAATAATATAACCTTTAAAGGTGCCATGTATTCTTTTCCACCCAAAAGGCGTGATTGGAGACCTGGTTCTCTAGAATATATAAATTAAGAACTTGAAGTACAATCCATAGACTAGCAAGAGGAAGAGGTTGCCAGGAATGTTATCAGAACAGGGCAAGAATCCATAGCTCTCTTCACAATGTTTAATAGGTCCACCAAAGAGGAACTTCACTGCATAAAAACCTCGAGCAGAGATTGATGGAGGCTCTAGAAATGACAAAGTTATTGGACATTGCCTATTGGACATTGCTGTGTGCAGATATGGTGCACAGGTATCGGGCCAGAAGTGGGAGAAACAGAAAAAACCTGATCTTTGCGATTTGCTCCCGCGATTGGCTCCTACGAACATAAACTAAATCCTGCGAACATAACCTAAAACACGATGACAAAAGGCGTAGGAAGACTCCTGCCATCTCCTTCCTTCGTAACAGCACTGCCAGGGCTGACCGCCAGTTTACTGGCAGCAGCCAGTTTGGAGCAGTCACCATCATATCCTAGGCATATGCCAGGATATGCCTGGATATTCCCACAAACCCACATAAACGAGGGTTTGCCCCCCTAGGGGCAACCCAAAAACAAGGACCTGCCGGAGGGCTTTATGCATCTGGTCAGAACAGCGCGAGAGGAGAGGACGCTGGCGGACAGGCGTGTTTCAGATAATGAGCCTTCCGAGTACGAATGTTTTACAATGTTCGATCAAAACAACCTGTTCTGTATAGTACACGGTGATTGCACCAAATTAGCCCCAAGATTTTACCTTGGTAATAGCTGACCTTCCTTATGGTTTTAAGCTCAAAGACAGCCACTACAACGACCAGCCATTTAAAAACTCTGAGTTTAATGCTTTCGTCGACGGTATTAAGCAAATTACCACGGCAAAACATTGGAGGCTGGTTGTATTTCACTCAAACATGCAATCCGGCCTTGTGGAAGCCAGTTTCAAGAATCATTTTGGTTCCCCTACGCAAGCTAGTTATGAAAATCTGGTTTGGTAAGCACTTATTCTGGAATACATATGTCCTTTTGTATTTTGTACGTTCTTTTTCATTTAGTTACAACTGTAGCATTTTTAGAATCTTGTTAGGAGTTTCTATTCCAGAATACGTTTCTTTCGGCTGTACTTAAATCCTTTTTTATTGTTTTGTTCCTTAGGTACAAAACAAATATAAATTACCATGGCGGAGGCCCTAGACTGCTGAGTAAGGTCGAATATCTCCATGTCGCTTATTGGAGTTTCGATGGGGGGTCTTTTTTTACTAGTGATGTACACTTTAGCATGTCGCGACACATGTGCTGGTTTAGTGCTGATTGCCCTTCAAGCTACCCTTCATTGCCCTTCCCTTGCCCTTCATTGCCTTTCAAAAAATATTGGGATGTTCTTTAGTTATGTATAACATAATGAGCATATTGGTAATGTGAAGCCCTGATCAACATGTTACCTATGAAGGTGCTGATTTAGTGCTTGAATTTCGTTTTTTTGTACACCACTAGCAAAAAAAACACCTGGGAAACGTACAATGGAACACTTCAACACAGCGGCGTGCCAGAACTTTTCAAACGTGTTGGAGTTTCCAGCAGTTTTGCAGAAGCTGCAGGACCCTACTGCACAAGGAAGAATAGTGAATCACTATCAGAAGCCACAGAAGTTGATTAACCATCTTCTGGACATGTTCTCGCGTCCAGAAGATTGGGTGCTCGACGCATTTTCCGGCTCTGGTACAACTATTGCTTGTGCACTTAAGAAGGGCCGTACACTACAAGATTAAAGCCCTGTTACGACGTCCAGACGTCGTTTGCACGTCGTTCATCGACGTCAATACGTCGATAAACGACGTCTATTTCGACGTTTATGCGTCGATAAACGACGTTTATGCGTCGCTATACGCGTCGCAACCGCGGCGTCTTTAAGCGACGACCTGACGTCGTTCAACGTCGTTGCGTACACGTGGCCAGCCACGCGGCACTGTTGCCAGAGTGACCGCGCCAGCGCGGCCGGCTGGCGTGGCAGATGACCTGGCAACGTCGTTCAACGACGATTAATACACGTCATCATGTCGCGTGTCGTGCGTCCAGCGTGGCGTTGCCACCGCGTAGCGCTGACGTGGCGGCTACGTGTAAAACGTCGTTCAACGACGTTGCTGACGTGGGTGTCACCTGTCTGCTGGCGTGGCAGCCACGCCACCACGTCGTTCAACGACGTGTCTGACGTGGCCGCGCCTGACGTGGCGTGGCGGCCGCGCCTGACGTGGCGACGAATGAGCGGTGGCGATACACGTGGCAGCCACGCCCTCAACGTCGTTAAACGACGATGAATGAATTTTGAAAAAAAAAATATTTATTTAATATTATTCAATTATTTAAAGGACAATTAATATTCATATTCAATATTAACAAATATTTAATATAAATAAATATTTAGTAATATTTATTAATATTATTAAATAATATTAATATTGACAATAATATTAATAGTATTAATAAATATTAAATATGAACAAAATAAATCGAGAATAAAAATTTAAAAATTTAAAAATTCGAAAAATAGAAACAAATATTGATTAAATTATATTAGTATTCAGTATCATGGTAGATAAGCATTATTATTTAATATGTAATTAAATGTTTAATAAATCTAAGAATAAAAAAATAGAATCGAGCATAAAATTAACATAACAAAAAAAAATCACAAATAATAAGAACAAAGCATAAAAAATTTAATATATTTCACAATGTAATTTGCACATTACAAAATATATTGAGTCTTTAGTTGTTGCTCTCTTCTTCTTCTTCTTCTTCTTCTTCATTCATTGTTCGCGTCTTCATTTACCGCATTATATTGTATCGCAACAATTAGTTCATTGTAGTCACAAATAATTATCTAATGAATGATACACACGTCCCCGTTCACGCTAGCAATGTGGCGTCTTTGGATGGTCGCGATATTTGCCTTTTTGAAGGCCCTTTCGCGTTCATCTTTAGCGGTAAAGGCGACCAAAGAAATGACTTCTATTGAGAATGAGCACCAAAACTAATGTTAGTGTTCAACTCGAGAACCTACATTATAAACCAAATTTATACTTACAAATAGCTTATCCAGAAAGCCATAACCGCCAGACCCAGTCTTATTGGCACTATGGCTGCCACTTGCTTCGTCGTACCTCGCGTCGGCCCACTGCCTTTGTTCTAGCTTCCCTTTCTTTGATAATATGTTGGCCTTCAAACACTACAATGCAATACAAGGACTTAGTCCACATGGCGTCATCTAATTATACGACTCTCAGACTACAATGCAATACAAGGACTTAGTCCACATGGCGTCATCTAATTATAACGACTCATGGGAGAGATGATGTACTTGAAATGCCTCATTAGTCAACCCGGATAGGTTGTGCCACTTCCTCTATCGAGACCTCAGTAGCTTTGGCAAGAGCTTTCACCGCTTCTTCCGATTACCTCTGCAAAAATATAAATAAAATATGAGTACAATGAGGTTATAATGAAGAACTAAAGAGCCTAATACCGGTGGCTTTAACATGTTTACCCCGCTTTGAACAAACCTCCTCCATGAGATCTCTCCCGACTTGAGCTCGGGATATTACGCTTCTAAAAGCTCCTTGATCCTCTCTTTTTCCTCATCATAGGCTCCCGAAGTTCCATTCACCCTTGTGGGACGTTATGGCAAACGCTATTTGTGACACTATTAGCCATCCTCCAAAAATTGTCGCCATCCGCAAAGGTCTTTGTGGCGCGGCACCTTCTTGTTACTACACTCAACATAATGACTAACATATGAATATGTGTTAGTGAACAAAAATGGCATAATTCAAGATGAACTCACTCATATTCAAAGACATGCCGGCGTGGAGGTGGTGCGGGTGGTGCCACGATCTTTAACAGAGCTTGAAGAGGAATTTGCGTCCACCCCGGCGTGAGCGGCCGGCCGGTGCTCTTTCGTCTTGGGTTCATACTCCTGCGTGCTCGGGGAAGGCTTCAAGATTGAATTCTGAAGGAGTGTATGAGCTATGACGTGGAGGGTCATGGGCCCGGACCTCGCCTACTTTGTTCAACGGCCGGGGCGCAATCTCCATTTTCGAGGCGACATCCCGAATTGCAAGGCATTCCACCTATCTTCGTGGTTATCGCCTCGTTGATATCCGGAGTTCCCGCTCTTCTTCTTCTGCTTTCGGCCGAGGCGAGGTCCTTTTCCGAATCTCTTCGGGCGGTGGTGAGAAGAAGATCCGCCCATAACCACGACGGCGAACATTATGCATAGGAAAAGAAGGACGAACCGCATTTACACGCTACATTTAAAAACATTAGAACGTTAAAATAAATGGTTAACTTACATTTTATCCTAGAAAAAAATCCATACCAAATCCGACAATGGTGGAGGTGGCGGTGGTGGTGGCGAGCTAAACCCGAAGCGACCAACCGCCTCTTTAAAGGCCTTTGCGGGTTTAGGGTTGTCAAGAAGGCTACCAAGCCACACGAGAAGTAAAGTTGCGAACAATAGATATGCCATCGTGCCGCATCCCATGGTTGCTGGACATGTGCAAAAACTTGCAAGTTATTTATATGGAGTGCGATGAATAACATAGTAAATGTTAGCAACATGGGAAGTTCATTACAAAACATTGGGATTTGAATAATTAAAAGTGTCTATATATTTGGTTAATTAAAAAAATTTAATACTCTTAAACATGGCAAGATATACAATATTGTATTCATTCTTTGAGTTGTGACAACAACAATTTTGACATCTCCAAGGCATCCATGCACTTCATGTGTCGTCTTTGTCTCACAACCATGGTAGAAGATATTCCAACACTTTGTAAGGCTTCAACAACTTCAGAAGCTTTGGGTCGTGATGAGAATACGTCTTCACGTAGGCACATCATTCTTGTTTTTTGCTCCTCCAACTTGTCAAGACGTCGTTGGTACATATGGGTTGGATTAATCCATTGGGCATTGTTGTTATTATTAAACCACTCCATTCGTCGCATAGCTTGCACGAAATCCAGAAGCATCTCATAAATATATCCCAATGCATAGACATCATGAATTTCGTGTCCCCATACACGATCATCATCCTTTGATTTCTCAAACACAGTTTCCTCTAACCATGGATATTTTGCTTGTCCATCCGAAAAGTAAGTACCGACACTTCAACAAGGGACGACTCTTTGGCGTAAAAATGAATTGCATTGTCCCAATCACCAATGGCCACCCACACATTTTGGTACTCATCATCAAAATGTAATTTGACTCTCTTGCAATTAAGCTTTGTGTGAGTGAAGTGGCCTTTGTGGATCTCAACGACACCTTCTCGCTAGGGCAAGAGCTATCTCGGAACATCTTTGATATACAACTCGCATTTTGCTCCTAAGTTCAGCCTATGTGTTTGTCGGTTCTTCTTGGTTCTAGCAATTGCATTTGACCATCTTCTAAAACGTGACAAGTTATTAGGTAAATAGTCAAACAAGTGTGCAAGTGTCTCTCCATTCATGAAAGGTAGAATCACCATTGGCCCTATGGTATCCCCACTAGAGCTAGCAACTTCATATGCAAGTCCAATGGATGTAGCCAAAGCGGGATGCGGGCTCTTGAAGCGTATGTATCTTTGAGCCATCTCATCGTCTACGCCCTATCTTTGCCCTTGAAAACCCATCCACCGTATAGCTCATCATCTTGGAAGTGTTGTGTTCCGTTGATCTTGATTTGATACGCATGCGATGTGTTGGTTTCTCCTCAATAAAGGCATTATCACATCCACGGCCTCTACGGGTATGGGATCAACAAAGATTGATGTGTTCATGTGATTCTCCAAAGAAAAGTGGGCCTTGCTAGGCCCTGCGCCCACTAGAGCTTCCCCCCTGATGCAAAGCATTTTTAATTACCTCCAACTGACGTGCATTGAGATCCGCAATGATGTTCTTGTGATCTGCACGTCGCTTCTTTGAGCAATTCCATGAAGCTACCCATTCCTTGACACGAGCCTCGGCATTGGGACTTTTAAGCTGCGACCGAATGCTTCAAACATGTCTTCAGTTCATCCATGGGGTTTCCAATCATTGGCTTTACATGTGTGTCAAGGAGAGAAGTCAACATTTCTTCTTGACCGGCCATTTTGTGCTAACTCAAATTGGCACTTCCTTTTCACATGTCCGACAAAATGGTCGACACGTTGACCGATTTGCATCTCGGTCGGGACTTTCGTTAGCACATATCTCATTTATGACCACGCCTAATCTCACTAATCATTTGTGTCTTCACACACTCGGGGCCATACCTACAAACCAATTTAGATTCATTAATCTTGCTTTGTGACTTTTTTCAAACCTTCATTATGAATCTTTACCTACTTTCTTAAGAGTTAGTTTCCCTTTTATTTTATTTTTTAAAAACCAACTATTGAAATTTTTTCTTGCTCTTAACCACTCCACATCAGTGTTTCTTTGACATCCCTAACATTTTTAAAAAACAACATTCTTAACTAGAAACCCGAAAATCAATAATGCAATTTTTTTCAAAAAACCACGCCCCTTGTCCAATCCCAGTAAAGATTTCTATTTATTGATATATTAATAAAAAATAAACAAGAGTAGGCGGTGAGCTTGGACCCGGAACACCTAGTCTTCTCCACTCAAGGCGGAGCCGACCATGCCCTTGTCCAAGTCTCCCCAATTTTTCTAAACTAAATACATTAATCAATAAAATTACAAGAGTATACGGTGAGCTTGGACCCGGAACACCTAGTCTTCTCCACTCAAGGCGGAGCCGACCATGCCCTTGTCCAAGTCTCCCCAATTTTTCTAATCTAAATACATTAATCAATAAAATTACAAGAGTAAGCGGTGAGCTTGGACCCGAACACCTAGTCTTCTCCACTCAAGGCGAGCCGACCATGCCCTTGTCCAAGTCTCCCCAAGTTTTTTTAACCTAAATAAAACATTAAAATTTTATTCTCCTACTCAAACTCAAATTCTTACCTAGAATGTCTTCGAACTTTAAAAAACGATTTCCAAGAGCTTTAACGATTTTGTTATTAGTGTACATGCAAAAAATAAAGGCATTCAATAATTAGAAAACTTACATAAATAAAGAAAAAAAAAAAAAAACAAAAAGACCATTCACGTTAAAAAGATCATTGACATTAAAACTATTTACATTGTTAATTAAAAAGAACTATATATTGACATATAAAAACAAAAAAATAAAAAAATAAAAAAAAGGAAGAACATAAAAAGAAGGGGCCTCGTCTTTCAACGACGTCCCCTTCTTGTAATAAAAAATAGAGGAAGAATGGGCCTCGTCTTTCAACGACGTCCCCTCTTCTTCCATGGAAAAAAAAATAGAAGAGGAAGAAGAAGAAGAAATAGAAGAAGAAGAAATAGAAGAAGAAGAAGAAAGGGGAGATAGGAAAGAAAGATTGAATAGAATGAGAAAGTGATGAAGAAGAAGAAGAAGAAGAAGAAAATGAATAGAAGATTGGAAGAACGGAAGATTAGAAGGAAAAAACCAATGATTGGAATAAGATTGGAAGAAGAAGGAGGAGGATTCGATTCATACTAAGAAGAGGCGAAATGGATTGAAGAAAAACAAGGATGGAAAGAAGAGGAGGATAGAAATGGGATGGATTGAAAACAAACAAGAAAAAACAAGAAGCCCTAAATCTATCAAACAACAAGCCTAATTCAAAAATAGAGTTGATTGATCCATTGAAATACCTTTGGATGCTTGCTTGAAGCTTGGAAAGGACCCATAAGGATGATCCGCGCCAAAAAATCGCCAGCGGCTAAAAAACGCCCTCCAACCGCTTAGAAAAAAACTAGGCGGCGGAAAAGCCGGCCCTGTTTTCTGTAAAAAAGTTACAGACGTCGTTTAACGACGTCGTAACGTCGTTTAACGACGTCTGTAATAGTCGTTAAACGACGTCCATAACGACGTCAATGTGTATACCGACGTGTCCTTTTTTTTTAATTAAGTTAGCAACTTAGATCTATTTGTTATAGTCTGTTATAGTCTGTTATAGTCTGTTATAGTCGTTGACCGACGTCCATAACGACGTCTTTGTGTTAAACGACGTGCCTTGTTTTTTTATTAAGTTATAATTATAAGTTATTATCTTATATTATAATGTTATTGTGTAAGTGTTGGACCCAGCCCTAATTTGGACGGCTGAGATCCATCGACATTGCACGGCCAAGATTTCTTCTCTTCTCATCCTTTTTTTTTTAGGTTTCAACGGTGTAGAGCTTTGGACGGTGCAGAGCTCGGGACGTAATGCCCCTCCTGAAGCGTCTTGCCACAGCCTATTCTCCTATTCTGAAGCGTATGAGCTGAAGGCGGGTCATGGGTTTCCCCTATTCTCTGCCTGCTACGTTCTTCTATCTTCTCGGCATGCTTCTACAAATAAGGTAGGGTATTCTTGCATCAAACACGGCTGAGTAGCAGGTCTTAGAGGTAATATGATACAGTAGAAGTAGTTGGAAAACCAAATGGGATCCAAATGTCGAGCTTTTAGAACTGGGTTTTTCTAGCAAGCAAGAAGGCCGTGTCTTCAGATCGGGTCGAGTAGTATTACGAAAACCCGCAGCTATGGCTTTTGCAACTGCGTTTTGTGCGCCTCCCGCAGAGATGCATCGAACACGCATTTGCAATAGGGTTCCTTTCGCATCGCCTATCCGTTGTTGTTTTTCACAAAGGGCCACGAACCGGAGTGATTCGGCAGAGGATGTTTGAATAAAACAATGTCTCAGCCAAAACCTTAGCCAAATCCGGCTATGGCTATGGCTTTTGCAACCGAAGTTTTGTGCAATGAGTTTTGTCCGCCTCTCGAGAGATGCATCGTAACACGCGGTGTACAAGGATGCATTTTCAAGATGTTGTTTAATCGCACATTTATCGCCATGCCGCAAGTCCGATTTGGAATTTTAGTATGACATCCCATTATGTGTATGAGGCCCAAATGCCGCTTACATCCTCGAAACAGCCAAACTCTATTCTTAAAAAACTCGAAAATCATAAGCAGTTTTGAAACAAAAACAGATATTCCGAGGTATTATTGCATATTGATTTTTTTATGAATGGCATGCAAGTTTCCATTATTTGTGTTGTCGATCTAATCTTCTCATGGCAAGTGTCCAATTATCTTAGCTAGCATTATGAATCTTTAAACAATTACCCGTGGTTTACAGATCTAACCTTTTCATAGATCGACAAATAGGGCATGTCCCGCAGAGAATGTACAGCATTCCGCAATGAATCTGCTGAAGTTCAAGATTCAAGCAACCCGGCATTGAGCTCTATCATAAAACAGAGACAAATTCAACACAAAGTGGATCTGTGTACATGGGCTGCATGTTGTGGCTACAAAATGCAAGTTCGTCAACTTTTGTCATTGAAGGTGGTATTGGATTAAAGTTCGAGGTTAGTCAAGCAAGGAGTCTATAGAAAAAATGCGTCTCAAATGTTGGGAGGTGCTCTTAATCTTGAGCCACTTGCAGTTTAATGCCAGAACACCTATTACCATGTCCAAGGATGCTACCACAGTTCTAGATGGAGCAAGAGATAAGAAGGAAATGAGTTAAAAGTTATTTCCAGTACTTCGTTGTCCAGATGTTGAGGTTCTTTGCATTCACCTATGGCAAGGTTTAGGCAGCGTCAAGCTTTCATATCTGCGGGTATGTGGCTTTAGCTTTCGCATTGTCTTTATTTTCATGGTTTTACTTTCCATCTTTAGGAGCATTGATTAATATGATTGTTTGTAGACGAACGTTTCATCTGCTCTTATATTTATAATGTCAAAGTATGATATTTTACATTTCTCACACGCTATATGTTGTGTCCGCCAGAAAGGCATCAAGTTGCAAGTGGCATCTTAAATTCCTGTAACATGATGCTCACTCAATGTGGCCTCCTAAAGAGTTAAGCTCATGAGTTGTGCCATCAACATGCGATTTTGTTCATGGATTTAGCCACACCCAGCTTCCTGGGGCCTGTCTTCATGTAAGAAGCCATTTTGATTGGTTGAGACATCTGCCTTTCTTCTCCTTCAGAGAGCTCTTCTGTGGGACTATATCAGAAGGAAAAGCCTGATCGACATCAATCCCTATTTATGAGAGTGCCGCAAAGATAAATGTGTCAAGAAGGTCAACATGTCACCATTGTCTTGTGATTTTGAATGCCAAGCTTGGTCTCTAAAAGTCAATTTGTTACATGAGTAATACAATTTAGGAAGGTTGACTTTATGAAATTGGACGTATGTTGGGAAGCTGAATACATGTAGATATGTCTTTGGCTAAAACATGATTAATTGCCGTAATCCTAATTTCCGCCTAAACTTTAGCCAAGTTCTAAAAGATAGCCGCTTAATTTATACCTACATTGTCAAGCACCGCACCTCCAAAGAGCAAATTTGATCCCAAAATTAGGATCTCCCGGGTTTGATACCCACCGCGAAGTCTCAGGATCGGGTACATTGCAAGGATGCAAGTGCAAGAAAAGAAGAATGGACTAAATGAAAAGGCTTGGGTAATGTGGTCAAGAGGAGTAATATTGAAGGGCCTAATCTAACACAAAGGAGGGTTTCCTACTTGGATGGTCCATGAGTTTATACAATTCACCGTGTTCTTGCTTGGCAACTTTGGCTGTCCCGATCCCCAAAAATTTCTTCCCTGTCTCATAAATGCTTTCTTCTGCCTTCCCTCCAGAAGGATGTTGAAAAGCATACCTTGGAATTTCAGCAAAGGCACGAGGCCTCACAATCTCCACATTTTTTACCAATTTTAGGCGAACTTTGAGAGATATTGCATCTTTCTAGGCAATTTGGAACAACCGCCAGACGTCCAAGCATTAACTTCAATTGTAATACTAGCTTTCCACTTCTAACCCTAGACAATTGCTGCTCCAATGTGCAGTTTCATTAATGAAGTTGACAAAACTCTGTAGTTCCAAACACAACTATGGTCTACTAATAATCATAGTTTTTTGTGGATGCCAACCATTTTAGAGTGGTATTTGTGCCAAGATATCTTATTTAAAATGTCTATACTGCAAATATAAGAGCTGAACTATTAGTGTTACCATCTATATTGTTGTTAAATGCACCTGTAGAGTTGTGCCTAACATTCTTAGGTTCCTGGATAGGTTGGATATCGTTCAGTCAATCTGATATAGACATGTATGATATACAATGTTTTCTCCCACAATTATGGTTATGGAAACATCAACTACCCTTGCCCAATGGTAATATTGCAAGTGTAATTTTGAACTTGATGTTCCTACTTTTCATTGACGTTCCTACTTAAGCAAGTTTTGTTCTCTTATCCCTTTGTAATGATATTATATGGTTCATCTTCAATTACAATCATGCAAACTACCCTTCAATTCTTTGCTCTGCGACATGATTTTATTTGTACTACTATTGCATTTCACCTACATGTACAACTAATGAAACAAAGGATAAATGCCCAATTAATTTATTATTCATGATGATGATTTTATTTGTACTATATTGTATTCCACCTACATGTGCCCGGCATTTCTAAGCACACGTTTCTATAGAGTAGAATGCCAGTTGCAAAATATTGGGACAAGGCACCAAGGTTACAACTAATTCAAGTTGTTGCATGTGTGAATCTGTGGTAGTGGATTTTATAATTATGGGCCAAAATATTGGAACAAGGCGCCGAGATTACAATTAACTCAGATTGTTGCATGTGTGAATTTGTGGTAGTGGATTTTATAATTGTGTTACTTGGTGCAACTTATGGTAGGTACATTGCTTTAGAGACAACAAAATACCTAGAATGTAGTTCAAATGCATGATATTGTCAAGTGTGACTTTTGAGCATTTAGACATGCGCTATTACAAAACACGAGTCCACAATGGCATGGAACAGGGACTTGGTTCTATCATTAACAAGTTTCCAACTTTGTTTAAGGGTAGAAAAAGTTGGACATAATATTACAATGTAAGACATGTTACATTTTGCTAGAACGATACTACAATAGTAGTAGCACTACGATATTGATAATGTTAGTGTCCAGCTTCATAACAATCTGTAATATTCACATATTATATTCCAACATTAGTGTCTCACTACAACTTTTTGGGCAGGCAGGTATGATCTTAATGTATATCGAGAATGATGACTCCAATTCATCATTTACAATGTGCATCTTATGTCCAGCGTCATCACAAAGAGTTATAGACTTTGACTATAATTAAAAGCTTTGATTATAGTCTATAGTTATAGGCTTTGACTATAGTCTTACCTCAAAACATGCTCAGCTTAACATTTTCCTCTCTCGGACTTGCTCCCCACTCAAAGCTCGAAAAAATACGAATGCAATACTATCTAGCATGGAATTAGGTTTTGTTTAACATGATGTTAAACAAAAGTTTTTATTTTATAATAAAAAGTTACAAAAGTTAGATTATCACTGCAAGCTTTTCTAATTGCGGCCAAAACATTTACAGGCCAAACTTATGCCCAGCAACGCTGGGCACCATTACTAGTTATAATTATAATTATTATACAAAGAAGGATTGTTACCCAGTGGAGGGCTGTCATTTATGCAGTAATCTAACTCAGGAAGCTGCTCTTGAACAGGATGTTGAAAGTCCGGTTTGCCTCCACCTCCAGACATTTTTGTGATAGAAAATGTAGAAATCAAACTCAAATTTTTTATCTTTCGACGAACTTAGATGATTAAAAACAGCTTTTCACCGATGGATCGGAGCTACAATATTCGATCTGCATAAACAGAGCAGAGAAAAGAGGTGGGCCGTATTTGCGGGAATGACGAATGAGCATTCTGTAATAGTCGTTAAACGACGTTTATAACGACGCCAATGTGTATACCGACGTGTCTTTTTTATTTTTTTATTAAGTTACCAACTTAGATCTATTTGTTTTATTACTTATGTTTTTTATCTATATTGTGGTGGCACAAGATAGATCCTTCAAAGAAATAAATCACCTTAATATAACATATCCTACTCACCTTGAATTTCGAGTTCGAGATATTCAATTTCGTACACTCCATAATGAGTCCATACGAATGTGACCGCCACGGCAATTAATTTGTTGTCAGTACCGGATTTGGACAGTTAAGCTATACCTATTCTAGAGCCCGCCCTATGCTTTCATTTGACGACGTTTTGGTTTATAACGACGTGTCCCTTTTTTTTAATTAAGTTATTATTATTAGCAATCTTTTTTTATACGACGTCTGTAATTTTCGTTGAACGACGTTTATAACGATGTTTCGGTTCCAAACGACGTGTCCTTTTTTTTAAGTTAATATTATTAGCAACTTAGATTTGTTTCATTACTTATGTATTTTATCTATCCTTGTTTATCTATCCACTTAGATTTCTCTCCATCCTTGTTTATCTATCCACTTTAATAAACCAGACTTGTGCACCATTGAGCTTCACTTGCATACTTTCATACTAAATCAAGCTTGCCAGCCACTTCAGTCATGACTGTAGCAACGCAAACATATGGCTCACCACCAGTTGCTCCTCCCGCGATACAATCTACACAAGGCATGCCCAGACTACTGATCCATGCAAAAGTCGCAAGAAGAGCTTCTTTGATTTGCCATATTCTCTCGTGCATGATCACATACAACTTCATATATGGTCTGCTGACCTCTTCATATAGATTATCTGCTAAGGGTTTTGGACACGGCCTTGAAACTTCATATAAGATCCGCAAGTTTATAAATGAATGAACAAGTATACTCATTACCAATATTTGTTGGCACTTAATTCATAATTAATGCGTTTTTACGCATACCATGTATCATAGACCTTATGCGGGGGTTGTATACACGCGTACAAAGTACTCGTATCATAGACCTTATGGGGGTTGTATACACGCGCATGCTGTATCATACATACATGAATATTTAGAGAACATAATAACACGGTAAACACAATAGAGACCAAAGTATGAACTATAAATACCCTTCCGGGAGGGATTTTAGGGTCCAAGGCCTCGGCGCCAACACCCCAACTCCACTTCAAGACCACGGGCGCAAGGTCCCTGGCGAATCGACAAGGAGAGGGCCTCCCAAACGTAAAACCCCGTGGGTTGCCGGGCTCTAGAACGGTTTATGTTTTGGGGCCGAGTCCTGGTCTGTTGCACTTGGGACTGCCGAGAAGCAGCAGCCGGTGAATACGGAGCAAGGGGAACCGGCGAGCGGAGTTTGGGCCTGTCCTCCTCCATGTGGCAAGTAGAAGTCGGGGGGCTTTTTGCGCTGGCAAGACATTCAGTAAATTCGCAATTAATGCATTGCACCGAAAATAAATTCGATTTTTTGCGGCTAGATCCCTAATTCATCTCCAGCACACGCCCAATTTTGAATTTTCGGAGAAGGTCTAGGTCAAAGGGTTAGCATTAGAACGGTCGGGGGAGCCCGTTGCAGGGCAACCGAGCTGGCACCCTTCCCCAAGTCAAACGAGGCCGGGGACCTTGCGGGGATCCCTCACAAGAGGGGAGAGTCCGGACCCCGTGAGGCGGGATCCAAAAAGTTCCCGAGGCAGCCCCTTCCCCGGCAGCCCCCGGGCTGCACGCGCTTAATGACCACCCTCCCGAGCCCGGTTCCCCTATCCGGACCGTTGGATCCTCCGCTCATGGGCCCCTCTTCGAAGCCCCAAAAGATTCCAGATCGGGTCCGGGAGAACTTGTCAAACCGCTGGGGGCCCCGATGCTTTTGAGGAAACCGCAATATTTTGTCGTTCGGGCACCGGGGAGGCTCCGGAATGGCAAATCGACCCTGCCAAATCGTCCGGAATGGCGAAATTACCCTAGGGAGCAAGTTACACGGCCGGTTTTGCAAAAGAAAGAAACACTCACGCCCTCCACGACAGTATCCCGCGATCCACAACCTAGGCCAATTGACTAGGAGTGTGATGGAAGTGAGCTACTTTGGCGCTTCTTGGAGTTCGGGTGGTCTTCTGGCCACGGAACTTGGTCCCCAGGGCAATGTCGACGTTCTGAGTCCATTGGCAGAGCCAGATCGCGATTCCGGAGAGGGGAGGTCGCCTGGCCCATCCCCTGTGGCCTTGGGAGAGGAAATTTGGGGCAAGCAGCTTCGGAGGGATTTTAGGGTCCAGGCTCAAGGCCAACACCCCAACTCCACTTCAAGACACGCGCAAGGTCCCGCTGAACCGACAAGGAGAGGGCCTCCAAACGTAAACCCCGTGGGTTGCCGTGCTCTAGAAGGGTTTGGCGCTTTGGGGACGAAGTCTGGTCTGTTGCACTTGGGACTCGGCCGGAAGCAAAGCAGCCCGAGAATACGGAGCAAGGGGAACCGACGGAGCGGAGTTTGGGCCCCGCCCTCCTCCCGATGTGGCAAGTAGAAGTCGGGGGCTTTTGCGATGGCAAGACATTCAGAATTCGCAATTAATGCATTGCAACGAAAATAAATTCGATTTTTTGCGGCTGGATCCCTAATTCATCTCCAAAGACACGCCCAATTTTCGAATTTTCGGAGAAGGTCTAGGTCAAAGGGTTAGCATTAGAACGGTCGGGGAGCCCGCTGCGTGGCAACCGAGCTGGCACCCTTCCCCAAGTCAAACGAGGCGCGGGACCTTGCGGGGATCCCTCACAAGAGGGGAGAGTCCGGACCCCGTGAGGCTGGGATCCAAAAAGTTCCCGAGGCAGCCCTTCCCCGCGCCCCCGGGCCGCACGCTAATGACCACCCTCCCGAGCCCGGTTCCCCTATCCGACCGTTGGATCCTCCGCTCATGGGCCCCTCTTGGAAGGCCCAAAAGATTCCAGACGGTCCGGAGAACTTGTCAAACCGGGGGCCCCCGATGTCGGCCTTGTAGAAACCGCAAGACTGCTTTTGTCGTTCGGGGCACCGGAAGGCTCCGGAATGGCAAATCGACCCTGCCAAATCGTCCGGAATGGCGAAATTACCCTAGGGAGCAAGTTACACGGTTGGTTTTGCAAAAGAAAGAAACACTCACGCCCTCCACGACAAGGTCCCGCGATCCACATCCTAGGCCAATTGACTAGGAGTGTGATGGAAGTGAGCTACTTTGGCGCTTCTTGGAGTTCGGGTGGTCTTCTCGCCACGGAACTTGGTCCCCGGTGGCAATGTCAACGCTCTGAGTCCATTGGCAGAGCCAGATCGCTGATCCTAGGAGAGGGAGGTCGCCCGTCCGGCCCCTGTGGCCTTGGGGAGAGGAAATTTGGGGCAAGCAGCCTTCAGGAGGGGATTTTAGGGTCCAAGGCTCAAGGCCAACACCCCAACTCCACTTCAAGACACGGGCGCAAAGGTCCCGGGCCGACCGACAAGGAGAGGGCCTCCAAACGTAAAACCCCGTGGGTTGCCGTGCTCTAGAAGGGTTTGCGTTTTGGGGGCCGAGTCCTGGTCTGTTGCACTTGGGACCTAGCCGAGAAGCAGCAGCCGAGAATACGGAGCAAGGGGAATCACGGAGCGGAGTTTGGGCCTGTCCTCCTCCCGATGTGGCAAGTAGAAGTCGGGGGCTTTTGCAAATGGCAAGACATTCAGAATTCGCAATTAATGCATTGCACGAAAATAAATTCGATTTTTGCCGAATTTGGATCCCTAATTCATCTCCAAAGACACGGCCCAATTTCGGAATTTTGGGAGAAGGTCTAGGTCAAAGGGTTAGCATTAGAACGGTCTGGGGAGCCCAAGGGGCAACCGGAAATGGCACCCTTCCCCAAGTCAAACGAGGCCAGGACCTTGCGGGGATCCCTCACAAGAGGGGGAGAGTCCAGGACCCCGTGCCCGGGGATCCAAAAAGTTCCCGAGGCAGCCCTTCCTGGCAGCGCTCCCCCCGGGGCTGCACGCTAATGACCACCCTCCCGGAGCCCGGTTCCCCTATCCGACCGTTGGATCCTCCGTTCATGGGCCCCTCTTCGGGAAGGCCCAAAAGATTCCAGATCGGTCCGGGAGAACTTGTCAAACCGCGGGGCGTCCTGATGTCGGCCTTGTAGAAACCGCACTGTTTTGTCGTTCGGGCACCGGGGAGGCTCCGGAATGGCAAATCGACCCTGCCAAATCGTCCGGAATGGCAAAATTACCCTAGGGAGCAAGTTACACGGTCGGTTTTGCAAAAGAAAGAAACACTCACGCCCTCCACGACAGTATCCCGCATCCACATCCTAGGCCAATTGACTAGGAGTGTGATGGAAGTGAGCTACTTTGGCGCTTCTTGGAGTTCGGGTGGTCTTCTGGCCACGGAACTTGGTCCCCAGGGCAATGTCGACGTTCTGAGTCCATTGGCAGAGCCAGATCGCGATTCCGGAGAGGGGAGGTCGCCCGTCCGTCCCCAGGGCCTTGGGGAGAGGAAATTTGGGGCAAGCAGCCTCCGGAGGGATTTTAGGGTCCGCGCTCTGGCGTCAACACCCCAACTCCACTTCAAGACACGGCGCAAGGTCCCGGCCGAATCTGACAAGGAGAGGGCCTCCGAAACGTAAACCCTGTGGGTTGCCAGGCTCTAGAAGGGTTTGCGTTTTGGGGGCCGAGTCCTGGTCTGTTGCACTTGGGACCTGGCCGAGAAGCAGCAGCCGAGAATACGGAGCAAGGGGAACTGACGGAGCGGAGTTTGGGCCTGTCCTCCTCCCGATGTGGCAAGTAGAAGTCGGGGGGCGCTTTTGCAGTGGCAAGACATTCGTAAATTCGCAATTAATGCATTGCACGAAAATAAATTCCGATTTTTTGCCGGCTGGATCCCTAATTCATCTCCAGCACACGGCCCAATTTTCGGAATTTTCGGAGAAGGTCTAGGTCAAAGGGTTAGCATTAGAACGGTCGGGGGAGCCCGTTGCAGGGCAACCGAGCTGGCACCCTTCCCCAAGTCAAACGAGGCCAGGACCTTGCAGGGATCCCTCACAAGAGGGGAGAGTCCGGACCCCAGGAGGCGGGATCCAAAAAAGTTCCCGAGGCAGCCCCCGGGGCTGCACGCTAATGACCACCCTCCCGGAGCCCGGTTCCCCTATCCGACCGTTGGATCCTCCGTTCATGGGCCCCTCTTCGGGAAGGCCCAAAAGATTCCAGATCGGTCCGGGAGAACTTGTCAAACCGCGGGGCGTCCTGATGTCGGCCTTGTAGAAACCGCACTGTTTTGTCGTTCGGGCACCGGAAGGCTCCGGAATGGCAAATCGACCCTGCCAAATCGTCCGAATGGCTTAAATTACCCTAGGGAGCAAGTTACACGGTTGGTTTTGCAAAAGAAAGAAACACTCACGCCCTCCACGACAGTATCCCGCATCCACATCCTAGGCCAATTGACTAGGAGTGTGATGGAAGTGAGCTACTTTGGCGCTTCTTGGAGTTCGGGTGGTCTTCTGGCCACGGAACTTGGTCCCCAGGGCAATGTCGACGTTCTGAGTCCATTGGCAGAGCCAGATCGCGATTCCGGAGAGGGGAGGTCGCCCGGCCCCGGCCCCCCGTGGCCTTGGGGAGAGGAAATTTGGGGCAAGCGGCTTAGGAGGGATTTTAGGGTCCAAGGCCTCAAGGCCAACACCCCAACTCCACTTCAAGACACGCGCAAGGTCCCGCTGAATCGACAAGGAGAGGGCCTCCAAACGTAAACCCCGTGGGTTGCCGTGCTCTAGAAGGGTTTGCGCTTTGGGGGACGAGTCCCGGGTCTGTTGCACTTGGGACTGGCGGAAGCAGCAGCCGAGAATACGGAGCAAGGGGAACCGGGACGGAGCGGAGTTTGGGCCTGTCCTCCTCCGATGTGGCAAGTAGAAGTCGGGGGCTTTTGGTGATGGCAAGACATTCGAATTCGCAATTAATGCATTGCACTAAAATAAATTCGATTTTTTTGCCGGCTGGATCCCTAATTCATCTCCAAAGACACGGCCCAATTTTCGAATTTTCTGAGAAGGTCTAGGTCAAAGGGTTAGCATTAGAACGGTCGGGGAGCCCAAGGTGGCAACCGAGCTGGCACCCTTCCCCAAGTCAAACGAGGCCGGGACCTTGCGGGGATCCCTCACAAGAGGGGAGAGTCCAGGACCCCGTGAGGCGGGATCCAAAAGTTCCCGAGGCAGCCCTTCTGGCGGCGCCCCGGGCTGTGACGCTAATGACCACCCTCGGGAGCCCGGTTCCCCTATCCGGACCGTTGGATCCTCCGTTAATGGGCCCCTCTTGGGAAGGCCCAAAGATTCAGATCGGTCCGGGAGAACTTGTCAAACCCGGAAGCCCCGGGATGTCGGCCTTGTAGAAACCGTGACTTTTTTTTTGTCGTTCGGCACCGGGAAGGCTCGAATGGCAAATCGACCGCCAAATCGTCGGAATGGCGAAATTACCCTAGGGAGCAAGTTACACGGTTGGTTTTGCAAAAGAAAGAAACACTCACGCCCTCCACGACAAGATATCCGCATCCACATCCTAGGCCAATTGACTAGGAGTGTGATGGAAGTGAGCTACTTTGGCTTCTTGGAGTTCGGGTGGTCTTCGCCGCGGAACTTGGTCCCAGTGGCAATGTCAACGTTCTCGAGTCCATTGGTGAGAGCCAGATCGCGATTCCGGAGAGGGAGGTCGCCCGTCCGGCCCCGTGGCCTTGGGAGAGGGAAATTTGGGGCAAGCAGCTTCCGGAGGGATTTTAGGGTCCAGCGCTCAAGGCCAACATCCCAACTCCACTTCAAGACACAGCCGCAAGGTCCCGCCGAATCGACAAGGAGAGGGCCTCCTCCAAACGTAAACCCCCGTGGGTTGCCGTGCTCTAGAAGGGTTTCGTTTTGGGGGCCGAAGTCCTGGTCCTGCTGCACTTGGGACCTAGCCGAGAAGCAATAAAGAGAATACGGAGCAAGGGGAACTGACGGAGCGGAGTTTGGGCCTGTCCTCCTCCCCGATGTGGCAAGTAGAAGTCGGGGGCTTTTGCGCTGGCAAGACATTCGTGAATTCGCATTAATGCATTGCACGAAAATAAATTCCGATTTTTTGCCGGCTGGATCCCTAATTCATCTCCAGCACACGGCCCAATTTTCGGAATTTTCGGAGAAGGTCTAGGTCAAAGGGTTAGCATTAGAACGGTCGGGGGAGCCCGTTGCAGGGCAACCGAGCTGGCACCCTTCCCCAAGTCAAACGAGGCCAGGACCTTGCAGGGATCCCTCACAAGAGGGGAGAGTCCGGACCCCAGGAGGCGGGATCCAAAAAAGTTCCCGAGGCAGCCCTTCCTGGCAGCGCTCCCCCCGGGGCTGCACGCTAATGACCACCCTCCCGGAGCCCGGTTCCCCTATCCGACCGTTGGATCCTCCGTTCATGGGCCCCTCTTCGGGAAGGCCCAAAAGATTCCAGATCGGTCCGGGAGAACTTGTCAAACCGCGGGGCGTCCTGATGTCGGCCTTGTAGAAACCGCACTGTTTTGTCGTTCGGGCACCGGGGAGGCTCCGGAATGGCAAATCGACCCTGCCAAATCGTCCGGAATGGCGAAATTACCCTAGGGAGCAAGTTACACGGTCGGTTTTGCAAAAGAAAGAAACACTCACGCCCTCCACGACAGTATCCCGCATCCACATCCTAGGCCAATTGACTAGGAGTGTGATGGAAGTGAGCTACTTTGGCGCTTCTTGGAGTTCGGGTGGTCTTCTGGCCACGGAACTTGGTCCCCAGGGCAATGTCGACGTTCGAGTCCATTGGCGAGCCAGATCGCGATTCCGAGAGGGGAGGTCGCCCGTCCGGCCCCCGTGGCCTTGGGGAGAGGGAATTTGGGGCAAGCAGCTTCGGGAGGGATTTTAGGGTCCAAGGCTCAAGGCCAACACCCCAACTCCACTTCAAGACACGGGCGCAAGGTCCCGGCGAATCGACAAGGAGAGGGCCTCCAAACGTAAACCCCGTGGGGTTGCGTGCTCTAGAAGGGTTTGCGTTTTGGGGCCGAGTCCCCGTCTGTTGCATTTGGGACCTAGCCAGAAGAAGCAAAGAATGAGAATACGGAGCAAGGGGAACCGACGGAGCGGAGTTTGGGCCTGTCCTCCTCCCGATGTGGCAAGTAGAAGTCGGGGCTTTTGCAATGGCAAGACATTAAGAATTCGCAATTAATGCATTGCACGAAAAATAAATTCGATTTTTGCCGGCTGGATCCCTAATTCATCTCCAAAGACACGGCCCAATTTTTCGAATTTTAGGAGAAGGTCTAGGTCAAAGGGTTAGCATTAGAACGGTCGGGGGAGCCCGCTGGTGGCAACCGAAGCTGGCACCCTTCCCCAAGTCAAACGAGGCCAGGACCTTGCAGGGGATCCCTCACAAGAGGGGAGAGTCAGGACCCCGGAGGCGGGATCCAAAAAAGTTCCCGAGGCAGCCCTTCCCCGGGCGGCGCTCCCCGGGCTGCATGACGCTAATGACCACCTCCCGGAGTCCGGTTCCCCTATCCCACCGTTGGATCCTCCGGTTCATGGGCCCCTCTTGGGAAGGCCCAAAAGATTCCAGATCGGTCGGGAGAACTTGTCAAACCCGGGATGGCCCCCGATGTCTACTTTGTAGAAACCAAGACTGTTTTGTCGTTCGGGCACCGGAAGGCTCCGGAATGGCAAATCGACCGCCAAATCGTCCGAATGGCTTAAATTACCCTAGGGAGCAAGTTATACGGTTGGTTTTGCAAAAGAAAGAAACACTCACGCCCTCCACGACAAGATATCCGCATCCACATCCTAGGCCAATTGACTAGGAGTGTGATGGAAGTGAGCTACTTTGGGCTTCTTGGAGTTCGGGTGGTCTTGGCGCCTGGAACTTGGTCCCTGTGGCAATGTCAACGTTTCGAGTCCATTGGCAGAGCCGATCGCGATTCCTCGGAGAGGGAGGTCGCCCGCCCCGCCCCTCAGGGCCTTGGGGAGAGGAAATTTGGGGGCAGCTTCTTAGGAGGGATTTTAGGGTCCAAGGGCCTGGGGCCAACACCCCAACTCCACTTCAAGACACGGCAGAAGGTCCGGCCGACCGACAAGGAGAGGGCCTCCAAAACGTAAAACCCCGTGGGTTGCCGAGGCTCTAGAAGGGTTTATGTTTTGGGGGCCGAGTCCCGGGTCCGTTGCACTTGGGACCCAGCCGAGAAGCAAAGCGGCCGAGAATACGGAGCAAGGGGAACCTGGACGGAGCGGAGTTTGGGCCTGTCCTCCTCCCGATGTGGCAAGTAGAAGTCGGGGCTTTTTTGTAATGGCAAGACATTCGTAAATTCGCAATTAATGCATTGCATGAAAATAAATTCGATTTTTTGCCGGGTTGGATCCCTAATTCATCTCCAAAGACACGGCCCAATTTTGGAATTTTCGGAGAAGGTCTAGGTCAAAGGGTTAGCATTAGAACGGTCGGGGAGCCCGCTGGGGGGCAACCGAAGCTGGCACCCTTCCCCAAGTCAAACGAGGCCAGGACCTTGCGGGGATCCCTCACAAGAGGGGAGAGTCCGGACCCGTGAGGCCGGGATCCAAAAGTTCGAGGCAGCCCTTCGGCGGCAAGCCTCCCCGGGTCGCACGCTAATGACCACCCTCCCGGAGCCCGGTTCCCCTATCCGACCGCTGATCCTCCGCTCATGGGCCCTCTTCGGGAAGGCCCAAAAGATTCCAGATCGGGTCCGGGGAGAACTTGTCAAACCGCTGGGCGCCCCGATGTCGGCCTTTGTAGAAACCAAGATTGCTTTTGTCGCTCGGGCACCGGGAGGTCCGAATGGCAATCGACCCTGCCAAATCGTCCGGAATGGCGAAATTACCCTAGGGAGCAAGTTACACGGTCGGTTTTGCAAAAGAAAGAAACACTCACGCCCTCCACGACAGTATCCCGCATCCACATCCTAGGCCAATTGACTAGGAGTGTGATGGAAGTGAGCTACTTTGGCGCTTCTTGGAGTTCGGGTGGTCTTCTGGCCACGGAACTTGGTCCCCAGGGCAATGTCGACGTTCTGAGTCCATTGGCAGAGCCAGATCGCGATTCCGGAGAGGGGAGGTCGCCCGTCCGTCCCCAGGGCCTTGGGGAGAGGAAATTTGGGGCAAGCAGCTTCCGGAGGGATTTTAGGGTCCGCGCTCTGGCGTCAACACCCCAACTCCACTTCAAGACACGGCGCAAGGTCCCGGCCGAATCTGACAAGGAGAGGGCCTCCGAAACGTAAACCCTGTGGGTTGCCAGGCTCTAGAAGGGTTTTGCGTTTTGGGGCCGAAGTCCCTGGTCTGTTGTAACTTGGGACCTGGCCGAGAAGCAGCAGCCGAGAATACGGAGCAAGGGGAACTGACGGAGCGGAGTTTGGGCCTGTCCTCCTCCCGATGTGGCAAGTAGAAGTCGGGGGGCGCTTTTGCAGTGGCAAGACATTCGTAAATTCGCAATTAATGCATTGCACGAAAATAAATTCCGATTTTTTGCCGGCTGGATCCCTAATTCATCTCCAGCACACGGCCCAATTTTTCGAATTTCGAGGAGAAGGTCTAGGTCAAAGGGTTAGCATTAGAACGGTCGGGGGAGCCCGTTGCAGGGCAACCGAAGCTGGCACCCTTCCCCAAGTCAAACGAGGCCAGGACCTTGCAGGGATCCCTCACAAGAGGGGAGAGTCCGGACCCCGTGAGGCGGGATCCAAAAGTTCCCCGAGGCAGCCCTTCTCGGCGCCAAGCCTCCCGGGGCTGCGCTAATGACCACCCTCCCGAGTCCGGTTCCCCTATCCGACCGCTGGATCCTCCGCTCATGGGCCCCTCTTGGGAAGGCCCAAAAGATTCCGGGATCGGGTCAGGGAGAACTTGTCAAACTGGGCGCCCCGATGTGGCCTTGTAGAAACCGACTTTGTTTTGTCGCTCGGGCACCGGGAGGCTCGAATGGCAAATCGACCCGCCAAATCGTCCGAATGGCTAAATTACCCTAGGGAGCAAGTTACACGGCCGGTTTTGCAAAAGAAAGAAACACTCACGCCCTCCACGACAAGATATCGCATCCACATCCTAGGCCAATTGACTAGGAGTGTGATGGAAGTGAGCTACTTTTGGCGCTTCTTGGAGTTCGGGTGGTCTTCCGCCACGGAACTTGGTCCCTGTGGCAATGTCGACGTTTCCGAGTCCATTGGCAGAGCCAGATCATGATTCCAGGAGAGGGAGGTCGCCGCCCGGCCCCGGGGCCTTGGGGAGAGGAAATTTGGGGCAAGCAGCTTCCGGAGGGATTTTAGGGTCCGTGCTCTGGCGTCAACACCCCAACTCCACTTCAAGACACGGCGCAAGGTCCCGGCCGAATCTGACAAGGAGAGGGCCTCCGAAACGTAAACCCTGTGGGTTGCCAGGCTCTAGAAGGGTTTGCGTTTTGGGGGCCGAGTCCTGGTCTGTTGCACTTGGGACCTGGCCGAGAAGCAGCAGCCGAGAATACGGAGCAAGGGGAACTGACGGAGCGGAGTTTGGGCCTGTCCTCCTCCCGATGTGGCAAGTAGAAGTCGGGGGGCGCTTTTGCAGTGGCAAGACATTCGTAAATTCGCAATTAATGCATTGCACGAAAATAAATTCCGATTTTTTGCCGGCTGGATCCCTAATTCATCTCCAGCACACGGCCCAATTTTCGGAATTTTCGGAGAAGGTCTAGGTCAAAGGGTTAGCATTAGAACGGTCGGGGGAGCCCGTTGCAGGGCAACCGAGCTGGCACCCTTCCCCAAGTCAAACGAGGCCAGGACCTTGGAGGGATCCCTCACAAGAGGGGAGAGTCCAGGACCCCGTGAGGAGGGATCAAAAAAAAAGTTCCCGGAGGCAGCCCTTCCTCGGCGCCCCTGGGGCTGCACGCTAATGACCACCCTCCTGAGCCCGGTTCCCCTATCCGACCGATTTGGATCCTCCGCTCATGGGCCCCTTCGGGGAAGGCCCAAAAGATTCCAGATCGGTCCGGGAGAACTTGTCAAACCGCTGGGGCCCCGGATGTCGGCCTGCCTAGAGAAACCGTGATCGCTTTTGTCGCTCGCACCGGGAGGTTCGGAATGGCAAATCGACCCTGCCAAATCGTCCGGAATGGCGAAATTACCCTAGGGAGCAAGTTACACGGTCGGTTTTGCAAAAGAAAGAAACACTCACGCCCTCCACGACAGTATCCCGCATCCACATCCTAGGCCAATTGACTACGAGTGTGATGGAAGTGAGCTACTTTGGCGCTGCTTGGAGTTCGGGTGGTCTTCTGGCCACGGAACTTGGTCCCCAGGGCAATGTCGACGTTCTGAGTCCATTGGCAGAGCCAGATCGCGATTCCGGAGAGGGGAGGTCGCCTCGCCCCGGCCCCCAGGGCCTTGGGGAGAGGAAATTTGGGGCAAGCAGCTTCCGGAGGGATTTTAGGGTCCGCGCTCTGGCGTCAACACCCCAACTCCACTTCAAGACACGGGTGCAAGGTCCCGGCCGAAATCTGACAAGGAGAGGGCCTCCTCAAACGTGAAACCCCGTGGGCTGCCGTGCTCTAGAAGGGTTTATGCTTTGGGGCCGAGTCCCTGGTCTGTTGCACTTGGGACCCGGCCGAAGAAAAGCAGCCGAGAATATGGAGCAAGCAAGGGAACCGACGGAGCGGAGTTTGGGCCTGTCCTCCTCCCGATGTGGCAAGTAGAAGTCGGGGGCTTTTGCAACTGGCAAGACATTCAAATTCGCAATTAATGCATTGCAATAAAAAAAATAAATTCGATTTTTTGCCGGCTGGATCCCTAATTCATCTCCAAAGACACGGCCCATTTTTCGGAATTTTCGGAGAAGGTCTAGGTCAAAGGGTTAGCATTAGAACGGTCGGGGAGCCCGTTGCATGGCAACCGAGCTGGCACCCTTCCCCAAGTCAAACGAGGCCAGGACCTTGCAGGGATCCCTCACAAGAGGGGAGAGTCCGGACCCCAGGAGGCGGGATCCAAAAAAGTTCCCGAGGCAGCCCCCCTTCCGGCGGCCCCCCGGGGCACGCGCTAATGACCACCCTCCGAAGCCCGGTTCCCCTATCCGACCGTTGATCCTCCGCTCATGGGCCCCTTCGGGAAGGCCCAAAAGATTCCAGATCGGTCCGGGAGAACTTGTCAAACCGCGGGGCGTCCTGATGTCGGCCTTGTAGAAACCGCATTGTTTTGTCGTTCGGGCACCGGGAGGCTCGAATGGCAAATCGACCGCCAAATCGGTCCCGAATGGCAAAAATTACCCTAGGGAGCAAGTTACACCGGCCGGTTTTGCAAAAGAAAGAAACACTCACCCCCCTCCACGACAAGATCCCTCGAGATCCACATCCTAGGCCAATTGACTAGGAGTGTGATGGAAGTGAGCTACTTTGGCGCTTCTTGGAGTTCGGGTGGTCTTCCGCCACGGAACTTGGTCCCTGTGGCAATGTCGACGTTTCGAGTCCATTGGCAGAGCCAGACATCGCGATTAGGAGAGGGAGGTCGCCCCGTCCGGCCCCAGTGGCCTTGGGAGAGGAAATTTGGGGCAAGCGCCTTCCGGAGGGATTTTAGGGTCCGGCTCAAGGCATCAACACCCCAACTCCACTTCAAGACACCGCAAGGTCCCACCGACCCGACAAGGAGAGGGCCTCCAAACGTAAAACCCTGTGGGCTGCCGTGCTCTAGAAGGGTTTGCGCTTTTGGGGCCGAGTCCCTGGTCTGCTGCACTTGGGACCTGGCCGAGAAGCAAGCCAGAATACTGAGCAAGGGGAACCGACGGAGCGGAGTTTGGGCCTGCCCTCCTCCCGATGTGGCAAGTAGAAGTCGGGGGGCTTTTGCAGTGTGGCAAGACATTCGTGAATTCGCAATTAATGCATTGCACGAAAATAAATTCCGATTTTTTTGCGGCTGATCCCTAATTCATCTCCAAAGACACGGCCCAATTTTCGGAATTTTCTGAGAAGGTCTAGGTCAAAGGGTTAGCATTAGAACGGTCGGGAGCCCAAGCGGTGGCAACCGAAGCTGGCACCCTTCCCCAAGTCAAACGAGGCCAGGACCTTGCGGGGATCCCTCACAAGAGGGGAGAGTCAGGACCCCGTGAGGCGGGATCCAAAAGTTCCCGAGGCAGCCCTTCCCAGCGGCAGCCCCCCGGGGCCGACGCTTAATGACCACCTCCCGAGCCGGTTCCCCTATCCGACCGTTGGATCCTCCGCTCATGGGCCCTCTTCGGGAAGGCCCAAAAGATTCCAGATCGGTCCGGAGAACTTGTCAAACCGCTGGGCGCCCCGATGTCGGCCTTGTAGAAACCGTGACTGCTTTTGTCGTTCGCACCGGGAGGCTCCGAATGGCAAATCGACCGCCAAATCGTCCGGAATGGCGAAATTACCCTAGGGAGCAAGTTACACGGGCCGGTTTTGCAAAAGAAAGAAACACTCATGCCCTCCACGACAAGATCCCGCGATCCACATCCTAGGCCAATTGACTAGGAGTGTGATGGAAGTGAGCTACTTTGGCTTCTTGGAGTTCGGGTGGTTTTCTGGCCACGGAACTTGGTCCCTGTGGCAATGTCGACGCTTCGAGTCCATTGGAGAGCTGCATCGCGATTCCCGAGAGAGGGAGGTCGCCTGTCCGGCCCCCGTGGCCTTGGGAGAGGAAATTTGGGGCAAGCAGCTCGAGGAGGGATTTTAGGGTCCGCCTCAAGGCCAACACCCCAACTCCACTTCAAGACACGGGCGCAAGGTCCCGCTGAATCTGGACAAGGAGAGGGCCTCCAAACGTAAAACCCCGTGGGTTGCCGTGCTCTAGAAGGGTTTATGCGTTTTTGGGGCCGAGTCCTGGTCTGCTGCACTTGGGACCCGGCCGAAGCAGCAGCCGAGAATACGGAGCAAGGGGAACCGACGGAGCGGAGTTTGGGCTTGTCCTCCTCCCGATGTGGCAAGTAGAAGTCGGGGGGCTTTGGTGCTGGCAAGACATTCGTGAATTCGCAATTAATGCATTGCACGAAAATAAATTCCATTTTTTTGCCTACTGGATCCCTAATTCATCTCCAAAGACACGGCCCAATTTTCGGAATTTTGGAGAAGGTCTAGGTCAAAGGGTTAGCATTAGAACGGTCGGGGAGCCTGCTGGTGGCAACCGAAGCCGCACCCTTCCCCAAGTCAAACGAGGCCTGACCTTGGGGGATCCCTCACAAGAGGGGAGAGTCCGGACCCCGTGAGGCGGGATCAAAAAGTTCCCCGAGGCAGCCCTTCCCCGGCAGCCGGGCCCCCGGGCTGCACGCTAATGACCACCCTCCCCGAGCCCGGGTTCCCCTATCCCACCGCTGATCCTCCTGGCTCATGGGCCCTCTTCGGGAAGGCCCAAAGATTCCAGATCGGCGGGAGAACTTGTCAAACCACGGGCGCCCCGATGTTGGCCTTGTAGAAACCGCGACTGCTTTGTCGTCGGGCACCGGGAGGTCCGAATGGCAAATCGACCCTGCCAAATCGTCCGGAATGGCTAAATTACCCTAGGGAGCAAGTTACACGGTCGGGTTTTGCAAAAGAAAGAAACACTCACGCCCCTCCACGACAAGATCCCGCATCCACATCCTTGGCCAATTGACTAGGAGTGTGATGGAAGTGAGCTACTTTGGCTTCTTGGAGTTCGGGTGGTCTTCGCCACCGGAACTTGGTCCCCGTGGCAATGTCAACGTTCTCGAGTCCATTGGCGAGCCGTGATCGCGATTCCGAGAGGGGAGGTCGCCTGGCCCGGCCCCTGTGGCCTTGGGAGAGGAAATTTGGGGCAAGCAGCCTCCGGAGGGATTTTAGGGTCCGCCTCAAGGCCAACACCCCAACTCCACTTCAAGACACGGGCGCAAGGTCCCGGCCGACCGACAAGGAGAGGGCTCAAACGTAAACCCCGCGGGTTGCTGTGCTCTAGAAGGGTTTGCGCTTTGGGGCCGAGTCCCGGTCCTGCTGCACTTGGGACTGGCCGAAGCAGCAGCCGAGAATACGGAGCAAGGGGAACCGACGGAGCGAGTTTGGGCCCGTCCTCCTCCCCATGTGGCAAGTAGAAGTCGGGGGGCTTTTGCTGGCAAGACATTCGTGAATTCGCAATTAATGCATTGCATCGAAAATAAATTCGGGATTTTTGCCGGCTGGATCCCTAATTCATCTCCAGCACACGGCCCAATTTTCGGAATTTTCGGAGAAGGTCTAGGTCAAAGGGTTAGCATTAGAACGGTCGGGGAGCCCGTTGCAGGGCAACCGAGCTGGCACCCTTCCCCAAGTCAAACGAGGCTGAGGACCTTGGGGATCCCTCACAAGAGGGGAGAGTCCGGACCCCGTGGAGGCGGGATCCAAAAAGTTCCCGAGGCAGCCCTTCCCGGCAGCGCCCCGGGCTGCACGCCACGATGACCCTCCCTCCCGAGCCCGGTTCCCCTATCCGACCGTTGATCCTCCGCTCATGGGCCCCTCTTCGGGAAGGCCCAAAAGATTCCAGATCGGTCCGGGAGAACTTGTCAAACCGCGGGGCGTCCTGATGTCGGCCTTGTAGAAACCGCACTGTTTTGTCGTTCGGGCACCGGGGAGGCTCCGGAATGGCAAATCGACCCTGCCAAATCGTCCGGAATGGCGTGTAAATTACCCTAGGGAGCAAGTTACACGGCCGGTTTTGCAA
This sequence comes from Isoetes taiwanensis, assembly GCA_021234155.1. Lineage (NCBI taxonomy): Eukaryota > Viridiplantae > Streptophyta > Lycopodiopsida > Isoetales > Isoetaceae > Isoetes > Isoetes taiwanensis. Next base: position 195,940 of record JAJEKV010000035.1, on the reverse strand, counting down.
AAGAAAGAAACACTCATGCCCTCCACGACAGTATCCCGCATCCACATCCTAGGCCAATTGACTAGGAGTGTGATGGAAGTGAGCTACTTTGGCGCTTCTTGGAGTTCGGGTGGTTTTCTGGCCACGGAACTTGGTCCCCAGGGCAATGTCGACGTTCTGAGTCCATTGGCAGAGCCAGATCGCGATTCGAGAGAGGGAGGTCGCCCGTCCGCCCCTGTGGCCTTGGGGAGAGGAAATTTGGGGCAAGCAGCTCCGAGGGATTTTAGGGTCCGCCTCAAGGCCAACACCCCAACTCCACTTCAAGACACTACAACAAGGTCCCGGGCTGAACCGACAAGGAGAGGGCCTCCAAACGAAACCCCCGTGGGCTGCCGTGCTCTAGAAGGGTTTATGCTTTGGGGCCGAAGTCCCGGTCTGCTGCACTTGGGACCGGCCGAGAAGCAGCAGCTGAGAAACACGGAGCAAGGGGAACCGACGGAGCGGAGTTTGGGGCTTGTCCTCCTCCCCGATGTGGCAAGTAGAAGTCGGGGCTTTTGGTGCTGGCAAGACATTCGTAAATTCGCAATTAATGCATTGCACGAAAATAAATTCGATTTTTGCCGGCTGGATCCCTAATTCATCTCCAGCACACGCCCCAATTTTCGGAATTTTCGGAGAAGGTCTAGGTCAAAGGGTTAGCATTAGAACGGTCGGGGAGCCCGCAGGGCAAACCGAGCTGGCACCCTTCCCAAGTCAAACGAGGCGGGGACCTTTTGCGGGGATCCTCACAAGAGGGGAGAGTCCGGACCCCAGGAGGCGGGATCCAAAAAAGTTCCCGAGGCAGCCCTTCCTGGCAGCGCTCCCCCCGGGGCTGGACGCTAATGACCACCCTCCCGGAGCCCGGTTCCCCTATCCGACCGTTGGATCCTCCGTTCATGGGCCCCTCTTCGGGAAGGCCCAAAAGATTCCAGATCGGTCCGGGAGAACTTGTCAAACCGCGGGCGTCCTGATGTCGGCCTTGTAGAAACCGCAGACTGTTTTGTCGTTCGCACCGGGAGGTCGAATGGCAAATCGACCGCCAAATCGTCCGAATGGCGAAATTACCCTAGGGAGCAAGTTACACGGTCGGTTTTGCAAAAGAAAGAAACACTCACGCCCTCCACGACAGTATCCCGCATCCACATCCTAGGCCAATTGACTAGGAGTGTGATGGAAGTGAGCTACTTTGGCGCTTCTTGGAGTTCGGGTGGTCTTCTGGCCACGGAACTTGGTCCCTGTGGCAATGTCAACGTTTCGAGTCCATTGGCGTGAGCCGATCGCGATTCCCGGAGAGGGAGGTCGCCTGGCCCGGCCCCGTGGCCTGGGGAGAGGAAATTTGGGGCAAGCAGCTTCCCGGAGGGATTTTAGGGGTCCGCCGCCAGGCCAACACCCCAACTCCACTTCAAGACACGGCGCAAGGTCCCGGCCGAATCTGACAAGGAGAGGGCCTCCGAAACGTAAACCCTGTGGGTTGCCAGGCTCTAGAAGGGTTTGCGTTTTGGGGGCCGAGTCCTGGTCTGTTGCACTTGGGACCTGGCCGAAGCAAAGAGCCGAGAAGAATACGGAGCAAGGGGAACCGACGAGGGGAGTTTGGGCCTGTCCTCCTCCCGATGTGGCAAGTAGAAGTCGGGGGGCGCTTTTGCAGTGGCAAGACATTCGTAAATTCGCAATTAATGCATTGCACGAAAATAAATTCCGATTTTTTGCCGGCTGGATCCCTAATTCATCTCCAGCACACGGCCCAATTTTCGGAATTTTCGGAGAAGGTCTAGGTCAAAGGGTTAGCATTAGAACGGTCGGGGGAGCCCGTTGCAGGGCAACCGAGCTGGCACCCTTCCCCAAGTCAAACGAGGCCAGGACCTTGCAGGGATCCCTCACAAGAGGGGAGAGTCCGGACCCCAGGAGGCGGGATCCAAAAAAGTTCCCGAGGCAGCCCTTCCTGGCAGCGCTCCCCCCGGGGCTGCACGCTAATGACCACCCTCCCGGAGCCCGGTTCCCCTATCCGACCGTTGGATCCTCCGTTCATGGGCCCCTCTTCGGGAAGGCCCAAAAGATTCCAGATCGGTCCGGGAGAACTTGTCAAACCGCAAGGGCGCCCCGATGTCGGCCTTGTAGAAACCGCATCGCTTTTGTCGTTCGCACCGGAAGGCTCCTGGAATGGCAAATCGACCCTGCCAAATCGTCCGGAATGGCGAAATTACCCTAGGGAGCAAGTTACACGGCCGGTTTTGCAAAAGAAAGAAACACTCACGCCCTCCACGACAGTATCCCGCATCCACATCCTAGCCAATTGACTAGGAGTGTGATGGAAGTGAGCTACTTTGGCTTCTTGGAGTTCGGGTGGTCTTCGCCACGAACTTGGTCCCCTGTGGCAATGTCGACGCTCGAGTCCATTGGGTGAGCTGCATCGCGATTCCAAAGAGGGGAGGTCAGCCTCGCCCCGCCCCTGTGGCCTTGGGGAGAGGAAATTTGGGGCAAAGCTCCGAGGGATTTTAGGGTCCGCTCAAGGCCAACACCCCAACTCCACTTCAAGACACGGCCAAGCAAGGTCCCTACCGACCGACAAGGAGAGGGCCTCCAAACGTAAACCATGTGGGTTGCCGTGCTCTAGAAGGGTTTGCGTTTTGGGGGCCGAAGTCCCTAGGTTCCATTGCACTTGGGACTCGGGCCGAAGCAGCGGCCAGAATACTGGAGCAAGGGGAACCGACGGAGCGGAGTTTGGGCCTGTCCTCCTCCCGATGTGGCAAGTAGAAGTCGGGGGCTTTTGCATGGCAAGACATTTCAGATATTCGCGCAATTAATGCATTGCACGAAAATAAATTCGATTTTTTGCCGTGGATCCCTAATTCATCTCCAAAGACACGGCCCAATTTTCGGAATTTTAGGAGAAGGTTTAGGTCAAAGGGTTAGCATTAGAACGGTCGGGGAGCCCGCTGTGGCAACCGAAGCCTGGCACCCTTCCCCAAGTCAAACGAGGCGAGGGACCTTGCGGGGATCCTCACAAGAGGGGGAGAGTCCGACCCCGTGAGGCGGGATCCAAAGTTCCTCGAGGCAGCTCTTCTCGGCTGGGCTCCCGGGTCTGACGCTTAATGACCACCTCCCGAGCCCGGTTCCCCTATCCGACCATTGGATCCTCCGTTCATGGGGCCCCTCTTCGGGAAGGCCCAAAAGATTCCAGATCGGTCCGGGAGAACTTGTCAAACCGCTGGGGCCCCGATGTCGACTTTGTAGAAACCGCGACTGCTTTGTCGCTCGCACCGGGAGGCTCCGAATGGCAAATCGACCCTGCCAAATCGGGTCCGGAATGGCGAAATTACCCTAGGGAGCAAGTTACACCTGGCCGGGTTTTGCAAAAGAAAGAAACACTCCACGCCCTCCACGACAAGATCCCGTGATCCACATCCTTGGCCAATTGACTAGGAGTGTGATGGAAGTGAGCTACTTTGGCGCTTCTTGGAGTTCGGGCAAAGGGTCTTCTCGCCACCGGAACTTGGTCCCTGTGGCAATGTCAACGTTTCCGAGTCCATTGGCGAGCCAAATCGCGATTCGAGAGAGGGAGGTCGCCTGGGGCCCCCCGTGGCCTTGGGAGAGGAAATTTGGGGCAAGCAGCTTCAAGGGATTTTAGGTAGGGCCGGTCAAGGCCAACACCCCAACTCCACTTCAAGACATCTACGCAAGCAAGGTCCCGGCCTCTAACTTGACAAGGAGAGGGCCTCCTCAAAACGAAAACCTTGTGGGCTGCCGTGCTCTAGAAGGGTTTGCATTTTGGGGCCGAACCGGTCTCCGTTGCACTTGGGACTCCGCCGAGAAGAAGCAGCCGAGAATAATGGAGCAAGGGGAACCTGACGGATGAGTTTGGGCCTGTCCTCCTCCCGATGTGGCAAGTAGAAGTCGGGGGCTTTTGCAAGTGGCAAGACATTCAGAATTCGCAATTAATGCATTGCACTAAAATAAATTCCATTTTTTTGCCGGGTTGATCCCTAATTCATCTCCAAAGACACGCCCAATTCTTCGGAATTTTCGGAGAAGGTCTAGGTCAAAGGGTTAGCATTAGAACGGTCGGGGAGCCCGCCATGTATAACCGAGCCGCACCTTCCCCAAGTCAAACGAGGCCAGACCTTGCAGGATCCCTCACAAGAGGGGAGAGTCCACCCCCGTGAGGCTGGATCCAAAAGTTCCCGAGGCAGCCCCTTCCCGGCAGCCCCCTGGCTGCACGCTTAATGACCACCCTCCCGGAGTCCGGCTCCCCTATCCGACCGCTGATCCTCCGCTCATGGGCCCCTTCGAAGGCCCAAAAGATTCCGTGATCGTGGGTCCCGAGAACTTGTCAAACTGCGCAAGCCCCGATGTCGGGCCTTGTAGAAACCGACTGTTTTGTCGCTCGCACCGCGAGACCGCGATATATATTGCCCTATTAGTCCTCCAGCTCCTCCGCCCTCCGGCCCCCTCAAGGCCCTCCGCCTTCCTTCAGCCTCCTCCTCCTCCTTCGTCGAGTCCTCACCTCGCATCCGCCATGGCCGCTTCTCGATGCATGCCCGCTGATGCCGCACGAGGCCGCGGCAGCGATGCCGGAGCACTCCGAATCGCCTCCACCTCGAGTGGCTAGAGATGAACCTAACCCAAGAAAGGCCGAGTTCAAGCAAGCCATGACAAAGCGTGATAGGGGTCAAGAAAGACCTCTTCGCCAGATATTTGAGGAGGGGACCTTTCCCTCAATACAGGCTCGAATGCCCAAGAAATGCATGGTGAGCTTTCGTTGTGCTTGGCCCGTATGCTAGAGGATAGGGTCCTTTGGGAAGGGAAACATTTGTCAAGCCCTACTTTCAAAGGTTGCACCAGACCAACCAGGGGCATACGGGGAAGTGCTTGTACATGAATTCCTTTGGGGAAACCTGACACCACGCCGGGAGGGCTTGGATTCCATGCTTCTGGAGGCTTGTTCCGGACGGGGTGGAGGAAATCACCGTCGAAAGCACCTTCGAGCTCATGAGTGGATCACACCGATGCTGATATATACCGCTAGATGTGCACCGCATCCACTTTGTTTTGTGTATTTGAATTGTGTATGGGTTTTTATATGAATTTTGTATTTTGAAGGAATACATATATGATTTTTGTATATGAATCTTGCATTTTGAAGGGAATCTTCACATTTTATGATTAATTAAACATAAAGCGTGTACTCAACTGTATGTAGGACTGCTGACGGCGGCTTGCAAGCCATAGGTCTATACTAGGCTGCCAATTAACTTGGCATAAATGTCTATGATAACCCGAAGTTGCAATACTAATGTTGCCTAATATGGTTTGTAGTATACACAAATTCGCATGCCAAAGTATTTTCTTATTCATATGTGGGAAGAAAATATAATCATAATAAAGTAATGAAGGTTCAATCGATGGTAGTCTTCTATCATGACAATAGTCTAGCCCCCAACCTCTCTATTCGACCGCCATCTATTCTTCACCTTCAAATATGCGGCGGAGCGAGCCTTACATGGAACTACTTAACCACCAATCGATCTTGCAAAGGATCCGGAACGAAGGTGACCTACAAAACCTCTATTACATTAGTTCCTTTGTTAATGACATATATAAATTTTATTGCATCCAAGTAAACATACTTGTTCACATTGCTCAACCCTCACGAGTGTGTCTTGACCACGATACCGACGAAGTTGAATCTAGTGAATCTGAGCCACTCGGATCTTTGCGTATCGTGGCATGAGCACCAAGACACACAAGATCAAACCATTCGGCATCAAACAACATTGTTTTGAATGCACTACCGACATCAACCTCCATGATAGTCTTTATAGTACCAATCCATTCCAACATTGCCTCGATTGGGTTTGGTACGCACTACCGGTCGGCAAACCGTACTAAACTTTGCCGATATACCACAATCATAAGTCGTTTGCCATGATCCACACTTTGTCGTCGAAAGTGAGCACCAGAAGACCATATTGATGCATATGAATTATACTACAAAGTAACAAATGTTCAAAATAACGAACGAAACTCGTGAATTATAATATGCTATTAAGTTGCACTTACAAATAGTGATACGCCTTTAGCATATGCAAATTCTTCGCTAGAAACATGTTCGCCACGTTGCCTTGCCATCTCTAGTTGTTCGAGCAGCCATTTATTGTTTATCTCACTTGGCGGGACCCCTAGATGATCACGGAAGTGGTTGTTTGCGATTCTTTTTGTCGATAAGCGTCTTCTCTCCTCATCTCTCTTTATTTTTTCTTCCTCGTATTTTTTATCCATTTCTCCATGGGAGTGGAGTTGTAGATGAGAAACTTATTGACTTTTTGCCTCGTTCTTCTAGTGTGAACAATTTCTTACGTGGTCTTCCTTGGGGAACTTCTCCAATTATAGTTGGAGTGTCTTCATCGGTCCATAATCGTGGAGCATTGGGGTGTAGATCGCCAAGAACTTCGGTGACATAGAATAATGACTCTCGTGCTAACCAACCCTCGGCCATGCAACCCCCCGGCCTTGCCTTCCTCGACGTCTGAAGTCCTTGAGGACCTTGAAAGCGTTCTATAAAAAAACATCCATCTAGGATTTGTTGTGCCTGCAAGCTCTACTTGGTCCACTAAATGCACTAGTAAGTGAGTTTGTATGTCCGTAAAAACTTGTTGGGAATTCTTTCTCTAGCATACAACATGCCTCAACGACCTTAGTTCGCATGTCCGCAATTTCATTTGTGGGGTATCTCCTTCCTTGTAATCCATCTAAATATCATTTAAGAAAGAAAAAGTTAAGTGAGAGTTCAGCATCGAAAGTGTTTTCTAAACTGCATTTAACCTCGAAAACTCGATAGGAGACATATTGCACGTAGTGGACCGTCGGGCGAGACGACCCCTCGTAACAATAGGCATAACAAACCGCAACATCTTATGCCAATCATGAGATTTCAACCCGATTAACTCCCCTTCGTTAGAGAAACAATTACTTAACTTAATGCATATATCCTGTCGGAGTCTTTATTGCCTTGATCGCTTCTCGAACGGGTTTCATACATTTTCTAGGCACGATCCAATCCACTTGTGGCCTTATTCCTTCTTCGACATTTAACCATGCTTTAGATTTTGATCCAGCTTCTTGTAGATCTTCTCGTGCTGCATCTGTGTCCTTACGTCCGGTGACATGCCTCCAAATAGACGCCGAAACGTTTTTAAAGATGTGCATGGGATCAAGAAGATGATGGATCTTCAATTCTGTCCAATAGGGTAGAAGGAAGAAGGATGCTTTCCACTTCATTCCCTTAACCTTATTTCCTTCAGCGGCATCCCACATGTTACCCCAATCTCTCATTGTCAACCTTTTGGGAGGCTCTTGATTGCAATGTTGGACCTACGTTATCAAGTCGATTTTCCATTGGCGGATATCTCTTGAAGTTTGCATAGACATTTTTGTGCAATGCCGTTGATTTGGCGAGAGTTCAACTGTTCAAACCCACACAAGTGACATGCCGCATATCCAGACACTTGGAGTCCAGAGAGTTCATACAAACCAGGCCAATCGCTCGTTGTCCACATTAAGATTGCTCTCAAGGTAAATCTTCGTTCAGCACGAAGTTCTCTTGAGACATCGTAAACTTCAATACCTTCACTCCACAATGTCAAAAGCTCATCAATAACTATTTTCAGATACGGATCTAGACTTTCCGGCTTCTTCGGTCCCGAACTAATAGTACTACCATTAAATGGCTAGTCTTCATGAGTAACCACGGTGGTAAATTATAGTTGATCAACACTCTTGGCCAAGTTGACCACGCTACCGATTGACGCCCATAAGGATTAACACCATCCGATTTGCCAACCCTAATCTGGAGATTTCGTGGCTCTCTTCCAAATTCGCCATGTTTCATCAATATGCTTCCATTGCTTGCAAAATCACTAACCACGCGGAGTACATTGTCACTCGACGCATTAGCGGCACACCAACCCATGAGCGAAGCTAGAGATTCACATCGAAACAATAGCCTTATGCGAGGGATCAATGGAAAGTAGCGAACCACCTTCATCGGGACGGTCTTTCCCTTGGCATCTGTGTTGTACCTAGAGGCACCACATTTAGGGCATGTTTACGTGTTCTTGTAGATGTCATTCGGATAATATACCATGCAATCATTTGGACAAGCGTGAATCTTATGGTAGCCTAAACCAAGAGTCGCCAATATATTTTTATTTCAAAGGTCGACTTTTGGGCATAGTGTTCCCTTGTGGGAGTATTTTCTCTTGCAATAACTCGTATAAAACGGACTTTTACGATATACATTCAACTACAAATTCAATAAGTCAAGTGATTGCAATTGTACTTACTCTAACAAAGCCGTAACACTGGCATTGCTCCATTTGAATTTGGCTTGAAGGTTTAATATCAATAAAGATGTCGTCAATCTAGATATGCTTGCACCTGGATATAATGCTTTATGCGCCTCCTCCAATAAAACGTGATCTTCATGACCATCGTTAGGAGTATTTATATCGTCATCTAGGTCGCGTTGTCGGAAGATTGGGCCAAATGCATCTAACATGTAGGCTATGGGTTCCTCAACTTCCATGAAGTCGTCCATAGGGGCATTGTCGTCATCTTCATCATCGTATTCTGCTCATCTTCATCATTGTACTCTTCATTATGCGTTGTGCCCATGTTTGTACCATACTGCTCAATGTATTCTAATTCTGCTATCCGCAATGACGTTTGATGTCGCCAATTCAGTACGCTTGGATGTGGTCTCATATCCACTTGCCTATCCCCGCACGCCGATTAAACGAAATATATACGTGATTGATACATGCATTGAGAGCCCGTGTTTGTTAAATTTTAAGCATTTAATAACGAACGAAATATAAAATTTTATGTCATAATCAAAGCATATATTGAAGATATAATACACATTTATCTTCAATATGTGCAATCTCATTCCAAGAGAAGAAGAATTCGAAGAATTCGAAAAAAAAGAAGAAGAAGAAGAAGAATTCGAAGAAGAAGAAGAAAAAGGGTGCATTCCGACGAAAATTATATGAGTAATTTGAGTACATCATCAAAGGACCTCTGGTATTGGTCTACCGTATTCATATTCAATGAACAATTCATCACCAACACACAAATTGTTTATAGCATAAACCATGATATATCTCCCGTCAATTTTACGCCTAAAAAAATCTTCTTGGTCTTTGTTTGCCTCGACAAATTCACAATTGGTAGCTTCAAGATTCTCGATAGAGCTATTAATAAAAGCAGCAAGGACGACCATCAATATATGTGAAGCTTGCGTAGTCACTGGGCTTGGATATTGTTCGTGCATTTGAATTTAGGCCATAGATGAGCATGCGCCACTGATGCTTACTCAATTTATGCCAAGTGTCCGAAGTTATATTCAGGGACCTACATATGGCATTAAAGGAACAAATCATTACCATCTTTGACTTTCGTGATTCGTCATAATATATAATCCCAGGCCAGCTTGGGGGACCCACTATTTTTAATCATGTACTGCCTACCCCAATATGTAAATTGCTCCCCATAAATAATTGGCTTGCCTCTAGGCCATGCATTGAATTTCTTACGATCTTTATCTGTAAAGGGCTGGACCAAATGGACTAGTGAAGGTGGAAGATTATTTTCTTCTACATGATCTAGTACATTCCAATTTTGATGAACATTGTCATTCCCTCCAATCTTGGCAACGGCCATTGCACGACGACGAGTTCTATCACGTAATGGGATACTCTTTGAGGAAGTTGATGGCTTTCTTTTTGTAGGGTTTTCTATGAACGCATTCATAGTATCAACATCATCTACTTCCAATGACAACATAACCCCAAAATCTATATACTGCTTCGAGCTCACTTCATTCTCAATTTCTTCCTAACAAAATACAAGCAAACTAAGTTAAGACGTCGATTCAAGTACATGAGAGTAGTTGATTCGAGTTCATGAGATTCGTGTATTATACCTCGTTGGAATACCCCACATGTGCGTCCGAGAGCACTGGATTTGTCGGGCATTCACCATATTTGTCAACATGGTCGAGGACAGTCTTTCTCATCCGTTTTATTTGTCCTTTGCACATCGAACAATTGCAATATAACCGCTCTGTCAAGTACAACTGCAAAAAAAAAAGTAACATCAAGATATAAAGTTAACTAATCATTCGAAACATGTTTATGGTACATACATCGGCGGCATTCATTTCATGCACACCACCAAAGCCTCTAGGAAGACTCAGTCCACTGGGTCTAATTGGACTATTTGTGGCAATTGTTGGGGTAACATTCTTGCGCAGGTCGCCATGTAACTTTCTCAAAGCTTTCTGTCTCACTTTACGTTCAAATTCCTTCTGACGTTCGTCCATGTTGTTTTTCTAGTAAACAATAAAAATATTAATAAAAAACCATGTAATAATATAATAAACTAGTTCGGGTGCCCAGCGTTGCTGGGCATGAGTTGGTCACGCAATATATCACAAGAACACTGCAATGATCATGTTAAGACATTATTATATGCACAAGGTATCTCATGCTTTAGAACCTGAGACGTTATACCTTGCAATCCAAGCCTGAATGCGTATACATAATAAAAGACCTCAAAAGGGTGTGGAAGACCAAAGAATACATTTGATATTGTAAAACTCATATAGATTTTGAATTCACATTAAGAATAATTAGTACATACAGGTATCAGTGAAAAAAAATTCACCTAATGGTTTAGTTGATGGTACCCTCTATTTTGAGTTGCTTATAATGAAGCAAGAAGTCGCTATTTTAGCCTGCTCACTATAGAAATCCTTAGATATAGAGTGCATTCATGCTAAAATAAAAGCACCGGAGGATTGAATCAGCCTCTGGCTAAGAAGCAAGCACATTATTGATGGCCTAAGAGGAAGGTTATCACAAGCTTGAACACCCTTTTTCTTCTTAATTGAAAAATAGAATGCACTGTAGACTTGAAATCTTTGCTAAGAGTCAATAAATTAGTTGTAGTTTCTGTTGCTTTATTAGCAATGCAACAGACATATCTCCACCATCTGCTGTGTACGATCTGCAAAGTCCCAAATGCTGCTGACATGGCAGATCTAGGAGCAAACCCATACCATCTTCAATTTGACATAGCAGATCCAACTATCAGATTTTGGCACAGCACCACATCTGTGGATGTGCAAAACAAATACCAAATAGATACTATCAATAGACAAAAATATGAAATTAAATCTTCTATCATGTTTAGACGTAAAATCCGTTCATTGCTCTGACCCGATTAGGAGCACCATGAACTTTTCCCTTTGACTGCATTGCATCACCAAAATCTGGCCTTCTATTGGAGCTGCTTATTTCAAATATTTTATTTGGTAAAAGGCCTCTACCATCGTGACGTGACGTTTGTCATTCTTGCCAAGAATACTTTATGCAAAGTTGAGCACTTCTCATAACACATTGCATCAACTTCTGCAGCCGTCCTACACTGAAGCAAAGCATGCAGCCTAGCCAAATCGTGGCTCCAGAAAATCGGCACTCTAACATCCAAATTTGCTTTTATATCCATAGCTTCTAGATCCAAACTCTCAGCTCATATCTGTCTGTATTATCCATGTTGAGCAAGAGCCCTACTTGCAGTATCGGCCCATGACTATTAGACCATATTTCTCTTCATTCCACATCTGAACATAGGGAACATGACATTGAATGTTACTCCATGCTAATTTCCAGAAGAAGCACAGGCCAAAGAATAAATGCCATATCATAATAAATGGTTGGCATGTATTTATTGGAGTGCTTTAGCTTCAGATGGAACCAAACAATGGAAATAGACCCCATCATCATGCCTGTACAATGAAAAAGTATCAAGAACAATTTATCAAGCAAAGTAACAAAAGCAGTTGACATTTACACTTAGTTAAAGGAGGAGCACTTAGTTAAAGGAGGAGCAGTGATGCAAAAGAAGACTAAGATCAATAACCCATGTTGTGATAAATATGAAAGAACATTATCCCTTATTGACAATTAACTGCAGTGAAAGTTCAGGCACTTGCAATTTTTTGCAACTTTCAAAGGCATCAAAAAAATCTCAAAATAGAGTTGATTGACTTGGGAAGTTTATGAAATTGCTTGTGAGACCGTAATTGTACCTTATTTAAACGTGTTTAAGCTGAATGCTTCTTCTAGAACATTTCTTCATTACGTAGCTTAGATTATAATTTGAAAAGCTGAAGGTATACATACCCAGAAGGAGTTCCATCTTTTGACATGATTGGCCTTTTCTGTTTGAGCATCTTACGTTGAACCAAAGCTACTTCCCAAAGTTGCCAAAGCTCCTCTCCATTTGCTTCAGTTGATAAAAACGCATTGCTCTTTTCTCTTTTTATTCTGGTGCAGATGATCTGAACCATTTGCCGTGCTGAGAAACTTGACATAACTTTTAATGTAAATATACCAGGCAAGACATATGGTCAATTACGTGACCGGATCTGAGCCCCCTACCAATCCTCAGCGATGCCTGGGTTTTCATCTGGGACTTCAAATTATGTCATATTCAAAGAAAAAGCAGAAGGATAGTTGTTTCAGAGACTGTTTCTAACCTACATTTTATGGATTTCTAGTTGAGGCAAAGCTGAGAGAGGATCGCACATGCTGTAGGAGTTCTGTTGTGCAGAACATATGGGCATGCACGATTTTCAGAAAGCTTCTTTCGGATTATTTCAGACATCATACCCACTTCTTCATCATATGCAGCAGAGGCGTTGGGTTTGCTGGCTTAGCCTACCTTAGGAAGGATGGTGCTTCAAATCCGGCTGAAGAAAAGAGAGGTTTCGTCGAATATATGCTCCACTCCTCCAAGGCAGTGCCGCATGCCATAACTACGGATCGAAGACCAAAAAGGATCCGATTGATTGTTGTTCACCATGCCATGGCATGTCGGCTTTGCCCTCCGATAAGGAAGAAAGGTTTTTTTGAGTGTTGATCGTCTGATCTGGTAAGTCAATCCTAGCCGCCCGATTTAGGGCGTGATTCAAGACACACCGGATAACTTTATAATATAGGATATAAATATCCATGTTTTTTTCATGATTTTATCAAATGTTTATTCTTAAGATTCAGATTCATACAACGTTTATGATATTTAGAAAGCATTTGATTGAAGGGTGCCTGAACCCGATACATCTAGTCCTCTCCATTTGAAATGGAGTCGACCAGTACCTTATATTCACGCAACCTTTCAAATCTTTTGTAATCTATGAAGATTGAAACTTCTGTTCTGAGGTGCATAAACCCGATACATCTAGTCTTCTCCATTCGGGATGGAGCCGACCAGTACCTTGATCATGCATCCCTCAAGTTTTTAACATACTTTCAAGATTCAATCTTCTAATCTATTAGCATTTGGAGGTGTTTAACTCTAAAACCACAAAGATTAACAAATTAGCATAGATCTTACCTTATGAAGACCCACGGGCGCAAAAAAATCCGAAACAAACGAGTCAAAATAACAAAGAAATGGTAAATAACCCGAAAGGCGGGGTTCCGCCATATTTAACGTCGTTTATCGACCCTGCGGTGACGTCGTTTAACCACGTTAAAGCCGACCGCCCCGACACCTAGGCATGCCACGTCGCTTGGGCCATCGATGCCCCTCATATGCCACGCCGATGATGATAACGCCGCGTTTAACGACGCGTCAAATGAAGCCGATCGTCTCCGACACCTAGGCATGCCACGTCGGCTTGGGCGTCGATGCCCCTCATATGCCACGTCCGATGATCATAACGTCGTTAAGCGACCAACCGTGATTGTTTAACATAACGAAACAAACAACATACAATACAAATAACACAAATAAATAAAAAAACTGATTGTTCCCATTCATAAAATAAGCTTATACAACGACAACACAAATAGATAAAAAAACTTATTGTTTCCATTCAAAAAAAAAAAGCTTATACATTACTTATGTCCATCCCGAGGACGTGATGGTTTGATGCAACCATTTGCATCATTATCTGCACCATTAATGTCGTTTTCTCTTTGTTTGGCTCGGCGAGCCATTCTACCAGTCGTTCCCCGCATGGAACGCCAGATGTTAGTGCAATCAGAAGCTCCTTTTCACTCATCTTTGCCACGATAAAGAAAAATTTCCTCTGTGTAACGTCGTTTAACGGCGTCAGTGCCGACGCGGTTCCGGCACGCAGCGAGCCCGGCTTGGCACCCGGCACCATGCCACGGATGCCAACATAAAACGTCGGCTACGTGGAGGCGCCGTTGAGCGGCGTCAGTGGCAGCGTCTTGACATTTCTGCCGCCGCGGGTTGGCAACAGCCCATTTCCAGCGGGGCGCGACGGCGTGGGCTATGTGAGACGTCGTTGAGCGGCGTCCGGTGGACGGTATTGACCGCAAAGCAGCCCGGCTTTGGCACCGGCACCATGCCGCGCAGCAAATCCGGACCACGTCGGCCACGATACACGCGTCGTTGAACGACGTCGAAACGACGTTGTCGTCGTTGAACGACGATGTCGTCGTTTTTCAACGACGACCCGTCGTTCGTCGACGTCTCGACGTCGTTGAAGGACGACTATCCCTTGTAGTGGTAATTGTGTAGCCGTACCAAATCTGCCTTACCAAATCTACCAGACGAGAATCAAGAGTTGGGGGCAAAGTCTAATTCTGATTTTGCTAATGACATCTTCGGAGATACAGCCTCCTTTTACAAGCTCCTTGGAAGACGAAGCTACATTTGCAGAGCTGAAAGAAGTTGCTCTAGCTACAATACCGGAAGCAACTAACAACACAGAGAAGCCTAAGTCACCAGAGAAAGATGAAAAGATAGAATCTGAACAAGCTGAGACCAGCAAGAAAAATGAAGAAGATTTTAATTTAGATCTCTAACGGATCTTATGCTGTGGCTACAGATTGATATTTATTATTGATATAACACAAAAACAGTAATGAAATTATTATTATTATGTTTACTGAATTTGTGTTTTTTGTGCATCCACCTATATAAAATTACGTACTCATGTCTCAATTTTGCTATTTTCACGTGCTTCACTCCAAAAAATCAAAGTCGTGTCCAAAAAATACCCCAAAAATAGGCCCAAAAAAAAGCTGATACTCCTGAAACTTTAAACCTCTCTTAAAAAAGCCCAATTTTTTAAAGTGACGTGTTTTTTCTAAAGGAATCTTTGAAGCGGGAGTGCTGCAACACTCTCATTTAATTTGCAATCATGTTCCCAGTGGCCACGCTCAGCAAGGACCTCCCTCCACTTTGCCATTAGCACTGTTGTATGGTGCTAAGTCACATCATAGCCCCCGTAGCCGGGTGGGTTCCTATGCACATGCCGCATGTAATAGGAACTAAGGGGTCTAAACTAGGAGCAATGTAAATAATGGCTACTAGGTCTCTACCCCCCTTCCCAATACACAAGAGGTGCAAACAAGATTAACCAACATCATACATCTTCATAACATGATCAATAATGAAGATAACATCTAATCCTAATCACATGCATCTAACATAGCTAGGGTTCATTGATTAGGGTTTCAAACGTAGACTACGGGTTCTATGAAGACTCGACCTTTCACAATAGAATTTGATTTGATTCCTCTATCGAAGGCAATCACCTATAGTTATATAATGTGACATTCCAGCATAATATATGCTCCTAATACGTATATTATACTGCCACGTCCCACGTACATGCCATAGATGACATGTACTTGAGAGCCGAAGAACGTTGCACCTAGGGGCCAATAGTGCACCTAGGGGGGCAACCTCGAATGTTGTGCATGTTAAATAAACATACACAACAAAACCCCCTTGAGCCCCATTTTCCAAATGGCATGAACCCATTTGGCCAAATGATTAACCTAACCTAAAAAGGGTCTATATAAGGGTTATAGCCCTAAACCCTAAAGCCTTTTTCCATCTTTGACATTTAGGGTTTTCATAGAGCTCCTTTCCCATTCTCGCATTAGGGTTCCCTTGAGCCATTTTGGCCAAGTCTGGACTTCAATTCGCATTGCTGAGCTCCGAGAAGCCGGATTTGCACAACAGATTATCGATTCGCAGCCATCAGCAGCAAGATCAAGAGCATGGACGCCTTCCGAGGATCAGGAGCGGGTCAAGGAGCAGGTATCTAGTCATTCTGTTGTGCAAAGCCGTCTTTGGGAGGCATTAGGCTGGTTTAGTATGTTAGATCTACTCTAAAGGCCTTATAGATCACGAGATCATAAGCCCTAACCAAGGAATCTAACTCTGTTGTGTAGATAGATAGATTAGATGATATTCTCCATTTCAGTTCTATGTTGATGGATGTATTTCACTCTGTGACCTCCATGTATTGGGAAGGGGGGTAGAGACCTAAAGCTGTGTAGCAGATGATCATAGGTAGCACCATTAGTTCCCAATTACATGCGGCCCGTGCACAGGAACCCGCCTAGTTGTGGGTGGAGGGATCCGACCGGCTGATAAGGAAGAACTTGTCTCTACACAGACTGACCCCTCTGGTGTGTAAGGCCTACCGGGGGTCTATGCGGGCTAGGCTTAATGGCTTGCCACTGCGTGTGGGCAAGGCATGAGCTCGACACTCGTGGGGTGATGCGTCACCTTCCAGTGAGTTGAAGTCGGATAAGAGCAGTGGCTCTCTAGCCGCCTGTGAAGGGCATGGATGCTTCTGGAGGGGAGGTGACTTCCCTCCTGCCTCATCGGGGCTGGGGAGATGCAACCCAGTAGCAGTAGCCCTTCTGGCTATTCACCCGGCAGGCTACGGTCAGGTCCCAAAGCTTTTCAGCCTATTCTGCAAAGTGTGCACGAGAGGGGCGGATGGAGTGGACTACCCTAAGCTATGTTCTATGCCAGCCAAATCCATTGCCATGAATTCTGTCTGCAATGACCTCTGGAGACCGAGCCGTCAGTCATCCCCCTTGAGTCGGAGCCCTGGGTAGGATCTCCCCTATGCTATTGATGTTATGATGATGTTGTTATCTCTGTGATGGAGTACTATGTTCACCCTTCGAGGTGGTTGTGTTTGTATACTGTTAGCTGTGCTCACGTTTGTTTATTCACGCTTCCGCAGATAGGTCGACCCGATGGAAGACGGGTGAATGACACATCCACTCTTCCCTTGCTGGCCCATCCCGATGGGAGTGGAGTCAGGTGGATGGCCCCTGTCAGTGTAGCTGCCAGGGGGAATGCTCCTCCTTCGAGTACGATTTGGGCATCGTATAAGGAGTAGGGGACGTCACAGTGGTATCAGAGCATGATCTTGACAGCCAAGATCGAGCACTGGCCATTTTCCCTTAGGACTAACAATAGATTCAAGCCTTGGGGTACAGCCACCCAAGCAGGAACTTCGAAAAAAATTGGGAAATTTTTTTCCAATTCGGGTGTAGAAAATAGTTCAATGCTTAGTTGCTAGTTAACTGTAGCAATAACCCAACCTAGAATGCCCAAAAGCGGACCACCCCTCACAGAGTGCGCCTAGACTCATTCGGTTTGCAATCCAAGCTGACCCTGGCGCACTATTTGACCTAATTAAATGCATAAATTAGCCAAACTGATAGTGTAGTTCAGTTTATCTCCTTAGTTCTAGCTAGTTTTGCATATTATAACATCGAGAAACCCTTTGTAAATTGAAAAATAGGCCCAAAAACCTATGACCCCTCACAGAGTGCGCCCAGACTAATTCGGTTTGCAATCCAAACTCGTCCTGACACATTATGTGAGTGGTGGATGTTTTTAGGGCATAATAAACCTAATGAAACCCTCATATCTTCACTAATGTCTTCTAGATTGGCCCAATATGGAATTGCAGGTCCAAACCCTAAAATCCCCCTGCCTATAAATAGAAAATTAGGGTTCCTATTTTGTCCCCAGCGCCCCTGGAGAACAGCTCCACCCAGAAGACGATCTTTAGGCGCCCGAGCTCGAAATCCTTGAAACAAAAGCATGGCCCGCACGAAGCAGACCGCCCGCAAAGTTGTGCCCCCTGGATACGTCAGCGCCCAAGAGAAGGCGGTCCGGTAGAAGGCAGCAAAACCTGAAGAGCACGCCCAGGAGGAGCCAGAGGTGCAGCCACCCCCAGAAGTCAAGAACGAGGCCCCCAAGCCTCAGGAGGAAGAGCAGGCCCAAGATCTCGAGGCATTGGAGGAGGTGGAAGTCGACATGGACGCCGCAGAGGAGTTAAAGAGGGAGCTGGAGAGAGAAATCTTCGGAGACGGTGCCGAAACAGAGCAGGGAGGCAAGAAGAGGAAGAGGAATAGGGAGGAGGGCGGAGAAAAGAAGACAAAGGAGGAGCGTCGCAAAGAAAAAGAGGAGCGGCGAAGGCGAAAAGAAGAGAAGAAACAGAAGAGGGAGGAAAAGAAGAAGCGCAGAGAGGAGCGTGCGAAGAAGAGAGCAGAGAAGGGAAAAGGCCCCGAATTGCCCAAGGACACCAAGAAGAAGCCCAAGATAACGGCTGCCAAAGGAGTCACCATACAGAGCTGCACCGAGAAGCAGCCATCCTCGGCCCCGACACCGAAGTCGATGAGGGAGGGGAGGACCTCACCGGGAGGGGCTGGCCCTTCAAACACCGCGCGGGAGGAAGAGGACGTTGTGCCAAATGCACCGCCATACCCTAGGTGGCCGTCGCCGAAGCATCCCCGCGACAGCACGAAGAAGCCGAGGCCACAAAGGGAGTCATATGTGCTCAAACAGAACCTGAAATATCGGAAGGAGTTGAAAGAGTATACTTCGTTCATGAAAATGCACGAAGAATACTCTAAGTATTACGAGGAGCATAAGGTGACATTTATCGAAGGAGGTCGGCCGACGAAGAAGAACACACTCAAGCCGCCGCCTGAGATACCAGCCCCTCCAAAGAAGCCCAAGAAGAGACGCGCGGACTCAAAATTCTCAAGAGCGGCCAAAGAGATCAAGCATTTCCAGCAGAGTTTTGGCTTCCTCATCCCTAGAGCCTCCTTTGCACGACTCACAAGGGAAGTTTTGCAGGAATTCGACCCCTCGAAGCGAATCACGGACGATATGCTGCTGGCGTTACAGGAGGCGGCCGAGCAACACATCGTGCGACACTTCGAAGACTCTGTTGCATGTGCCCAGCATGCAAAAAGAGTAACCTGTATGCCTAAAGATATGAGACTAGCTCAATATATTAAAAAGGAGACATTTTGAAATTGTTGTAAATAAACTTCTAATACAAACTTATAATTTGGATAAGTTGATGCGTCAAATCGAGTGTAAGAAGGATGTATTACCGAATTCTGTACTTGGAATCAATAAATTTGGAGCAAAACCAAGCGTTTTTTGGCCCACCCCTCACAGAGTGCGCCCAGACCCATTCAGTTTGCAAACCGATTCGACCCTGGCGTACTGTGTGAGTGGTCGAGCATGGTTTGATGCCAAATCTCGTTCAAATGTAGAAAGCAAGTATACCATTCGACTCAGCTCACCTTAGATAGTAAGATTTGACCCTTAGTTTGTAGAAATTGGCCAACCCTAAGCCAAATGGAGCTCCACCCCTCACAGAGTGCGCCCAGACCAATTCGGTTTGCAAACCGATTCGACCCTGGCGCACTGTGTGAGTGGTCGACCCCAAAACTAGACCAACACTTATCCAAATAAGGCAAGCAAGGGCTCAATCCGACCTATCTCGACGAGATATGCAGGATTATACCCTTAGTTTTCCTGTTTAGCATCACCCTCGACCCAAACAAGGCCCCACCCCTCACAGAGTGCGCCCAGACCAATTCGGTTTGCAAACCGATTCGATCCTGGCGCACTGTGTGAGTGGTCACGCCAGAAACGACCCAAATTGTCCAGTTTTCCCCAAGATAAATGAAATTTATTTCCTTAGGACCTTTAGAATTCATTCTTGAGCATAGTTAGCCTGTAAATTCTACATCTAGACCCTAGAATTATAGACAACTTGCAAACCTAAAATTTCCAAAAATTAGGGTTTTGCCTATATATAGGACCCTAAGCGTCATTTGTGCTTACACCCTCGCTCTCTGCTCCAAGCCGATTTCTCAAGTCCTTAGGGCGCTCCCCCAATCCCCATCCGTTTGTCATCCCCAGTCGCTCAGTGACCATGGCCACTACTGCATTCAAGCGATGGTACAGCGCCACAGCTCATGTGGCCGAAGCTAACATCCAATCCATCTTCAGTGTCTTTCAGAAGGAGCTTGATGTAGAAGCTACCATCAACGCCACTCCCTTCTACCAGAACATCATGTCTGAGTTCCATGCCAAGATAGGACCGTTCTTGGTAGAACTCCCACCTTGCATAGGATATTTTGCACCCAACATGGCCCTTAAGTCAGCCTTGCAGGATATCCCCAACATAGAGAAGTATTTAGAGAACAAAGCAGTTCATCTACCCAATTATATGTCCATCTCTGTCAATAGGAGGAGGTATTTCTCCTATACAGAAGCTGTAGCCATCTTCCTATCTCTTCGAGGTCAAACCCAGATAGGAGCAGTGATGACTTTATCATCCTCTAGCTGCTTCTAAACTATAGAAATGATGGCGATTGTTTCCTATTTTTCCAACATTTTTATAGAAACGAGTTTAGTAGAATTGGATGTTTTACCATAACATTGAGGTTTTTATTGTAAAATGTCCATTAATTTAGCGAATTTACTATAATTGGGATGCAATATTATCAAATTTTGGCGATTTTATGAACTTCTCTAGCATACGCATCCTAGTAAACCATCGTATCCAGAATTCAAAAAATGGTAAAATATAGCAACTTTACGAAGTTTCACATACTGGTGATCAAAAAGCACTGTCCGGACATGTGCTTTATGTGATGAAAGCGCTTAGTACCTCCTTAGTCGTGTGACGTCCAACCGAATTAAAACAGAATTGGCATGCACCAAGAATAGTATATGCAATTCCGGAATGGCAGGGATCAGTGACTAGGATCTCCAAGGATGGTTGGAGTTTCCTTTAGTGGTTGGCGGGAGAAATCAGAATTCGGAATTGCAATTAGAGAATTGCAATACCAATTCATACAATTCGAACAAATTTTGCATTGTTTCAATTGAATTTTCAATTTGGAATTGTAATTCGAGTCGTGAAATCTGTCTCGTGAATTTCAATGGAAAGCTCCCCTGAAAGCATCGATTCAACTAGAAGAAGGATTTTCTTACAAATTCAAGCTGAAAATAGAAGAAAATCCCGAGAAAGGAAGAGACAGAGAGAGAAGGAAAACAATCCTCCTTCCAATACCAAAGATTGTGGTGTTTTGAGTGAAAGAAGATTACAGGAATTGTCGAAGAATTTGGAAGATTATTTCAATGAAATTACAAATACTTTTGCCTCGAATGTGGACAAAGGGAAGTTAGCATCGAGATTCTTCAAGAAGATTAAACATCTTCCACTCGATGTTGATGTAGCAGATCCAAAAGAAAATGCCCTTATGAGGGATTTAATTTTGAATGTGAAAAGAGACTTTTCAAGCTCAAAAATATGATAGAAATACTGATGTTCTTCAAGCAAAAATGAGTACACTGCAAATGGCTGCATCTTCAACAAAGGGAGTGAATCAATCAGCAATAGCAAGGCTTCTATCTATTTCAAGAAGAACTATGGCAAGAGCATTTCTGAGAGACGTGTGTATGCAGAATTTGAAGCAGTCCCCGGGTCAATGTTTGAGGAGGAGAAAAAGGTCGATGCACTTTCGGATGAAGCATAGGTAAGATAAAGAATTTTTGGGATGAGAATACTAGGATCTCACCATATAAAAACATGTGAGAAAACATGTTAGTGAAACAGTGAAAAGATTGACCATCCTATTCATTTCTTTGGAGGTGACACAAGTAAGCACATTTTGCCTTTTTTTTTTTACGTATTTTGCATGATATTGTTCTTCGATTCGTGTTATGATGGAGTTGCGGTTTTATCTTCAATTCGGGAAAGAGTATCCCGAGATCAATATATGCCAACAAACCTTTGAGAAGCTTAAACCAAGCTATATTAGGAGATTGCAAGAAAGAGAGACTTGCACGCACCCGATTACCACATGCACCTTGATTTTGTCATGCAGGCAATTAATAACATGAGGTCTGATCCTTATGGTGTGCACAAAGATTGCAAATGCGAATGTAGGGTATGTGGTCCAGGTCCAACATGCAATGCTAAGGACAATATTTTCAAATCTACAAGTGAGTATTGGAGAAATGTGGTATGCCCCAAAGTAGAAGCAGATGAATGGCACAAACATGCATGTTTGATGAGACTGCAAGAAATGTGGTCTCAAGAGGTAAGTTATTAACATAGCTCATCTATATTGTTTAACTTTTCATTTCTATGATATCTAGATAACATATGTCATATATATTGTTTAACTTTTCATTTCTATGATATCTAGCTTCAATATTCTCTTACAGTACTTTCTCTATTCCACTTTATACAGGATTCCAAAGTGTCCAAGGGAAACAAGTAAATCATTAGAACACCTGGTGGATTGGAAAGTTTTTGAAAAAGTTAGTGTTGAGTTTGTGTTAGAAGGATCACGTCATTTATACTAATTTGTTGATTCTACTGCTTGCAGCAAGAAGCTGTTTCTAAGAGAAACCCTAAGAAGAAACCAACTAAAGTTACAAGATTGGCCTACAAGACTGGTACCCCTTTTGAATTTCAGGAACATGCAAGAAAAACAATGGCAGCATTTGTGCCACACAACTACAAGGCTCATTGGCAAGCAAAACAATTCAGACAATGTTTGGCAAGTTTTGGAGAAGACACAATAGTTTCTGTAATTGACTTTGCAGAAAACTATGGTTTCAAAGTTCAGCAGGAAGCGCAATCATGTCATTGGCACACTGACCAGGTATCCATTTTAGTTCATATCACTTACAGGTTTGGAAGGAAACAACAGGTGGATGGCAATGACATCAAGAAGAAAAGAAAAGATATGAAGCAAAAAGATGATAACAGAGAAATTATAAAAGAGTGTCACTTCTATATTTCAGATGAGAAGTCTCATGACACTGAATTTGTACAGCATTGCCTCTTAAAACATGCCACTTGGTTGGAGTTAAATGGTATTCAATATTCCAAGCATTATGTATGGTCAGATGGTTGTTCATCTCAATTTAAGTCTGCAAGACCATTCTATTTCTTGGGTAGATGGTACAGAGATCTTGGGAAGGAGATTATTTGGAATTTCTTTGCCAGCTCGCATGGAAAAGGTGAGCATGATGGCCAAGGAGCAGTGGTAAAAAGATTTCTCACAAAGGAACAACTGAAGTATAATGGGAGAAAACTCCAGTGTGCTGCAGATGTCGTTCGATTTCTAAATGAATTCTTTACCAACAGCTCATCTGATTCCGATATACACAGGTAAGTACTGCACTTGTAGCACTTGAAGCACTTGAAGCACTTAGACCTGTATTTTAGTCTAATTATTGTTCATGATTTTTATGCATGTTTGGTGATACTTTACTAGTTTTATACATGTTGAAGGCCATTTATGTACAAATATAACATTTTGAACTTTTTTTTTTTTTGTTATTGGAATGTTTACTTACCTGTTCAACACTTACAGCACTTACAGCAGTTAAGCACTTACAGCACTTGATTAATTGTTGCCTGCAGGTACTTTTGGGAAATTGACCCTCATAGTATAGATAGATCAGAAAGGTATGATGCTCAGACCCTCAAAGGGACAACTAAAATTCATTGCATCAGGCCTTTTGATAGAGAAAATCCTTTGAAGCTTGCACATAGACCTTTGTCATGTTTTTGCATGTCTTGCCGCCAAAGGGAAATGGGACTCTGTAGCACTAAATCTCAGTATAGGAGGTTGGGAGACAAATGAGTTGGTCCCAAAAGAGCGAACTGCAGAAATTTCGACAATGAGGTTTGTGTCAAGAGGCGAGGAGACTGATAGTGAAGATGATGGTGACCATGATCTGATCAGCTCTAATGTAGAAGTAGGGGACAATTTTGCAGTGAATGCAGAAGAAGGCAATGCTGAGGGTGTAGACTTTTATGTCCTGAAATGTATTGAGACAAAGAACACATTACTAGATGATTATGAAGATGGCTGGGGCAATGTTTTTGGAATTGGTGAGGTCATACTTTCTGGCTACTATTACAAACAATTGGAAGGAGAATTAAGTTTTCAACTTCTTTTAGACAAACCAGCCCACGATGTATGACCACCTCGTTAGGATTTGCAAATTTGACATGACTTTGGTGAAAGACAACCTTGTATAGTATGGATGGACATGCCAACAAATAATGAGCGACCTGCCTTCAAGTTGATACTTGAGTTTCTAATCATCAATTGTGCAAAGAAGATAAAAATATTCATTGATAACTTAATAAGTATATCCAGATCCAAAGGATATATCAAAATGTATACAAAATTGGCCAGCCTACATGAACAACAAAAATGGCTGGCTGTCAGTTGACAATTTAAAATGTGTTTCACCTAACTATTTACAACTTGTTTGGTGTTGCAAAGGCGGAATTGTTGATGAACTTGCTATCTGCACATTGCTCGACCACTTCACAAATGTAGAGTAATAGAGATCAAAAGAAACTGCTTTGAGGAACTGTTAACAACATTCGCATCCAACCTCCCAAGAATTTCCACGGCCTCCGTATCAAAGAAATCCACAAGTTGTATTCTCTTCAATATTGTCTTCCAGTTATCATCCATTGCAAGTTGATACAACAATGGAAAAATGGAATCCACTAGCAAACTTGAACTTGACTTAAATTCTTCAATCCTCATGCTTCTTTGCAATAATGAGTTGTATAAGGTGGAGACAAGAATGTTTTATAAACCGAGTCATCAACCAAAATACATCTTTCGGTGTATTGAGGCCCCGGCATTACACCTTTTCCAAAGGTTTCATGAACACCGGTTTGTCAACATGTCCGGTGTAGCGTGAAAGGCATTTTGTCACAAAACTCTTGTCCCCAAATAAAAACAAACTGTGTATAAGTAATGGACACAACCGTAACACCTCCTTTGTATTGAAACCGGTCATAGATGACCATATAGCCAAGTCATAGTAAACACTTACCTTGTTTAAAAAGGCCTGAATAAAACTATCTTGTTTTTTGTATACTCTATAATGTGTGGGCCAGGTATTTCAAGTTTTTCAGACTTTGAATATGTTTTAACCAAAACACCATTGAGGTCCATAATCAATAGCTTTCTACTCACCATGATATCTCTGCTAGCTGCTTTACTTGTTGAACCTCTTTGGCTCAACACTTTTGGCAAACCCTTTGGCTCAACACTATTTGGCAAACTTGCTCGGCTCAACACTTGTTTCAAATGTCTTGGCAATCGTATCAACACAATGTTGAACCATTGTTGGCTGTACTATATTTGCCTCTGAAACTATCTTTTGTGGAACAAAAGCTGGCTCAACACTTGTTTCAAATGACTCAACTATATTTGGCTCAACTATATTTGGTTGAACTATAGTTTCACTCTCCTTTTCTGCTCTCCTTTTCTTCACTTTATTGATGATGTTTGATTTCTCTTTTTCATTATCAAATTTGTTTGAATTTCGTGCAGACCTACATTAGAACAAAACAAATTCAAACAACCATTGCAAAGCAATTTAAATTTTTTTTATTAATAACACTCAAATGGCTACAATGAACACTCAAATACCTTCTAATGGCTACAACACTGCATTTCATTGATTTGGAATTATCTCCAATTGTCCCTGCATGGAATCAAGGCCAGCTAATTTTCATGTAACAGACTCTTGATTGAGACAGAATCATTTTTGTCATTCAGAGCATCAAGTATAGCTTGAAATAGAATACCTTCTTTTGGAGTTGGACCCTGATCTTCTACTTCAACAGCAGCAGTGGCAGCAGATTGACCTGTCGTGATGATGCTTTCCCAAGTGGCAGCATTATTAAGTGCTACAAGTGCTTCATCTGTTGTTTGCTGCAACTCTACACTTGTATTCTCATCAGCCTCTAATGCATCTTTCAGATTCTTCTTGCTTCTGAATGGATATTTCCTCTTAGGTGCTTCTCCTTTCCCCCTTGCTTTATCTTTGCTTTTACTGTTTTCTTTGGAACTCGCACTTTTGATTTGGGTGAAAATTTTCTTTTCTTGAATGTTTCTTCACCACTTCTATCTACGTGTCACTCTCTTGATGTGACTCTGAATTTCCTTTCCCCTCAACAACCTTCCCAAGGTTTTTCAGTAGTGACTTCACCCTCATCATCCATTAGTATAACATTATTTGCTCCAATCTTATAAGGAGATCTTGAAGTTGAGGGTAGCAGAGCAAGATTTCAAAAGTTGATATCCTATCATGTACAATGGAAGGTGATCCTGTATTTTCAAGCACTGCCTTGTCTAGATCCCACGTGCCTTTGTCATACCAAGCTCTAAAAATAAAGCGTAAGCCTGATAGATGAAGTGCAAACAATGCATTTACCTTTAGCCAACAAAATTTGTGCACATTAAATGATACTCATGATCACATTTTAGTTTTTTCTTGATAACTTTGTAATTCTTTGGAGAATGCTAATCCACATGCAAAGCACAAGCGTCCTCAAATAGCTGAGGTAAGTCTCTACTAAGCGCATTGACTCTAATTGGTGAAAATTTCATACCTTTCGGTTCTTCCAAGTTTTTGAGGTTTGATCTCGGTATTGAGAGGTTAGCATCCTTCATGTGAAGTTCACCTTGCAATTCATCCCTTCTTGATCTTTGTGTTTGGATTGACCTTCCCGTAACTTGCCATTTTTTTTTCTTTGCATAGGTCTCAAGCATAATACTTGTTTCAAGCTCAAGAATATCTTTTATAACTCGGAGTTACCCGCAAAGATTTTTGAGTTCTAATTCTTTTTCATTTGCTCAATATTATTGTTTTATACGCCACATTGCCACTTAAAGCCCTGGTTTGAGAGATCCTCTCACGCCAATGTGACAAGGATGTCATTCAACTCCAATGCACAAGCTTCTCTCTCACTAGAAATTCTGGTGATCTCATTCTCGATCGGGTTCTATATTACGTACAATGTTTGTGCTCAAAATAAAAGATTCCCGCCAACTTCTTTTTCTCTTGAGCTTCTACCGTCTTCTTCTTCTGTATTTTTTGGTTCCAATGATTGGGCTTCCTACACCTCCCGTATTTCATAATTTGAGCTCAGAAGAAACCCAATTTACCTTGTGCTTTTCGGGATTTTTTTTTGTGCAGATATGCAATTTTCCCATGCAAAAGCATAGGCTATCTGCTTTTTCGACCTCATTATTGCATAATCCCTCACTCGATAAAGCTTCTTTATCAATGTTTGTAATTGTTCTTTTCGGATGTGGCTGTACCAAATGAGATTTTTATCTTTTGTGTGCGGAATTTATCTCCTCTCTCCAAACTGATAGCCAATCTTCTTTGGTGATTTTTTTTTCTCCAAATATTTCATTTTTAGAGCGGAATTAGTCCATCATCCGACAATCCATGCATTTCCACAAAATCTTCTCATCCACCGCTTCGCCATTCGATGCTTTCCATTTTGCTTTTCGGTATGGCGCTATGGCGAGAAATTCCCGGACTAAAAGCTATGGCTATGGGCGAGAAAGTTCGACTAAAAGCTATGGCTTATGGCTATGGCGTCACGGTTATGGCGCCAGAACCGCCAAATTAATTGGCGTGACACAAGGCTGGCGGGATCCAAGTGCTTTAGGTCTTTGGGTCTTTGTCGGCGTTTTTGATCACCAGTATAGAATTTACACCCATCACTGGATAGGAGAACCCTCCCTCAGCCTCTAGAAGTTGAACCCATGGCCATGGCAGCAGCAGAAGAAGAACGGATGTGCCTCGAGTACGAGCAAGAGGGAGAAGAAGAAGAATACGGGTCAGACCCGGAAGACATGGACCTGGAACAAGAGAGGCAGCAGGCGGAGCAGCAGATCCAAATCTTCGAGGAAGGACTAAGGTCAATAAGAAGAGCCCCACCACAGGGGCAGGGAATCACAAGCTTGACCCCGGTATTCATAGGAGGTGAAGCATACTTAACCCTCCATGACATTAAGAATCTTCCACAGTGCAGGGACAGGGGTCTCAGAGTGGATGAGATTCTGCATCTCCTATGGCAACAAGCAGACCTCGACGACTTCATCGATCGAGAAACTCAGGACTTCCCTATCAACATAAGGGAAGCTAGCACATACACCGGCGAGACATCATCAGATATAGAAGCTTATACAGGCATCAGACAGATGATGGCCGAGAGGGAATTGCCCTCAGAGGAAGAATTCCTGGCAATCCAGGAGCAGATGGGCATCAGGGGTAAGTCGACATCAGCACTCTTACCCAGCTCGTCGGCAACAACGCCAGGGCAGCATGCAGGCAGCATCAACCTAAGGAAGCTGGTACACCAGGACTTCAGAGAGCTAGAGGAGGTGCAGGTGGACGAGTACGCGGGAAGGCATAGGGCAACCTCGTCGTCTGCCGAAGAATCAGGGCATGATAAAGCCCTTAGATACTACCTGCCATTGGGGTCTTTATGCTTATCGCTCTCTCAGGGTTTGGAAACCATGCTCGATTAGCACCAAACATCGACCATGTTGTCCTGATCAAGAGAACGATTGCATTAACTATCTTCGACTTCGCAATTCCCTACAGGCGACAGGGCAGGTTGGCAGTGACAGCCGCATACACTTCAGAGAGAAGAATTGAAGACATAGAGGCAGCACTCCAAGGAGGAACGGCAACAAACATCCTCAGGAACTTAGGCGGGTCAATAGGCACAGCCCAAGTGACGAAATTTTTGGAGGACCACCCCGATTACCTCAAGAAATTCCAGGAATAGAAATTAAAGATGTTTCTTTTATATATATATATATTTTGCATGTAAAAGCAATAGTATATCTATGAATATAAACAGTAGCATTAACCGTGTCTCCTTGCCAAATAACTTTGTTTCCTTAACTGCATCAATCAATGAAACAATGTAACAACAAAAGCAAAGAACTAATGATTAGGGTTCAATATAATGTGCATGCAGCTAGAGTGCCTAGAAACATTGATGAACAGAGGCAACAAGGACACCGTGACCAAGAGCGTACCCCTCCAAGACGCTTCCAACCAAGAAACTTGTATCAAGAGTTTGACGCAGTGACTCCCGAAGAAGAGTTATCCCAGATAAGGTCCGACATCCATGAGATAAGGACATTGCTAGCAGGAGCAACAGCACAGGCAGGGCAAGATCAGAATGTACCATTCCCGAAACACCAGCGGGCCGAACAGTGCAGCAAAGAAAGAGAAGCCGAAGGAGAAGATCTCCTAGTTTGGGTTCCTCAGACTCTAGCTCGGATTCGGACTCAGGGTCAGAAGAACAAGAGGCAGTAAGGCAAGACTGCCGAGGAGACCCAGGGCGCGACAGGGACAGGTCACAATCTGATTACCAGAAGAAGGTTGACTCCGCGCTTAGCAATGTGTGGAAAGCCAGAAAGCTAAAGCAGTTCTCAGGAGACAACAGATCCGGAATGGAAGCAGAGGCTTGGCTCGACGAGATGAGCGAGTATGGCAACGCTTATGGTATGAAGGACAAGGATAAGGGCAGGGTGGCCACGGCAAATTTGAAGGGAGCAGCAAGAATATGGTGGAAGGGGTATGCCAAAGCACACGGACTGAGCAGAGACAGTTGCAAGTTCAAGAAGTTCGCTAAGGCATTCAAATGCCATTATGTGCCAAGAGAGCATAAATGCAATATGATGCAGCAATTCTACAGGTTACAGCAAGGGAATAAGTCAGTTCAGAAATACACAGAGGAATTTATGAGATTGAGGCTTTACGTACCAAAGCTAAGTGAAAGGCATGCGGTAGAGGGCTATATCGAAGGGCTGAACGAAGAGATCCGCAAGCTTGTAAGGGCGATTAACCCCAAGACCATATCTGAAGCAGAGTCCAAGGCAGTGAGTTTGCAAGGGACAGGGCCACAAAAACATACGCCAAGGCAGCAATACTTCCAGGATAAAGGAAAGGGAACAGGAGGTTATAGCCCAAGGGCGGCAAGCCCAGTAGCCAGCAGACCGCAATACAACTCCAATTATGGGAAGCAAGGCAATGCAAGTGGTGGCAAGCAGGAAAAGAAGCAGGTGAGCTTCAAAGAGCAAGGAGGCGGGTCTAACTACTCCAAAGCGGTGAGGCAATTTCTGCAGTCCATCCCCAAAGAAAGCAGGAGTGCATAGAAAAGCAGCCCTGCTTTAGGTGTTTCCAACCAGGACATCGGACGAACAATTGCCCCCTGGTTATGAACGCAGCGTTATCAGAACTGGGATGGGAGACACCATCGGATGTGGACGACGACGAAGCACGAGACTACATCCATAGTGTTACATTTTTGCAGCTATTGATACAGAAAATGCAGAAAGTCAGTACCAGGTGATTTCAACGACTGGGAAAGCCAAAGAAAAATCCTTCATAGTACTGATAGACACGGGCAGCAGTCACAATTTTGCGTCACCTAAGATGGTAAGCATGTTGAAGTTAAAGCCGTTGAAGTCCAAGCCCAGGCCAGTTGTGTTAGCTAATGGGGCAGTCAGACATACAGCGGGGAAGAGAATAAACTTCAATATAGACTTGCCAGGCATCAATGTAGCATTGGGAGCGGAAGTCATGAATATAGGCAAGTATGACCTGATTATTGGAATGGAATACCTTGGGCCAGCAAGAGCACTCATCGATTGTGGGAAACGCAAGGTGACCTTAACAACCCCAGAAGGCAAGGTCATCGAGATAACAGGTAAAGAAGTAGCCCCAATCATGCAATGTATGAGTAGTGAAAAGTTGCTTAAGTGCATAAGGAAGCAGCAAGTAGCCTATCTCCTCAAGCTTGAGCTCGAAGATCAAGAGCCGGAAGAAGGCAAAGAGGCCAAAGAGTTGAGTAAGCTCCCCAAGCCTATAGCGAAATTGGTCAAGGAATTTCATGACTTGTTCCCTAACGAGATTAAGCAGCTTCCGCCCTATAGAGGAGTCGAGTGTGAAATAGCACTTGAACCGGGGACCAAGCCAACAAGCAAGGCACCTTATAGAATGTCAACAGAAGAGTTGACAGAGCTAAAGAAACAGTTGCAAGAATTGCTAGACCTAGGGTTTATAAGACCTAGCGTCTCTCCTTTTGGAGCCCCTATTCTTTTTGTGAAAAAGAAGGATGGGAGCCTTAGGATGTGTATCGACTATCGCCAGTTAAATAAGCACACCATTAAGAATAAGTATGTCTTGCCGAGGTCAGATGACCTAATGGATCAATTGCAGGGAGCGAAGATCTTCTCCAAAATAGATCTCAGATCAGGGTATCATCAGATTAGGATCAAAGAAGAAGACATCCACAAGACGGTGTTCAGGACAAGATATGGACACTACGAGTTCACAGTCATGCCCTTTGGGTTGTCTAATGCACCAACGACATTCATGAGGTTGATGAACGACGTCTTCCGCGAATTTCTAGACTCCTTCACCATAGTCTTCTTCGACGATATCTTGGTGTACAGCAAATCTATGGAGGAACATGCCCAACATTTGAAGAAGGTGCTTGAAAAGTTAAGAAGACATCAACTCTTTGCGAAGCTATCAAAGTGTCCCTTCGCGACTGAAAGAGTGGAGTATTTAGGGCATGTGATAACAGCAGAAGGCATTTCCACAGATCCTGCAAAGATCAAAGCCGTGATTGATTGGCCGGCACCGAAGAATACGCATGAAGTCAGGAGCTTCCTAGGCCTAGCAGGCTATTATAGAAGATTTGTCAAGAACTTTGCCAAGGTAGCAGCGCCATTGACCGATCTCACAAAAGGCGGGAAGATAAAGGATTGGGCAACTCATTGGCAAAGCAAGGCGCAGAAAGCATTTGACACATTGAAGGAAGCATTGACGACAGTGCCAGTATTGGTCTTGCCAGATCCGACCAAAGATAAGCTTGTAGCGACAGATGCTAGCAGAATAGCAACAGGTGCAGTCCTCATGCAGGAGGAAAGAGTAGTGGCCTATGATTCTAAGAAGTTGAACGATGCCGAGCAGCACTACCCAACGCATGATCAGGAGCTCCTGGCTATAGTAAGAGCTCTAAGAATTTGGAGGCATTACCTATTGGGAAGAAGATTCCAGTTGGATACGGATCATCAAAGCCTTCAATACATATTTACACAACCACTCCTCAATTTGAGGCAAAGGAGATGGATGGAATTCCTCGAAGAATATGACTTTGAGATAAGTTATAAGCCAGGGAAGCTCAATGTGGTTGCAGATGCCCTTTCTAGGAAGCCTTTGGCAACAAGAATTCATTGTAATGCCATATCAACACTCGTAAGCGAGTTTGGCAAGAAGATCGAAGAAACTTTGCCAACGGACCTCGACTTCAAGGAAGTTTGGGCAAGTCTTTGCAAGGAGGCCAGGACCGACAAGGAAAGGGAGATGTTCAGGCACTACAAGAAGGAGGGAAACTTGCTATACCATAAAAATAAATTGTGTGTACCACAATCTTCTCAAGTTAGGAAGCTAATCCTGAATGATACACACAATAGTCCCATAGCAGGGCATGCAGGGTTCATGAAGACATACTTCAAAGTTAGAAGCAGTTATTACTGGCCCGGCATGAAGATGGAAATAGCAAAGTATATTCGAGAGTGCCAGATATGCCAGCAGACAAAGGCGGAACAACTCCGAATTCCAGGTGCTTTGGAACCATTGCCTGTGCCAAACGCTAAGTGGGAGGTAATAAGTATGGATTTTATTACAGGACTCCCAATAACAGCAAGGGGCAAAGATGCCTTGATGGTGGTGGTAGATAAGTTGTCAAAGATGGCACACTTTGTGCCATGCAGGACAACAGATATGGCATTAGACACGGCCAACCTATTTGTTAAGGAGATTTTCAGACTCCATGGCATGCCAAGAGAGATAATTTCAGATAGGGACTCCAAGTTCATGAGTGCCTTTTGGCAGGACCTATTCACCACCATCCAGACGAAGCTTTAGATGAGTACGGCATATCACCCCCAAACAGATGGTCAGACGGAGAGGACGAACAGGATCATCGAAGATATGTTAAGAAGTTATGTATGGAACAAGCAGTCTAAGTGGGATGATTTCATCCACTTAGTGGAGTTTGCATACAACAGCACCAAGCAGGAGTCGTCGCAGATGAGTCCTTTTATGATCAACTACGGGTACCAGTGTCTTACCCCGGATAATTGGCACAATCCTGTGTCCAAAGTAGAGGTCTCCCAATAGATGCTTTCGGAGATGCAAGAGTTGGTGGAGGAGGTAAGAGGATATCTCCTAGCAGCAAGAAGTAGGCAGAAGAGCATTGCCGACAAGCACAGGACAGTCAGAGAATTTAAGTTGGGAGACAAAGTATGGTTGAAGATCAAGGTGAAGCAGGCCAAGCTCCGCATCGGCAATTGCAAGAAGCTTGCTCCAAGATGGGCTGGTCCTTTCGAGATAATCAAAAGAGTAGGTACCCAATCCTACAAATTGGAACTCCCAGCTCATTTAAAAATCCATAACGTTTTCCATGTAAGTCTCCTAAAGAGGCACACCCCTAATCCAGAGGAAGTATTGGAGACAAACGAGTTACTGGAAATGACGGACGAGCACCTTGAAATTGTCCCAGAGATCTTATAAGAAGACAAGAAGGTCAAAATTTCTCCAATACCTTGTGAAGTGGAAGCACTTACCAGTGGAAGACGCTACATGGGTACTACAAACAGTTCTTGAGAAGCAGTACCCCGAGTTCATGGAGCAAAGCAAAGGTCAGCTCGTCACCGAAGTAATCGACATCGACAACCAAGAAATCGCCTCAGGCATGTCGATTTGTGTTTAGATTAATGGAATTAAGATTAATCTACGCATGCAGCCTATGTCAGGTAAGGGTTGCATGCGTTGTTACCGACGATGGGACCACTACGGTGATCTCTAGGACGTGGTGTAATGTCATTGTAGGCATGACCGCGGTTTCGCTTGCATGAGTTGGAAGGTAGATTAGAAAGTCTACTTCTGTCCCACCGAAGTAGATGACCTCGAGAGATAAGAGGTCATTCAGGAATGCATGATAGGAAAAGCACCTCTAGTCAATGCCTACGGGGAGGACCCTATCCTTCACGCCCCATATACGGGAAGGACCCTATCCTCCACGCTGGGCAACTGCAGGTGTAGGCATGAGTGGCATATAGGCACGATAGGGCGCTGTCTCCACGGCCACGATGGAAGAAACATAATCTTCCTATGCCGGGAGATTATGCCTTGCATCCATGTAATCCTATATTATAAAGTTATTCTGTAAGTGTTGGACCCAGCCCTAAATCGGACGGTTTAGGTCGTTCTATGAAATCAGACGGCTGATATTGTTCGATGCATAGATCCGAGAGCAGTTTAGGGTTTTCTCTTTTCGTTGCGTCTTTCTTGCTGGAGATCGTTCGATCCTAGCTATGGCTGGAAGAGCAGCATATGATGCTATTGATGTTGCTTTAGTCTGTGGCTGCAACATGCTTTCTCTGATAAAGAAGAGCAGGGACGAACGAACAAACTTCTTAGGCTGTAAACCATTTTCGATTTAGGGCATATTGAAGCTGAAGATCTTAGTACTATAGCAAGATTTAACTTCCAGCTTCGGATTCTTCAGATTCTTTCACATCGGTTTCAGATTCTTTCATTTCGGTTTGAGCGAAATGATGAACGCACAGCGGCCAGATATAGATTGCAGGTATGCCGATTGCTCCAACTATCTGCATCCTAATTTTATCTGGTTGGATTAGAAGGTATTTTGGATTGATTATTCAATTTTAGGGCAACGAAATCTTATCCAGAACGTCTAAATAAGCTGGCAAACAAGGATAGCTTGGGCAAAGCCATTGTGCAGGATAATGAGCATGATCTATGATGTCAGAGAAGAGTAGGCAGTATGGTAACGTTAATGTGTTTTATGAAACTATAATATCTAGAGCAAGCAAATCATTGTGTTTTTGTGTTTTATTTCTGAAGAAAATGCTTTAAATGCAGGAGCAAGCTCTATTGGAGTCTTTTATGGAAGCTCATTACTCCATGTCGAGACAATCTACAAGGTCAGGCTATTCAATCTAGACATAGATGTTCTAAAAGCATTCACAAATACACAGATCCAGATTATAGTTGGGATTCCCAGACATTCAATATCTTTCTGAAAGCTTGGGACAAGGTGCAAAGAGTTGGGTGATACTACATCGGACCATTTGTGCGAGAGCAAATCGACGGATCATTGTTTCTTCTCCCCATGCCATGGGCATACGTCTTATTCCCCATCTGCAGGATGTTTTGATGCAGGTTATATTAAATCTACCTTCAAGGCATTGCTAGACTTCCTGCATAAATCATGATCTCCTTTTATGATAAATGCATACCCTTACTATGCTTACGTAAATGAATATGAAGCAACAAAGGATTAAGCGATTCAAGGTCAAGTTCCACTATGATAAACTGTTTGTTGCACAGATTGATGCTATATAGTACGCTGGAGAGACCGATATAATAAACTAAACAAGATTATACCTTAGCAATGCACTGGACTTTGCATTTATATCGCCATGCATGGCAAGGATTATAAATAGAGTATGCTTATTTTAGTTAGAGTATGAAAAAGGAACAGAAAAACTTGAAGCTATATAACTCCTTTTGTCTATGCATGCAGTTCATCTTTTAAATCGAAATTTGGACATTTGTGTGTTGCTTCAACTTGGTCTAGCACTACAGCTGTTACATTGGGTCGTAATGGGCTACCCAATAAGCACTAGCCATCAATATGGATGACATTATATAAGAAGAGTTATCGGGTTACCTAATTATGCAAGTCTTTTTATTCTGAATGCCCATCAAATGTAGAGTTTGACATCTAAACATTAAGGAGACAAGCTCTCATTTTTGCTTCTGTAGGATGAGAAAACACCGATTTTTATGCGTAAAGAAAACACTTGAAAATAAAGTATGTCTTTGTCCACATTTATGCAATGGATCTTGGCCGTTTTAGCTTGCTCAAAAGAGTATAGAAAGACTATTCTGAAAAAGCAACATTTGGAGCAAAACATTTTTATTTGCACGGCTAGCTTAGATAAACTATGAAGGACTTAGGCCTCAATCTTACAATATCAATTGTTATTGGGTCAAGTTTCAGTTGGTGTTTGACCACCCCAAGAGTCAATTTTTAAGTTGACGTTTGACCACTCTTGGGTTTAGTCCAAGGTAGTCAAGAGCTTAGGCACTCCCAAAATAATTTTTTGTGTTTGTCAAATTCACGAACTTCGAATAACTAAGAAAATCTTATTATGTCTTTGTAATTTCACAATCCATAGGCCAAAAAAGAAGTAGATCTTGCTACTGTTTGTTATTATGGAGATGTTCGATTTGATGGAACCAAATAGAATTTGCGCTGTGCTTTTCTTTTTTTTAACATTTTTGCATGTGTTTGAAAGAGTGGCACATTGTATGATGATGTGGGACAATTTTATGGTCTATTTTATTGCATAGGTTATACTGCTTTTGCAAACAAGGACTTCAAAAATGGTTTGCATCATTTGATACTCTATTGTGTATTTGGATGAAGTTGAGGCAACAAACTTCTGTCCCAAATAGTGTTGATCACAAATTCCAAATAAATTGTGGTTATAATTCCTCTAGACGAATAGACAATGACAATGTTGAATAACATGTTATGTGTTGTATTATTATTTCGACGCCGGACAAGATTCATTCATTCACATGGCACCAAAATCCAAATATTGTTTATCACAATTTTCATTATAGATTGTGGTTATAATTCCTCTAGAACTTCAAACAATGTTGAATAACATGTTATGTGTTGCATTAACTTGAATTCATTTTACTCGAACCTCACCTAAAATACATCCCTACCGGGAAACCTTTGATAAGAATGATTCATCACATTATTTGCAACGACATTCACAAAGCATCGTACCAAGCAGAAGGGGGAGGGGGTAATAACAATTATCCAATAATAACAACCAAAATTAATAATAGCTTATAGTGCCACACTTTACATACACACAATATTTACAAAGATAAAAATTTGAGAGTGATGGTAATTTGGACATGTTTTGTGGCCCAAAATATTTATATGCTCTCAACTTATGCCCAGCAACGCTGGGCACCATTACTAGTTGTATTTAATGGGTGGTTCCCTTACAACCAACCCTTATAATAATTAAACACGTACTAACGTAGTGTTGAACCTGCAGGCCAATAGAGGATTTGAACGGCAGGACGATGGCACTACGAGGATTCACAACACATAATTTTGCCATAATGTGTTGTGAGGAGGTGATAAGGAGCTTTAGCTAGGAAGTTTTGAACTATAATCGATGATGATGTCGAAAAATTTTGTGAATAATAGATGATGAAGTAGAAGATGGAAGAGCCTCTCACCATAATACAATTTCGATAAATAAAAATATGACCGGAAGTGATTGACTATAAGATCGTATATATATATCTTGTTGGATGTGATTGCAGGATATGCAGCTTTTCCAAGGTGGGGAGACGCGTGATGCTGAGGACAGCATCAAGTCAAGGTGGGGAGAATGTGACGTTCCAGCATAATATACGCTCCTAATACGTATATTATACTGCCACGTCCCACGTACATGCCATAGATGACATGTACTTGAGAGCCGAAGAACGTTGCACCTAGGGGCCAATAGTGCACCTAGGGGGGCAACCTCGAATGTTGTGCATGTTAAATAAACATACACAACAAAACCCCCTTGAACCCCATTTTCCAAATGGCATGAACCCATTTGGCCAAATGATTAACCTAACCAAAAAAGGGTCTA
Organism: Isoetes taiwanensis; assembly: GCA_021234155.1. NCBI lineage: Eukaryota > Viridiplantae > Streptophyta > Lycopodiopsida > Isoetales > Isoetaceae > Isoetes > Isoetes taiwanensis. The sequence goes on along the minus strand of JAJEKV010000035.1, from coordinate 158,096 downwards.
TATAAGGGTTATAGCCCTAAACACTAAACCCTTTTTCCATCTTTGACATTTAGAGTTTTCATAGAGCTCCTTTCCCATTCTCGCATTAGGGTTCCCTTGAGCCATTTTGGCCAAGTCTAGACTTCAATTCGCATTGCTGAGCTCCGAGAAGCCGGATTTGCACAACAGATTATCGATTCGCAGCCATCAGCAGCAAGATCAAGAGCATGGACGCCTTCCGAGGATCAGGAGCGGGTCAAGGAGTAGGTATCTAGTCATTCTGTTGTGCAAAGCCGTCTTTGGGCAAGGCATTAGGCTGGTTTAGTATGCTAGATCTATTCTAGAGGCCTTATAGATCACGAGATCATAAGCCCTAACCAAGGAATCTAACTCTGTTGTGTAGATAGATAGATTAGATGATATTCTCTATTTCAGTTCTATGATGATGGATGTATTTCACTCTGTGACCTCCATGTATTGGGAAGGGGGGTAGAGACCTAAAGCTGTGTAGCAGATGATCATAGGTAGCACCATTAGTTCCCAATTACATGCGGCCCGTGCACAGGAACCCGCCTGGTTGTGGGTGGAGGGATCCGACCGGCTGATAAGGAAGAACTTGTCTCTACACAGACTGACTCTTCTGGTGCGTAAGGCCTACCGGGGGTCTATGCGGGCTAGGCTTAATGGCTTGCCACTGCGTGTGGGCAAGGCATGAGCTCGACACTCGTGGGGTGATACGTCACCTTCCAGTGAGTTGAAGTCGGATAAGAGCAGTGGCTCTCTAGCCGCTGTGAAGGGCATGGATGCTTCCGGAGGGAGGTGACTTCCCTCCCGCCTCATGGCTGGGGAGATGCAACCCAAGAGAGTAGCCCTTTCGGCTATTCACCCCGCAGCTACGGCAGCCAGTCCCAAAGCTTTTCAGCCTATTCTCGCAAAAGTGTGCGAGAGGGGCGGATGGAGTGGACTACCCTAAGCTATGTTCTATGCCAGCCAAATCCATTGCCATGAATTTCATGCGCAATGACCTCTGGAGACCGAGCCGTCAGTCATCCCCCTTGAGTCGGAGCCCTGGGTAGGATCTCCCCTATGCTATTGATGTTATGATGATGTTGTTATCTCTGTGATGGAGTACTATGTTCACCCTTCGAGGTGGTTGTGTTTGTATCTTGTTAATGTGCTCACGTTTGTTTATTCACGCTTCAAGCAGATAGGGTCGACCCGATGGAAGACGGGTGAATGACACATCCACTCTTCCCTTGCTGGCCCATCCCGATGGGAGTGGAGTCAGGTGGATGGCCCCTGTCAGTGTAGCTGCCAGGGGGAATGCTCCTCCTTCGAGTACGATGTGGGCATCGTATAAGGAGTAGGGGACGTCACAGGTCAGTTCCAGCCTCTCTGCCAGACCGACCTCCTTCCTCTCTCTGGTTTGTCGTGGTCTCATTAGACCGAGATTTGCAAATAAAAATGGCTCCAAGTAATTGGGCCGATCAATTTCACAATGTATCTTTCTATAAATACCTTTTTCCAAAGGTTCAGAATAATATAACAATGGTTCCCAATCACATATTTACATCATATGACTATAATTAGGTTTTAACATTTAGCCTATGAATAGTCATGTGCCTGTCTTCAACATGAAACAATTTAGTACTAAAACTCCTTTGTATAAATCTGTATGATTTTCAACTGAATCATTTGTCTAGAAAACATTTTCAGTTTATCACTTGCTCCACATGAAGCCTTAAGTCTTTAATTTTGCCAGATTATGATATGAACCTACAAGTGTCTGACATATTTCTTACATTCCCCTTTTAGATCATAATCTCATGTTTCCTTGCAGTTTAACTCTTCTGCCAATTTCATGAACCTGTTGTAGTTCAGGCCCTTTATGAAGATGTCTGCTAATTGCCTTTCTGAACTTATATACTTGAGTTCTACTATCACACCTTTGTTCCCCATTTCTCTAATGAAATGCATTTCCATTTCTATGTGTTTTGTTCTTTTATACATCACTGGATTTTTGGTCATTGCTATACAACTTTGATTATCACAAAACAGAATTGTACCTTTCTTTTGCATGATTCCCAATTCATCCAAGAATCCTCTACTCCAAATTATCTTCTTAGCTGCCAAGGTTGTGGCTGCATACTCTGATTCTGCTGTTGACAATGCTATGGATGATTGTTTCTTTGTTCTTCAGCATATAGGACCTCCTCCAAACATCAATGTATAACCAGAAGTTGATCTCGTCCAGATCTCCACACCAGTCAGCATCTACATAAGCTTTTAACTGTAAATCATCTCTATAATAAATTATCCCTGTTGTTTTGATTTTTCCCTGGATTACCATTATATCTACTTAACATATTCACAATAAATGTTATGTCAGGTTTGGTATTATTGACAATATGCAATAAACTTCCTACCAACTACCTATATGGTATCTTTGTCATTTCTTCTCTTTCTTTGTCATTCTTGGGATACGTGTGCTTCGATAATGCTCCTACTGTTACTGATATTTTCACTGAGTTGCAATTCTGCATGTTAAACTTCTCAAGGAGAGAATCTATGTATCTTTCTTGATTGAGAGAAATTCTTTTATTTTCTCTATCCCTTTGAACCTGTATTCCCAAGAATTTAGACAAATCACCTAGATATGTCATTTTATACTTTCCTTAAGAATCTCCTTGCATTGTTTTAGAATGTTCATGTTGTTGGATGTCAGTACACAATCGTCTACATAGATGGCCATTATGCAATAATCATTTTCCCTTCTAAGAACATAAACATTTCCATCATTTTCCAGCTTTGCAAAGCCCTGTTTCTTTAGATATTTATCAATACATCTATTCCATTGCCTGAGAGCCTGTTTTAGCCCATAAACAGCTCTTTTCAATCTCCAGACCTTAGATTTTCCATTTTCATATCCTTGTGCTTGTTTCATGTATACCTCTTCTTCTAATTCTGCATTTAGGAAGTCTGTGCATACGTCCATGTGATGCAACTCTATATCTTACTCCCAAAGTTCAGATCTACACAAGTAATGGGCGATGGGCGATGGGCGATGTCAACGGGATGGGCGATGTCAGGTAAGTATACACACTCATGCACTCATTCGTTCAATCATAGATATTATAAATTTGTAGATTATATTAGACCGTAACTGTGATCTCGGATAAGAGAAATGTTTTGATCGTCGAGATATGAATATCTCAGAATGTCTCGAAACAATTTTGGGAAAATGAAAATAAGATAATAGGTTGAAACAAGGGGTACCACTGTGCTCTAAGGATATAGGCTGAAGAGTAAAAGGAAATCGGTAACTCATGGATTTACAGGGAAATATGGGAAAAGGAACTCGAAACTCCGGCTTCCGGCGAATTCAAAATACAGAGCCGTTAGAACGATCTGTATCTAATTTAATTTAATTTAAGGGGATGAGGATGGTATTTAATTTCATTTAACCTAATTCTATTTAATCCAATTCAATTTAAATCCTAGCAATTAAGTTGCTAGAAAGTAATCTTAATTAATGTTAAAAATGTTAGGTAACCGAATTTACGTAAATATCTGAATTTCTAAAAGATGGGGTGACGTGGTAAATTGCGGGCGATCGCGAGAATATATGAATCATAATTTATAATGCGGGGCCTACACCTACAATTGGCCCGAAGTAATCATTGCAAAAGCCAGACCTAGGGGGAAAGTAATAAGGAAATAATTATGGTTATAGAGCTAGGAGGGCATAGTACGAGTGTCAGAGTGACAGGTAGTAGACAGGTGGCGGATACACGCATATGAAAATAAGGAGGACAGGATAAGACAAGACCAGCAATTAAGACAGGCGGGCGTAATAAAGAAGCGGGAATTTAGACAGATTTTGTAACCCTAAAGGATATAACAAGAAGAAGGTGAAGAGTGAAGCTCCGCCTCCGAGTGCTCCAAGCTCTCACAGCTTTCTGAATTCCCCGAGCTCCGACTCCAGTGCAGCGCCCGACCCAGCTCCAGCAGATTTCGGAGCTCATAATGGATAAGGGGAAAACGATCATCATCGATGAAGATGGGGAAACGAAGTCAGCTGTGAAACGTCCGAGATCGGGGGTCCCGGGTAATCTTACCGTGCCATATAATCCAGACCTTGAAGACTTGAATCCATGGTGCATTTGTGAGCCAGAGTGCATATGCTTGTATAAAGGTTTAGGGTCATGTATAAGCTGTGGACGCGTGCATTGACTGTTTTGCGACCGCATTCACCATGCGCAGTCGATGAAAGATGCCGGATATAACCTCGGTCTTCTAGGAGTGCTTGGGGTTCTGTCAGATAAGAACGACACAGTTCGGCGCCAAGATTTGGATAGAGTGATGCAGTGTTTCAATAGACTTCAGATGCATGCGACAATACAGAAATCTACCAGCTACCAGCATAGTCTTATGATCGGCGACTATGGCAAAGTCTGCATCTTCTGTTGCGAGAAAAACCCGGTGGATTTTTTATGCCAGGCTTTTATGCATAGGAACCTGGAAAAAGTCAAGAATATTGGGGAGCCATCAACCGAAAAGAAGCAGAAGAAGTAAATCCATGCGATAAAGCATCAAGGGAAAGGCGGAAAGAAGGGAAAAGTGGAAGGGGTCCGAGGTGGATAGGACTTAACCTTAGGTTCTTTTTGTTTTGTTTTCCTACTGCTTTTGTTTTTGTCTTCCTTTTGAATCAATCCTCTTTAGCTTATGCATCAGATATGATCCCTGTCAATTGTTAAGATGGGTAACCTATAACAGCCCTCGGCTGAGTATGACTGTTTAGATGAAGTAAGTATGCCTCATGAGAGAATACCATGCTTTAAGCATGGCTGAATGTTTCAATGTTATATGTACACGCCTGTATTATCTCAGTTTTGAGAACTTTTGAATAATAAATCGGAAGTAATAGTTGTCACTGGTGAAGTAGCTTCATTGTATAGCCTAAATTGCCTACTTATGATGAATTGATTATGGTCTAAAGCATTATACTCCATGACGAAAATGAACAAATGGTTGGGGAATTGCGGATATCTTCATACACTCAGCATAGGATCAGGCAACAAGACACTTCGGATGACATATGATAACAGGAGAAAGAGCTTCAAAATATACTCCGACCAGTTTCACCAGTTTCACTAACAGACATATACATGGGTAAGTATATGATAACAGGATACATTTGACAACAGACGAGAAAAGATAGCAGGCAAAAAGCAAAGAAAGACGGACCATACTGCGGCAGGGACAGAAGCTGAACGAAAAAGGGTGGCGAACAGGTCGAAGCCGGGAAAACATAGGACAAGGGGTGACAGATAAGCAAGAAGATAAGGAAACGGTGACAGGTCGGACGAACAAAATCTCACGGGAACAAGCCTCGTAAAAGTAAAACTGGACCAGTGAAGGTATAAGACAAAAACTACAAGAGCCTCAGAGTAAAAGGTGGACGGGGCAAGCTACGGGATAGAGAGGCTAAGCCTCCGCCGTACACTAGGATAGCGAGGGCTAGACCCACCAACTGGTAACCCGGACCACTAAAAACTCGTTAACATCTGGAGAACAACATATGACTTTTAGTGGGGTATGAAGAATACCTCATTTGTCGAAAATTGTTGACACATTGTTAAAAAGGAGAATGGGGCAAATTATGGACTGAGGGGTATAACCCCCGCCATAAGCCAGGATAGCGCGGGCACGGCCCCCAACTGGTTCCCAGATCACCAAAATGACAGACATACAGAAATACAGAAATATATAACCACAGAAATACAGAGATACAGAAGTGCAGAAGTACAGAAAGGAAGGAATATTGACATGTAAACACATAATCAATGTAGGCAAGCAGCTACCAAACTAATCGGCCCAGAAAGGATCAACCTCGACCAACAGACGAAGAAGAAATGTGACAGTACCGGGAAGGAGATCGAATAACAATAAAAAGTGACGGGCGGAATAATTATGGACATTTTGAAATTCAAATTAAAACGGTAATTTTAAATAAAAATACCGTTTAGAAGGAGGAGATATATATCCTTAAGGAGGCATTACGGCTACCTTACCAGAGAGAGTCTAGTATGAGCGCACTGCCCAAAGTCACCACAGAGCTTTCTCGCAAACAGAAGCTATGGCCGACAGTATCAACAGCAGCCAGCAGAGGAGAGCGGATGCAGCGAGAGCGCCAGTGAGCCAGCAGGACCTTAGGGATTTCCTGACACAGATGGACAAGCAGCTAGAATCGAAGATCCCGAACATGGATGCACTCAACGCGCTGGCTGAAACATGCAACAGTAACAAACTAGCCATCGCTAGTATGGACGTGAGATTAGGAGGGGTGGAGAGGACGAACGAGGAAATGCAATACAGAATGGACGAGATCGAAGAGGAGAAAGCAAAGATTCTGCAAAGGTTGGTTGAATTAGAGAAATCAAATGTTGAGTTGGATGCATGGGAGTCATTTGATAGGATAAAGCCACATATAATGGAATATGAGGAGTAGAGTAAAATTAAGCATGATGTTAGGCTAATTGGGGTAGCGGAGAGACCTAATGAGGATATATATCGAGTTACTGCAGAAGTGATAGAGACAGTGTTCAAGGAACACAGGAGCGTCATTGTCAAGGCACTACGGTCAGGCCAATGGAGGGGGGGGATCGAGGCATATAAACCTGACATTGAGGGACTTGGCAACCAAAGAAAGAATCTTGCAGATGGGATCCAGATTGAGGAATGGAATCAAAGTACAGGAGTCTTTAATGGTAATGCAGCGACAGGGGCTACACAGGGAGTTAGCCAAAGCCAGGGAGCTGAACCAAGCAGAGATACAGGCGGGGGTCAAGAATGGCAAAGTCTACCTTCACAAGAGGGTAAGAGAACAAACGACCCAACCGCAAGAATAGACAGTGGGGGTGCAGGGAATAGCAAAATCAACGGAAGCAGAAAAGGAAAACATACACCCACTCTGAAGGCAATACAACAGGGGGTGGAGAGCAGATTGGTCGGGGAGCACCGAGGGCTTATCAACGTTAGAAGGAATCGTAAACAGAGAAGAAGAAGAAGCGAAGAAGGGAAGTTTAAGACCAACAACACAAGCAGGGTTCGGGGGGCCAACCCCAACAATGAAGACCAGAGGAAGACCAAGAAGAACATGCAATGGTACAGAAGGCACGGAAACCCCGAAGGAGCAACCTCGAGGGAAAAGACGCTGACAATATGGTACTGGAACTGTACCGGGTACCCGTGGGATGATGGAGAGAGACTAGAAGGTGCCCACGGCTGCGACATAATATGCCTGGCAGAAACATGGGAGCATAACGTCAAGAGGCTGCCAGAGGAAGAAGGATACCAGCTGTTCACGTGCTGGAAAGACAAGGATTTCAAGATAGGGAGGGGAAGTGCAGGTCTGGCCTGTTATGTAAAGAATAGTATAGCTAACAGTGCATGTATGTTACATTCAGATATCAATAAAAGATATATGGTGTTGAATGTCCAATTGAAAAACAAACAAGACATATTTCTGATAATTATATATTATCCGCCAAACAGTGATAAGCTAGAATTGCTGGACCTAGGGGAAAATATGATGAAATGGAAAGAACAGGGACCAATAATACTATTAGGGGTCTTAAATGCCAGAACTAGACAGGAACAGGCACAAAGCACAAACACGGATGAGAAGGATGGTCAGATAACATACACGGCAAGAACACAGGAATGGCAGAGAGATATAGAGGATAAGGCAGAGGTCAACGCTAGAGGTGAATTACTGCTGGAAGTCTGCACGGCAACAGGGATGATCATAGCTAACGGAGTAAAAAAATGGAGGGGATCGAGGGGTTTTACGAGTCAGAATGCACATGGTAAGAGCATAGTGGATTATGTAATCTTGAACGACCAAGCAGTAGGAAGAATAGGACTAATGCTACAGGAATGGCCGACTGGAAAAAGGGAAAGCCATAGACCGATCAAGTTAACACTCAGAATGGATGGGACGCCACAGATTAATAACACAGGGAGAAAGGAGGATAAGAAAGCCAGAGTGAGGATCCAATTCCAAGAGAAATACACAGATACATTCAAAACAGTCATGGAGGAAATGGGAAAATGGGAATGGGGAAAACACAACGTGAATGACAATGGAAATACCCTCAATGACATCATGGTAAGAGTAGCAACAGAGGTGTTTGGGAAAAGGAACAGAACCAGAAAGAATAGGGCATTCAGAGCATCAGTATGGTATGATGACGAGTGTAGAGAGCAAAAAAGAAAAACAAAAGAACACAGAGGAAAGGAGACATACCAGAAAGAAAAAGCAGCATACATAAGATTACTAAAGAAGAAACGGTATAATAACCTGCTAAAACACCAATGGTATATGGGAAAATTGTTGAAGAAACAGCCCCGAAGATTTTGGAGGGGACTCAAACAGAAGGGAGGGGACAATAATATGAAAACAAGGAATGAACAAGACGGTATTGGAACAGCGGGACGGGCAGGGGCACCTCCAGTACCAATACCAATGTTGCAGGATTCGGACAAACCATGCTTCAACATGCTAGAGGTAATGATAGCCCTAAACAGGATGGCTAACCATAAAGCACCGGATCTATATGGCCTGACCGTGGAATTGCTGAAGTGTGCCGAGACAGAAATTGGCAGACAGGTCACAGACATTTTCAACGGCATCATACACACAGGGCTTCCAGATAGATGGACATACAATAGAGTCATACCTCTACATAAGGCAGGAAGCAGGCAGGATCCAGGGAACTATAGGACGATAATGGTGAGCTCCATTTTCGCAAAATGGTTTGGAAAAGTACTGGATAACAAATTAAAGAAATGGGCAGAAGAAGGAAACATGAGAGCACAAGGGCAAGCAGGATTCAGGCCGGAACACATCATCTAGTGACTCTTCGGATATTAATAGAACAGAACAAAGCACAGGGAAGGAAGATCATCTGTTGCTTTGTAGATTTCAGGAAAGCATTCGACACAGTCCCGAGGGAGAAGCTATTACAAAGATTGATGGACATGCAAGCTCCGATAAATATGATAGGGTCGATTGCAAGACTATACCATAAGGTATATGCTAAGATAGAACAAGAAGGACAGCCAATAATCTGTGACACAGGCGTAAAACAGGGCTGCCCGTTATCCCCAACTCTGTTTGGAATATACATAGATGCTTTGCAGGGATACATAGCAGAACAGCAAGGGGACGAATACGCCCCTACGCTAGGAGACACAAAGGTACCAATTATGCTATGTGCTGATGATCTAAGCATGATGGCCACAAAAAACAAAGGGATGCACAGACTGCTAAAAATTCTAGAACAATTCTGTGAAGAAACAGGGCTGACTGTAAATCTAGAAAACACTAAGATAGTCATCTTTGGTCATAAGAACAGGCATAGACCCTTCAGATATAAGGAAAAAGAAATAGAGGAAACAATGGAATACAGATATCTAGGGTACGATGCGCATGGCACAGGGAAATGGGCCAAAGGAGCAGACGCCATGTTCCAATCAGCTATAGGGAATTATTTCAACATGAAGAATTTTTGCAACAGAAGCAGAATAATTGACTGGGACATCAAATGTTACTTATTCAGTGCAGTGGTAACCACCACTCAGTTATATGGGGCAGAAGCCTAGGGGCCAGGCCTAACAGACAGAAAATGGGAAAAGCAGGAAGGAATCCTTAGGCAGTGGCACAGACAGGAATTTAAAGTAAGGACAAATACGCCACTGACAATCATGATCCTCGAAACAGGGCAAAAACCAATGGAGGTGAGAGCATGGGAGAGAACCATAAGGTACTTGATCAGGGACAATGCAGGAGACATTCAAGGGAAATTGTCTAGTATTGCAATTACCGAATCAGCAAAATCACACATCCTCATAGGCAGTGGATGGTTTAAAGATGTGGCAAACTGGACCAGAGAGATGGGATTAAACTTGAGCGACCTAATAAAGGAAGGGCAGTGGAATGAGGAGTGGGCAGACAGAGCCACAAGAGCATGGCTGCAAAGACACACAGGACCCAAGACAGCCTAGCTCATGCAAGTTTTCAACCCAGATCAGCAAATAGGACATCAGATGTATCGGCATAACATACTGGGGAAAACCAGAAGAAACATTCTGGCTAGATTCAGGATGGAAAGTCATGATCTAAGAATCGAAAAAGACAAATGGAGAGGAATAGACAAGGAGGACAGGATATACAGAATCTGTGACGATGGGAGAGTGGAGGATGAGAATCACATGATTAACGATTGCCCGATCTACGGAGACATCAGAGACAAATAAGAAGTATAAGATGGGGGGAACCGGTTTACATTCTGATGACAATAACAGAATCGCTTCGAGATTTGGCAGACGCGATCCAGAGAATGATGACCAGACATAGAGAAGTACACAGTGAAAGAGGGTTCGTAATATGATCCGTACAAAAGCGGGTCATAAAACCCCATACAAATTACTCAGTTAAAAGCTGATTGATAACGACGCATCACTGCACGGCCACGAACCCGAGGTAAAGCGGGATGCTGGTAATAAAAGAAAAAAGTCAGCCTTCAGAAAAGGCTACATCATAACAGCGTGATGTGCTAGTAGCGCCCTTTTAGGGAGCTCGCCCATGCTACACAAGTCCAGGGGCCTCGCGGCACAAGGGACATTAATGTATATTCTATTCTATTCTATATTTAAAGCATTTGCCATGGCAATTATCATTCTAATACTAGACATCTTTACCACTGGAGAATATGTTTCTTCAAAATCCACACCTTTCTTTTGTGAGTATTCCTGGGCCACCAATCTAGCTTTGTACTTTGGGCTTCCATCAGCATTTTATTTCGATTTAAATATCCATTTATTCCTAATAGCTTGCTTTCCCTTTGGCAGGTCTGTAATTTCATAGGTTGAGGTCCTCTTAAAAGACTCCATCTTTTCATTCATGGCCTCTTTCCATTTCTCACTTTCAAAACCATTTATTGCATCCTCAAAGGTCTCTGGTACTCCTACTTCCACTATCATGAGAGCTTCTGTTATGTTTTATAGCTGTCCCTCTATTCTGGTACTTTTTCCATTTTCTTGACCACATTTGCTCAGGAGTTTTTCCATTTATGCTTTTAGATGGCAACATATTTTCAATCTCCACAACTGTCTTAACAGCTTCCTCCCAAAGAAAATTAGGTAGGCCAGCATGCTTAAGCATTGATCTAGTGGCATTCACTGAAATTGTTTTATTCATTCTTTCTGCTATCCCATTTTGTTGGAGTGTATAGCTACATGTGTATTGCCTTTTAATTCCCTTGTTTATGCAATAACTTGTAAATTTGATGACATGTACTCACCTCCTCTATCAGATCGAACACATTTAATTTTATTTCCTTTTGTGCATTCCACTTCTGCTGCAAACCTTTTGAAAGCTTCAAAAGCTTTGTTCTTTGTCCTGAGACAGTACATTCTACAAATATTATGAAATAACACTTTCTAGAAATTCCTGTGACATTCAATGGTCCACATATGTCAGTATGAATTAACTCTCTAATCTCCTTTGTTTTCCTTTTGACCTTTGAGAAGGGAAATCTGCTATGTTTTCCTAGCATGCAACCTTTGCAAACAAAAAAATAGAATAGAATAGAATAGAATAGAATAGAATAGAATAGAATAGAATAGAATAGAATAGAATAGAATAGAATAGAATACATTAATGTCCCTTTGCCGTAAAGGCCCCTGGACTTGTGTAGCATGGGCGAGCTCCTAAAAAGGGTGCTACTAGCACATCACTTATTTGTTATAATGTAGCCTTTTCAAGGCTGACTTTTTCTTTTTAATACCAAAGATCCCGCTTTACCTCCTTCTTGGCCGCGGTGATGCATCGTTATCAATCAGCTTTTAGTCGAGCAATTTGTTTGAGGCTATATGACCCGTTTTGTGCGGATCATATTACAAGCCCTCTCACCTTTGTGTACTTCTCGTAATCCGGGTCGTCATTACGTGGATCGGCGTGCGCGGATCCCGTAATGATTCTCGTCATCTTCATCACCGTAATTTTGGTTCCCCACCTTATATTTCTATATCATCTCGATGTCTCCGTAGATCGAGGCGGTCATTAATCATATGGTTTTCATCCTCTATTCTCCCCCGTCCACAGATTTACGCATATCCTGTCCTCCTTGTCTACCCCTCTCCACATCTTTTTCGATTCTTAGATCATGACTTCCCATCCTAAAACGGCGATTGTGTCCCTTACTTTTTCCCCAACATGTTATCCCGGTATATATCAGGTGTCCTATTTCTCGATCACGGATTAAAAACTTGTATGAGCGGTCGTCTTGGGTCAGATGTCTTTGACCATGCTCTTGTCGCTATATGCGCCCATTCCTCATTCCGCCCCTCTTCTATTAGGTCACTTTCGGGTTTAATCCCATCCATGCGGTCCATGTTGCCACCTCTTTAAACCATCCGGTGCTTTCGGGGATGTGTGATTTCGTTGATTCGGTGATTGCAATGCTGGACAGTTTCCCTTGTATGTCTCCCGCGTTGTCTCTGAGCAGGTATCTTATGGTTCTCTCCCATGCTCTCACTTCCATCGGTTTTTGCCATGTTTCGAGGACCATGATTGTCAGCGTGTTTGTCCTTACCCTGAATTCCTGTATGTGCCATTGCCTAAGAATTCCTTCCTGCTTTTCCCTGTTTCTTTCACGTTAAGCTGGCCCCCATGCTTACGCTTTTTCCGCATAACCGAGTGGTGGCTATTGCTGAATCGAATAGATAACATTTGATGTCCCCAATCCGGTTATTCTACCATTCGAAGTTTTTCATGTTAAAGTGGCTTCCTATAGCTGATTGAAATCTGGCGTTAGCTCCTTTGGCCCATTTCCCTGTGCCATGTGCATCATAAGCTAGATATCTGTATTCTATTGCTTCCTCTATCTCTTTATCTTTATATCTGAAAGGTTTATGCCTGTTCTTATGTCCAAAGATGACTATCTTCGTTTTTTTGCTAGATTCACTTTGTCGGGTCCTGTATCCTCCGCGAATTGTTCTAGAATTTTTGAGCAACTGTGCATTCCTTTGTTTTTGTTGCCATCATACGAGATCATCGCGATATAGCATTATCGGTACCTTCGTGTCTCCTAGTGTGGGGGCATACTCGTCCCCTTCTTCGTTACGCTATGTATCCCACAGTAGTGCGTCTATGTATATTCCAAAGCGAGTTGGGGATAGCGGGCAGCCCCGCTTTACGGTGTCACATTAATCCGCAGTTATTGTCCTTCTGTTCCATCTTAGCATACACCTTGTGGTGCGGTCTTTGCGATCCGATCCTACCATATTTCTCCCGGGGCTTGCATGTCCATCGGTCTTTTTAGCGGCTTCTCTCTCGGGATCTGTATCAAGCGGCTTTTAAAAAATCTACAAAGCAGCAGATTATTTTCCTTCCACGCACTTTGTTACGCTCTATCAATATCCGAAGGGTCACGAGGTGATCTGTTGTTGAGTGCTATGGTCGAACCCTGCTTGCCCTTATTGCTCTCATATTTCCTTCTTACGCCCATTTCTTTAGTTTGTTATCCAATACCTTTCCAAACCATTTTGCGAAAATCGGGCTTACCATTTTAGTCCTATAGTTCCCTGAATCTTTTCTATTTCACGCCTTTTATGTAGAGGTATGACTACATTGTATGTCCATCCAATGCGGGAGTCACGTATGTATGATGCCATTGAAAATATGCGTTGCCTAATCCGCGCCAATTTACGTCTCGGCAAAGACACTTGGCCGGTTCCGCGGTCGGGCCATATAGATCCGGTGCTTTATGATTGGCCATCTTTGTTTAGGGCTAGCATTACTTCTAACATGTTGAAGCATGGTTTGTCCGGGTCATGCTGTATTGGTATTGGTACCGGAGGTGCCTCTGTCTTGTATAATTTGTCAAGGTAACTCTCCCATCCCTCGGTTCCAATGCTATCTTGTTCGTTCCTTGTCTTCACATTGCTACCCCCTCCTTTGTTTTTGAATCCTCTCCAAAATCTTCGGGGCTGTTTTTTCAGCATTTTCCCCATGTACCATTGGTGCTGTAGCAGGTTATTGTATCTTTTCTTCTTTAGTAATCTTATGTATGCTGCCTTTTCTTCCCGGTATGTCTCCTTTCCCCTGTGTTTTCTTACTTTCCTCTTGTATTCTCTACACTCATCATCATACCATACTGAAGCTCTGAATGCCCTGTTCTTCCTGATTTTGATCCTTTTCCCAAACACATCTGTTGCTACCCTTACCATGATGTCATTTAGGGTGTTCCCATTATCACTTGCATTGTGTTTTCCCCAGTCCCATTTTCCCATTTCCTCCTTGATCATTTGGGTGAAGGTTTCTGCGTATTTCTCCTGGAATTGAATCCTCACCCTGCCTTTATTATCTTCCTTTCTTTCTGTGCTATCTTTTTGTGGCGTTCCCCCCAGTCTGATTGTTAGTTTAATCAGTCTATGGCTTTCCCTTTTCCCAGTCGGCCATTCTTGTAGCATCAGCCCTTCTATATTTTCCACTGCTTGATCGTTCACAATTGTTTTGGCTCGTGAAACCTCCCGATCTCCTCCATTTTTTCACGCCATTAGCTATAATCATCCCTGTTGCCGTGTGGGACTTCCAACATGATTCACCTCTAGCATTGACCTCTGTCTTATCTTACGTATCCCTCCGCCATTCACATTGCCCCGTCGTGTACACTATCGACCATCTTTCTCATCCGTGTGTGTACTTTGTGCCTGTTCCTGTCTGGTTCTGGCATTTAGATCTCCTACTATAATCATTGGTCCTTGCTCCTTCCATTTCATTATCTGAGTTCGGCAATTCTAGCTTATCATTTGTTTGGCGGGTAATATGTAATTATCGAACTACATCTTGTTTGTTTTTCAATTGGATACTCAAAACCATATATCTTTTATTGATATCGAATGTAACATACATGCATTGTTAAGCTGCCTTTGTTCTTTATATAACAAGCGGACACCTCCCCTCCCTATCTTAAAATCCCTGTCTTTCCGGCATGTGAATAGCTGGTATCCTTCCCTCCTCTGGCGGCCTTTTAGCGTTATGCTCCCATGTCTCCGTCGGGCATATTATGTCACGGTGTAGGCACCTTCTAATCTTTCTCCATCATCCCATGGGTGCCGTGCCTGGTTCGGTACCATAATGTCGAGCGTCTTTTCCCAGGGTTGCTCCCGGGGTCTCCATGTTTTACGTACCATTGCGGATTCTCCTTGGTCTTCCCTGGTCTTCATTGCCGGGGTTGGCCCTCAGAACCATTGCTTCTCGTTGCTTTCGCTCCTCGTTTCCAAGCTTGGTTTCTTCCTATTGCTCTGCATTACGGTTCCCTCTCGGTGATTGGTCTTAGTGCTCCCCCCTGCGATCATTTATCCATTTTGTTGTATAGACTTCAGGGGGTGTATATTTTCCTTCTCGCTTCCGTTGATTTTGCTATCCCCCTGCAACCCGGTTTATGCGCTCTGCGGGTGAGTAAACGTTCTCTTACCCTCTTGTGTATGTAGACCTTGCCATTCTTGACCCCAGCTTGTATCTCTGCTTGGTTCAGCTCCACGGCTTTGGCCAATTCCTGTCGACCCCTGTCTACGCATCCGTTAATGACTCCTGTACTTTGATTCCATTACTCAATCTGGATCCCATCCGTAGGATCCTTTCCTTGGTTGCCATGTCCCTCAACGTCAGGTTTATGTGCCTCGATCTCCCCCTCCATTGGCCTGATCGTAGGGCTTTGACAATGACGCCCCTGTGTTCCTTGAACACCGTTTCTATCACTTCTGCAGTAACTCGATATATATCCTCGTTAGGCCTCTCTGCTATCCCAATTAGCCTAACATCATGCTTAATTTTATTTTGCTCCTCATATTCCATTAAATGTGGCTTTATCCTATCAAATGACTCCCATGCATCCAGCTCAACATTTGATTTCTCTAATTCAACCAATCTTTGCAGGATCTTTGCTTTCTCTTCTTCGATCTCGTCCATTCTGCGCTGCATCTCCTCATTTGTCTTCTCCACCCCTCCTACTCTCATGTCCATGCTAGTGATGGCTATCTTGTTGTTGTTGCACGTTTCAGCCAATGCGTTGAGTGCATCCAAGTTCGGGATCTTTGATTCTAGCCGCTTATCCATCTGTGCCAGGAAGTCCCTAAGGTCCTGTTGGCTCACCGGGGCTCTTGCCGCATCCGATCTTCTCTGCTGACTGCTGTTGATACTATCAGCCATAGCTCTCGTTTGCAAGAGAGTCCTGTGCAGAAAGACTCTGTGGAGGCTCTAGGCAGTGCGCTCGTGCTCGGCTCTCACTTGTAAGATAGCCGTCGTTTCTTCCTAAGACTATATATTCCCTGCTTCTAAACGGTATTTTTATTCATAATTACCGTTCTAATTTGAAATTCAAAATTTAAAATGCCAAAGGCCCTAATTAATTCCGTCCGTCTCTTTTTATTGTCATTCACCTTCTTTCGTCTGTTGCCCAAGGTTGATCTTTTCGGGTTTTTCGAGGCTGATTAGTTGGGTAGATGCCCGTCTTTATTGATTACGTTGGTATCTCGTCCATACTGAACTTCTGTATCTCTGTATTCTTTGTAGTTCTGTATTCCTGTATTTCTGTGCATGTGTCATTTTGGTGGGCTGGAATCATGGAATCAGAGGGGGCCGTGCCCGCGCTCCCCCTGGTCTGTGGCGTGGGGTAAAAACCCTACTGTCCATAATTTCCCCCAATCCATAGTGTCGGCAATTTAGTCATCTGAGGTATTCTTCATACCTCGCTAGAAGTCATATGTCGTTCACAGATGTTATATTATATTATTATAGGCCGGGCCCTTTTCTTTTAAACTCATTCCTCGGCTCGGCCCCTCCGGGGCCTCGCCTCGGTTTGGACCCACCCACGCGACCTTTTCTCTTGCACCCTTCCTCGGC
The DNA here is from genome assembly GCA_021234155.1 of Isoetes taiwanensis. Lineage (NCBI taxonomy): Eukaryota > Viridiplantae > Streptophyta > Lycopodiopsida > Isoetales > Isoetaceae > Isoetes > Isoetes taiwanensis. The sequence goes on along the minus strand of JAJEKV010000035.1, from coordinate 141,142 downwards.
TCGGCCCCTCAGGAACCCTTCGCCTCATTTTGGACATCCACGGGACTATTCCTCGGCTGGGGCCGGCCTCGGCCTAGGAGCCTGCTACCGATTTTGGGCCGCCGGTGTGTCGACCATGGGGGCCTTCCTCTGTCTCTCTTCTCCTTCCTCTCTCTTCTTTCTCTCTCCTCTCTTCTCTCTCTCTCCTCTCTCTTCTCTTCTCTTTATCTTTACCCTCTCCCTCTCTTTTCTCTCTTCTCTTCTCTCTCTCTCTCTCTCTCTCTCTTTCTCTCTCCTCTCTCTTCTGTTCTCTTTGTCTTTACCCTCTCCCTCTCTTTTCTCTCTCTTTCTTTCTCTCTCTCTCCTCTCTCTCTATTTCTCCCCTCTCTCTCTATGTTTCTCTCTCTTTTCTATTCCCTCTCTCTCTCTTCTCCCTCCTCTCTCTTCTCTCTCCTTTCTCTTTCCTCTCTCTTCCCTCTCTCCTTTTCTCTTCTATCTCCTCTCTCTCTCTCCTCTCTCTCTTCTCTTCCCTCTCTCTTCTCTCTCTCCTCTCTCCTATCTCTTCTCTCCCCTTCTCTCTCCCCTCTCTTTACTCTCTCTTCTCCTCCTCTATGTTCTCTCCCCTTCTTTCTCTCTTCCCTATCTCTCTCTCTCCTCTCTTACATCTCTCTCTTTCCTCTCTTATCTCTCTCTCTCCTCTCTGTCTCTCCCTTTTTCCTTCTCTCTCCTATCTCTCTCCTCTCTCTCTATTTCTCCCCTCTCTCTCTATCTTTCTCTCTCCTCTCTCTTCCCTCTCCCCTTTCTCTCTTCTCTCGCTCTCTCTTATTTCTCTTCTTTCCCTTCTCTCTCTTTCCTCTCTCTCTCCTCTCTCCTCTCTCTCTCCTCTCTCTTCTTTCCCCTCTCTCTATTTTTCCCCCTCTCTCTCTCTTTTCCTCTCTCTTCCCTCTCCCTTTCTCTCTTCTCTCTCCCCTCTCTCTCTCATCTCTCTTCTTTCCCCTCTCTCTCTTTCCTCTCTCTTTGTCTTCTCTCTCCTCTCTCCCCTTTCTGTCTCTTGTTTCCTCTCTATTTCTCCCCTCTCTATCTATCCTTCTCTCTCTTTTCTATTTCTCTTTTTCACTCTTCCCTCTCTCCTTTCTCTCTTCTCTCTCTTCCTTCTCTCTTCCTTCTCTCCTTTCTCTCTTCTCTCTCCTTGAAGAGGGAGCGTCATATATCTGGGGGATCTTTGGCTTGTGCTCTTAAAAAATACATCTCTCTCTCTCTCTCTCTCCTCTCTCTCTTTCCTCTCTCCCTATGTCTCCTGTCTCTCCCCCCCTTCTCTCTCTCTTCCCTCTCTCTTCTCTCTCTCCTCTCCCTCTTCTCTCTCCTATCTCTTCTCTCTCTTCCCCCTTTTCTCTGATCTCTCTCTCTTCTCTCTCCTCTCTCTTCCCTCATCTTTCTCTCTTCTCTCTTCTCTCTATCTTCTCTCCCTCTCTCTCTATCTCCTTTCTGTCTTCTCTCTCCTCTATCTCTCCTCTCTCCTCTCTCTCCTCTCTCTCCTCTCTTTCTCTCCCCTTTCCCTCTTTTCTTTTCCCTCTCTCCTATCTCTCTCCTCTCTCTCCTATCTCTCCTCTCTCTCCTCTCTCTTCTCTCTTTCTCTCTCTCTCTCCTCTCTCTTCCTCTCTCCTTTCCTCTCTCTCTTCTCTCTCTCTCATCTCTCTTCTCTCTCCTCTCTCCTCTTTCTCCTCCTTCTCTCTCTCTGTCCCCTCTCTCTTCCCTCTCTCTTCTCTCTTTTCTCTCTCCTCTCTGCTCTTCTCCCTCTCTCCTCCATCCCCTCTCTCTCTCTCTCTCTCTCCTCTCTCTCTCTCTGTCTCTCTCCTCTCTGTTCCCTCTCTCTTCTCTCTTTTCTCTCTCCTCTCTGCTCTCCTCTCTCTCTCTCCTCCTCTCTCTCTCTCTCTCTCTCTTGCCTCTCCCTTTCCCTTTTCTCTCCTCTCTCTCTCATCTTCTCTCTCCTCTCTCTCCTTTCCCTCTCTCTCTTTCTCTCTCTTTTCCCTCTTTCTTCTCTCTCTTCTCTCTCCTCTCTGCTCTCCTCTCTCTCCTATCTCTCTCCTCTCTCTCTATTTCTCCCTTTTCTCTCTATCTTTCTCTCTCTTTTCTATTCCTCTCTCTCCCTCTTCTCCCTCCTCCTTCTTTTCTCTCCTCTCTCTCTCCTCTCTCTTCTCCCCCTCTATCTTTCCCTCTTCTCTCTCTAGCTTCATTCTAGAAGGTTCTAGGATCATCAAGGCTTTTAATTTCCCTCTCTTTCTCTCTCTCCCATGTGTCTTCCCTCTCTCTTCTCTCCCTCTCTTCTATCTCCTCCCTCTCTCTCCTATCTCTCTCCTCTCTCTCTATTTCTCCCCTGTCTCCCTATCTTTCTTTCTCTCTTCTCTCTCCTCCTTTCTCTCTTCTCTCTCCTCTCTCTCTCATCTCCCTTCTTTCCCCTCTCTCAAGGCGGGAAAGCATGTGAGCGGAGGATATACATTCTTCTGATTAAAAATAAAAGAAGGCATACCTATACAGAAACATAAGAAAATGATGGAGAATTCTCCCCTGGTAGATCAGAAGATTTTCCCGGAAGACTCAAACCCATGAAATATAGAGCGGATGGATTACATGTAGAGGCACTTATGGCACATGTCGTGCTTTCCGTATAATAAAAAGAAGGCATACAGTGGAGGCAAATGAAAACATATGCTATATCAAATACACTTGCTTTCCTCTAGGGATATGTGCAAGATGGGCTTAAAAGGCTTGCCAATGGCAAAGCTCAAAGCTTGTGGTCTTATGGCTGAAATGCTTAAATGGGCAGGGAGAAAGTAGCAATTAAAATTTGGTAGATATGTTTAATATATGATGGATGGCTTTCCAACATCTGGCGGTGAATAGACACATATGCTATATCAAATACACTTGCTATCAATCAGGTAACTACCGCCTTTTTATGGTTGGGATCTATATGCAAAATTATTAACTTCTATCCTTGGAGTATGCAAGCAAAGATGAGAGGATAACAATGCTGAAACCATTGGACAAGCGGGCTTTAGACCCAAAAAGTCCACAATTGACCTCTTGGACTCTCAGGTGCTATGATGGACTCATTCTTTCGGCTCTCTCTTGCTTATGCTACTTTTGTAGACTTTAGCAAAGCTTCGACATGGTTCCCGAATTTGTGGCTTAGAGAATGGTAGACAAAGATTCGGGACATGCGGTAGGTGTGCTATGGCAAGGTTCTAGTCAGGACTGTCATTCCCCTTTGTGGAGTTATGTGATGAGATGGTAGAAAGCTCTAAAGCAAGGATGTCCCTTTGTCACCTAGACTTATTCATAGACCAACTTGAAGGGGTTGCGAGCACATGGGGGAGATGGTAATAGGGTCTCCTCATTGTATTCATCAAGCGATGATTTAGTATTGCTGTCCCTCTCATACAAGGGATGCAAAGCATTTGGATCTTTCTTGAAGCATTTTTTGCGAGGATAAGGGCATGCGGGTGAATCTAAGACCAAGGTGTGGTGTTTGGGGCAAAAGTGCGGAACATGTTCGATTCTACTATAAGGATCTCTTGGAAGTGGTGAGAATTACAAATATTTCTCTTCTCTTCGTAGATCTCCTCTCCCTTTTGGAATCTACTTTTTGGAACATAGGGTGAATCTGGGTCTAAGCGTTGTATGCTATGCAAAGGAAGTGTGTGAATCTCCCTCTTTTTCTGGCGTATGCTCTCTTTCTCCTCTCTGGCTATTCTTGAAGTCTCTTCCCTCTCCTCTTCTCTCTTCCTCTCTCTCTCCTCTTTTGGGCCTCCTCTCTTCTCTTCTCCTCTCTCCTCCTCTCTCCTCTGCACAAAGGCTCTTTTCTCTCTTCTCTAAAAGTCCTCTCTTCCCTCGTAATAATCTCTCTCCTTTCTCTCTCTCTCTCCTCTCTCCTTCTCTTTCTTCTCTCTCCTCTCTCCTCTGGAGATCCACTCTTAGTCTCTCTGGTTTCTCCTCTATCCTCTTTCCTCTCTCTCTGTGTCTTCTGTCTCTCTTCCTCTCTCCTCTCTCTCTTCCCCATTTTTCCTTCTCTCTCCTAGCTCTCTCTCTTCTCTCTCTATTTCTACCCTCTCTCTATCTTTCTCTCTCTTTTCTATTCCTCTCTCCCCTTCTCCCTCCTCTTCTCTCTCCTCTCTCTTCCCCCCATCTTTCCCTCTTCTCTCTCTAGCTTCTAGAAGGTTGTAGGATCATCAAGGCTTTTAATTAACCAAAGGAATTTCCATTGCTCAGGGCCTTAACTAAGCATGGACTTCTTATTCTTTTAAGAAAGACTGGTTGGTCTGGTGGTAAGGGTAATAATAAATTTTTTCATTCTCTCTCTCTCTTTCTTTCTCTCTCTCTCTCTCTCTCTCTCTCCCTCTCTCTCTCCTCTCTCTTCTCTCTCTCTCTCTCTCCTCTCTCTCTCTCTCTCTCTCTTCCATCTCTCTTCTTCTCTCTCTTCTCTCTCTCTCCCTCTCTCTCCTATTCTCTCTCTCTCTATCTTTCTCTCCCTCTTCCCCTCTCTTCTCTTTCCTCTCTCTCTCTCCCCTCTCTCCTTTCTCTCTTCTTTCCCTCTCTCTTCTCTCTCTCTCTCTTTCCTCTCTCTCTCATCTCTCTTCTTTCCCTCTCTCCCCTCTCTCTCCCCTCTTCTCTTTCTCTCTTCTCTCTCCCTCTCCTCTCCTCTCCCCTCTTCCCTCTTCCCTCTTCTCTCTCCTCTTTCTCCTCTCTCCTTCTATTTTCTCTCTTCTATCTCTCCTCTATTTTTTTCTCCCCTCTCTATTTCTCCTCTCCTCTCTCGGAACATTCGAACATTCTATTCTCCTCTCCACAAACTTTTAGACTACTTTCTATTTTTCTCCTCCCTCCTCCCTCCTCTCCTCTCTCCTCTCTCTCATCTCCTATCTCTCTCCTCTCTATTTTATCCCTCTCAATCTTTTAACTCTCTATTTTTCTCTAGAAGATTCTTTTCTCTCCATTCTCTCTATTTTTCTCCTCCTAGAACATTCTCTCTCTCTTTTTCTGTTTCTCTCTCTCCTCTCTTCTCTCCTCTCTTCCATTTCTCTAAAAACCTCTCCCTCTCCTCTCTCCTCCTCTCTCTCTCTCTCTTTCTCCTCTCTCTCTATCTCCTATCTCTCTCCTCTCTCTATCTCCTACTTTCTCAATCTCCCATTTCTCTTCTCTCTCTCGATTTTCTCCCTCACTCTCTACCTTTCTCTCTCTTTTCTATTTCTCTCTCCCTCCTCTCTCTTCTCTCTCCTCTCTCTCTCTATTTCTCCCCTCTCTCTACCTTTCTCTCTCTTTTCTTTCTCTCTCTCCCTCTTCTCCCTCTCTCTCTTGTCTCTCCTCTCGATTGAACTCCTTCTCTCTCTCTACCTTCATTCTAGAACATTCTAGAAGGTTCTAGGATCATCAAGGCTTTTAATTAACCAAAGGAATTTCCATCTCTCTCCCAGCCTTAACTAAGCATGGACTTCCTATTTTTTTCTCTCTCTCTCTGGTTGGTCTAGTGGTAAGGGTCTCCTTTGGGGGCAATGTCTTCTCTCTCTCTCTGGTCTCTCCTCTCTTTTGTCCACCAAAACTTCTCTTTTTTGAGGCCAAGGCCCACCTCGGCCGAGATCAAGCCGCGATTTGGCACCTCCTTATCCGTCGATGGGGTGTGAAATACTCCTGGCTCACTCTCCTATCTCTTCCTTTCTCCTTTCTCTCTTTTCTCCTCTCTCTCTACCTTTCTCTCTCTTTCTATTTCTCTCTCTCCCTCCTCTCTCTCTCTCTCCTCTCTCTCTATTTCTCCTTCTCTCTCTACCTTTCTCTCTCTTTTTCTATTCTCTCTCTCCCTCTTCTCCCTCCTCTCTCTTGTCTCTCCTCTCTCCCTCCTATCTCTTCTCTCTCTACCTTCATTCTAGAAGGTTCTAGGATCATCATCAAGGCTTTTAATTAACCAGGGAATTTCCATTGCTTGACCCTAACTAAGCATGGACTTCCTATTTTTTCTCTCTCTCTCTCCCTCTTGGTCTAGTGGTAAGGGTGGGGGTTTTGGGGGCAATGTCGGGGGTTTGAGTCAGGTGGTAAAGCAAAAAAATTTGTCCACCAAACTTGGGAGCTTTTGAGAGGCCAAGGCCTGGACGGGCGAGATCTCCCCCTCGTGGCACCTCCTTATCCGTCGATGGGGTGTGAAATACTCACAGACTCGCTAATTCCAAAGTGTCACACATCACATATTGAGGAGCTTAGTTACATTTACTACCAATTTCAAAGTATCATCCATTCAAAGTCTCCCCACCTATTACTACCTTTTAAATTATATCACCTATTAGGAGCTTACTACGTCTACTATGAATTCCAAAGTACAACCCTATATATTCAAGAAACTTCCCATGTTACTAAGCATCTATTGCTCAACCACCTGAGCGACATACTCACACATAGAACTATGAGGACCAATACCACATCTACACCCATGAGGACTTTCCTCTCGTTTGTTACTTGGCATCCATGCAAGAGGAGTTTACTTCTCTATTACTAATTGTAAAGTATTATCCATGGAGAGCTTACTTACACCCATGCTATTAATTCCAATTACAACCTCTATATGTCCAAAGCATCATACATAAAGGAGCATACTCTCACATATCCATGAGGGACCCACTCGACATCTACTCCAGGTGAGGACCTTCACCATATCTATTTTTGATACCCATGCATGAGGAGTTTACTCACACTCGCTACCATATACATGCCCTACTAAAGTCTCACCTATGAGGATGTTACTCACACTTACTATCATGGGTAGCATATTCACACATACACACATGAGGGACACATACCGAACTACACCCATGAGGCTCACATCTACTACCTCTATACTAAGGTCTTCTGGCGTGTGAGGGCATCTAAAACATTCTAGAACATTATATTTTGAGTGTTTGCAAAGTCTCCAAAAACTTGTTATTTTTAGATTGAGCTGCTTGCCCATGAGCACCTGGAATATTCTAGAACATTCTAGAAGATTCTATTTTGAGTGGTTGCAAAGTTTCAAAAAACTTTCTGTTTTTAGACTGAGGTGCTTGCCCAGAAGCACCTGGAACATTGTAGAACATTCTATTATGAGTTCTTGTAAACTTATAGAGAACTTTCTATTTTTAGACTATGGTACTTTCTATTTTTTAGACGAGATGCTTATCGAGTGAGCATGAAACATTCCATAACATTCTAACTTGAGCATTTGCAAAGTTTCAAAAAACTTCTATTTTTAGACATTCTAGAAGGTTCTAGAAGATTCTAGGATATTCAGGAACATTCTATGACATTCTAGAAGCTTCTAGAGCCATCTAGAACATTCTAGAACATCCTAGACCATCCCAGAACATTCTATTATGAGTTCCTACAAACTTTTAGTTAACTTTCTATTTTTAGACTATGGTACTTTCTATTTTTAGACTGAGCTGCTTATCGGGTGAGCATCAACGAAACATTCCATAACATTCTATCTTGAGCATTTGCAAAGTTTTAAAAAACTTCTATTTTTAGACATTCTAGAAGGTTCTAGAAGATTCTAGAATATTCCTAGAAGTTTCTAGAGCCATCTAGAACATTCTAGAACATCCTAGACCATTCCAGAACATTCTATTATGAGTTTCTACAAACCTTTAGTTAACTTTCTATTTTTAGACTATGGTACTTTCTATTTTTAGACTCGGTGCTTATCCCTCAAAGCACTTGGAACATTTCAGGAAGATTCTATTTTGAGCATTTGCAAAGTTTCAAAAAACTTCTATTTTTAAACATTCTAGAAGATTCTAGAAGATTCTAGGACATTCTAGAAGATTCTAGGACATTCTAGAAGCTTCTAGAGCATCTAGAACACTCCAGAACATCCTAGGCCATCCTTGAATTATTTGGCCCTCACCCTTAACTATGTGTGAGTTTCCATTTTTTATAAGAAACCAATGCTTGGTCTAGTGGTAAGGGTGGGGGGTTTGGGGGGCAATGTCCAGGGTTCGAGTCCGTGGCAAACCAAAAAAAATTTGTCCACCAAACTTGGGAGCTTTTGAGAGGCCAAGGCCCACGGACGGTCGAGATCAAGCCACGTGGCGCCTCCTCCACCGTCGATGGGGCGTGGAAGACAGACAGACAGACACACTCACAGACAGACGGACGCTATTTCTTTATTATAATAGACGAGAAAACTTCATATCCGGACTTTTCATTTGAAATGCATATTTTCAAATTGCAAATTTTGACAGGCCAAAGTGCTCAAAACAGGCATGCAACGTTGCAAATTCCCTCACTGACACCTACTACCATGCAAGTCTATATACACACATGCCCTACTACCACTTCTAAAGTATCACTCATGAGGAGAACACTACCAAATCCAAAGTATCACTTATGAGGATCTTACTCACATCTACTGCACTCCATAGTATTTCACAGTCTTATCACACATACTGCTCAACCCTCTATTCCATTACCAACAAAGTATCATTCTTGAGTAACATACTCACACATGCCCATGAGGCCACATCTACTACCTCTACTACCAATTCTAAAGTATGTCAATTCTAAAGTATCACCCATGTGAAGCTTACACACACCCATCATACCCATCACACTTACTACCAATTCCAAATATTCTATTTTGAGCATTTGTAAGGTTTCAAGAAACTTTCTACTTTTAGACTGAGGTGCTTCTAGAGCATAGGTGGTTGCCCTATAGCATCTGGAACACTCTAGAACATTCTATTTTGAGTTTTTGCAAAGTTTTAGTAAACTTTTCTGTTCTTAGACTACCGTACTTTCTATTTTTAGACTGAGATGCTTACCCTAGAGCATCTGAAATATTCTAGGACATTCTATTTGAGTTTTTACAAAGTTTAAACAAACTTTCTATTTTTAGACTGAAACTTTTTATTTTTAGACTGAGGTGCTTACCTTTGAGCATCTGCAACATTCCATAACATTTTATTTTGAGCATTTGCAAAATTTCAAAAAACTTTCTATTTTTGGATTGAGGTGTTTACCCATGAGCATCTGCAACATTCCATAACATTCTATTTTGAGCATTTGCAAAATTTCAAAAAACTTTCTATTTTTAAACTGAAACTTTCTATTTTTAGACTAAGGTGCTTACCCATGAGCATATGGAACATTCCAGAACATTCTATTTTGGGCATTTGCAAAGTTTCAAAAAAACTTTCTATTTTTAGACTGAAACTTTCTATTTTTAGACTGAGCTGCTTATCCATGAGCACCTGGAACATTCCACAACATTCTATTTTGAGCATTTGCAAAGTTTCAAAAAAACTTCTATTTTTAGACTCAAACTTTCTATTTTTAGACTGAGGTGCTTACCCATGAGCATCTGGAACATTCTAGGACATTACAAAAGATTCTAGAACATTCTAGAACATCCTAGAGTATCCTTGAATTAATTAGATCCCAGCCTTAACTAAGCATGGAACCTATTATTTCAAGAAAAGACTGGTTGGTCTAGTGGTAAGGGTGGGGGGTTTGGGGGGCAATGTCCAGGGTTCGAGTCCGTGGTAAACCAAAAAAATTTTGTCCACCAAACTTGGGAGCTTTTGAGAGGCCAAGGCCCACGGGAACCCAGTTATGCCGATGGCGCCCACCCTCACCGTCGATGCCCGTGGAAGGCTGACTTATCTCACTATAGAAAAATACCATTATAATGAAAAAAATAAAAAAAATCCTTTTATTGAGACAGTTTTGTATTATGTAAACATGAAGCAAACTGGACTTGACCCCCCTTCATTCACCCAAGCATAACTTTCAATTTTAGGGGTATATGCATTTTTAACTATTTTTCCTATGCAAAGTGACTGCCATATATTAATGTGTAGAAAGGGTTTACCTGAATTTTATGCCATTGATTTTATATGAATTTTAAAGCAAACTGTACAAATGAACCATTTATGGTCCATCAAGGGACAACTCTAGTGTTAAGCAAACTTTCTATTTTTAAACTGAAACTTTCTACACCTACTACCATGCAAGTCTATATACACACATGCCCTACTACCATTTCTAAAGTATCACTCATGAGGAGAATACTACCAATTCCAAAGTATCACCTATGAGGATCTTACTCACATCTACTGCACTCTATGGTATTTCACAGTCTTATTCACATATACTACTCAACCTTCTATTCCATTACCAACAAAGTATCATTCATTAGTAACATACTCACACATGCCCATGAGGCCACATCTATTACCTCTACTACCAATTCTAAAGTATGTCAATTCTAAAGTATCACCTATGTGAAGTTTACACACACCCATCATACCCATCACACTTACTACCAATTCCAAAGTATCACCTCCAGAATATTCTATTTTGGGCATTTGCAAGGTTTCAAGAAACTTTCTACTTTTAGACTGAGGTGCTTCTAGAGCATAGGTGGTTGCCCTATAGCATCTGGAACACTCTAGAACATTCTATTTTGAGTTTTTGCAAAGTTTTAGCAAACTTTTCTGTTTTTAGACTACCATACTTTCTATTTTTAGATTGAGATGCTTACCCTAGAGCACCTGAAACATTCTAGGACATTCTATTTGGGTTTTTACAAAGTTTAAGCAAACTTTCTATTTTTAGACTGAAACTTTCTATTTTTAGACTGAGGTGCTTACCCTAGAGCATCTGCAACATTCTAGCACATTCTATTTTGAGTATTTGCAACGTTTCAAAAAACTTTCTATTTTTGGATTGAGGTGTTTACCCATGAGCGTATGCAACATTCCATAACATTCTATTTTGAGCATTTGCAAAGTTTCAAAAAACTTTCTATTTTTAGACTGAAACATTCTATTTTTAGACTGAGGTGCTTACCCATGAGCAACTGGAACATTCCAGAACATTCTATTTTGAGCATTTGCAAAGTTTCAAAAAACTTTCTATCTTTAGACTGAAACTTTCTATTTTTAGACTGAAACTTTCTATTTTTAGACTGAGGTGCTTACCCATGAGCACCTGGAACATTCCACAACATTCTATCTTGAGCATTTGCAAAGTTTCAAAAAAACTTCTATTTTTATTCTCTGAAACTTTCTATTTTAGGGTGAGGTGCTTACTCATGAGCATCTGGAACATTCTAGGACATTCCAAAAGATTCTAGAACATTCTAGAACATCCTAGAGTATCCTTGAATTAATTAGGCCCCAGCCTTAACTAAGCATGGACTTCTTATTATTTCAAGAAAAGACTGGTTGGTCTAGTGGTAAGGGTGGGGGGTTTGGGGGGCAATGTCTAGGGTTCAAGTCCGTGGTAAACCAAAAAAATTTTGTCCACCAAACTTGGGAGCTTTTGAGAGGCCAAGGCCCACGGACGGCCCAGATCGCGCCACGTGGCGCATCCTCCACCGTCGATGGGGCGTGGAAAACAGACAGACAGACTCACTCACTCACTCGACGGTAACTACTAAAAGAGGGGGCGGCTTCGTTTGAATCCAAACCTAATATGGCATGATAAGGGGCCCATTACCAAAAAATTACTCACTCACTCACTCACTTTACCATTATTATTTCTCTTCTCTCTCCTGGTCTAGTCCCTCTCTTGGGGGTTTGGGGGCAATGTCTAGGGTTCAAGTCAGGTGGTAAACCAAAATTTTGTCCTCAAACTTGGGAGCTTTGAGAGGCCAAAGGCCAAACTGACGGGATCTCCCTCTCTGGCGCATCCTCCCTCGTCGATCGTGGAAAGCAGACTCTCTTTCTCACTCACTCACTCTTCTCTATTTCTTTATAATACTACTAGAAAGGGCCGACCTACCATTCCGGCGGCCGAGAACGGCCTCTCTTCGATCTGGACTAACCCATGCCTTCTTTTTTTGTAGTATTATTCCTCGGCTCGGCCCTTCAATTATTTCCATTTGGACCCCATTAGGACTTTTGACCTCAGCTCCTTCTTTTTTTATATTCATCTCTCTCTCCTCTCTCTCCCTTTCTTCCTCTCTCTCTCTCCCTTCTCTCTTCTACTCTCTATTGTCTCTCCTCTCTCTCTCTCTCTATTCTCTCCTCCCTTTCTTGTCCCTCCTCTGTCCCTTTGCATCTCTTCTCCCCTCTCTCTTCTCTTTCTCTCTCTCTTCTCTCTATTCTCTTTCTTCTCTCTTCTCTCTTTTCTCTCTCCCTCCTCTCTCTCCTCTCTCTTCTCTCTTCTCTCTGAGCATCTCTCCCTTCTCCTTTCTCTCTATTCTCTCTATTCTCTCTTCTCTCTCTTCTCTATCTTCTCCTCCTCTCTCTCTCCTCCCTCTCTCTTCTCTCTCTTCCCTCTCTGCAAAGTATTATCCATCTCTCCTCTTTCATCTACTACCATGCTTCTCTCCATATACACACATGCCCTACTACCAATTCTAAAAGTATCACTCATGAGGAAGAACACCACCAATTCAAAGTATCACCTATCTCTCTCTTCTCTCATCTCTTGCCTCCATGGTCTTACCTCTCTCTTATTCTCTCTTTCATTTTGCTCAACCCTCTATTCCATTACTCAACAAAGTATCATTCATGAGGTAACATACTCACACATGCCCATGAGGGGCCTCATCTCTACCTCTACTACCAATTCTAAAATTATGTCACTTCTAAAAGTATCACCCATGTCTTACTCCACCCATCATGCCATCACATTTACTATCAATTTCAAAGTATCATCTCCGAATATTCTATTCTGAGCATTTGCAAGGTTTCAGAAACTTTCTACTTTTAGGCGAGGGTGATTCTAGAGCATGGGTGGTTGCCTTATAGCATCTAGAACACTCTAGAACATTCTATTTTGAGTTCTTACAAAGTTTTTAAAAAAATTTTTTCTTTTTAGACTACCGTACTTTCCCTTTTTTAGACTTAGATGCTTACACCTAGAGCATCTGAAACATTCTAGGACATTGTATTTGAGTTTTTACAAAGTTTAAGCAAACTTTTCTATTTTTAGACTAAAACTTTCTATTTTTTAGATTGGGGTGCTTACTTTTGAGCGTCGTAACATTCAAAGAAAATTCTATTTTGAGCATTTGCAAAGTTTCAAAGACTTTCTATTTTTTGGATTGAGGTGTTTACCCATAAGCATCTGTAACATTTCAGAACATTCTATTTTGAGCATTTGCAAAGTTTTAAAAAACTTTCTATTTTTAGACTGAAACTTTCTATTTTTAGACCGAGGGTGCTTATCCATGAGCACCTACAAAGTATTATTCATGAGTAACATACTCATACATGCCCATGAGGCACAATTCTAAAAGTATGTCAATTTTAAAGTATCACCCATGTGAAGCTTACACACACCCATCATACCCATCCACCGGTTACTACCAATTCTAAAGTATCACCTCGAGGAATATTCTATTTTGAGCATTTGCAAGTTTCAAAAAACTTTTTTATTTTTAGAGTGAGGTGCTTCTAGAGCATAGGTGGTTGCCCTATAGCATTTGGAACATTCTAGAACATTCTATTTTGAGTTTTTGCAAAGTTTTTAGCAAACTTTTTTTTTTTTTTAGATTACCGTACTTTCTATTTTTAATCTGAGATGCTTACCTTAGAGCATCTGAAACATTCTAGGACATTCTATTTGAGTTTTTACAAAGTTTAAGCAAACTTTCTATTTTTAGACTAAAACTTTCTATTTTTAGATTAGGGTGCTTACTTTGAGCATCTACAACATTCGAACATTCTATTTTGAGCATTTGCAAAGTTTCAAAAAACTTTCTATTTTTTGGATTGAGGTGTTTACCATGAGCATCTGCAACATTCCAGAACATTCTATTTTGAGCATTTGCAAAGTCTTAAAAACTTTTTATTTTTTAGACTGAAATTTTCTATTTTTAGACCGGAGGTGCTTACCCTTGAGCACACGGAACATTCCACAATATTCTATTTTTGAGTATTTGCAAAGTTTCAAAAACTTTCTATTTTTAAAATTTGAAACTTTTCTATTTTTTTTGGGAGGGTGCCTTACCCATGAGCACTGGAACATTCTAGAACATTCTTTTTTGAGCATCTGCAAAGTTTCAAAAAACTTCTATTTTTTATTTGAAACTTTCTATTCTTATCTTGGGTGCTTACTCATGAGCATCTGAAACATTCTAGAACATTCAAAAGATTCTAGAACATTCTAGAACATCTTAGAGTATCCTTGAATTAATTAGGCTTTCCCTTTGTCAATTTTCTCTCTATCACCCATACCTATCCACGGTTACTACCAATCCCAAAGTATCACCTCGAATATTCTATTTTGAGCATTTGCCCAAGTTTCAAAACTTTCTATTTTTAGGCGGGGTAGAAGCATGGGTGGTTGCCCTATAGCATTTGGAACATTCTAGAACATTCTATTTTTTAGACTAAAACTTTCTATTTTTTAGACCCTTCTTAGAGGCCCTTTTCTCTTACACCATTCCTCGGCTCGGCCTGACCTCTCTCCCTAACCATTTCATTCTGGACCAACCCGCGCCCTTCTTTTTGTACATTCCTCTCTTTCTTTCTCTCTCGCCTCGCCTCTCTTCTTTGGGCCCCATTAGAACTTTTCTTGAGCCCTTCCTTTTCTATCTCTCTCTCTCTCTCTCTTTCTTTGCTCTCTCTCTCTTCTCTCTGTCCTCTCTATTCTCTCTCCTCTCTCTTCTCTCTATTCTCTCTCCTCCTCGCTCCTCTCTCTTCTCTCTCCTCCTTTCTTTCCCTCCTCTCTCCTTTTGCATCTCTTCTCCATCTTCTCTCTCCTCTCTTTCTTCTCTCTTCTCTCTTCTCTCTCTCTTTTCTCCTTCCCTCCTCTCTTGCCATCTCTCTCTTCTCTCTCTCTCCTCTCTCTCCTCCCTTCTCCTTTTCTCTCTATACTCTCTATTCTCTCTTCCTCTCTCTTCTCTATCTCTTCCTCTCTCTCTCCTCCTTCTCTCCTCTCTTCCTTCTTCTCTCTTCCCTTCTCTCTCTCTCTCTTTTCTCTTCTCTCTTTTCTCTCTCCTCCTCTTCTTCTCTCTCTCTCTTTTTTCTCTCTCTTCTCTCTCCTCTCTTTCTTTCCCTCCTCTCTCTTTCCTCTCTCATCTCTTCCCTCTCCCCCTCTCATCTCTCTCTATCTCCTCTCTCTTTCCTCATCTCTCTCTCTCTCCCCTCTTTTCTCTATCTTCCCTCTCTCTCTCTCCTCTTTCTCTCTGTCTCCCCTTTCTCTCTCCTCTCTCCTCCCTTTCCTTTTTCCTTCTCTCTCTTTTCCTTCTTCTCTCTTTCTCTCTCCTCCCTCTTCTCTTCCCCTCTCTCTCTCCCCTCTTTTCCATCTCTCTCTCTCTCCCTCTCTTTCTCCCTCTTTCTCTATCTTTTCTGTCTCTTCTCTTTCTTCTCTCTCTCTCATCTCCTCTCTTCTCTCTCCTCTCTCTTCTCTCTCTCCTTTCTCTCTCTTCCCTCTCTCTCTCTATTATTCATAAGGGCCTACTTTCACCTACTACCATGGACTCCATATACACTCATGCCTTCTCTCTGCCCATGCTCACACATGCCCATGAGGTCACCTCTCTACTATGTCTACTACCAATTCTAAAAGTATGTCAATTCTAAAGTATCACCCATGTGAAGCTTACACACACCCATCATACCCATCATACTTACTATCAATTTCAAAGTATCATCTTGAATATTCTATTGTGGGCATTTGCAAGGTTTCAAGAAACTTTCTCTTTTTAGGCGGGGTGCTTCTAGAGCATAGGTGGTTGCCCTATAGCATCTAGAACACCCTAGAACATTCTATTTTGAGTTTTTGCAAAGTTTTAGCAAACTTTTACGTTTTGGGACTCTTAGTACTTTCTATTTTTAGACTGAGATGCCTACCCTAGAGCATCACGAAACATTCTAGGACATTCTATTTGAGGTTTTTACAAAGTTTAAGCAAACTTTCTATTTTTAGACTAAAACTTTCTATTCTTAGAATGAGGTGCTTACCTTTGAACATCTGTAACATTCGAGGAAAATTCTATTTTTGAGCATTTGCAAATTCTCCAAAAACTTTCTATTTTTTTGGATTGAGGTGTTTACCATGAGCATCTGCAACATTCGAGAACATTCTATTTTGAGCATTTGCAAAGTCTTAAAAACTTTTTATTTTTTAGTGAAACTTTCTATTTTTATTTTGAGGGTGCTTACCCATGAGCACCTACAAAGGGTAACATACTCATACATGCCCATGAGGCACAATTCTAAAGTATGTCAATTCTAAAGTATCATCTATGTGAGATTCGCACACCCATTATACCAATTCAAAGTATCACTGTAGAATATTCTATTTTGAGCATTTGCAGGGTTTCAAGAAACTTTCTCTTTTTTAGATTGAAGGTGCTTCTAGAGCATGGGTGGTTTGCCCTATAGCATTTGGAACATTCTAGAACATTCTATTTTGAGTTTTTGCTCTTTTAGCAAACTTTTTGTTTTTAGACTACCTTATTTTCTATTTTTAGACCGAGATGCTTACCTTAGAGCTCTCCTAGAAACATTCTAGGACATTCTACTTGAGTTTTTCTTTTTTGACTAAAACTTTCTATTTTTAAGCGGGGTGCTTACTTTTAAGCATCTACACCATTCGAACATTCTATTTTGAGCATTTGCAAAGTTTCAAAAAACTTTCTATTTTTTGGATTGAGGTGTTTACCCATGAGCATCGCAACATTCGAACATTCTATTGAAACTTTCTATTTTTAGGCGAGGTGCTTACCCATGAGCACTGGAACATTCGAACATTCTATTTTGAGTATTTGCAAAGTTTCAAAAACTTTCTATTTTAGGCGGGTGCTTACCCATGAGTATTTGGAACATTCGAACATTCTATTTTGAGCATTTGCAAAGTTTCAAAAAAACTTTCTATTTTTAGACTAGGAAACTTTCTATTTTTTCTGAGGTGCCTTACCATGAGCACACGGAACATTCGAACATTCTATTTTGAGCATTTTGCAAAGTTTCAAAAACTTCTATTTTTCCTCTGAAACTTTCTATTTTTAGGCTTCTGCTTACCATGAGCACACGGAACATTCTAGAACATTCAAAGAGATTCTAGAACATTCTAGAACATCCTAGAGTATCCTTGAATTATTAGGCCCCCCCTTAACTATACATGGACTCCCTATTCTTTCAAGAAATCTCTCTGGTTGGTCTAGTGGTAAGGGTGGGGGTTTGGGAATTCTCTTTTGGGGTTGAGTCCACGGTAAACCAAAATTTTGTCCTCAAACTTGGGGCTTTTGAGAGAGCCAAGGCCGGGGCCGGCCGAGATCTCTCATTCTGGCGAATGCTCAACCGTCTCTCTTCGTGAAATACTTACTCACTCACTCACAGACGGACGCTATTCTTTTATAATATTAGATACTAGACTAGACTAGACTAGATATTGAAATAGAGGTTTTTGAAATTTTGGACTCACTCACTCACTTTTAGGCTATTTTCTTATTATAATAGACTAGAAAGGCTCCCAACCTCTGTTCTTTTCTTTCTCCCCTTTCTCCCTCTTCCTTTCTCTTCTCTCTCCTCTCAAAACTTTCCCGGCCTCCTCCTCATTTGGGCCCACCCATGCCCTATCTCCCTCTCTCCTCTCTCTCTTCTCTCTCTTCTCTCTCCTATCTCTTCCCTCTCTCCTCTCTCTTCCCTCATCTCCCTCTCTCTCTCACAGACACAATGTAAAGTGGTTGGGGGCAGGGCCCAACAAAGCAATGTAGTGTGGTGTGTGGTCACATGTCCAGTTGGATGCTGCCTAGTGGCGTGACGTTAAAATACTATCTATCTATCTATCTCTCTCTTCTCTCTCCTCCCTCCTCTCTTTCTCTCTCCTCTCTCTTTGTCTCTTTCTCTCCCTCTATCTCTATCTCTCTCCCCCCCTCTCTTTCTCTCCTCTCTTCTCTCTCTTCTCTCTCTACCCTCTCTCTCCCCTCTCTCTCCTCTTTCTCTCTCATCTTTTTCTTTACTCTCTCTCTCTTCTCTCTCTCTCCTCTCTCTATTTCTCCTCTCTCTTCTCTATCTTCTCCCTCCCTCTCTTCTCCTCCTCTCCTCTCTCCTCTCTCTTCCCTCTCTCCTTTCTCTCTCCTTTCTCTCTTCTCTTTCCTCTCTCCTCTCTCCTCTCTCTCTCTCCTCTCTCTCTCTCTCTCCTCTTTCCTGTCTCTCTTCCCTCTTTCTCTCTCTCCCTCTCCCTCTCTTCTCCTCTCTCTCTCCTCTCTCCTCTCTCTCTCTTCTCTCTCTCTCCCTTTTTTCCTTCTCTCTCTCCTATCTCTCTCCTCTCTCTCTCTCTCCCCTTCTTTCTCTCTCTTCTCTCTCTCCTCTTTTCTGTCTCTCTCATCTCTCTCCTCTCTCTCTTCCCTCCTCTCTCTCTTCCTCTCTCCTCTCTCCTCTCTCCTCTCCCTCCTCTCTCCTCCTCTCCCTCTCCTCTCTCTCTCCTCTTTTTCCTTCTCTCTCTCCTATCTCTCTCCTCTCTCTATCTTTCTCTCTCTTCTCTCTCCTCTCTCTTCTCTCTCTCTCTCTCTCTTCTCTCTCCTCTCTTCTTTCCCTCTCCTCTCTCTTCTCTCTCCTCTCTCCTCTCTCCTCCTCTCCTCTCTCCTCTCTATCTCTCTTCCCTCTCTCCCTCTCTCCTCTCTCCTCTCTCTCCCTCTCTTCTCTCTCTCTCTCTATCTTTCTCTCTCTCTCTCTCTCCTCTCTCTTCCCTCTCCCTTTTCCCTCTTTCTCTCCTCTCCCTCATTTCTCTTCTCTCTCTCTCTCTCTTCTTTCTCCTCTCTCTCCTCTCTCTCTCTCTCTCCTCTCTTCCCTCTCTCTCTCCCCTCTCTCTATCTCTCTTCTCTCTCCTCTCCTCCTCTCTCTCCTCCTCTCTCCTCTCTCTCTCTCTCCTCTCTCCTCTCCCTCTTTTTCTTTCTCTCTCTCTCCTATCTCTCTCCTCTCTCTCTATTTCTCCCCTCTCTCTCCTCTCTCTTCCCTCTTCCTCTTCTCTCTCTTCTCTCTCCCCTCTCCTTGCTCTCTCTCTCCTCTCTCTTCCATTCCAGGTCTTCTCTTCTCGAGGGTCTTCTCTCCTCCATGCTCCTTCTCTCTCTCTCTCTCTTCTCTCTCCTCCTCTATTTCTCTCTCTCTCTTCTCTCCCTCTTCCCTCTCTCTTCTCTCTCTCTCTCCTCTCTCTCTCATCTCTCTTCTTCCCCCCTCTCTCTCCCCTCTCTCTTCCCTCTTCCCTTTTCTCTCTCTCTCTCTCTCTTCCCTCGTCCCTCCTCTCCTCTCTTCTCTCTCTCTCTCTCTCTCCTCTCTCTATCTCCTGTTTCCCTATCTCCTCTTTCTCTCCTCTCTCTGTTTCTCCCCTCTCTCTCTAACTTTCTCTCTCTTTTCTATTTCTCTCTCCTCTTCTCCCCCTCTCTCTCTTCTCTCTCTGGCTTTTTAGAACATTCTCTCTTCTCTCTCTCCTCTCTCTCTCCTCTCTCCTCTCTCCTCTCTCCTCTATCTCCTATCTCTCTCCTCTCTCTCTCTCTCTCTTTCTCCTCTCTCTATCTCCTATCTCTCTCCTCTCTCTCTCCTGTTTCTCTATCTCCTATTTCTCTCCTCTCTCTGTTTCTCCCTCTCTCTCTGCCTTTTCTCTCTTTTCTGTTTCTCTCTTCTCTCTCTCTCTCTCTATCTCTCTCCTCTCTCTCTCCTCCTCTCCTCTCTTCTCTCTCTCTCTCTCCTCTCTCCTCTCTCTCCTCTCTCTCTCCCTATCTCTCCTCTCTCTCTATTTCTCCCCTCTCTGTCTCCTCTCTCTCCTCTCTCTGGCTCCTATTTCTCTATCTCCTATTTCTCTCCTCTCTCTCTATTTCTCCCCTCTCTCTCTACCTTTCTCTCTCTTTCTGTTTCTCTCTCTCCCTCTTCTCCTCCTCTCTTCTCCCTCGTCTCCCTCCTCTCTTCTCTCTAGCTTTTTTTTGGAACATTCTAGGGGTTCTAGGATCATCAGGCTTTTAATTAACAAAGGAATTTCATTTGCCCACCTTAACTAGTATGGACTTCTATTATTTTAAGAAAAGGCGGTTTTTGGTCTAATGGTTGGGTGGGGGTTTGGGGGAGGCAATGTCCAGGGTTCAAGTCAGGTGGTAAACCAAAAATTTTGTCCACCAAACTTGGGAGGCCAGCGGATGGCTCGAGATCAAGCCGCGTGGCGCCTCCTTTCCGTTGATGAGGCGGATTACTCTGAGGCGGACACTATTATTCTTTATAATATAAAAGACTAGAAAGGGGCGGCGGCCTGACGGCCGCCCTTTTCTTTTTGCCTTTTTTTGATGTAGTATTCCTCGGCCGACCTCCGGCTTGAACCTCGCATCTCGATTGGACCCCCATGCCCTTTTTGATTGGCCCTTTCTCTTCTCTCTTCCTCTCTTCTGTCTCTCTCCTCTCTCTATTTCTCCCCTTTCTCTCTATCTTCCTCTCTTTTTCTATTCTCTGCGTCTCTTTTTTCCTCTTCTCTTTTCTCTTCTCTCTCTCTCTCTCTCCTCTCTCTCTCCTCTCTAGAAGGTTTCTCCCCTCTCTCTCTTTTCTCCTCTCTCTCTTTTCCCCCTCTTCCTCTTTCTCTCTCCTCTTTTCTCCTCTCCTCTCTATTCTCTCTCTCTCTCTCTCTCTCTCCTCTCTCCCTCTTCTCTCTCTCTCTTCTCTCTCTCTTATCTCCCTTCTCTCTCTCTCTCTCTCTCTTCTCCCCCTCTCTCTTCTTTTTCTCTCCCTCTCTCTCTTTTCTCTCTCTCTCCCTCTCTCTCTCTCTCTCCCCCTTTCTCTCCCTCCCTTTCCTCTCTTCTCTCTCCTCCTGTCTCTTCCTCTCTCTCTCTCTCTCTCTCTCTCTCTTCCCTCTCTCTCTCTCTCCCCCTCTCTCTCCTCTCTCTCTTCTCTCTCTCTTCTCTCTCTCTCTTTTCTTCTTTCTCCTATCTCTCTCCTCTCTCTCTTCCTCTCTCTCTCTCTCCTCCCCCCCCTCTCTTTCCCCCTGTCTCTTCTCTCTCTCTCTCTCCTCCTCTCTTTTCTTTCTCTCCTCCTCTCTTCTCTCTTCCCTCTTTCCTTCTCTCTCTTTTCCCCATGTCTCTTCCCCTCTGTTTCTCCTCTCTCTCTTTCCCCCCTCTCTCTTCCTTTTTCTCTCTCTCTCTCTCTCTCTCTCTCTCTTTTTCCCTCTCTCTCTCTTCTTTCTCTCCTTCTCTCCTCTCCTCTCTCTTCTCCTCTCCTCTCTTCTTCCCTCTCTTCTCTCTCTCTCTTTTTCTCTCCTCTTCCCTCTCCTCTCTCTTTCTCTCTCTTCTCTCTCTCCTCTCTCTCCTCTCTCTCCTCTCTCCTCGGTTTCTCCTTTCTCTCTCTCCTCTCTCTTCTCTCCTCTCTCTCTTCTCTCTCTCTCTCCTCTCCCTCTCCTCCCTCCTCTCTCTCCTCTCTCCTCCTCTCTCTTCTCTCTCTCTTTCTCTTTTCTCTCTCTCTCTCTCTCTCCTCTCTCTTCTCTTTCTCCCCTCTTTCTCTCCTCTCTCTCTCTCTTTTCTATTCCTCTTTCTCTCTCTCTTTCCCTCCTCCCTCTCTCTCTCTCTCTTCTCTCCTCTTTCTCTCTCCTTCTTCCCCTCTCTCTTTTTCAGCTCTCCTCTCCTCTCTCTCTCCTCTCTCTTCTCCCCCTCTTTTCCCCCATCTCTCTTCCCTCTCTTCTCTCTCTCTCCTCCCTTTTTCCCCCCCTCTCTCTCTCTTCCTTTTTCCTTCTCTCTCTTCTCTTTCTCTCCTCTCCTCTATTTCTCCTCTCTCTCTCTCTCTCTCCTATCTTTTTCCCCCCCCTTATCTCTCCTCTCTCTCTCTCCTCTCTCTTCTTTCCCTCTTCTCTCCTCCTCTCTCTTCTCTCTCCTCTCTCTTCCCTCTCTCCTTTCTCTCTCCTTTCTATCTTCTCTCTCCTCTTTCCTCTATCTCTCTCTCCTCTTTTCTATCTCTTCTCCCTCTCTCCTCTCTCTCCTCTCTCTTCTCCCCCTCTATCTTTCCCTCTTCTCTCTCTAGCTTCATTCTAGAACATCCTAGAAGGTTCTAGGATCATCAAGTCCTTTAATTAACCAAAGGAATTTCCATTGCCTCAGCCTTAACTAAGCATGGACTTCCTATTCTTTCAAGAAAAGACTGGTTGGTCTAGTGGTAAGGGTGGGGGGTTTGGGGGGCAATGTCCAGGGTTTAAGTCCGTGGTAAACCAAAAAAAATTTGTCCACCAAACTTGGGAGCTTTTGAGGGGCCAAGGCCCACGGACGACCCGGATCAAGCCACGTGGCGCATCCTTATCCGTCGATGGGGCGTGAAATACTCACGGACACTATTCTTTTATAATATTAGATTATAGTGAGTTTTTAGTGGTCCGGGTTACCAGTTGGTGGGTCCAGCCCTCGCTATCCTGGTGTACGGCGGAGGCTTGGCCTCAGCATCCGTAACTTGCCCCGTCCACCTTTTTACTGCTTCTTGAAATCGGTAAATGAGGTATTCTCCATACCTCTCGGATAAGTCATATGCCCGTTCCCAGTCGTGATGAGTTTTTAGTGGTCCGGGTTACCAGTTGGTGGGTCTAGCCCTCGCTATCCTGGTGTCTGCGGTGGGCGTAGCCTCTGTCCGTAGCTTGCCCGTCCGCCTTTTACTCACGAAGTTCCTTTGTTCTTTGTGTGTACCTTCGACGATCCCACCCTACTTGTATTTTTACGAGTAAGGCTCTGCATGGCAAATTATTCTTGTTCCTTGCCTATCTGTCACTTATATGTCGCCCCTCGTCTTGTGCTCCCCTTTGTTTCGATGTGTTCGCCACCTTTTCGATCTGAGTCGATATCCCCCACGATATGGTCCATTTTTGTCTAATTTCGCATGTTATCTTTTCTGTTCTATTGCCCAATGTAGCTCGGTGTCTCCTGTAATGCTTTCCTACTTTGTATATACATCCGCTGGTGTAACTTATCAGCACTATACTCCCTCAATAATCCTTCAATAATCCCTATTATGTTCTATATTGTTAGAGTCCATCATTTCCATATTTTCCCATATATTCGTGCATTGTCTCCGTGGGATACAATACTATGGATCGGAATCATTTCATCACTAGGCGATTTTTAAGAATACATAATGGAGCTAATTTATCAGTAACAGATATTACTTTAGATTTTATTGAGGCCGCTTTACCAGTGACAACTATTACTTCATATTTCCTTCATTCAAAAATTTCTCCATACAGAGATATTACATATTTAAACATATATCATTGAGAACATGTTCAGGCATTCAGCTATGTCTAATTCTTCATATTTCTTCATACTTCAGCTATGCATTCAGCTATCAGACAAGTCTGTCCGTCATAATTTGTTCCTGCTATGTCCGGGTTTCCCCGCATCATTTAAACATTTTCATACAGCATTTTTGCTAATATATCTTACCTATTTAGCAGACTGGGATCCTAAAAGAACAAAGAAGGTAAAGGACAAATAAAAAACGAAAAACAAGCAAAAGAGATTACATGCCGCCAATCCTTCCCCTCCATTACTGCCCTTTCCCATCCTGGATGATCAATTCTTTGGCCTTTTTCCTGCTGACGGCTCTCCGATCTTCCTAACCTTTTCCAAATTTCTCCCAACATACGCCCGGCACACGAAATCCACAGGATTCTTCTCACAACAATATATACAAACCTTTCCGAGGTCGCAGATTGTAAGGTTGTGCTGATATCTTGGCGACCGTTGTATCGTCGCGTGAATCTGAAGATGATTAAAACATTGCATGGTTCTATCCAGATCCTGGCGCCTTATTGAATCGTTTTTGTCGCCTAGAACCCCCAGCACCTCCAATAACCCTAAAGTGTAGCCATGATCCCGCATATCCCGAAAGCATGGTGGATTACTCACCAGAATAGGCAGTGCACTCGCCAGCGGCTAATGCATGACTTGGGCCCCCGACCTAAACAACGACGCCGGTTCCGCGGATACACCGCAGTTGAGCTCCTCAAGGTCGGGATTAAAGGGCACCGTAAGGTTGCCCGGGGCTCCAGATCCGGGTCTCTTCCTGATTTTCTTTTCATCCCCAACATTTCGACTGCCAAGTTCTTACCCTTATCCATTTTCCTGCAGCTGTGTTGTGGCGGGGGCGGAGATGGAGATGCACTGGCGCTCCCCCTGTTGGTATGAATTCGAGAATTCAAGATTCAAACTTATTTGGGAAATTTCTTGCTGCTCTCACAATTCGTCCATCTACTATTTTATATAGTTCTTAGGGTTACGAAAGTCTGTCCGAATTCCCGCCATTCAATACTACCGTCTGCTCTTAATGCTTGTCTTGTCCTATCTTGTCTCTCCGAATTTTCGTACGCGAATATTCGCCGTCTGCCTCCTTGTTACTTATCTGACACACGTAAATATCGTCCTTTTTCTATATATTTTCATTATTTCATTATTACACCTAGCCTAGATGTTATGATTATGACGATGGTCGTTCGTGTTACGTTCATACATTTTTATTTTAAATTTTTTCATTTTTATTCGTTTATTATATATTCACGCTCTATGCTGTGATGCCACGTGCTCCACACCCTGTAGCCGTTCGATCTGCTTCCGATATCGTCCGTTTGCCACGTAGTCCGTCCTCTTTAAATTAACACTGATTGTAGTTTGGTGATATTCAATTTATTTTATTTTATTTTATGCGTCGTCCGCCCATCCTTATTCTTTGTTTTTCTTTTCTTTTATTTCCTTCTTATTCGTTTCTTTTCCTACCGTTATAGAAACTTTGAAAATTTGAATAAAATTTCAATAAAATTTGAACTAAGATTTGGACTACCCGTCGCCATATCCGGGAGCTTCTTCCCCTGCCGCTTCCACTGTCTGTTAGCTCACACTTCTTTTACCAGAGATCGTTGGTTGATGTAGTATACAATCTGTGCTTACTTTTCTTAATGATTCATCCGTTTGCTTTGGTGTGGTAGTCCGATACTTACATTCATCGTCGACATTCTGTCTTTCGTCTCCGGTCGGGCACGATTTAACTTATCTAAAAACTAAGCTATCTATAATATAATCCATCTATGATCCACTATGGATAAGCACGTTTTTAACTCTATTTGATTTGAGATAATGCACCTACTTGGTTTCCGCCTCCATTATCGTCATCAATCTTCCATTGTCGCCCCATCGCCCCATCGCCCATCGCCCCATCGCCCATCGCCCCATCGCTTTCCATGTTTCTGGCCACAAAAGACTTTCATCATGTGGCCTTGTTGGCTCATTTTGCTATCAGTCGAGTTTATCCAGCCTTGTTTAATCACC
Organism: Isoetes taiwanensis; assembly: GCA_021234155.1. Lineage (NCBI taxonomy): Eukaryota > Viridiplantae > Streptophyta > Lycopodiopsida > Isoetales > Isoetaceae > Isoetes > Isoetes taiwanensis. The sequence goes on along the minus strand of JAJEKV010000035.1, from coordinate 115,914 downwards.
ACCTCAGATTTTTCACATTTGTATGCCCAAGTCCTTCATGCCATATTGCAATGTTTGGATTTGTTACTAAATTTATACTTCCATAGCAGTGAGGACTGACACCAAATAGATTTTCAACTCATCTTCCTAAAAATTTCAATTCATTGCCTTCAAAAATCTTACAATGCATTTGCTCAAATACAACTTTGAAGTCCATGTCAACCAACTGAGCAATGGATTTCAAATTTCTGACTAGACTAGGAACACAAAGTACATTCTGTAGGTTTACACTTCTTCCATTTAAATCAAACAACTCTGAGACTCCTACATCTTCAATCATTTGCAAATCTCCATTTTCCACTTGGATATGTCCTCCTCGATTTCCTTTGCACTCTTTTAAGATTTTGGCTGAGCATGCAATGGTTTTCTCGGCTCCACTATCTAAGATTAAAAGATCATCATTATTAGATCTATTTTCACATGATGCAAAAATTGAAGTGCTTACCTCTTGCTCCTCTTATGCAGTTTCCTCTTCCAGTGGTATTTCCTCTGCTATGTGAGTTTCTGAGTTAAAGATTCTGCCCCTTCCTCCCTCTAAAGTTTGTATTTCCTCTTCCTCCTTCTCTTGTGCCCCTGGAGTCATCCTTTGGAGTTGAGCAGTTTGAAGCATAGTGCCCTCTTCCTCCACAATTATAACAATTTACATCCTTTGATAATTTGGAGCAATTAATTTTAATATGACCATACTGATTACAATTGAAGCAGAGACCAATTTTGCCTCCTTGTGAGTTTCATCTTTTCCTTTCCCTTTTGCCATTAGTATTTGTGTTGTATCATCTTCCTCCAAGACTCTATTCTGCTCCAATTCAGTTTTGAGCATCCTCTCAGCCTCTAATCTTGTTTTTGCAATGGTTCGAATAAATCCTCCTATATAATAAAATTATAGTGTAAAATTATAGTGTATGTCTGTCTTGAATCTCGCCCTAGATCGGACGGCGAGATTCAATCTGGCCACGTGGCATCATCTTGCCCTTCCATTCATTTTGTGCGGAACGCACCCATTCTTCCTTCTCGCAACGCACATCCCTAAATCAGTCGGCTTAGTGCACACCAAGCAAAGCAGGGTATGGGTGGTTTCTACAGGGAAAAGCTATGGACGGCCAGTTTCGATTCTTCTATTTTTTATATTCCCTGTACCAGGTACATTTTATATTTTGTTTAAGTTGGTTCAAGATTGAGATTTATCAGAGGTTTTTTAAGATCAAACCTAGATATATGAACACTAGAATATCTGAACATGGGTTCCCCATAGTAAACTGTTTTGTTTCCTAAAGCTCCAGGCGCTATTATAGCAGGATCTCCTTCTCGAGCTCTGTATTATGCTTCTGCATTGTGCACTATGAGACCAGATGGATAAGTCTCTTATGGTTTCTCCTGCTACTTCTTTGCCATTGTGTTCTTATTTGAGTAGCTATTTCTGAATATGTAAGATGGATGATTAAGTTCAGTGTTATGGATTAGTCTGGCATATAAGCTCACATTTCGACCTGAATGTGACAGGGAAAACCTCTTTATGGCCTTGTTTGCATATTAACACCACTCAAAAGCGGATCGTTGAGCGAATATATGTGCCTCAACCCGTCGGATGGATTTGGCAAAGGAAGCGGGCATTTGAGAAAGTTGTGAGTATATTTCTTCCCTTTATTATTGTTCTCAAGTTTTTTTTGGTTGTTAGTGTTTATCTCAAGCAATTTCTCACTAAGACCATCTATAAGTCATCAATTAAAGTGTTGCCATCCCATGCCGGTGACTTTTAATTGCATCTTTCTTCTGCCAGTAAATATTGTTGAAGTCTCACTCTATCAGACCAGCCCTAGCGAGGGTTCTCGAGTTAGCATGTGCTAGCATGTTCTTTGAATCTGGTTGAGCATGGCCTCCTAGAGCTTTGCGACAAGCGAACTACGCCGAGCTATGGTAGGCTATGTGGATGCGGCATAAATGTTGGATTCGGATCTTGGGATAGATGTTTCCCTGGTTGGTCGATTCATCAATTTGCCCATATGTACTGCCCACAAATCGTCACAGTGCATAAATTTTGTTTCAGATCGTACGTGGTATAATAAACTATTTTGTTTCTTAAAGCTCCTTTCTCCTGCTACTTCTTTGCCATTGTGTTCATTATTTTGAATAGCTATTTACGAATAGGTAAGGCCGGATGATTATAAGCGGTAAGGCCACTTAAAATGGTCTAAAATGCTGGCTCAAACCTAAACTGCAAAGTCCCTCTTATTTCTAAATAGATGACCATAAGTAGCTTTTTAATGTTTCAATGAGAAGCTTCTGTCACATACCAACTGATTTTTTCTGCGAGGTGTTGTTGATAGTTAATCGCCACTTAATGCCAAACTTACAAAGTAATATAGTTCAAGACCCGTTGTTGTTGTTTTCGGTGTTTTGCAGTTCTAGATGAAGGCGAGGTTTAAATGCATGGGCGCAAATTGTAGAATGTTTTTGTCCTCTCCTTTCTTTCTATTATCAAGTTCTTTGTTTGTGTTTTATGGAAAATGACTGTTTGATGTTTTCTTTAAAGCATCATGAAGGAAATTACTGATCGTTGAGAGGAGGTTAAAAGCTGTCTTCAACAATTGATCATGAGGAGATCGTCTGCAACTTTGTGCAAGATGACATAGTGGAAGACAGTCATTTACATCTATGGAAAGTCTGGGATTATGATGAGGTGTTTGAAGTATGTTTCAAGATATATTCTAGTTTTTGAAATATTCCCGTTTATGGAGAATGGTTATGTGAAATATTGGATGTTGGCATATTGTAACATGTGCCTATATAGATTCTATATGTATTGTAGATGTGGAAACATACAAGATGCTTGCCATTGGTGCAATTTGATACTTGCCCATAATGGCATATCATGGAGTGCTGTGATAATAGGATGTGCCCAGCATGGACAAGGTAGAGAAGCAAGTTTTCAACATCAAACTATACTCATGCAGCCACTATTTACTCTATAAAGAAAGACCATTATGCCTTCGAAACGAAATTCATGCAGTCATGTAGGCAAGAAATTCTATTGAATGGATGTTAAGGAATACATTCTGCATAAATGGTGGGGCTGTTAATGAAACAATGGATAGCAAGGCAGTTACCCACATGCCAAGCTCATGCAGATTCATCAAAACAATTGGGGATTTGAACCCCCTGCCATGAGACTGGCAGTACCAATGTCCTGCCATGAAAGGCTTCTTTACAAGAAAATCTTTCACAAATTATCACCGTTGAAACAATAAAATAAAACTACTATTGTGGCAAACTAAGAAAGACATAAGTTATCATCAAGCTCTTTATGAAACGATGAAAAAAATGGAGGGGTTTTTTATCACACTCCTCATGTTTGGCAGATCCCAGAACTTGCTGTACTCCTCACGTCTGTATGCAGCCAAACCTGTACCAGAAAAACCTCTGCCCCTGACCTCCTTAATCACCTTCATAACCCTAAGCATATTAGCCCCTGACCTCCTTAATCACCTTCATAACCCTAAGCATATTAGCACAGGAAAAAAGGCTTCTAGACATAAACTTTGAAACTGAAAGGGCTCTGCTAGAAGAACTCTGCCATGGCCAGGGAGTCGGCCATCGACTCTGCCGGATGAACTCCACCATGGCAGGGAGTCGGCCAAGAACTTTGGCAGAAGAACGTCGCAATGGCTACACCGCCATAGTTTCCAAGAAAAGAAAGACCTACTGAAAAGAAGAAAATTGAAACACATTATAAAACCCAAAACCCATTTAGTGACATCACCAAAATACGATCTAGGATATGAATACCCCCTAAACCATGCAAAACCATATGTAATACTTTCCCCACTTCACGATTGTAGAAGATAATATCCAAATGAAGGCTAGGAAAGTTTGGACCATATATTGGCCAACACTATTCAGATATTATATTTTGATTTTAGTGTTTCATCCCAACCTTTTGAGCATGTACCTATGATCTTTATCTATACTGACCCCCTGCCATCAATTACGTAGTTCATAATATCCAAATGAAGGCTAGAAACATTTGGACCATAATATTGGCCAAAATATTCACAAATTATATTTTGATATTAGTGTTTCACCCCAACATTTTGAGCATGTACCTATGATCTTTAGCTATACTGAGGATGATGAATTAAGTTCATCATTTACAATGTCTGACCTTATGCCCGGCCTCACAAATAGCAATAGACCTTGGCTATAGCATCACCTCAAAACCTACTCAGTTTAACACTCTACTTCCGCTCAGGTTTCCTATGAACAAGCACAGTGTTGTTCTATTAAAAGCTCTTAGATATACCGATGCAACACTATCTAACGTGAATGAGCAGCTAAGTTTCTTTTACACATTGTTAAGTCTTTGGATTTTGTGTTATAATAAAAGGTTACAAAAATTGGATTATTACTGCATGTTTTTCTCATGGCGGTCAAAAAATTTGCAGACTTCCAACTTATGCCCAGCAACGCTGGGCACCGTCACTAGTATGGCAATATTTCCAAGCCTTGTAACTGCTCTAAAGATGGCCAGTACCTGTTGTTATTGAGTGTAGGCCAAATCTTTCCATTATTACGTACGGTTATTACGTACGGATCTCAAACTTTCCTGTTTGAATGTTTTCGAAACCATTGTAACACTCCTGCACCCTCCAAGTCTGCCATAATGTTATCAAAATTTTGAAAGAAATCATTCACATTATCTTTATCATGGAATTTCAGCCTCCTCGGTTCATTTTCCAGCAAGTCAATCTGAGAAGATGTCTTAGCCTCATAGATTAGGAGCATATAATTCGACATTTGTTTAGTACTCATGCCTCTTATTTTTAGTGCAATACTAGAACTTACTTTGCTCATAATGATACCTTGAGCTTCACGAATTTTGGCATTTTCACCAGCTACAATTCCTCCAGAAGTTACACTAGCTTCTCTTGTCTGGTCTGCCACAGCTTGTTCTTCATTTGAAGAACTTCCTTCATTTACCATAGTCACAATTCTCCTTCTAGAACTTACCATGTTGTTTTCTCCTTCAGCTGACTCTATAAGATCCCAAAGATCTTCTACTTGAAGAACATGCTTCACCTTGTCTTTCCATACTTGAAAACTTGAATCTCCCTTGAATACATCTATTGCATTCAATAAACCTGCACCAAATCTGCTAGACATCTTTGTCTGCAAACCAGCTCTGATACCAATTTTAGGTTTTAGGATTCAAACAATCTTAACACCAATGCATAACATATGCATTTACAATACCAACCGCTTCAATTAAATGATAAGTTTTGCATAGCATAGCAACTCATCTATGCTTTTTAAAACCATTAAACCATAGAATTCAATTATATACTATCGATGCATTTCAGGCATTAAATGAATACAAACCTTTCACAATAGAATTCGATTTGATTCCTCTATCGAAGGCGGTCGTTGATGTACATCTTAGGTTATAGTTATATGGTCAGTTCCAGCTTCTCTGCCGGATCGACCTCCTTCCTCTCTCTAGTTTGTCCTGGTCTCATTAGATCGAGATTTTCAAATAAAAAATGGATCCAAATAATTGGGCCGATCAATTTCACAATGTGTCTTTCTATAAATACCTTTTTCCAAAGGTTCAGAATAATATAACCAATGGTTCCCAATCACATATTTACATCACATGACGATCATTAGGTTTTAACATTCAGCCTACGAATAGTCATGTGTCTGTCTTCAACATGAAACAATTCAGTACTAAAACTCCTTTATATAACTCTGTATGGTCTTCAACTGAACTGTTCTGCTTCATTTGTCTAGACAAATTTCTCAGTTTATCACTTGCTCCACCTGAAGCCTTAAGTCTTTAATTCTGCCAGATTATGATATGAACCTACAAGTTTCTGACATATTTCTTACAATTAATTTATTTTTACAAGGACCTTGAAGGTCGTACATCTATCTTTGGAAGGAATTACATCCTTACCACGGTTTAGTTAACATCTTAGTTAAGCATTACCTAATCCCTACTGGACTCCTTTAATGCATGCAATTAAATTGATTACCTTAAGGTAATATTCCCACATTAACATTGTAGTGATATTAGATATATTGGTTTCAATAGTCTATTTTTAACTGACCATTCTATCAAACTTTAAGGCTTTTAAACTATACCTTCGTGCAATTATCGAGGCAATACTTATACTTTAGAATTTATTCTAATTATTTATCATATAACTAGGGTTTATATCATCGGATCCAAGTACTCTCGCTCGCTATTTGGTTGGTGATGTATCAACCTTACATGTATATACTTTACAGTTGCTATACTTAAAATAAGATAGACAAATTCTTATTATATTTACCAAGACCCTATGAAGGTTACTTAAATGCCTTTGGAAGGAATTACATCCTTACGAAGGTTGAACTAAGATTTTATGTAAAAATCATCTTACTTTATCTTGATTCTAAGATATCTACACAAGATAAAACTATCTATGCAGTTATTATGAACATATAATTTATCTACAAGACATTAAAGCTTATGATACATGACCTCATGGAGTGCTCTCAATGCAGGCTACTAGCTCATTCCTAGGTATGAATGCAGGAAATTGATCATGGCGTAAGGAAATTATGCTTTCTCATCATGCATTCTATCTACATTTAGATGCAAAGCCTCTCCCCACCTTAGTCGCCGCACCCGTTAAGCCGGTGTCAACTAATTTGGAGACGACTTGGCCGTTGTATTGTTTCCATTAATTCGCTCCCTCGTTTTGGTGCAGTTGGCTACCATGTCAGTCTTGCATGCTGAAGGTCACCTGGACATTAAAGCATCTATCTATCTTATACTCCACCTGCTTTGGCTACTTGCGAAAGGGACTTTATTCTAAAGGTCGACTAGTTTGATGGCAATTCAACCCCTAAGATGCAGGTAGGTTCAGTCCTAAGATTGAGCCCCCACTTTCTTCATAAGAAAATGGTCCTGCACCTCTCCAGTGATGCTATCCAATGCACCCTATGCCCTCAATTGATGTCGTCATAACATCTCAGCTATTCTATCTACCTTAAGAGGTTACATGCTTCTTACCTAACACATTAATTTGCTAGCCTTAGCTAACATATTTAACCATCTATGATGAATGCAGCCATCATGTTTAACATATTTATCCCTAAGCGATGGGTTACCGAATTATGTAGAACAATTAAAACCGCAAGGTTTTGTCATCATGACAATTCCTTTTGTCTCAAAAGACTATGTGATTAACATACTTCTTATTTTAGATGTACCTGCCATGTGTTCATTTTATATTCTAGAGATTCCCCTTCTTAGTTATTTACTCTCTTGGAATATTCCTATCAATTGATTTGATGTCATTATAACAAGTTGGCCGACTTGTTAGATTATTTTTTTTCATTCCTTTGGATTATTCCTTGGAGATACTAGCTTTATACATGGTAGTAATGATTCCTTCTTAGCAAGATGATCAATCTCACCAAGTGGTTTCAATATGTTGGATGTCTGTTAACAATCATGTATATTTTTAGTTTCTCCTATGCATTTCCTTCCCAATCGTTAATGCTTAGCTCAACTTGGGGCAATCCTTTCATGAGAATATCTAGAAATGCCTTCCAATTCCATTATGGATGTTATCATCCATAAGCCTATCTTACTTGACTATATGATCGTAGCTCCTCAATCTTGCGAGTAGCTCATCCACTCGTTGCCTTCTTGAAGCAGCACGGTAACATTCTTTCGAGTTGATCGAGACTCCGGGCTCCTTGCTGTAGAGGTCAACTTTCTTCATTAGAGGCCTCCCATTGCTGGTGGTTTGGATGGCGTAGTTGACCACTTGAAATCTTCTATGTCACTTCCCAAAAACCTGAAGGTGATTCCATTGAAAAACATCCTCCACATTGAATTCTTCATCTTGGCGGCTAAAAGATTGCTCTAGATATGATGTTGTTGTGCCAACTCCATCAACATCTCTCACTTCGAGTCCTTCTCTTGCAGTAGCATATTGGCAGACAAGTGTTGAGGATGTTGCTCGCTTCATGCCTTCAAATTGTCCGGCATCTCTTTCTTTTGATTTGTTACACTCGAGTTGCATACGTACTCCATGGCAGTGTTGCTGATGTTCCTCCCAGTGCGATAGTGTTGATGATCTATATCCTCCTATTTGTACGTCAGCCGGTACCCCGGGTAGACTCGTTGACATGTTTGAGCTCTCGGATGTCTGTCGGCTGCGGCACAACTTCTGCTTCACACTCCAATGAAAAATGTCAAAGTTGTTGATGCTTCGACATTCCGGTCTTTTCCTGATCTTCTTCTTGGGCAATACTTGTTCCCCCTCCATAATGTCTGAATATCTTTGGAGATGCCTCTTGAAGTTGTGCGCAATTCCTTTGGCTAGACTCCTAAAGAGTTGTTTTCTTCGTTAGTTGCCCTTCGAATTGTCGATCTTCGGGTTCGCCAAGTTGCATGCGAATTGCTGTACTCTGGTGAGGTTTCTAGTTGAATCATCGATTCTTCAGTTCGCTTTGCCTAATCGCTTCTCCATCGAGGTTGCAATCTTACCTTTGGATCCCCTCGATTTGATGGCTTGGACATTGTTGCGTTCTAAGGTGCTATGCTGCCGTCTAGTCTTGTGGTACCTTCTAGTTGCATTTGATCATATGCTCCACAATTTTGAACCTCATGTTGCGTCTAAGGAGATCTTGGAAGTACTAGCAATTCTCCAGCTTCCGGTTTGTGACCTTTATCCCTCAATACATGCGCGTCTCCCTAGCGAGTAAAGCCTCATGGCTCTCCTCCTTGATTGCTTTGCTATCGGGGATGATGTACTCTTATATCTGCATAGCTTGACCCTTGAGTTGACAAAGTTTCTGCCTTAGATCTACTCTTATTCTTGAATAGTTTGGCTATTGTCTTGAACTCTCTTCTTGCCGAAGGTGTTTCGGTTGATATCCTTATCGTTAAGGTGTCGAATGCTTCTATCTTGGGCGTTGAGGTCCCTTGTATCGGAGATACATTTGGTTTCTCCTCTTCTGATTGTTGGTAGGAGTACTTGATGAAGTCCTTGTCTAGTTGTTGAAGGCATGCCTCATGTTTATAGTCAAGAAAAAAGCATGTTTGTGTAGATTTAGAAGACTATCTTCTAACAGGCTTCTCAAGGATCTTTCATAGTTTAGATTTCGGTTGGGGCTTGGAGAATTATCCATTTTGCCATCTTTATCAAATATTAATGCATGTTACATGTTACACATTGCATCAAACGCCACCTTCTGTTTGGTCCACGGTCCACCAAGAACTGGAAAAACCATGTGTTTGCAAAAATTGTTAGTACAGAGGCTGGAGGAAACGCTTTGACTTGTTGCAAGTTGCGCTGACTGCTCCATAGTTGGCCCAAAGGTATACTAAGCTTATTTCCTCATTCAGGTCACTAAGAGCATCACATCTAAGGTAAAGTCTGGTGTACTCAATGCACTTTCACATTTGCTAGTGTTGATGCACATTCTGAAGGCATAATATCTTTCCATTCAGCACCATGCTTTAGCCCTAATGGACTAACTATAGTTCTAATCCAAGCGCCAGTTTGACAAGGTCCATAAATCTCTATCACATCATCTTCTGGCAAAAACATAGCCACCCAAGTATTGGAACCATGAACAAAGATGAAAATGTATGTCTAATAATACACAGCAATTGTTTTTGCTAGTCTCGTTAAATAATCCTTGTACAGGAATCTCGTCTACACAATTTACTTTAAATACAAGATGTTTGAATTTGACATTTTACGTTAATAGGGTCACCTGATTTTAATTGCAAAATTGTTACTCTACTAGACAGGGAAAATTAGAAGGGCAAGAATTGTTACAATTCAACCATTATTACTCATGAGATTTTCTTGTATTGTAATAAACTCGCTTTGGTTTTTTACATGCCATCCAGAATTAGTTTTAGAACATGTCAAGGACAAAGAAGACATGTGCTTCACTACTTGCTAGTACTAAGAATTGAATTTATCATCCATCGAGACCAGATGGCCTATGAAACCCAAACAAAGAACACCCAATCTATTATTGTATATGCATGCAAGCTCATGTGATATTTTATAATAACATGGTAGAGCAAATATTGGATCTATAATGGCAAGCATCATTTCCTGAAGCCCTGCAGCTAACTACAGCTCGTAGGACAACCCAACAAATGCTAGTGGCTGGGCGCGTGATTGTGATTTGGGCCTCATCATGCTAGCCCCATCTCCAAGCTCATAGGTGCATTTCAAACTTGCTTTGTTTAGAACTTGCATCTTCAATTGCAAAGAGGGCTAAGGCAGCAAGAACTTTTACATAATGACAAAGCTAGGACCTTATAACTACTCTAAATTGTTGTTTTCGAACTCTTAAGAAGTGATTTAAAAATTCAAATGTTGGACATTCCCATTCCTGTCTGCTTCAATTCCCGTTGCAATTCTGGGTCCAAGTCCCCATTTTGGGTAGCCATGCTCCTAGTGTAGTTGTGAGCTCGCAAGAACTTTGCACAAAAGCAGAGCTCAAGAAAAGCTTTGTTTTCCAAGACTTACAACTACCTATTCATATACTCAAACTATATTGTGGTATTTCTTTTGACGCGTCAAAGACTATAAATTCCATCTTGGTACCAAGCACCTATATCTGATCTGCGCTACTGCCCTAAAGGAAAGCATCTTGCTGATGGTCTGACTAAACCTCTCAATGCCATAACATTCAGCTACTACAAAAGCCACATATGCATTAACCTCTGCTTTTTTTTCCAGCTTGTTTTAGTTAAGAGGTCAATTTCAGAAGAGGTGTTAAATTCAAACTCTAACTAAGCATGCCTGGCTGTAAGCCATCATTCTGTCCAATGCCTAAGATTAGCCACGTACAATTATCATAATCACTTTTATCAAATTCAATTACATTTTGCACGCTTCACTTTCTCTCTGCTTTTACAGCTAATATCAAATATATACAAATTTACAGTTTTGGAGTATCCGCTCAGACAAAAAATTACAATATTAAGGGCGCGGTGCTGCCATCTGCTGTTTCTTCACTTTGGGAATCGCTTTAACCATGCTACAAACCACAGGCACAAGTTAAAGAGTTGTTTGGAAATTCACGAAGAGCAGCAATTATATCGTCACAAAAGAGTAGCTTAAAAACAATCTAGACAAAATTGCAGTCATATATATAAAAAGTCAAGAACTAAATAGTTAAAAGGGCAAACAAGAAAAGTGAAAGTCAGAAAGGAAATAAATAGTGGAAGCCTAAAATGCACAGATAGAAGCAATACATAAACATTTTATGCCAGGGCTAAAATCACTCTCCAACTTTTACAGAGATAATAAATTCCCTCTCCTTCATATCTGACTTTGTATAGTTGCTTGTGTTCGGGGATGGATGGCTTTGTAATTGCAAGACATGTTATCAATGGCATTTTCCAAGATGCTAAGCTCTTGAGACCAAGAAAATAACCACCAAAAATGAATGCTGATCTTTGTTTAAGGGACATAGGAACTCTGATCAGGTTCTTTTCACGTCAACCCTATATTTCTAGACTCAACTAATGATAACTACAACCTTCGGTTCTGCTGCTCTGCTACTTCTGCCATCACTGATCCTAGAAGGGATGGGAATGGAAAACCAGGTATGCTACAACTGTTATCCTACACAAACTGTGGTTTTCAGAATATTTTCTCCAGCTTAAAGATTTCATAGCTTTGCAAAAATGTTGACAAACCTGATATCATGAGGAGTAATAAAAATCCATTGTGAGCCTTGTTGCAATGCAAACTCTACAACTGTATCCAGGCTAATTTTACGGCTTATTGCATCCTGCAATAACAATGTTGATAGTAAATAAGAGAAGAGTACTGCATAATTGCTGATCTTTCACACCATACCATAAAAACATCAAACTCGTCCATTGCACGAAAAGGTGATTCGGTCATTGCATGCAATGCTAGCGCAAAACTTAGAGTTGAAAATGACCGTTCCCCACCTGTAAATAGTGTGAGCATTACTTAAAAATGTGAAGCTAAAAGACAATTGGACCAGATTAATACCAGATAGGGCACGTGTATCATTCACAGACGTCCTTGAATTGTCTTGAGGCATTTGCACCTGCATATCGACAGACAAAGATAAAGAGAAATCATATGACCAAAAAGATGGATGTAATAACTCACCTGTAATGAGAGTTCTTCTGAAACATAGTCAACCTTAACATGGCCACTGAAACCCTTTTTACCTAAGTGAGCATTAAATCTGTTCCCATTATTCAATAATGCTTAGCACAAGCCAATGGAAGTGTCACTATGGATACAAAATTCTTAACAAGCTCACGTACTGCCATGTGAGTTGCCGACGAAGATACTCAGCATTTCTATTAAACTTTGCTTCTCTATCCTGAATTGCTTCTTTTATAATCTGAAACAGCAACTCGCATAACAAACTATAACAATATTGCAATGCAAATAAGTATTCCACAACATACATCTAGTTTTGTAGTGAACTGGGCACAGGTAAGTTCCTCTCTTAGCAGTTTTTTCTGAATTTTCTCAAGCTTCTTGCGCAGTTCATCAGCCTCACCAGGAATTTCTCTGCATATCAGAAAAATTTGAGATTCACTTAAAAACACTGGGAGAGCCCAGATAAACTGGCAAGGAAAAGAAGGTGAGTACGGTTCACGTCATCCTTAACAGAGTCTGGCAGTTTGATAATCCAACCAATGGCACAAAGAAAATCAGATCTTCAAGAATGTAGAAAACATGACACCCAACACTGTGGGAGCCTGATTATGCCAGATAAACTAGCAAGGAAAAGAAGGTGAGTACGGTTCACATCATCCGTAACAGAGGCTGGCAATTGGATAATGACACGGGTCTTCAAGGACGTAAAGAAATTGGCCGAATAAGGCATGACCTGACCTTAATAGTTTTTTGGGAAAAGAATACCCCTGCAGAACTGGATCAGATCCCATTCTAAGGATTCCGAAACAAACAACTTCAGCTAAACCTTTGTCACCTTCAATTTCTAATCTAGTGGAAGAAGTTCTTAGACTAGTAAAGACAAGGTTCTTGTCTTGAGGCATTTGCAATTCAGATGAACCTTTTTCACTTACTGAGGTGGAAGGCCACGTTCTCTGGACCAACTTTCGTCCTACGTGGAGGAGCAAAAGGGTATGGTTCTCTTGCCATCAATTCTTCTATTTATGCTTTGAGGATGCCCAAACAACATGCTGTTTTATCCCTCTTGTTAATATCATGACTCAAGATAGATGTCTTTTTGAAAGTCCAAACTGATTAAGCAGCAGATGCTTCTTTGATAACCTCTGCGCACGCATCCCTTCCTTACCACAAAAGCCCAAAATGAAGCTACTTAATTAATCTATCTCAGCCTACTGAATCTTCTAACTTTTAATAGTGCTGCATAAAGAGTACGCAGTAGTAGGTAATATTCCCAGTTTAACCAACCCAAAAGCATCTGAATGTTTATGGAAAAACTATCCCATTATCATATCAAAAACGCGCAGTGGCTTTGGAAGCCAGATTCTGCCCAGCTCTCATACTTTCTTCTGATTGGCTGGATTGCTTGTACATGAGAGACCTCTGCATTAATGGTTCGCAACATAGGTTACTAAAGGCTGATTTCTGCAGCTTTTAAACACTATTAATTTCCCTTTATAGTCCGTCACAGCATGCCACATTCATTATAATTTCTCCTTGCTTTCTTTACAATCTTATCGCATCTCATTCCTATCTAATACCAAGGCTTCAATAATGATTACAAAATGGTCACAAACCTTCTCTTAACTCTCAAGGACAAGAAAGATAAGGAAATGATTATTTTAACTATAGCATGTATACTAGACTAGACCCTTACCTCCTATCATGGTCAATACGTTGCACAAGACGTTTAAGTTGAGTCTTTAGTTTCTGCGTGTTGTCTTGTACCCCTCCTAACTGGTTCACTTCATCCTCAAGGCAAATCTGAGATGCTTTCCAGGAATTTGTCTGCATCAATATGCAGATTATTGTTTGCACAACTTATAATTCATAACAAGCAGTACAAACATATCAACCATAAATGCCAAAACTGATTTACTAATCTAAGAACTTCCACCAGTTTATATACCATCCAGATAAGATTTACAAAATATAAAAGAAGTGGAGAAGATAATATCGATCACTAACCTTACGCTCCTCACGGAGTTTCTCTAATCCTTCTTCAATGGCCTTTCTGCTGGGGAAGAATTTTCCATTTAAGAGTTGATTGAAATGGTCAACATTCTGCAATGACAGTAACCATGTTAGTTCAATTTTACGGAATGCAAATACACTGATTTGATTAAGTGGGTGATTGGAGATTTATTAGCAGCGCAAATCCTAGCTGATGCTTGGATCTTGCTTGGAGTGTCTAGAATAGTCAGAACAACTTCCCTCAATTGCTCAGTAGCAGTGGAAAGGTTATCCTCAATATTATGCATTGCCAGAAAGATAAGGTCCATATTTTGTTTGACATCATATAGGTTGTTGCCAAGGTGTCATGATGCAGTAATCTGTCTGAATTAAAATTTGAATAGCTGACAACAGCAAAGCTGATTTCCAACATAAATGTTAGCTACAACCATTCCCAACACAAATGCCAACAGCTTCCAATCTAAAACCATGTTGATCACATTAGCTTTAAAATCGGTCGGTCAGAGTTATCAATGTTGATCATAATCCTTTAAGTGGCAGATCATAGGGATGAATTTAAGCAGATAGGTGCAAAAATAACTCGGTACAGGCCAACAAATAGTTAGGGTTTCAATGAGACTCAAACTTTGCATGAATACTTACAGAGCTCGCAGTGTTTGCCTCATCTTCAAGTGACTGTAGTTCCGTCTCCACAGCCTGCAGTGCCTCAACGTCCTCCTTTGCAGCTTCTGCAGGTCAAGTAAAAGAGATATGCAATGCCTTTGATACCTGAGACTTGATAATTAAACAGACTACTGCCAAAAAGAGAATTTACTATTTTTGGGTCCAGATTCTACAAGTTGGCTTCGGTGGTTAACAAGAACAATGGAGGTTTAAGACCTCATCCTCTGTGATCGACATTATTTTCTCTAACAGGTTCAACAAGCTCATGGGACTTCCACAATATGATGAGAACCTAGAAGCCTAATGTGATCGGTGTGCATAGACTGCCAGAACATACCAGAGTATGCCTAGCGTACAAAAATACGGGACATTTATATCCTAATATTCAGCATAGTATGACATAAATTGCTATTGTAGGACATCTTAGTTAGGTAATAATTATGCTTTATGAATTTAACTACACACTGCAAATATATTCTTTACACATGGCTGACCTGGTTGTACATAGAGGGGATCTTACAAGAACTTCTTGAACACTGTTTTATTCTAAGGCCCAGCTACATCATTATTGACGTCCCATATGATGTCGAGCATTTAACAGCACAATATAGGGTGTCCTCCCACCAGCTGGAGATTGAGAATATTGCGATAAGCATATCCATTGTAACTAGAGGAGATGCCCATTGTCTGATCTGAATATGGTTTGAATCTGATGCCTGCCTACTATATCATGAGGTAGATAACACTGCCCCTTAGAGATCCAACAATTGTGCAGAAACACATGAAGTACTATGGCTAGAAATGTATAGCTACCTATGAACTTCTCGATTACCATGAGCCAACGGAAAAGACAACCACATTTTTTTCGATCAAGGACAGAGTGACAAGGTAATTGACGGCTCACCAAGGAAAAAAGTACCAGATTCAGCTTTACTAGCATAGAAAAGAGCGTGCCAAAAATTATCATCGAACAACAAATGTTGGGACCTTGAGACAGTTAGGAAAATAAACCTTCCAGGCAAATCATCTTACCACGCAACTTATCAAACTCGGCTTTTGCAGTTGTGCACTTTTGCTGTGCAATCCGTAACTGGACGTGGAGTTTTTCTCCATGACATTGCTTCTCCTCAATCTCGGCAAGAATTTTCTGTTCAACACATCATTACGTGACTAAAATAAGAAAACGTAATGCATGTGTACCACTTACAGGGAGTCACCAAAAGCGACATTATAAACCCTACATTATTGACAATAGCATACCCAGTAACTAACATGCTTTAATGTTTTAAATGTTTTGAGAAAAAGGACCAGAAGATGCACACTCCACTTTATTCATATGGGGAAACAAGGTGTTTCCAACAGTAAAGAAGGAATGACTATACTGTCATGAATGGTGACGTGGCATAATGTGACTCGTATCACCACCTTATTGGGTGTAAAGTAACACTTCTTCACTCTTCAGCATGTGGGCATGCTAGATGTGGAGTCACAAGCATGAAAGGGACTTCTTTCATTCAAGCACTAATCTAAGCTTTATTTATATGGTGATGTAGACTTGGCTACAAGACTTGGAAATGCACAAGTTTCATAACAGGTTATCTCTCTCGTTATTTGGGGGGGAAATTCTCTAACACATGTCTCATAGGAACTGGTTGACATTATCGTGATGACGTTGAATAGTACGCTAGGGTATGTACAATCGTTTCAGTAATTGAGCCAGTATCATGGGCCCATATTTCCAATCCTCTTGTAAGTTTTTAGACCTTTTTTATCACTTCCAACAATTGATTATATGTACTCCCATGTTACTGGCACAACAAAGGGTAAAATAGCCAACAAAGACCAACTGAGTACTAATATGTGGATCCCTTGAAGTTGTAATAGTGTTCCGTTACCTGATTCCTTTCCTTTCCTTCCCTTCCCAAATCTGACTAACTGCTCTTAGAAGGACATCAAGGCGTAGCAAGCAAAGTGGATCCCCTGGATCATCCATCTTGGATGTCAGTTTCCATTATTTCTGACCATGTTACTCGGAATATTACCGTTTAAATGACTTCGTCAAACTAATACTCAGTTTTGCCTTTGCAGTCTGAGATCCATAGTTGGTAATTGAAAGGACCAGAAAAGCAATGTATTCCAGAATGTGCATGCCTAAATCCAAGTGATATGAACAAAATTAAAACTTAACTGAAACTTCCTGCTCAAGCTCATCGGTATTGGGTTGTGTACTCGCTTCTGCATCTATAGACATACTGCTTTTTGTATCACGAAGGTTTAGCTCTTGTCTTGTTAACTCTTTCTGTATTTCCGTCCGACGCCTCTATATTACACAACAAATGGCTTTAGAATCTATAGCAAAAAACACAGCATTTTTCAAATAAGTATGCAAGATATGCACTTTAATCCTCATCAGATTGTCCTCTTCCCCCCTACACTTCTCTATAGCTGTGCGTTTCTGACCCTGAGAAAATGCGCAAGACTGCTCGATTTCTTCCAACTCTCTCTGAGCTCGGACAATCTGCTCATGGAGTCTCACGCCCAAACGTCCAGATCTAATGTTTCTATCCTTTGGGAGTGTTGTTTGGCTACCGCTACGGGAAAACCTGCAGAGTGAATCACATCAAAGTATTGCAATTGATCAGAGTCAGGTTTAGAGAGTGCTAAAATGGGTTTAGGAATTCAATATGTAATTACCGGATGTAAGTAAGTACTAGATTTAAATGTAAATATTGCAAGGGGGTATTTAAATTAAGAGAGTTTGACGTCTAACATACATTCTCAATCCATCCATTGTGTATACGTCCTTCAAATTCGCATATCTTGAGTCAAAAGCTACAGCTTTTCCTGCATCATAGTCCCTTACAAGGACCTGTCTTTCTACGCCACCCTAAAACATGCACAATTCTCATTAAAGTTACGATAGTTAGAACTGAGTCTGACCTTCAAACCATAGATGACTGAATGGATTGGGACACATCATCAGTGAGCATGCACATCAGTTTTGCCAGCTTTTATGATCAAGTATCTAGATGCCTACTTGTATTCCTAGTTTCATCCTCATTCGTCATTTTTAGGCTACAATGGCTTTTTATAAATCATTAATAGATGCTTATGTTAAAAATCTCTCATACACAACAGTACATGTAGCAAATTGAAGAGATAGCTAACAGCTGTACTTTTGTAGGTTACCTGTTCAATCAAAAGAGTGGAGCACAGAAGAGGTATTTCTCTCTCAGAAGTGTCCAGTTTTTGGAGGCATTTGGGCCCTTGTCATGAAAGGTTGAAGGGGGACAGTCTCCAAACATGAATCATCTGATAATTTACCAAGTCACCGGGGACGAGGGTTCTCCAGTTTCTCAACCTATCTGTTTTGATGATAATAAGGATGATGGTGACTTTACGGATGCGATCGTTGGAAGGGATTTGGATAACATAACTTCTACAACAAAATGTACTTGCTTAGTGTGTGCAAGAAAAAATGCGGTTGATTTATCTTCTAATTGCAATCCTGCAACTGCACATCTTAATGCTCCACAAGGACATAGATAGAACGGGGTAGTCACCTTCAATAATCTCAGCAGATAAGATGGCAGATTAAGTAGCTGAAAACAAGGAGCTTGTTAGGGATTCACACCATAGACACTAAGGGAAATCAGCATAAGCTTCCTTAGATTAGGAGATAAAAGTGAACCTTTATATCCATCATCAGACACTTATGGCTCATCATCAACGGGCATTTGTGACTATTCTATGTCTATCAAGCTTTGCCATTAAAGTTCTTAGTGCTCCTTCATTTATATCCTTGTTTTTCCTCTGTTTCACCATTCATAGTGCTTAATTCTAACACATAAGCCCCCGGCTAGCACTATTGAAAAGCAACAGTCTAATTTGGATAAAGAGCAAGCAATATGCCATTTCCACATAACAACACCACCACAAGTACCCAAGGATACTCAGCTCTATGTGAGAAGTATTAGGCAATGTAGTTTGTTCTACAAACAAGACAAACAGCAAAGTTAACAAGAGGTGTTGGCCTTCGAACCTGGTCAATAAGAATATTCATAACTGTTGCGGATTCAGTCTGTAGCACTGAGAATACAGTTGTTAAATGATCAGGTAGCAGTCCTGTTGGGACCTTCAATCTACATTGCAAAAGGGACACATGTCACTTATCCTAGATATGCAAACAAGCAACATAGCATATATTCGGAAAAGATTGCATAATCCCGCTAGTCAAGCAGTCTTGATGCAGCTGCAAAATTCAGCCTAACTCACCTTTCCCGTCAGCACAATCATACAATGCAAGAAAATGCCACCCAATGCTTCCAAATAAAATTGCATTTTGAAGATTTAAAAACAGCAGCATGTGAGATAACTTACAGAGGATGCTCAAAATCATAAATGAAGATTGTGAGGAATTTATATCCACTTTCATTAGCACATTGACGAAGCAATAGCATATCTTTCTGGTTTGTCACAACAAATGCATTCAGTAGCTTGCCAATTGCCACTTCAACTGCAAGTGCCCATGAGTCCTCGCCAGCTAGTGCCTGCACATAACACAGCAATATGATATTTCCACAGTCTATTCTTATACAAGCATAACTTTTCCACAATAATGATGGACTTAACATACAACATGGACACCAAGAGGCCCCAATGGTGGTTTTGTGAAGCGATGGTGCTGTTTCTCGATGTTTTCAAGCAAACGGAGTACCAGATCTCCTCCAAATGCTGTTACCTGCAACGAACCACCATAGAGAGCCTTTAAAAACACCACCAAAGGCACTTCAAAACAAAAAAACTGACCTTATTACTTTGTTGGTTCTGAACACGTCGAATGTACCCTTCCATATCACGTCTCTTACCTTGCTTTTCATCGAGCTGAGTATGCAACAACTTAAGAATCAACATCGAGTTTCTTATGGGCTTTCAACATAAAATATGTGAAAGATTGTTACATCTTTACTCGTTCTCTGGATATCCATCTTGATAGAACTTATCTCTTCATCCAATCGTGCTTCTTTTTCGTATAAGCTGGATAACATATTTTTCAGTTTCTGATTCTAAGAACGACAAGAAGAACTCAACCAGCATCAAATACTATTTTCAAATGAACCATGCAGCTCATGCATTATGAATATGCAGCCTGGAGCCAAAGAATGGAATAAAAATGGGTTCCGACAACTGTTTATAAGGCTCAGGTCCATAATACCTAGTACCAATTTTGGGTATAGGGGAACTGTTTGGCCACGTGACTTTGATCTACAGGATGGTCCCAACATTTGTAGAACTATAGTTGACAAACTGTATACGAACCAAGCTTGCAATTCACGTACAGCATAAAATAACTAAAACAGGACAGGCTATAAGAACTTGCATTTGGAGCTCCCTGCGCAAGCCATCAATGCGTTCTTGTAGGCTCCTAAGGCTGTCTTCCATTTCCCTTTCCTGTGCCTGCATATAAAGCAAATCTTCATGTTAGTCTTAGGAAAGAAGTTTAGAATTAACAAAATAACCTACCTAGACAGTTTTCATACTAAGGAAAGACGCAGCAACTTGTATCAGGTTTGTAGCAATGTGTATTATTGACTATGGCCTAACACTGTCAGCAGACACTAAAGCCATAGAAGCATGTTCGCATCGAAGAAATGTGAGACAACAGCATGCTAAGGTATCATGTGAACAAACACCAAGTTTTATGGCTTATGCATTAGCATATGATTATGATGAGTTTGGTGGTACTGATTTAGAGCCTAGTTTAGTCCCAGAAAAAGTCAAGCCTCACCATGCTCCTTGATTATATTTCTTCTATAAGCAGTCGTTTAATGAAGGAATAAGGCTATGCATTTTTGGCCCTCAAATCTGATGAGATTCTTAAGGGGGGCAGGTTCTTGAAAGAGACAATGAAACTTGCCTCGTATTTCATAATTTAGGGAAGGTGAAAATGAAATGCTCCTCAGACTCGAGTTCATTCAAATCACACAAACCTGCAGATTCTTCTAGTGCAAGCCTAGTTGCCAGCCCAGCTTCATTAACACCCTGAACTGACCTCCTATAGCATGCCTTAATTTGTTTGCCAAGTGATATTTAAGTACCCTGGGGATGCTGTACGACCATCTACATGATATATCAAAAAGTAATCCTTGTAGAATTATCTTGGTGTGAAGCGCCCTTGGGACCAGCCATAGAGTAAGCAAGCTAAAGCATTTTCCTCTAACATGCAGCTAATGAGAAAGTCAAATATGGTAAAAGTCTTCCGCAGCTCAGAACTCTCAAAAAGAAGCACTGGCAGTCTCGTAGCAGCCGCAATCAAAAGGCAAATATCATTCTTAAACCATAGCAACAGATGATGTCATTGGATATCCTGCTAAAAATGATCAGTAAACATGCATACCATACCTGTGTATTTTCTGCAAAGCGGTCACACATTTCACGTGCATGCTGTTCCAACAAACTCTTTCTTTCCAGTTTTCTGTCAATCATTGCCTGGAAGTTACCTAACTCTTCTTCTACCTGAACCTTATGTCTCGTTGCCTAGAAAGAAATGTAAAACATATAAATTACTAGTTCTTTTCAAAACCAAGAAGCTGCTAATAATATATGACTATGTAGGTCTATTCAAAGACTCGCATCGACCTTATAATTTAAGCCCACTGAAAAGTTGTGCTTCTTAAGCTTAGGAAATCAAGGACAACGAAATACAAGTTTCCACGTGAGCTAGTAGCAACCATTAAGACATACCAGACTGACACAGAAAAATAAAGGTCTACAAGAACATGCATACACAAGGGGACAAGCAGACAATACAGCCTTATACATAGGTTCCCAGGTGCTGAACTGAGGACATAAAAAGTTGCAGAAACATTATTACATTCATAGATTTTGCACGTGCAACAAATATGGATAATCTAAAGGTTGAACATAAACTGAACATAAATATTGGAGAACTGAAATAACCAGGGAAATCTCATGCTGAATTTCATTCTGCTTTTGTCTGAATTGTTCCACTCTCTGAAGCAGATCAGCAATAGCTGCCCTTTTCTCTTCACGAGTCTGCAATTTCTGTTCATAATTCAACTGCAATAACAAAATAGGAGTTAAAGCGCCAAACAACAAGCCAGTACGTGTCTTCCAGGTAAAAAATCTTTCACTACAACATTTAACATCCCCCATAACTCATAAGACAATATATTGTCCTTCAAATATACGCTATGTGATGCAATGCATAGAGCTATCCTTAGTGTTGTTGAAGTTCTCCTACTAGGAGGGTAACCTAGATCTGCAGCGACGTGTCTGCTGGGGTGAAATTTTACATATATAAACACATCAGATGATTACATTTATGAAAGACCCATAGGGGGCATCTTCCTGTCAACCCTCCCCATCACAGTTAGATGGGAAGGTGCATGCAAGCCACATATAGGGTAGAAGAGGGTCCTTTGACCATATGAAAAAAATGTGCCTTCCAAGTGCCAAATGCATGTTATTTTGAAAACGTCAGGAAAAATAAGGGAGAGAGAAGCAATGAGTCGATCCTTAATGTGCTCTTGACTCTCAAAGATTTTAACCCATCCCGTTTGGTTTGTAATAATTCGCCAATGTTTATTATTCAGATCCTAAACAAACAGATGCACAAGAATGTACTTCAGATCGCTAGAAAATGGAACATGCCTTTCTAAGTTCAGATTCTCCTTTCTGGTAATACTGTAAGCTTTGGTAATGCTAGCCTTATACAATAATATCTAGCAGCCAGACAAAACAATTGATTAAAGAAAGAATTTTCTATTAACTAACCTTGTTCTCGTTGATTTTCTGTTGAATTTTAACGATACGCGTATCAAGCTGCTCAAGCTCTTTCAACACCTCTTCAATCTTATGATCGACTTCATAGACAAATGCCCAGGCAAGTTTCTTCCTCAATACACTAACTTGTCCTGCCATTTCTTCCACTTGTTCTAAAAACTGTAATTGCTTTTCCATTTCTTTCCTTGATTCTTGTAATGGTTTTATTCGATCTCTAATTTCTTGAAGTATACCATAAGCTTGTAATATAGAATTGTCTATGCTCTTAAGAAGCTCATTTACTTGTTGCAACAACGTTGCCTTGTAAAAGAACTGCCAAAAAACATAAATCATGTTAGACATGAAGGAGAAGGGAAGGGTTTTGTTAGGATTACTGTAACATAACCTCCCCTCACCCCTTCCCCCCTAAACACTGGGCGTTAGCATGTCTATATGAACTTAACAAATTTAAATAAACATCACAAAGAATGCAAATCCCTGAATGCAGCACTACCTTGAACTTTTCCTTATCAGAGCCTGTGTGAAGAAACTCCCGACTCTTGTCCTGAGACATGATAACGCAAGGATTCTCCACATCTATCTACACAACAGGATACATTATTTCAGGTACTGAGAACATTGTAACTTTCCAAAGAGTTAAAATGCCTCTTACATTAAAATGATCTATTAACTCTTTAAGGTCTTCCCTTTTTGTTGCGACCTTTTTACCTGACAAAAACCAACTTCTCGGCAGTTAACTTTTTATTTACAGATCAAAATTAGCAGTTGATGGATATTCAATCCATTTTTTCTATACATTGCATGTGTGTGGGTTAACTACTGATAGAAGCAAGCCTATCTCAACCAACAGGCATCTAAATGAGAGTTCCCACCCTTTCCAAATGTTACTACAAAAATGTCCAGGATGCATTCAACTTTAAAATACTGTGCTAGGAGTAATCCGGTGGAGAAACTGCATTGATCAACTCGCTGCTTATAATTCAGCAAACTTTTACACTCAACTGCCGGTAAGTTTTTAAAGGTTCTGAACGCAGAGGCAGTAATTCCAAACCTTGCCAGTCTTTCATGCAAAAGGAATTTCCAGAGTCTGCAATCCGGCGTTCTATTATAATCGTTCCCCCATATATCTCCGGTTTAAACGCATCAGCGCCCTCGTTTTTAAGGTCGACAACTACCAAAGCAGAGCTGCACAACTAAAAAATGTTTCATCTCTAATGTTCTCAATCAACTACAGTACAGAGCCCAATAGTTAACACAATTACCTGCATCCATTCTTTACAAAAGCC
Source organism: Isoetes taiwanensis (assembly GCA_021234155.1). Lineage (NCBI taxonomy): Eukaryota > Viridiplantae > Streptophyta > Lycopodiopsida > Isoetales > Isoetaceae > Isoetes > Isoetes taiwanensis. The sequence goes on along the minus strand of JAJEKV010000035.1, from coordinate 91,931 downwards.
TTCAGACTTGTCGCCCGTTGTGTACCCCGGGCTTTGATTCCAAATGCCACACACAAAGCTGTCAAAATTGCACTTTTTCCACCTAGAGATAAAACCTAACAATCGGTTAAGCAGCATTGTTCAGAAAGAATAAGGGAGAGACAGTAGCATCGACTTACTCCCATTCTGTCCAGTGATAAAATTGACATGATCGATCAAGTCTATTGTCATGTTACTATGGCACATAAAATTCTCCACTCTGATACGGGAAATAGTTCCAGCCTTCGGCTCCGGCCCATCTGAGCGATGGGCAGCCATCTCTGTGTAGCGCGGGAAAACTACGACTGCCCCTCCTGTGTTCTATGACAACAATGGTTGGGTTTTTTTGGGTGGAGAATATTCGAGAATGATTCTCATGTGGCCAATGGAGTGAGGTGAAGGGATTATAATCTGCTCTTGTTGGATGACCGTTATTTTTCTATAACCTGCTTTGGCCTTTCTCGTTGCTGCTTCATCTGTAATCCATTTTGTAGAGTAAAACCAATTTGTAATATTAGAATGCTTTTTACGATGCCCTTAACACTTCCAACAACAGCTGATAAATTGCGCACTTCCAATTTTAATAGAGCCCTTCCTGGTCATGACAAAAAGTGCCCTAACACCACCGGAATCCCTGATGAAGGAAAACTAAACCTAATGATTCGAGGAAACTAAAAGCTTGAAATAAAATTTTGTTTTGCACCAATCGGGTAAAATAGTCTTTAGGAAACATTCAGCTATAGCATGCAGGCTTGAATCATGATCTTGATCTTCAAACTTGAAAAAACTCCCCAAATGTGATATTGTAAAGGTAAGCTAATCGCCCCATAGCTGCTCCTGGCTAACGTTGGTCGCAGCTAAATCAGGGACACGGTTCGGTTAGCTTACCCTTATACAATTCTATGATGGCATCTCAAATCTAGCACTCCCCCTCGATTCCACTATAGCAGTTAGCTGTTACCAAAGCAATTTGGTCTTCTATGAACTATATTAATGTCAATGAAGTGGTTGATGGAATAGCACCAGATATGAAATGTGACGTTGTGTTTGTGGGGGCCCAGTCCCATTGCCTCGAGATGTCTTTCAAGTGGCCAATTACATCTGATAAACCATTGTACCTGAAACCATTGTTTAAGATTTTTAGTATTGCATATTGTTGGATGATAGTATACACAAAACATTTGCTTCTCCACCTTTCACATCTCTTTTGGTACCTGAGTTCAATTGGATGCAGAAGATTATGTGTTGGAACAGCTCCTGCCAGTGAATAAGGATGTAGCAGGTGTTGATGATTTCTCTCTCATTCTTAAGACACATTGTAGACCAGAGCAGTACATAGAGGAGGCACTCAAGATTTTGGAAACCATGGTAGATTTTGTATTGGAAGAGGAGACAACTGAATTGATGAAGGCCTATTGCAATGGTCAGCTGCAGTGGTTAAGGGAAGCCTTTCAAAGTTCAGGACACAGGGATAGATTTCAGAAATACTTGAAGGACTAACATGTTAACAGGTTGTATATGTTGATATAGTGATAAGGGTTTACAGAGGCAGATATGCCACGATTTTGTACAATATGCCATATTGATACTTTGATATATAATTCAGGAAGTTAAATGCCACAATTTTGTAAATTCATTATCAATACCAAATCAGGTTGCAAGTGCCTTGCATTGCTTTCCATTGATTTCATTTCTTTCCATTGTTTCTGCTTTATATAGTCAAACTATGAACAGTATTTGAACCAATACCAAATGAACAGTATTTAACTCAATACCAAATGAATAATGAATTTAGGCTGAGTTTGAGAGGCTACATGTAATTTATTGGCATGTATCTTCAGCCATAGTATACAAGCTAGAATCCTCTTCATCATAGTCATGTCAAAGTTGGCTAATCTCACAAGGTGGCTGTACACACTAGCTACAGGCTGGTCATCCAATAGTACAAATTTGAGTCCACATACATGTTTATAGTAATGTCCTGAGATAATAGCAGATTCAACTCCAAATACATTTCTCCATCCATCCATATAATCTTCAAGCAAAGTGTTCTTTGCTTATGTGCACTTCAGTACATAAAAATCTACCCCCTCCTCATTACCTTCTTCTGCATTGACAGCAAAGTTATCTCCCACCTCTACCATAGAACTAGCTATATCATAGTCTTCCTCATCATCCTCTTCTTCATACTCATTTTCTTCATGCAAGTCCTCATTAGTAGCATCAATTGTTACTTTAGACTCCTTTAGCTTTAGTTCAGTATTCTCCCAACCACCAATACGAGACTTGATGCTGCATGAGTCCCATTTAAATTGAACACAATTTTCACAAAAGCATGAGAGCGGTCTATAGGCTACCTTAAAAGTGTTGCCCCTATCACATGGTCGTATGCAATGGAGCTGTGTAGTTCCTTTCAAAGTATGATAGTCAAATCTCTCAGATCTGTCTATTTTTTAGGAATCAATTTTCCAAAAGTGCCATGTACTGAAAGTGCTGATGAAGCAATTCATGATAATAATTATAAACAAATAGAAACAGAAGGAAACAAATAAATAAGAAGTACCATATGCCACATCGTGGACTATAAAAGAACAACCATACTTACCAACAATTCCTAGTTTCATGCCTTTAGATGCTGACCCAATGTTTACACATGTGCTTTAAGTGACCAAGTGCTGGTGGCAGACAGCACTGCACATGTATTTCAAAGAACAAAAATTGGCAATTAAGTGTATCTTACAATTTCATTATCAGTTGAATTATTGCTGAAGTGCCAACTAAGAAATGGAACCACTTCATTGCACACTGCAATTTCTTTCTATTATATTTCATTTGTTCCTTTGTTAGAATCCTTTTGATGACATCTTCAGCACCATCATGCTCACCTTTTTCATGTGAGCTAGCAAAACAAGGTGCTACGCACGGAGGGTTGCCCTCCGTGGCCGGAGGTTGAGGTGGCTTAAATCATACTTGAAAGTTATGTTTTTATAATCAATCAAAATTGCTATTTCAGAACATTGTCATTTTGTGAAGATGATGGTACCCATTTGCATCACTAACTCCTCCTTAGATGTTGAGCTCCTCTTGGACTAGGATCCAACTGGACACATGGACATTGGGGTTTGAGTGTAACGTATTGGTCTGTGGTGCTCGGTATGGAACAAGGATGGCAGAAGCATAAGGAGAAGTCTAATAGAGGAGAAAATGGAAATACATGTTTTGTGAAGTGACTTAACTCATAGTTCAAAGTCATGTTTTGACAATCGATTCAAGTTGCTACTTAGACAATAGAGTACTTGATACCATGAGTTTATTAATAGCATGGAGTATTTGATACTTGATAGCATACGAAGCAATGCATGAAGAATTCAAATAGAGAAGTAAGAGGAGGAGTGGGGTGCAAAAGAACTTAGGAACTGTGAATTGTAAGAGGCGTCATCACTGCATGTTTTGCATCAATACATTCCATGCCTTCTGCTATGTGCATATAGACAAAAGCCATGAGCATACTTTTATGGACCATTTATTATGCATTCTCGTCTAGTCAACAAGAAGGTCACCGAACGTGATTATTCTCCTAGGAGAAATCTTTATGAACCACTTTTGTGCATTCTCTGGTGTTGTGAAGGTGGTTTTTACGAGAAATAGAAAGAAATTAGCTTGCAGCTAAGGATCTCTTACAAAAATCAATCGTGTTAAATCTTGAAGAAATGAGAACTCCACAAAATGGAGATACTAGCAAAGTTAAAATACGTAAGCAACAGATAGGCGCCATTCTGCCCGCGCGTCCTATCATGTGCCGCCACGTGGCATTTTTCCCCTTTCTTTCATTTCCAGGAAATTCATTTAGTAACATTCTGTTTTTTTAGTTGACTTGCCGCGCGTCGGCAGGTTTCCACGTCAGGAAAGTCCAGTAAATGGACTTTCTTATATACAAGAACTAAATCTATGAACATTAATCTATCGTTGCTTCGTAAACTATCATAAGCTATTGCATGATCTTCAATGGTGTGAAAATATTCAGAAGTATATATTCCGTGCTAAAACACTTCAAGTTCTCCTCGATCATGGTGTTTAAAAATGTGCACCTTCAAGAGGTAGATGGTGCCATGCTTCACAGTTCATGCTAACAAGAGAATGCTAATTTCCCATAACTTAGAGGGTAATAGACACTGCTCTATCTCATAATCAAAGAATGTTGTAGACGCCACATGAGCATTTGCAAGAGAATCTTATTCCCCTTAACTTAGAGGGTAATAGACAATGCAAAAAAACTTAGAAACTGGCAATGTTTTTGCATGTCAATTTAGTTGAGAACATGAAGGAAGAACTCCATATTATAAATTAAAGAAAGTTGCTAGGAATTTAATAGCATCAAATACATGAAAGTTGCAATAAAAATAAAAATAAAGCTACTTAAAAATGCAAACGCATGTCTTTTGTTGCTTAATAGTTGTGGCTCGAGTTTTGAATAATACATATGATGTTTGTTCAGTAAATTTAGGTTATATGGAACATGAAGGAAGATCACTATAAAATATGCCCAGCACAGCAAAAAGAAGTAAAGGAACTAAGCCCACAATTAAAATGATAGGGTGCATCGGCTTCACCGGCTCCTCCTATATAAGTGCCAAATTCACTGCTAAACCCCTTGTGCAGTACGTTCCACCAGCAATAAGCGGTCGTCCACATACAAAAGTCCTGCATATGGAAATCTGCACAAATCTCGGAACCAAATTTAGTTACAATGAATTCATCTATACCAGGTGATCTCTAGAGCGGGCAAAATGACTTGATGTAATTGGGGTTTAATCATACCCGGAATGACAACAATATAGACAAACTTCACGCATAAGGCTGAGCAAGATCATTCCACTCGTTGATTATAGATAGTCAAGAAGCATCCCCGATGGACCAAGAAGATAAAAGAAGAGAAAGGCACTGGATAAATCAATTACAATCGACCACGATCTTGTCTACACATACCAAGATATTTATACTCTGAAAAATCATCGCATAATCTACCTTGCACAAATCATCACTTCATTTCCCTAGAGTTGGCTATGTAGATTGAAGAAAGCTATGCATACCACAAATATAGTAGAATTTATACAAGCTGCGCAAGCCCGATGCCTGATGCATCCAGTTACCTTCATAACGACCAACCAAAAAAATGCCATAATGTAGAGTCACCTGCACAAGAAGTCAACATTAAGTAATAAGCAGACCCTTCTTGAATAAAATAAATTTCATAGTTGTAATTCACTGTACAGTGCACAAGATAATGTGTGAAAGCCTCTACATCTAAAAAGTTTACCAATTGAATCACTAGAAATATGCAAAGTACATCTCTAGTTACAAAAAATTGAAATTTCAATGTTCCCGATTTTCGACCAATGATTTAAGCATACCCGATGGACGTACTTTGATGATCCCTTGCACTTGCATGGAACAATAAAATCCCTGCCTGCAAAAACCACTTGTCAGCATAATTGTACATTTACAGGGTAGCGACAATTAGATATACAATGATGAATACTAACAAAAAAGATATTTGCAATTGTGGACAAGTAACTAACCTTAGAATTTGTACGAGCTAGTCTAAAATCTTATGTTCATGCCATTTTACTCCCAGCATGAAATGTCTGGTAGGATCTAGACAGCGGGATCTAAGAAGTTTACCAATTGAATCACTAGGGGTATGTCTACATCAACCATACATCTCAGACAATAGATAACTGCTGCAGTTGTCACCGCCATCAGTGCATTCCAATTTCCCAATGCCTCTGGGGTTGTACCTTCAAAGTGCATTCCAATTTCCCAATGCCTCTGGGGTTGTACCTTCAAAATCAAACGGTTTATTTCCTTGATGGCCATCAATAGTAAGCTTTAGATGGATAGCAGATCCATTGTCCATGTAGTCCTCTACTTCCAGAACCACTTTATGTTGAGTGACTTGCAATTGCTAACAGAACAAGCACAAGTTAAGAGGTTCTTGAAAATCTAAAGAGGGTAGGAAATTTTAAACAAATAAATCATATCATGTAAACACAATCGCAGCTATCTTTCAAAATTAAATTACATGTTCTGCTGCTCTTGTTGAAGTGTTGAATTCTTTGCGTAACGAAAGGGCTACATGCTCAAACATTTCACGTCTTTGCAACCCGGCGATTTTTCTAAGACGTGAATCATGTATGCCCGCATAACACTCAATCCATACTCTTCAATTAGTTCCGAATAAGAATTATGCCGGGCTAGTTGGCGCCACGTGTGCTTTTTAAATCGGATAAATTATCTTCTATCTTTTCGATTCACGGGATTACCCTTCCCAAATGTCGTCATGAACTTCTTTCTTTAGTATTTTCACAATTTCTTCCTCTTGAAACACTCCAAAGATCCACCAACTTAAATGTCTCAATAGTTGCACCTTCCTCCCATATTGCTTTTACGCCATCTCTAAAGACTGGAGTAATGACTGTTATGTTAGGAAGATGACTTCCACCTGCAGCTGGATGGTTAGTTACAAGGACGTCACCCTCCTGAAGGTCATCTTGTCAGTACTTGAGCTGCCATTCAAGAGAAGTCCAACCTCTCTTTGATTTTTGTAGATATAGAAATCCGTTGAAGAGTACGTCCCATTTGCTCAGCAATGCCCATGAACTTGTTATTGAAAATAGATAGTTAAATCACATCTGCTTTAATATCTTCTACTTGAGCTGAAGCTACCAACTTTGACTCCAGAGAGTCCACTTCAATTTTAATGTTGCCATACATGGTCATGGTGATTACTGCATTGAAATTTGGTTCCACTATAATTGTACTATTGCCATTCATTATGATAGCTGGTCCAAAGATCCTATGGCCGTTCGCAAGTTTCTCAAGGAAATAAACAGGTCTTTCATGCCAACGAGTCCCAAAATACATATGATGATGTCCTTTTTCTCTGACTGGCTCATCTTTTGCTGCCTCCAAGATTACTGACTTCAAAATATTGGTAAGTCCAGTTGCACGTACTCTAACATCACTAATAAGAATGCTTCTTTTCTAGAGCTCAAGACCATACTCCCTCCTAAATTGCTTGACAAACTCTTGTTGCATAATCACCTTCGCCCTTCGGGGCAGAAACCATGATATCAGTGTTGGTACCTTCATAACGCAAATTCAGAAGCACCTCAGTGAGTATTTCGTCTTTAAATTTCTAAAGTTTGAGCTGCTTTCAGACATGCAATGAAAGAGCCTCTGCTCATTTCTTGATTTTAGAATTTTGGGCCATAAACTGCTGCATATAGCTCCTGTGCTTCTTCCACATTTCATATGCACTTAGAATTCCACAATACTTATGAACAATAACTTCATGAATGCCAAGGGCAATTGTGCATGCATGCTGGGGACCTGCCCCGTCAAAATATGCCAATGTGTGCGGACTCATTTCATACCCCTTCATCTCTGTCAACTGATGGATTGGCCTGCACATTGCCTCATTAGCAACATCTAAGAATCCCAATGCAATCTCTTTGATAGTTAGATGATGGATCTTGCTTCTTCCTATGATGGTCCATACTTTTAGCGAACATGTTGAATGTCTTATTGGCTACATGTAAATCCAGTGGCTCATTTTCTTTAGGTCCAAATATAGAGGGGAATTAACCTGGGACAATACGACCTAAGACCAAGTTTGCATCTGTGACACCCAACTCTCCTCCTTTCTTGTAACATACAGGTCATGATGGATGCGCACCAACAGACTCGGGCCCAACTTTAAAAATGCCAACACAAAACTTAAGCTTGGATCCACCACCAGCACCTACTGTTAATATCTAGTTGAGGAGCCTGAATTATTCCAGTCCGGAGATAAATTCTTCCAATTCCCCCCTTCTTCCAACACCAGTTCCCACACCAGTTTATGGACCTCACTCTAATGCTTGGCGGTGCCGGTTAACTAGTTCCCACACCAACCGCACAGCAACAATGGCCACCGAGAGTTTACAGGTAAGAGTAGGTTTGGAGCAGTCACAGCATATCCTAGGTATATTCTAGCATATACCTAGAATATGCCAAAAGCCCACATAAACAAGGGTTTGCCCCCCTAGGGGCAACCCAAAAATTCTAGACAATGTCCTTTCGAGACGTTTGTGAAACATGCCTAAGAAGTGAAATGGTCTTGAGGACAAACTGTGAGGAACAGCCATCACTCCAAAAAACATGTTTGTTATAGCTAATTCCCATAGACTATAGCCAGTTTGCACGATTTTGGAGACAATGCTGGACAAACTCAGTACCATGAGTTTTATCATCACTTATATAAAAACGAGTCTCCTTCACAATTCCTCTCAAGGAGTCTTTTCTTCTCTCGTTTGCAACTTTTTTTTTGTCTCTTTTTTTCTTCTTCCTTCTTTTGTCTTTCTTCTGCCACTGTTTCTCTCATTCTCCTGTACGTGATGTGCATAAGGATGGAGACCTGGTCAGTATGCCAATGGCAGGATTGAGCTTCCTGTTGAACTTTGAATGCATAGTTTTCTGCAAAATCTATCACAAAAACAATAGTATCATCTTGAAGTGTTGCTAAACATTGCCTGAATTGTTTGGCTTGCCAATGAGCTCTATAATTATGTGGAACAAAGTTCTTCAAAGTTTTAGTTGCATGCTGATGGAATTCAAAAGGAGAGTCTGCTTTGTATGCCAATCTTGTAACCTTTGCAGGTTTCTTGCCTGCCCTACTTTTCTTGTTCTGGACTTCTTGCTGCAAAAATGAAGTAAGCTTTAATTTTCTCCATTCACAAACTTATACAGCAAAATCTAAAATAGATCTACCTTTTCAAACACTTTCCAATTAACCTCTTGCTTATTAGTCTTAATCTTTTCTCTCGGGTATGTGGGCATCCTTCATTAAAAATAATCAAGTGCGTGAAATTCAGGGTAAACAAAACTGGGAATTACAAGGGAACCACACTAACCTCTTCAACCCACATTTCTTACACCTTTGCATTAGACATGCATGCTGCCATTCATCATTCTCATCCTTGCGCACACAATTTGTCTCAAATAATCACTAGTTGATTTGATATTGTGTTCTTTAGCTTCACATGTTGGACCTGAACCACAAATTCTGCACTCACACTTGCATTCTTTGTGTACACCATTAAGATCAGTCCTCATGTTATTTATGGCTTGCATGGCAAATTCAAGATGCAGATGGTATTGGCAGCAACATGTTTCTCTTTCTTGAAGCTTCCTAATATAGCTTGGTTCAATCTTTCGAAAGTCTGCTGTGAAATCTTTATCTCAGGATGTTCCTTTTGAAAAGCAAGGTATAGTTGCAACTAAACATAAAGAATTGAGATTTAGATTTCATAACCGTGTAAGAGAAACTAAATAAGCAAATTAATAACAAGTAGTTGGTTCAAAGATTACCTGTGTCACTTCCAGCAAATATATTGGATGATCAATTTTCTCACCACTCTCAGTTATATGCTTTCTAACATGTTTTTTATAAGGTGAAACTCGGGTATTTTCATCCCAAAATCTTCTGACAAGATTTATCTCTTCAGGGGAAAGCGCATCACATCGCTTCTTTCTTGCATGCATTGACCATGGACCAGCATCAAACTCTGCACATATTCGTCTTCTAAATGCTTGGGCTACAGTTTTTTTGAAAATTGAAAGAAGCCTTGAAAATGCTCTCTGATTAGTCCCTTCAACTGTAGAAGCTGCCATTTGGAGCGTGGTCTTCCTTGCTTGCAGTACATCAATACTTCTTTGAAATTTTTGTGCCTGCATGGTTGCTCTCACATTGAAATCTTTCATCACATGAAATTCCTTGGGATCTGCTATAGTAACAGGTGGTGAATGCTTGATCCTTTTTATAAAACTATGTGCTACTCTTCCTTTTGATTCATCATCAGCACAATTCATTACAATGTGAGAGAAAGAATCCTCTAACTCTTTTGAAAGTTCTTGTTGTCTTCTTTGACTCAAGGAATGTTCTTTTCTCTTTTGTAATGCTGGTGCAATGTCCTCCTTTTCCAATTCTCTAATCCTCTTTCTGGATTCTCGTTTTCTCCTGGCTTCTAGCCAAGTAAATTCTCCGTTTAGCAGAATCAATGCTTTCAGGAAGACTTGCCTTGAATTGCAATTCAACATGGAATTGACATGGAATCAACGGAAGAATCAACATGGAATTGCAATTCTAATTTGTTAGAATTGCAATTGAAATGGAAACCATAGACTAATCCATTCTAAAATTGAAGAATGATAGCAAGAACTGAACCAAATTCCTGCCATCCAAGAAATCTCGCCATCTGGTAGAATCATCTAGGAATTCTCGCGCCCAAGGGATCATTCCATTTCATCGATCCCTTCCTCGGAGGAGGAGGATTATTATTTCTGGAATAGCTACCTCAAAATTCGTTACACCAAATGTGATTCAGGAATAAGCACTCACAGCACTTCAAGCATGTGTCTAGACAATGCTTTTGGGGTACCACTATCAAATTGACACCCCACTGTACATGATCGAAGTGGGTCTTCTCCCCACTAAATTTACAACGGTGCTTGGCCATATTACAACGTGGTTTTGAACCAGTGATCTTGGGCATTGGCACAATGAAGTTTAGTCATTAATTATAGGTTGCCACATAATATTGATATTAAATACACTAGAGCAGGACCCATTTGGATGTGTTGTAAATTGTCTTATAAGCTACGATTTCTTGTGGATGTCAAAATATCATCTATCTATCTACCTATCTACTACCTATCTATATCTTCTTGGCCAGTTTAAAATGCTGATGTGGCATTTCAAGTATCCCTTAATAAGATGAAGTGAGATCCCATTTTGTTTCTAATGCTCCACACAATAATAGATTAAAATAGAATTAGCAGTAAGGCAGGCTTGGGCTAAAATGTTGGATAAGGGGAAAGAGGAAGGGAAGTGAATGGAAATATGCATACTATATGAGGTGCACCTTGGACCACCACAGTCGTCGGATTCGTCGTTCCTACGACCCAGATCGTATGCTGGGGCCTCTGTGCACCTCATGTTTTGCTTGTAATCATTTATGATTGAAGGCGCCTATGATTTTGAAATATGAAATACAATTTCGCCTAAGGTTTTGAGGGAATATCGAACCTCTATACGGCATTGCCTAAGAGTTTAGAATATGAAATAGGGGGGCTCGAACCTCTACTAAAATGTAATAAGACTATTTTAACCAATGTACCCAGTGAGCTAATGTGATTATTTTTTATCTTGAATCTATGTTTTTTTTTTTTTACTAACAACCCATTCAATTGTTTTAAGGATATATGGTCTATGGTTTCAGGAATTATTACTTTTACATCCATATCAAATCCCCTTAGAACCCCCTGTTATTTTGCTACATATTAGGGAGGGTGTAGTTAAAGAATCAAGTTTCGAGCTTAGTCTACTAAATCCCTTCGATCTATAATTGAATGAGAAGCACATTCGGTTATACAGAATATTGAAAACTAAATGTAGGCTTTCATGACATAAAATGAGTCTATGTTGATGCTTCAGAAAGGTGCGGCTTAGATCGAAGTTCTTCTTTATCTTCATGTGTACACTCTCTTATTATAATAGTGTTGATACTTTAAAAAGATATTGCTTAGGGTTGGAGTTCTTATCTTCTCTTGATGTACACGTGTTATTATATTCCTTTCAATATTAGATGGAGGTCATGTTGTGGTGCTAGAGATTAATTCCTTCACTTTGATCAAAGTGTAGTTGGATTACTATAGTCCTTAACGGAAGGAATGCATTGAGCTTTACTTTAGCGTCAATCTGGATTCCTACTCATTTGTGCCAACACTATTTTAGATTGTGTCAAAGCAATGATATAATCTTAACAATATGTTAGAAGTTCAATAATTTTTGTAGAAGGCTTAAGGTCAAACACAGAAAAATACAAGTTTTGCACCTGGTCGTCTCAACAAGTTATACTTGCTTGCATAAAAAGCAGATCATAGGTATCTCAGAGGATGCAAGTAAATAATGATGTTGTTGAACCATGAACTGACATAATATATGCTTTGCTATTATAACAGGTTAAAACAGTAGCCCATAAAATATAATTGTGAAGATCAAGCAGATAACACGGATGTATATATGTGTTACAAAGGCAAATTGACATAGTTTAGTAATCTTGGATGAATTTCAACAAAATGTGCCCAGCTAATGTTACATATTATCTTATAAACCCACATTCTCAGCACTTTTACAGGTGGCTCGTAATCTTCATAACTAGACCTGATAGGTGAAGTAGACCTGATAGGTGAAGCTTGCAGGTTTATAGGTGACTCTAAAACCTGATCTAATGTTGCTGACAAAAAATCCTTTGCATGTGCAGGCATATCTATCAACTTTGTCTCTGCTATCACATTCATGCCAAGTTCATGAAATAAATCTGGATGAATAGTGGAATCACATACCTTGCATTTACCTTCAATCAACAAGGCTGCACAAGCCATATGGTACTCATGATCACAACTTAGCACCAACGACAACTTGTATCTATCATGGAAAATTAGGCTACAAGCACAGCAAGTGCCAAAGTTCCATATTTCTGATAATCTCCTCTTGATAGTGTTGATGCAAAATGGATTGCTGATCACATTCTTCAATTCTGTGAGATGATTAAGATTATCTCTCAGGCCTGATATTTCACCATCCTTATCCTTGATCTCAACGTCTAAGGTACTCTTCCTCATGGTACTTGCTTTTGCAGTTGGAGACTTGAAAAGCTTCTCGAGCCTATTTAAGGAGTATGTCTCCATTTGGAGTGTATGCTCCAACTCTTTCAACAGTTCACCTTCTCCACCTTCTACTTGCAGTTAATGGTTGCCTTCTCATTCTCAATCTCACTTATAGCTTTCTTGATCAACTCCATGTTATCTTTTAAAGCAGATTGGTTCAACTTACAGCTCTCTCTAAATGTATCTCTGCTCGATTGTGCAACCTGGACTTCCTTCCCCCTTGACCTGTAACTTCTGTGTTTCATTACTTGTGCACCAAAAGATGCCCAATTGATCTTGTGCTTTGCAGGGTTTGAAGTGGCAGAATCACAATTTTCCCATGCAAAAACATAAGCTACCTGCGTTCTCACTTCTTTGTTTACCACACTTTCCGTTTGGTATAGTTTTTTCAACAATATGTCTGGTTTTTCTCAGTGTTGAGGCTGCATCATCGAAACTTTGATCTTGTTCTTTCGGCCTTCTTGCCAAACTGAAGATCATTGTGCATCTGTTAAATTTTTCTTCTAACCATTTCACTTTCAAAGCAGGCTATAATCCTTCACCAGAAAGTCCATGAATCTTAATAAAATCATGCTCAGTCACGGCTTTGGCCATTGATAAACAACCGGATCAGAAAATTATATACCGGAATTGCCCAATTGAAATAGCAAAAGGTAAGAAAACAGGGGACTCAAAAGAAGGGATCAAAATAGAGAAAGAAAAAAGGGCGCGCAGGAAATGAGGCAACTGAGTTCTTCCGTAATTAATTATGATTGCTCGAATTTTAGGTGCTTTAGGTGCTTAGTGCTTTCGCGCATTTTGGGGTACCACTATCAAATTTACACCCGTTAATGGGGGCAGGACCCATCTAAGTATGATGTAAATTGTTCTATACGCCACGGCTTCCTACGAAATCAAAATGCCACCATCACCACCACCACCACCACGTTATAGCTTCTGATTAAGAACTTTGATTGATAAACTATTTCTTGCAACAGATTCTTCTCGAGACCTCTCTAGTGATAATCCATTCTTATATCTTTCTAACTTTTTTATTGAAGAACTGGAGTCATTTATTCGTCACACGCATCTCTAGTACAATACATGTATCATAGGAAGCAAATATAAATCCACTTCAAACCGCGATATCTTATGAAGGAACTGCTCATATATGATTGTATATTATATATGGTCAATCTTGAACCTATGACCTCAAGACAATGGTTTTTAAAGTCCCCATTAAAGTCATGTTGGTCGTACTCGAACCCATGATGTTGCTATATCTTTTGATTATAGATATATAAAACCCGTATTATTTGAGGTTAATACCTGTTTGAGTCCAGGGCTAGAGTTTGATGGCTTTCATGCATGTTTTTGGAATTTTTGCCTGTCAAAACAGGTACAAAATAATAATTGTATGGCAAATGAAAGGCAGCACTTGGACAATTGCCCATCATAGTGAAGGGCAACTACAAGATCTGCACGTCATTTGAAAAGCTAAGAATATAGAAATGCCCGTCATTTTTTTTACTATAAATCTATAGAAATTATATACAATTTATATTATTATATTAGTGAATAGTACATACATACAACTGTATAAATACAAGTTAACCGAAATTTTAAATGGTTTAAATTATCTATATATAATATTAAAGCCGAAATAAGATGGTAGTTTGTGCGCGATCTTGGCCGTTAATTTTATTGTGTTTCACAACTTTTATTTTGAGCCGTTTAATAGGTAGTTATTATTTTGCCTTTTCTGGCTAGGTCAATGCATACAAAACGACCGTAAACGATTTTGCCTTGTCTAGTAGAAGTATTTTCCAAAATGATTTTGCCACATTCGATGGGAGTATTGTGTTGGAAAGTGTGTGCAATGAATAATCTGTTTTCAGATGGATTTGAGATAGGCTACTCTGGTGGTTGGATTTAAAAAAGAAAAAACTCTGGCATGAAGCATTAAAAGGCTTCGGTTAAGCAACATTTATCTTTCTATGGATCCATGTTACTTTTGGGTGGCAGCGCCTTGCCGATTGATCTAGAAACCATCTGTTCATTGCAGATTTTCATGCCTTCGAGAAGGCCCAATAAGCTTTCAGCAAAATTAATGAAGATCACCATTTCCCTGCTTTCCAAAATTCTCTAAGTCTCTAGTCTATTGGTCGTTATATGCATGACCGGTATACCACATGCAATCGCTAAACCAGATCATAAGGATGAGACTATTCAGGAAAAAGAGGTTTACATGGCTGGCATATTCATAGCTTGTTGGTCGGGTTAGTTACCTTTTTCTGGCATTTTTTTAAGAGCCAGATGCAAACAGGAGGAAAGTGTTTCCAGATGGAAATTTTTATGCATCCATAGATTCACATTACTCTTTAAAGGAGTAAGGATGTACAAAATGGAAATCATCAAAGTAGACATCTTACTGTCAGGTGAAATGGACTGCGTGGACTTCAAGAACCAGTTGGAGAGGCATAAGGAAGGAAGGAAGGAAGGAAGGTACTTTTATCGTCCACGGAGACCAATCGGTCTATGGGACCCAATACAAAAAACGCAGCAAAAGGGCAAGCCTGCATGATTAATGTCAATATTGGTATGACTACATTGTAAATCATGAGATTATTATCTTCTTAAGAGGCCCAATTATCTTTCAACTTCTCCCAAGTTTCTAAAGGGGCCTTTTATGTTTGATTCGATAATAGAGTAGACTATATTCATGCAATTTGGCAATACTTTTGCAGTTTATTTTGAGGCAACAAAATGTATAGATTCCAACAACAATTTTGCAGTTTATTTTGGAGGCACCTATATGTATAGATTCCAGGCACATGGAGAAATGAGGTAAATCAATGACGTAAAACTTTTCTTCTTTATTTAACTCGCATATTCCATTGTCTTGTTTGTTGATGCAATTTTGATAGTTACTATTGTGGCATACATACTATAGTAAAATGAATGCCAGAGAATGTTTACCAGTTTTATTATATATCATCGAATTTGTGCGGACATCTATTTCTTCTAAGATGACATGGAAAGTTTTTCCAAAATAGGATTCAATGCCTTCTTGGTCATCTTTGCTCATCGTTTTTAAAGACATGCACTTCATTGGTTATAGAGCTGTGGCTCTGTATTTAACTTCATTTTTACATTTTTTTCGTCTTTTTCCTTATTTCCTCTAAACGGATCGAATAGTGGCATTGTTGATCGCAGATGGAAAAAACATAATGTTTGCTGGTTTTGCAACAATGCTAAGCTGGTCAATTCCTCTAAAGTTTTATCCTACAGGTGCTTTTTTCAACGTGGCTGAATTTTGAATTTACAGTTATTGAAGCAGCGACACCATGCATAAATGGGAATTCCTTATCACATGATTTCTTGAGGAAGAACTGATTGTGTGCCATGATATTATAGGGAGACTTCCCATACTAAAAACAGATGGAGAAGCATATAGAGGTGGCAAAGATATAAAGAACAAATCCACAATATCATGACATGGTTTTGGTTGATGCTTGTGATGGTGATGATATTGTCCCCATTCCATTTTCAGATAGGAATGTGAAGTTTATGCATGCACTAGAAACGTCTAAAGGTTGCTTCATCCTCAACATGGGATGCAGTAGTAAGTAAATGAATAAAATATAAGCAACAGTCTATGGATATTTTACTCATCCATTTCTTGATATCTAACATGCACACTGATTTGCCCTTGCCTGAAAGTTTTGAAAGAAGTATGGTTAATCCAGTTTTGCCAAAGGGTGTCATGGTGCAAGCGGCATGCCTTAGGCCATGGGTACACACTTTTCTTTTCTCTAGGAGCTTACATCGATTGTATAATAGAATGAAATTTTCATGTTAGCTTTAGATGGTTCCTTTGTAGATTGTAGATTGTTATTTGTAGTCATTTTCCAGTGTACCTAAAGTGCTGGCTAAATAGCCAGGTACATTTGAGCAAGTAATGAAATGTACATAAGGTATGACCCTGAAGTGGTGGCAAAACAGTCAGATACATTTGAGCAAACATCCTTTGGATCAAGATAATATTTCTATAGATACATTTGAGCAAACATTCTTTGAATTAAGAATATCTCTATTGCAAGTATTGAAATGCTCGTGCCCGATGCTTAACTAAAAGTTTTGTGTATTTTGAGGGAGATGTTTTAAAAAGTATAATCAGTTCCCAAGTTCCCATTGCATCAACCACATGAGAAGTACAATCTGAACAACAAAAAGTGGAGGTAGAT
The DNA here is from genome assembly GCA_021234155.1 of Isoetes taiwanensis. NCBI lineage: Eukaryota > Viridiplantae > Streptophyta > Lycopodiopsida > Isoetales > Isoetaceae > Isoetes > Isoetes taiwanensis. The sequence continues at coordinate 74,916 of JAJEKV010000035.1, read as the reverse complement.
GCGTATGTAATAAACATGTAACAGACATCACAAAGTAATGTATTTGACTTTTATTCCATATGCGACATTGGAAATGAAGTAATTGAATTGTAAAGTTTCTTGGTTTCTTTTTGCATATATGAACAATAAAAGATATATACAATTTAAATATAATGCAATGTAATATATGTATGAAGTGAACATAGAACTAAAATAATAGTTTTTTCGGACCTCATTGTCCTTTTTAAACATCATTTCAAATTCACATTTATTAGAGACATGAAGCTCAAAGTTGGGTGCTAAAGCTTCAAAGTTGGGTGTAATACTCATTGCATATGGTGTCTTACACACATTTGGAGAAGCAACAACATGAAAGTCATGGTTATCATAATTACATGCATGATAATATAGGTTGTTTTTTGGGTTGCCCCTGGGGGGCAAACCCTTACTGATGTGGGTTTTTGGCATATTCTAAGTATATGCTAGAATATAACTGGGATATGCCGGTAACTGCTCCAAACCTGTTGTCCCCTGTAAACTGGCGGTCACCTGCATTCTGGATCGCCGTTGTTTGAATCGGGTAACTGGAAAGGCAGACCGAAGCTCCAATCTTGCATTCCTTATTTCTGTGTGTGCCATAGGCTGACCTTTGTTAGAAGTGATAGTGGACTTTGCAAGAAGATGATTGTGGTGTTGCCGTCAGCGCTTGCAGATTTTTAACAGTGGATTTGTGGTTATTCTGCTCAAGAAACACCAAAGGAAGCAGACGAATCCTTAATATAGCAATGGAAGTGAACATATATCCTCATGGAATAGCCACATAATCAGTTAAAAACCCCGTCCTTTAAACATGCTTCTTACGCATACCATAATTTTAAATGTGCACTACAAGCCTTCAATTCCTTAACGCACATAGACACATTTGATACACGGCAATTACAAGAAGGCTTGACTCGGAGTGTGGAAGATAACAGGACCATGTAGAATCTGCATAGGACTATGTTTTGATATGCATAGATAATGTATTTCTAATATCTAATATTTCATTTCTATGTCAGCATCTGGAATGGACTCCCAAAACCAACCTGGGTTCTTCAGCCATTTTGAATCTACCTTGTTTTTGTGTTACCCTTTCAAGCCTAGATCATGTATTTTGCTATCTAATTACCTGCACATCATAGTCTTTTATCCCAGGCTTGTTACTTCTAGCTGCAAAGCTTTGGCATCAAATTTTTGCATGAGGTGATAGTATTTACTTCCAATACATGCTGTTGTAGGCCATACGAATTTCTTGATGGCTGCTGACATCGTAGAAAAATGCTTATTTGTTAATCGAAAGACCGAAAGACGAGTTTCAAGACTGGATGACAAAATGAAGGTTATGGTCGGAACTTTCCACAAAGGCGTTGATGTTTGTGAATAATCCAGTTGCTTTATGGTTATTTTGCTCAAGTCTTTACAGGGGTGTCAATGTTTAAGGCATATTCCAGTTCTGTGGTTGTTTTTCACTTTATCATCATAGGCATTGGCTTCTCATATTCTCTTTCTTCGTGCATGCATTTTTTGTAGCAACTGGCTGTATTAGAGGAGTAAGCATTAATATGTTTCTTGTTCAAATACTATTAGTAGCTCTAAGCCTCACCATGGCATGATACTTTTGTAGTGGAGATGCCAAATTCTCCATGGTCACTAAGACACTCACGAATGAATGACCATGCAAAGATTAGTGAGTTCCAGTAGGAGTTGGTCTTATGCTGGTTGCTAAATGGAGACCATGCATTTATGAACAATCTTTATCTAGGAAAGACAACGACAGTTAGGCAGGCAAATCATTATGTTGAAGATGCTGTGGCTTCTTTCCTGAATACAGGTCTTAGCATTTTAAAGGCTGGAGCAAATGAATCCAGTATGTTGCAACTTACTCGTTCCACTGGAAATAGGAGGGACCTGCAAACTTCTTGTTATCGCAGAACTAGTCACAGAAGCTGCAGCAGGCAAAGATCATATGTACATTGCATTGTTTATAGATTGTATATGAACATACTTCCATTATATAATTGGGATTGGTAGTTCAATTTTTGGCAACTGGTAATGCTGTGGTTTGCATTCAGTTGCATGATAAATGTGGTAGCCAAGTTCAAGACCTGCAGAAAATTATGGATCTTAAGATTACAGGGGTTTCTTTTCCTAAAGCAAGGAATGCACAAAGTTTTCATAATTTATTTAGAACAACATCCTCATCATTACGGTAAATCCTAATCTGTTTTGTGTGAGGATATGAGTTATCGCCACTTAAAATTTTGTTTCACTTCCTTTCTAAGACGACATCTTACATCTGTTTACATGCTTCATCTGTTTACAAGCTTCGTCATCTTCTGCTTGGAGTTTTCCTCCTAGCCTACTGTGTATTATGTGTGAAAAATGTGGAAACAGACTGCTTTTCAGTAAGTTAAAGAGAGGACTGCTGTGATTGCAGCATATGGTCAGCATGGTTATGGAGAAAAAGCTTCACTGCCTTTTTCATAGAATCTTGCAAGAAGGCACATGACTAGACCAAGTACTATTTCTCACCTTTCCTTTTGCATGCAGCTACATGGGCCATAGATAGGAGATGTCACTATTTTAGTTCAATTACCAAAAATCATATGATGGCACATGAGTACTATGATTGTGTGTTTTGACATGCTTGGATGTTCAGGTTCATTTATGAGGGGATACCTTATTAAGAAAATGCCATTCCAGCCAAAGTCTTCAGCGTGAAGTGACGTGCTTAAGCTGCAAGATTGTCAGGAATGTGTCTAGATTGCTTACTTCCATGCCCCTTGATGTTTTATATAACCAAGAATCACCTGGCAATAGTGCCTTGCACTTTGGTCCTCTCGATGCAGATGGAAATGTTACGCTTGCATCCCTTGGGCAACAATATTGAACGAGCAATTAGAAAATGGCTATCGAGATCATTAAGAAGAGCTATGCTTGGAATAGTGAACTCTGTACATTTTGTATCATATGGTCATTAGGCAGTTCTAACCTGGCTCCTTTGGGCTTTCTCATTACACTGTTGTATTGACACTCTATGCAATATGTACTGACGTCCCTCAGCTCTTGTTATTATCTCCTGAGGATGTAGACATACTATGAATATACTTGGTCTTACATGTGCCTCTCCAGTATGTGTCGTGTTAGTGCACATGTCTTCCCCACTTTGCTCAGTTATAGAAGAGCTTTCAAGATGTGCAATGGTGAAACTACCTTGCCTGCATATACAAAAAAGACAATTAACTTCGCATGTTGGATTTGTCAAATATTTTGACATGTTGTGTGAATTGTGTGAAATGATACAACATGTTGGATTTGTCAAATATTTTGGCCTATTTCAATGTGTGTGTGAATTGTGTGAAATGATACAACTATCTTGTTGCTAAAGCATTGTTTTATTCTGCCCTAAGAGCCCATGAAATGCTCATTTCAGAGGACAACTGAGCGACACATTTTACTTTGGCTATTAGTTCTAGCTTGCATGACATCTCAAAGGCAGCAGATGAAATTTAGTAATATGGTTCTGACATATGATTATGTTGCTTTTCTTATAATCTATCCCTTCATAAACATCAGCTACTCGATTCTTCTCAGAGTTAAGAAGCAGAAGATGCAATTTTTATAACATCACATTTATGTAAATATAATGTTCTATTTTCCATGGTCATTCTTTAGATTACCCGACTTGTGTAATATCGTTCTGAAATATCGTTATTTTGTCTATATCATCCCTTTGAACAATTGAATTTAATAACTCGGTGGTCTCTATATCTCAGAGTTATTGGTCTCACGGCTTGCTTGTTAACTAGTTATATGAGCATGCAACGTTCTAATATCATCCTATGTATTCATTATGTATGTTGAATGGTAATGTTCATATCTGGTTGAACTGACAAGGTGGAGAGTTAGTCTTACTTTAAAGCTTAGACAACAGATAGTCTGAATTAAATTGACAAGCTGATATCAAGTGTAGCTGCCACTTGAGATAGTATTGACATTTAATGCGGTGGTATTTCAATAGCTTTGTAACCCTTGCATGCTTGGTGCTGCAATGTTGTATTGCCACGACATGTAATTCAGAGTGCCAAGTTTATGCAATAACAGCATTGCTATTTGCACAAAAGTAAATTAACTTCATGGTCATAAATGTCCTTCTAAAATGTATTGCTACTTTTGCTGCTCCATGCAAGCCTTGGTCTTATCACAATGGAGGCTCTTGGCAAACATTACTGTGGCAGATGAAGTTGTCTAATATGAGATATCTACGATTTGCTTAAGCTGACTAAAGATGTTGATAGTTCCTAAGTCCTTTTGCAAACCCTCCCCCTTTTTTTTTTCCTATTTGGATTCTTCATACATTGTTTTATATGTTCTTAGGATCCGACGATTGCACTATCTATTTTGCATGGTTCTTCATTCACATGATGCAATAAATGTATCTGCAAACTCCAAACTCTAGAATTCAAATCAAGCATTAACTACCTGAAACAAAACCATTAAAACAAAGCATGCATAAACAAAATACCCATAATCATCACCTATATAACTCCTTCATCAAGACCACACAACGCAACATACATTCTCACTAGCAATCTGAGACAACTAAAAGATCAAACTATAATCTGCAAAACATTTTAAGCATAAAAATGCTAAATGCAAAGCCCCGCCGTGCAAACCCATCGAAATTTAGTGCACATATTATCAGTAAACAAACTACACTCTAGTCATTTACAGTTACCAACATTGCCAGTCTTAAAAAGAAATCCTTACTCTCAAAAAGCACAACCGCACCTGTGCAATTAAGTCGGTCATTCCCCTTATGATCATGCCCTCCTCGTGGCCCCAATGACGTCAATTCATCTAGTCTAGTTTTCATCTCCACGTATACTAGACGTCGCAGCCACGTGTACTATTTATAAAAATATTTGCGTGGAATATAAAAAAAGTCCACGTGTACTGTAAAAAGCCACGTGTATACGTCGCATGCGACGTTACGTAAAAAAAATTTGAAAATCCACGTGTAATTAAAAAAAAGCCACGTGTAATGAAAAGTTCACATGGCAATAAAAAAAAGCCACGTGGATACGTCGCATGCGACGTCCAGAAAAAAAATAAAAAAAATAAAAAAAAATAAAGAAAATGTTTTGCTTAGATAATTATTACAATATGATAAAGGGCATGTCATCTTTTTTTTTTTAATTGCAAATCGTGTATTGTATTTATATTTTTAAATAATCACAAAAGACTCGTTAAGGGGAGTATCCACCCTTTTAGCCTAGAGCTAATCTCTGTCAGATTCGGTGGAGTAGTCATCCGAGTAAGTAGTTTGAGGACCCCTCTGACCCTCAGCTTCAGGGTTGCGATTGGATGGCTCTCCACCATAGTTCGCAGATCCCTCGCCGACCCCCCGTCCTGCGTCCTCGTCTAGGGCTTGGTTCATCTCCTCCACTGCTTCCTATAAAAACCAAAAGAATATGGCATTAATGTAGTTCATAGAATTATAATAATTTTCTACAACGTACATTGGCATTCCCGTGATGTGGGACAGTTCCCTCTTCGTATAATTGTTGATACAGATAAATAGCTCCACGACTAGTGGCTATTTGTACGTGCTCCTTGCTAGGGGGAAACCCGTATAGCCAGGTCTATGACAATATAATAAGTATTAGCTAATGACATTTAAAGTTCTTATTAAAATTAATGTGAACTAATATAGCTCTTACGAATCTATGGTGAAACCCTTTCCGACCGCCGCAGCCCAAATGAGACGGAGTTCATCCACTTGCAGTTGCTTTGTCAGTCCGAGCTCTATGTTTTTGTTCTGGATCCTTTGCACGTTCGAATGCAATCTGATTGCAAGGCACACAACATTATCACAAGTTAAAGTGAACGAATGGCAAAAAAAATAAGAAATACCTTGATATCTTCCTTGTGGAGATTAAGTGGTTTAGGGACTCTTGACCAATCGCCTCCAACTTTTTCGCAAGTCGACTTCAGTTTAGCGACCACTCTTTGCCTTTGATATAAATCGATAGATCAAGGCAATATTAAAATAATAAAAATAAGACGATGACTAGGTCATGTACCTCCTTTTTCGTACAAGCTCGCCCATCATCGAAACGAGCTTCTTCCAGTTAAAGCTCTTTGCTTTTTCTATCTCTGGGAAACTCTGTTTCATTTTATTTTTGACGCTCTCTACTTCGCGTTGGTCATAAGCGCCAGGCCACTCCCCTATACCGTGGGGAGGCCATAAACGAGAGATATTATTTGAGACCGCGTCCCTCAGTGTAGTATAAAAGACACTTCCCCCATCATCCCTCTTAGGAAGATCGTCCCTGAAGCATATGGTGGGTATATAAAAGCGTGTTTATGTCTACCGTCAATATACATATCCCGTCCCGATAGGAAACTTTTGAGCACTTTACAATTTATTCTAAGTGAAGAGAATGAACAAAACAACAAATTTAGATGGCAAAGTACTAATATTTAAGGTTGATATCTTAAATAATATGTTCACATAACTTTCACCAAAAAATTATTATTATTATGACAGTCGGGTATATTCGGGGCCAAATCACCCGCAGACTTACATGTCTAAAACAAAGCAAAATGGACGCTCTTCTTCAGTGACACGACGTCGTCGGGATCCGGACCTCTCCAAGTCAGGCGATTCACGATGTTCTTGGGATCCCGAACCCTCTGATGATTCATGTCGTCGTCGCGATCTTGAACGTTGTGAGTCCATTGCTCCACTACTTCTTGACCTGGAAAGTAATGAGAATGAGCATCTTTAACATGCTGCAACCAAAGAAATGTTTGGTACGTAGTGGATATATATTTACCTGTCGAAATCTCCCTCCAAGTTCCTTGCACCAGAAAAATCTATTCCCGTCTCATGCCTAGAACGGGAGTCCATACTACGTCTACCGACCTCGATATTCTCGCGAGAACGTGGAGGCCGATAATCAACACTATGTCGATGGGGAATATGAATTGGAACGTATGCGGGAGGCTGCCTAACTGGCGTCGGTGTCAAAGAGGCAAAATATGCTGCAATTTGTTCTCTCTCAGCGGGAGGCATGTTTGCGAGGAAGGCGGGGAGCGGCGGAGGAGCTGCAGAAGCACAAATATCACGCAAAAAACAATCCATTTATTTATTATTTTTATAAAAGCTATCTTAATACCCAAACCTGCTGCTGTAGTGACAGGTGGAGGTTGGCTGCTTCGAACATCAGCACGATTGCCCCTACCTCGTGGAGTCCTCCTCCTATTTTTTCTAAACTCTTCCCTTTCCTCTACACAACAAATTAAAACTCCATGCATAAACTTACATACCTAATTAGAGGGTAAAGCGTATAAAAACTATATAAATACTTACCTTTGTCTTCGTCATTCTCCGTACGATTGCGATTACCTTTATTCATCGCCGAGAAAAATAGCACACCTAGATCAAAAGAAATTATGAGAGAAACATTTGATAACCATGAATAATATGGTTGCAATAATAGGATGATACTTACAAACCATACAGATGATAAATAGTATTTTGATGGTTTGAAATGTGCTACCAATGAGCCCCGGCAGACTTACTGCAGTCTTGACCGTCTTGACCGGGGGCGGAGGGGGAGACGCATAATGCCACGAATATCGCATCAGCAAAAAGATAGCCACAATGAGGAAGACCGCTAAGAATTGAGCCTCCGCCATGACTATATATATTAATTTGAACATAACGAGAATTAGCGAGAGAAAAGCTTTGAACAAGTGTCTTTGAATAAATACCTAAATTTATATTCTTATCTTCTTATTTATATTAGAAAAGTATCTCGTATATATGTATGGGGTGCATATCGAACTCTAGGTTTCCATATTATCAGGCCATGTATCATGTCATACACCGAACCCTAAATTATCCCACGTGGCATTTTTAGTGCCACATCATGAAACCCTACATTGCGTATGGCACATCATCAAACCCTAGGTTGTGTCACGTGGCGACTTCGTATTGCCACATCATAGTAAGTGCCATGTCATCAAACCCTTAGCTTGTAGTGTGCCACATCATCAAACCCTAGATTGTGCCACATGGCATTTACAATCTAGGGTTTGATGATGTAGCACACAAAACCTAGGGTTTGACGCCCTCAGAGCGACACTTTATCTACAAGTTATGATTGATAATTTATTTACCATTAATAATAATTTTTTTGATTAATAAATTACTTTTTCATTAGTAATTTTGAATAAAAAACATTTATTTGTTGCAACAAGCCTCAAATAGGAAGACAAAATTATATTAATCACTTCTTGCAAGCATTTAACAGTAGCTTAGCCATCTCAAGTGGATCACCACACTTCATATGTCGTCTCTCTCTCACAACTATATCAGAAGAAAGCCCTGCTGTTTTGAACACATCGATGACGCGAACAATAGATGGGCGATCCATGTGCACCAGCTCTCTATCCATCATCATTTAGAATTTCTTTGTTTTTGCTTTAACTAACCCTAACGTATTTCTTGCCTTCATATTTTAAGACTCGTTGAATTCACGTATTTCTTGCCTTCATATTTTAAGACTCATTGAATCCATATGTTATGTTAATAATTTGAAGGTATGTTGATAATTCAATTAACCCTAACGAGTTTCTTGCCTTCATATGTTAACAAGGCATCAACGGGCATTTAAATCAATGCAAGGGAACTAACGGATGAGACCATTATTTTGCAAGTGCTTTTATGGACCGTTATAATTTTATAATGGGTTTACTGTTGGTAGTTTAAGATCATGGCTCGAACGGTGTTTCTCATGTCTACATATGGTTGCTTGTTGTGCTGGAAGTAGGCAGTATGGTTTGTTTTATTTTGAGCTTTGTGTCTCCCAACCTTATGTCCAACTTGCGTCTAGGATATTTTTTGCCCATTTCTCTATAGCATTCTTGATCATGTGTTCATGTTCACTAAGAGTTCGTTTCCTTTGGGATTTTGATAATTATGTGGCTTGTTGTGGTACCCTATGTTTTAGGCATCCTTCATTGCTCATGAACAACTTCTAGCTGATTGCTCTGGCCCAAGCTTAATGGATCGCATTGTTCTGCCTCTTCTTCAGCATTCTTGTCTGTGTTTTCCCATAGTAGTTCTAGAAATGATGTTTTCCTTCGTTTCACCGAATAGAAGGAAAACAAGGTTCTAGAACTACTATACAGTTAGTTAGCAGTTAGTTACTTTTGTCATTTTCTAGTGCTCTATTTAGGAGCTTTGGCGTCCCTTTCTCCATCAGCTCTCATAGCATCTCCTCTCTTCTTCCCTACGGCTTGGCCCATCCCCCCCCCCCCTTCTCCTTCTTTTTATATCTTGTTTGTAAACTAACACTTTGTTGAAGGCTTGGTGCCTAGTTGGAGGCTTGGTGCCTAGTTGGAGGCCTTTGTGCCTGGTTGAGGCTTTTGTGCCTGGTTGAGGCCCTTGTGGCTGGATGGAGGCCCTAGTGCCTGGTTGGAGGCCCTAGTGCCTAGATGGCCTTGGTGGCCTTTGGGTTTGTCTTTCTTGTGAATGCAGGGAAATAGTGGCTGTGTGCCTTCCGTTAGCGTGGCTTTTTGGAAGAGAGCTTTGGATTCGAAGCACAAGATGAAGATCAATGGAGAAGACAATTCAAACATGTTTCGTCTTTGGCAACTTCATTGCTGTGATGTATTTTCACCCAATAAGGCTAGTCAGCATGAGGGTACAAGATCTATTATGTTTTTGGACCTAGCATTGGTTACTGATCTCATTATTGTTAGGGTTTTTCCTCGAAAACCCGAAAGGGCAAGGTTTTTTAATCCCGGCCATAATGGTTTCACTAGCTTGCTATCAGTATGTACTTGTTTTGGTTATCAAGGAGATGCCCATGAGGAGCATTCATTGCATTCTTGTCTGTGTTTTTCCATAGTAGTTCTAGATCTTTATAATTCGTTAATACATCTGGGTTTGACGTTCAGCTTTTATTGCCAACCACCGATCTATGTAATATTCCTTTTATTGTACCAAATCGGTAGCCACAAAGATTTTCAAGGAGAACCGGCATAAAAGTTTCAATGATGCAAATTGTTGGAATATGCTGTAAAGGTTATAACAAACAGACGTAACAAAAATAGTCTGTGACGTTATCTACCTATTAGTGTTCCAGAGCCCTAAAGTTCAGCAGCCAAATTTGGCATGCCTTCAGGATAAGAGGACACCTCAGGATATCTTGGTTGCCGCTTTGCCGCTTCCTTGGTTCTGGGATGGCTCTTATTTCTTTATGCTTGTTATTTTTGCTACTACTTTTCAATATCAAGCTCTTCGCCCCCGCTCCCCGCCCCGCCGCTCCCCAAGCCCCGCCGCGCTCGATTTGCTTTCCAGCGCCGCGACACTACTCCCCCGCAGAAGGGGCAGATCATCGGCGCCCACATCGAATGCCAACAAATAGGGTGCCTCCGGATGGTGTCTTGAACCGTCGGGGCTTCCCCCGCGTAAAGGTGAGAATCTCAACTCTATTGCACCGGATATGGATCTCATTTTCCTCATGGAGACATGGGAGCATGCGAGGCCTGGTTACCGGACCTCCTGGGCTATCCGCATTTCTCGGTGTTCAATGAGTGCACAGGCAAGCGAGGGCATGGCGGCATTGCCTGCTACTATCGTGCAACCTTGAGGCACTCAGTCTCGTTGCACAAAACAGACAGGCACAATCGCTACTTGTGGGTGCGCGTGCGGCATGATGACAAATGGCGACACTCTCCTCATAGCAAACATGCTACTTTCCACATGCCGAGAGCAACTTCTATCACACTCATTTGGATGTGGATCGATTGGAGCCCTATGTCGATCTATATGATGACATAATTGGGCAGGGTTATGTTGCTTGGTGACTTTAATGCATACGGGGAGCCGAAAGGGGTTCCAAAATTTGATCCCCGGCGGAGGGCGTCTTGCGGTTGAAACCCCGCAGAGGTGGCTTGGTCAAGGATATCAGATGACAGCCATATTTTGCGCTATGGCAGGCAGTTGTTGTTGCTAAGTAGTATCTTTGACCTGGTTATTTGTAATGGGCTGGCACAATGGCCGTCTTCCAGTTGCTACACTTGTAGACAGGAGAACCAAGGGGGCGGCTCCAGTGTGGTGGATTATCTGCTGGTTGAGGAACGAGATCTGCACCTGGTTACTTATTTTTCCATCGGGACAGACACTCGGGACGAGGAAGTAGATTCGGACCACCGGCCCCTGTTCATGCATCTCCATTGGGAGGCTTCCAGCTGCGCCTGGACTACAACCGTGCAGGGACCTATGCCCAGCTGCTTGAGCACGATCTGGCGGGACTGCTGCAACTCCCCACACTTCAAGAGCAATCTGCTGAGCTGACTCGCCTGCTTCTGGCGGCTGCTGAAAAATGCTTTGGGAGAGGCCGCTCACGGCGAACCACAGGCACTACCACCTTTCCCCGCAACAAATGGTTTGATGATGAGTGTCGGGAGCTCAAATGCACACTCCGGCAAGTCACTGATCCCATCTCCCGCCCACAGGCCATCAGTCAATACCGCTCCTTTCTCAAGAACAAGAAGGCGGATACCTTGCGAGCATAAAGAACCGATGTTTGGTCTCTGGACCCGCACCCCGGGACATTACGGAGAAGGGTCTTGAGCAAGCCTTACGACCCACAGGGAACATCACCTCCGGAGCAATGGGTGCGGTACACAGCGGTATGTGCATTTAATTCGGGGGGGCCGCACCGATCCCTCCACAGATAGGCATGGCTCACGGTTATCACGGAAGGGGATGTTATCATGGGCCTCTGACGTCTAGCTAATGGGAAGGCGGCAGATTTAGATGGCATGCGTGCGTAACTTGGAAATGGGCCGGGCCTCCACGGTGCCTGTCCCTCACGGCATTGTTCAATAAAGCATTGCGAGAAGGCTTCCCTACGCAATGGGCCACTAGCGAGTAGTGCCCATCTACAAAGCGGGGACCCTCAATGCCCGCCAACTACCGTACTATTATGGTCAGCTCTCTCTTTGCAAAACCGTTGGCTGGCATCCTTGAGAGCATTGCGGTGACAATATGGGCGAGGAAATGGAGGTGCGAGCTCTTAAGGCGGGGTTTCCGCCCGGACATTCCACCATTGATCATATCTTCACTCTGCGCACATTGATTGAGGATAGCGGGAATCGCCCGGCAGAACCTCGCTTTGTTGTTTCGTTGATTTTGCAAAAGCCGACCACGATTACCCGCAACAAGCTCGGGGACGATTGCGGCGGTAGGGGACCCCCGGACTTGCGAATGCATTATATAGGCTGCATGCGAGGCATGCTCGGGGCCGTATCACATCAGCAAGACAACCGGTAATCGGTAGCATTGGAGGCGTCGGGGTTGCCCCCCTCTCCCCACACTCTTTGGCCTATACATTGATCGGTTGGAAGATTGGCTCTCTCGAGCATGGAGGTGCGGGCGCACATCTCATGCATCACACAATCCGGCAACTCATATATGCCGATGATGTCAACCTCATGGCCTACACTCCCGGAGGACATGCGGCGTCACACCGGATGCTCTTGACACTTTTGCCAATTCGGCATGCGAAAGTGAACTTGGCCAAAACTAGGGTGCTGCTAGTTGCATCGTCCGCCGACCAAGGCTTCCCACCTTCACTTACCGGGGGCAAGAAGTAGAGGTGGCTCCAACCTACAAGTACTTGGGGATTGAGTTCTCAACTACCACCCATTGGGATGCGGCTATCGGGCGGGTCACGGCGGGTTGGAAAGCACTATATGCCATGCGAACAACAGCCACAAGGCGAGTTATGTACTTTGGGGCCACCGAGTCACATTTGTTTTGGGCCTTGGTTGAGCGGTCTGTTGTATGGGGCGAAGTGTGGGGTCCCGGTCATCTCCCTCAACACATGGAATGACCTCGAAAGCAGGTGCAGAAGGCCTTCTTGGCACGGGCCCTGGGGGTGAAGTCCACAGTTCCGTACCAGATCCTACTCCAGAGACAGGCTTTCTACCCTTCAACGGGCTGCATTGGAACGCCATATCGTTTACTTCCAAAAGGTGGTCGCTATGGCTGATACACGCTTGCCCCATCTTGCTTTGACCACGGGCGATGGGTCCCCAATGCCGAAATCCTGGCTGGAAAGACAAGCAAGCTCGAGTGGTTCTCACCGGGGGGCGTCGCGAGGGCAAGCAGATCGTCCGTGTCGGGACAAAGAAAGATCGCGAGGCACTTAAAGCGTACCTAGATGCTACTTTCCTTCCGCAAGCTCGGGATGCGCAGGCTCGGCGCCGCGTTAAGGCTGGCACACTATCGCGACAAGTCAATCCTAGGCTCACAAGAGGCCCGCACTCGATGCCTTGTACACCCGGTTGCGGCCTTGAGACTTATAGCTTCCATTCGCGACGGGTGCACATCGCCTCCGCATTGAAAGCAGGCGTTGGGCTCGGGAAGCACGAGCAAAGGCTTTGCCGGTGTTGCCACCGGGCGATTGAGGATGAATGTCATACCCTCGGATCGCGGCATTTGCCCATATCCCAGAGAGGTATGTTCGACTACTAGTGCACGGCCAGCCGTTGCATCGATTATTGACTTCTGGCGCCGATTGGGTTTCTGCCGGGTCATACCTCCGAGGAGGTTATGGATGCACGGACGCATTTGTGTCCTACGGGGCGGTCTTGAACCTGTCCTATGCAATTTGCGATGTGCCGGCATGCTTATGCGCTAAGGTTTTTCCCTCGAAAACCCTTCGGTGGGTTTTTTAATCCTGTCAGTAATATGCTTGCTGCTCTCTTTTTGTTTGGGTCCCATAGGCCAATTGGTCTCCGTGGACGCTAAAAACCTATTCTATTCTATTCTTATTTTCATGGTATCAGAGCGGCCACGATCCAGGGCCCGAGGAAGTTGAAAGGCAGGCTAAGCTGAGCTCTAATCATGAGGATTGAGCCACTAAATCACACCAATTTTTATCACTGGTTTCTTAAGGTGCAGACGAAGCTTTGTGAAAAGGGATTATGGGGGATTGTATAAGGAGATGAGCCCAGACCTCCTATGCGTGCAAAAGGCACAACCACGATGCCAACGACAGCCCAAGTGGTTAAGGGAGAAGCTGCAGCTAAAGATTCTGTAAAGACAGAAGCTGAAAGGCAAGCTTTAGCCAAGTGGTTGCAGAAAGACTGGACAACTAAGAGTAGAATTCTCAAGTATCTTGATGATACTCTTATGCCACAGGTTGCAGAAGCTGCATCTGCAAGAGAAGCATGGGAACAACTCAAGAAATCATACAATAAAGGGCATTTTTATGTCCAAGCAAATCTGTATAGTGTAGTGTTCACCACCAAGCTCAAGGATTGTGACTCCATGGAAGAGTACATGGGTATCATACGCCAAGCAGCCAACCCGGGGGGTGCACCTATCATATAGGGGGTACCACATGTGCGTGCAAGGGGTCGCCGAAAACCCCCTTGTATACATTTTAGAAATCTTCCAAAACCCCCATTTCAGCCACGTATTGAACCAGAGGCACCTAAAAAAAGCCCCCTCGGTAAGAGTATATGTATGGTTCAAGTCCAAAATAAACCCTTTTGGGTCACTCACATGAATTGTACGGCTATAACTATGTGAACCCCCCTTGGCAGCCAAGCAGTTACAGGGCATGAAGAAAGCTCATGATGAAGATGTTATTGTAGGAGCATTGCTGCTAGGTCTTCCTCCAACCTACAATAATGTGAAAAACATTATTGGCTCAGCTGAAAAGGTTGAATTAGAGTGGGCATGTTAACAACTCATTCTTGAAGAAAGAAATCAGGGAGGCAACAAGAAACCTGGACACAAGGAAAACCAGGGATTTATGGGGAATCGTGAGGATTCTCGGAAATGCTTTAATTGCAACAAAGTTGGGCATATAGGAAGGAATTGCCCTGAGCCAGATAGGAGAAGGAGGAAGCATGAACCTAAAGCTTCACGAGACAAGGAGAAAGAAAGGGGACTATCCAAGAAGAAAAAGGAAGATCCGAGGGCACATAAGGCAAGCAAGAGCAGCTCCTCAGAAGAAGAGAATTCAGAATCATCAGATGATGATTCAATTGTTTCAGCTGGAAGGGCATTTTTTGCAACAACAGAACCTACAGCTAGCAAATTTGGCAAGTTCACGTTCATATTTCCATATTTGTTTAGTATGCTGCAAGTCATAGTGACATATGTTATGTGGAGATGCACAAGTGCCACAGCCTCATGTCTTATTGCATGTGACATAATTCAGCGAGTCTGGTATCTAGAATATGACCCGACAAAAGGAGTTGTTTCTGGATTACTAGCCCAATAAGACAGGGAGAAAAGTGAGAATAGGCAAGGGTAAACTGAACATTGCAGGAGTTGGGAGTGTAAAGCTCAGTCTGCCACAGGGGTCATTGCACCTAAAGAATGTCCTTCACGTGCCGGACCTTGAAGCGAACTTGCTTTCCATATCAAAAATGGATGATGCGGGATTCCATATCAATTTTGGCAATGGCAGATGCATTGTGAAGGACAGGAAGGAGATCATTGCCACAGGGACAAGGGCTAGCAACATATACCAGCTTAGTTGGACTGCCAACTCTAGCACAGCACTGACTTCAATAGAACTGCAAAAGGCCAAGACATGGCATGAACGATTAGGGCATGCTAACTACCCTCTCATCAAACAGATGAAGGCACAGGAATTAGTCACTGGTCTGCCAAAGATTTCCAAGCCTCATGCCATTTTTGAAGGGTGTGTATTGGGTAAGCTCAAACGGAAACCATATAAGAAGGAGAAAACAAAAAGGGCAACCAAACAGTTGGAACTGTTACACATCGATTTGTGGGGACCAGCCAGTGTAAAATCACTTGGAGGATCCAAATACTTCATGCTGGTGATCGATGACTTTAGTAGGAAGAACCAGGTGTTCTTCCTTAAACACAAATCAGAGGCTTTCAATACTTTCACCAAATGGAAGAGGAAGGTGGAAAAGCAAATTGAACAGGTGGTCAAAACCATCAGAACTGATCAGGGCAGGGAATTTCTCAATACCAAGTTCAGCACTTTCCTACAAGATGCTGGAATCCACCACCAAAAGTCAGTGGCCTATGAACATCAACAAAACGGTGTGGTTGAGAGAAAAAACCGCACCATATTGGAATGTGCTCGTGCAATGATCCATGGAAGAGGAATTGATCTAATTTTTTGGGCTGAAGCGGTACACACAGCATGCTACCTGCTAAATCGCATACCCACTAAAGCCAACCCAAATGTGGTTCCCGAAGAAATGTGGTCAGGCCACAAACCAGATGTGCATGAACTGAAAATCTTCGGCTGCAGGGCGTATGCACACTTGAGCCAGCAAGAACGCCCTCGAGGTAAACTCTCTATGAGGGCAGTAGAATGCATGTTTGTCGGCTATGACGATCACACAAAAGGATATCGCTTGTATGTTCCACTCACGAAGAAAATCATTGTGAGAAGAAGTGTTGAGTTTGATGAACACACGTTCTTCTTTGGGAAAAAGGAGAAATCAAGCAGGCTTGAATGGTATGAGGCAAATGCAGATGATGAAGCTAAAGAAGGTGCAGACCAAAAGCATGATGTCCCACTAGAAGAAGCTGCTGCTAATGACATGGAAGATATCCCTTCTGAACCAGAGGGGATTGACCTTGAAGACAATGAGGATGATACGCTTTAAGGGGACTTAAAGACGTAATTACTTTGAACAACAATTGTATAGGCAAAACAAAGAAAGAACAATCTGTTGATAAGTACAAATAGCTTGGTTTCCACAACCAATGGATTGGGCATCCAGTTTCCACCCAACCGGATCCAGAAAAGAACTAAGGCAATTTCCAAGGGAATTTGAGTGAAAGGAATTGATCACAGCCTATTTTCCCTTCAGCTTATGATCAGTCCAATTTACAGTAGTATTGGCTTAGATGGGCTCAATCCAACCACCAAGGAATAGAACTGGACTAAATCTCAGACTTATCCAGAAAGCCAGAAGTCACTGCAGATCTAGAAGCCCCACTTACAAGATCCTCGGCTAAACCAGAGAGATGCAGGTCGGACTTAAACAATAGCAATCAAAACCCAAGTTTTTGCTGCCGGAATCAAAACATGAATTATCAGAGTGCCGAATTTTTGCAGAAGCCGAAAGCAAAGTCTGAGATTCTGCTGTCTTTATAAAACTGGCCGTTCTCCTCTGTTATAACCCAATCGGACCTTTTTGTCGGAGAAAAAGGTGCAGCTTTTGCTATTTCCATCACCTCCCGATCCGTCCTTTTTGGTGTCGGCTTAATTTGCTTGCACGAATTCTATTTGTATTATTTGCCTTAAGATATTTCCCTTTCCTTTGAAAATATCTCTCTTTCCTTTTATTTTAATGGTCTTGTAAAATACCTTGCCCCCTTTTTCCCATGGTATCTTGTAACCATTGGTTTTTAATTCCCCATTGCCTTAATTCTTTTCTTCTGGACCACTCCCCCTAGCATGCCCCATATCAATCCATCCCTTCTTAAAGAAGATCGTCCGCGATCTTCCAAAGCCGCTCCAGTGGGGCCCATCCCTTCTTAAAGTGATTGCTCCCATGCGTCTGAAGGTTCTGCAAATTCAAGAAATAGTTATGGATATCCACGTACTTCCACAGTACGATATATCCTTGTACCTCCGCGGCACATTGCTATCGTTTGTACCTCCGCAGTACTATTTGATAGTATCTCCACGATACTAAACTATTGTATCTCCACGATACGTTAGTATTTTTCGTACCTCCGCGGTACTACTTAATTGTATCTCCGCGATACTGATGTAATTTTTGTTAGGCCTATTGTGCTATAACAACAATTACCACCTTACAAAAATTTACATCTAATGCACCATGCTTTCATAATAATTTAATTTTTATTCCACATAAAAATCAAATCTTACAAATCAAATCAAATCAAATCTTACAAATTTTATCCTAAGCGATGTAAATTTTTTTTAAGATTTTTACCCCATAGTTCCAATTTGGAGCCACCTTCGTTCTTTGGCAATAGCCTTTGCCCGTTCCTCATCTTTCTTCCGATCTTCAGCAGCTTTAGAGGTCTCAGGTATATCCTCCACGGGCTTGGGACCTTCAATAGCATGCATTTGTACAACCACGGGCTTGGGACCTTCAATAGCATGCATTGGTACAACCTTTTGAGGTTTAGGTGGTTCAACTTTTGTGATCCCCCCTTCTCCAAACGGGCAATCCCTTAGGAAATGATTTCCTCCGCATCTATAGCATCCTCCCTTTGGTTCCTTAGTTTCCTTCCACAGTCTAATTTGGCTTCCCTCCTCTCGCTTCCTTTCGGAACCATTACCATTGCCATTATTTCTCTTCCTCTTGAAGTTCTTGGAAGAATCCTTACTTCCGTTTTTCTCTTTGCTACTCTTTTTGTCCTCATGATCTGAGGTTTCCTCATCCCAAATATCAAACTTCCTAGACTTTGGATCTAGTTTCGGCTCCACTGCAGATGCTAGTTTTATGGCTTCATTTAAATCTTTAGGGTGAAATATTTCCATTTCCGCATAAATATCATCCCTACATCCACTGACATATTTTCTCAGAAGCTCTTTCCCCTTATTAGTGCCGCTAAATGAGTGAATTTGGAAGTGTAGGACTGAATACTCTCAATTTCCCCCTATTTCAGACGATCCCATTCCCTGCGTAACTCACTGTGATAGTTAGAGGGTAAATAATGTGCTTCAAAAGCCGTTTTGAAACTTTCCCAGTTATTGATCCTGGGATCACATTCTCGTCTGCCTTGCCACCATGCTTGAGCTCGATCTTTCAAATAAGTGTCCATGGCTTGCAGTCTTTCCACATCTGTTGCCTGCACTCGTTCAAAGAACTTTTCCCATTGGCTAATAAAACTGACAACCTTGACAGGCTTTGTCTTTCCCCCTTTGAAAGACGGCATATCCGCTTTTTCTAACCATTTTCTCAGGTTAGGTGGCGGTGGAGGAGTTTCTGGTGGAGGACCATTAGGCAAAGGAGGTTGCGAAGGTTGCAGATAAATATCTGGGAGAAAGCGGTACAGAATAGACAGCAATTCCACTTGCCTGTCATACTCTTGCTGACTGCTAGGCGTGGGCAATGCTAACTGGGATGCAATGTAACTAGCATTAGACAAGGCTTGCTGATATTGTGCTTCAGTAACATTGAAGCGTTGGGCCATTGATCAGATCTGAGGATCGATAAGCTCTGATACCACTTGATACGCTTTAAGGGGACTTAAAGACGTAATTACTTTGAACACCAATTGTATAGGCAAAACAAAGAAAAAACAATCTGTTGATAAGTACAAATAGCTTGGTTTCCACAACCAATGGATTGGGCATCCAGTTTCCACCCAACCGGATCCAGAAAAGAACTAAGGCAATTTCCAAGGGAATTTGAGTGAAAGGAATTGATCACAGCCTATTTTCCCTTCAGCTTATGATCAGTCCAATTTACAGTAGTATTGGCTTAGATGGGCTCAATCCAACCATCAAGGAATAGAACTGGACTAAATCTCAGACTTATCCAGAAAGCCAGAAGTCACTGCAGATCCAGAAGCCCCACTTACAAGATCTTCGGCTAAACCAGAGAGATGCAGGTCAGACTTAAACAATAGCAATCAAAACCCAAGTTTTTGCTGCCGGAATCAAAACAGGAATTATCAGAGTGCCGAATTTTTGCAGAAGCCGGAAGCAAAGTCTGAGATTCCGCTGTCTTCATAAAACTGGCCGTTCTCCTCTGTTATAACCCAATCGGACCTTTTTGTCGGAGAAAAAGGTGCTGCTTTTGTGCTTTCCATCACCTCCCGATCCGTCCTTTTTTGTGTCGGCTTAATTTGCTTGCATGAATTCTATTTCTGTTATTTGCCTTAAGATATTTCCCTTTCCTTTGAAAATATCTCTCTTTCCTTTTATTTTAATGGTCTTGTAAAATACCTTGCTCCCTTTTTCCCATGGTATCTTGAACCATTGGTTTTTAATTCCCCATTGCCTTAATTTTTTTCTTCTGGACCACTCCCCCTAGCATGCCCCATATCAGAGGAGCTCTCTGCTGTGCCATTAAGGGGGTCCACAAGGAGCAGGCAGATCACAGATCGAATGCAAGCTTATATCGAAGCTCGATCAGGTAAAACTGCCTCTTACATTGCTTTTCATAGTAATGCACCCGTAGATGAGCCTGCCCACTTTCGAGAGGCAATGGCCAGCATGCATCATAAAGAATGGCACAATGCCATGACTGAAGAATACCAGTCCTTATTGGACAATGATACTTGGGACTTGTGCCATCTTCCTGCTAATAGAAAGGCTGTCGCTTGCAAATGGGTTTACAAGGTAAAATATGATGAACAAGGGAACATTGATAGATTCAAGGCACGCTTGGTAGCCAAAGGATACTCACAAGTGCCAGGCATAGACTTTCACGAAACTTTTGCTCCGGTTGCACGCCTCACCTCTGTTAGATTGGTCATCGCCTTAGCTGTAGCCCGTGGCCTAGACTTACAACAAATGGATGTCAAGACTGCCTTCCTTAATGGCAAACTTAAGGAAGAAGTCTACATGAAGCCAGCAACAGGGTTTGTTTAAAAGGGACAAGAACAGTTAGTGTACAAGCTTAAAAGAGCCATTTATGGACTCAGGCAATCATCACGATAGTGGTACCACACGATTCATCAATTCTTTACTCAAATGGGCTTTTCTCGCAGTCAAGCAGACTGGAACATATACTTTAAGTTTGATGGATCTAAAATGTTGCTTATAGTTCTTTACGTGGATGATCTGATCCTGGCCAGCAACTGTAAGACATTGATGCAGGACACCAAAGCTGCTCTCAATCAACGCTTTCACATGACAGACCTTGGGACACTAAGGTACTTTCTTGGAATACAGGTATGCAGGGATCTAGCCACTTGTAGCATCACGTTGCATCAAACCAAAGCTATACAGTCCCTACTCTACAAATGTAATATGGACTCAAGTAAGTCTGTTACAACCCCTGCTACCATTCAATGTGTGAACTCTTTAAAAGGCATAAATTATGAAATACAAGCCATTGGCTATAGAAGCATAGTGGGCTCATTGATGCACTTCATGGTTTGTACAAGACTCGATATTTCACAAGCAGTGATAAGCGGTTGAAACGTTTGCTTCAATACCTTCAAGGCACACAGAGTCTTGGGATCACATTTCATGCAGAGAGTTCCCTCATACTTGAAGGGTATGCTGATCGATCATCATGCAGGGGGGATCATACGAATTTAAAATCTTGAAGTGGATTTTGCTTTGTCTTTGCAAGGGGAGCTTGATGTCATGGTCCAGCAAAAAACAAAAGTCAACCGCCGTGTCCAGCTGTGAATCAGAATATATTGCACTAGCATCAGCAACTAAGGAAGCTATATGGCTTCAAAGGATTCTTAAGGAGCTCAATGCCACTCAAACACAAGCCACAGTCATATTCAATGACAATAAAGCAGCTCTGTCACTTGCAAAGAATCCTACTAACTTTTCCAAGGCTAAACACATACAGGTTCAGCACCATTTCACAAGGGAAAAGATTACAGAAGGAAAGATTGTTGTGGAATATCTCAGCACAGATAAAATGACCGCTGATATGTTTACTAAGCCTTTGGGACAAAAACCTTTCTGCAGGTGCATTGCAGAACTAGGCATGACCACCGCATAATCATGCAAGAAATAATTTCATGAAGAGGAGCAGTTCAATTTCATTCAGTTTCAGTTTTCTTGTTGCAGGGTAAACATATTGCTCTTTCATTTGAGGGGGAGCAGTTTCATGTTCTGTCATTGATAGTTGTTAGATTTGTTTTGTTAAGTCTGATTTGAGGGGGAGTGTTGGAACATGCTGTAAAGGTTATAACAAAAAGACGTAACAAAAATAGTCTGTGACGTTATCTGCCTATTAGTGTTCCAGAGCCCTAAAGTTCAGCAGCCAAATTTGGCATGCCTTCAGGATAAGAGGACACCTCAGGATATCTTGGTTGCCACTTTGCCGCTTCCTTGGTTCTGGGATGGCTCTTATTTCTTTATGCTTTGTTATTTTTGCTACTACTTTTCAATATCAAGCTCTCTTATTTTCACAAATTGAACTATATGGTTGGAAATATCTATGCAACCAGCCAGAAAGCATATGCCTCCAAAACATCAAGCATATGCCTCCAAAACATCTCTGGCATCCAAAACATGGTACATCGATCTCAGTCTCTTTGAAACCTGTGGACAAATCAAGCTGGAGGAATCCGCCGCAAAAATCCTGACAATAAAATAACCTTTGCTTTCTCCAACCAAAGAGAGTCGTGTGAGCATCAGCATCCGCCTGTATTGATACCTGCAAATGCATGCATGTCCCATTTAGAAAAGAATAAAAAAGAAATGCCTCAACGTGATCCTCAAGGGTAGCAAAAGGCAGAGTCGTGAGAGTCTTGTGGACTCTACGAAAGCCAGAGTCCTGTGGGCGTCCTGTGGAAAACATGCTGCAAAATTTGTGTCTTGGATTGTGCAAGTACGACACTAATCAACTCATGTTGCCAGATCATTAGCTAATTATAATATCTCATGTCTTGCAGGCTTTCACTTGTATTGTAATAAACAGATTTATATGCAATGCTTCAACCGCATATGCTCATATGGTCTATAAATCTCATATGCTGACCGACATATATCCAGATAGTAAGAGAAATTAATTAGGCACTTTGTATCATCAAAGCTGCTTATGCTGGCCTGACTAATATCTAGATAGTTAGAAAGAAAAGTATATCAACATTTGCTTCAAAGGTTGTCACATAAAAGCGCATGCATAACTTGAAAAACTCAACAAGAAAAGAGGATCGAAAAGCAAAGCACAATGTAGCCTAATGCACAAATCTAGAGCTTAATTCATAATTTAGAAATAAAGATAGGCTTAACTACCTGGATTTCACATAGTTTGAGGCCCACAGGGCTACCTTCTAGACACAAGATTAATCGTGCATGTGTTTGTGTATTTTTATATTTCTGCACCACAGCCACATAAACCACTGATTAACCGCATAAAAGGGAAAATATTGGACAACAGTGCCATCTAAACAATTGTAACCAGCAAAAGCTTTTCTTGTTGAATGTAATAATGATCATTCAAGGGAACTACTCAGATTTGCTAATGAGTTCAGCAATCCGTAAAGCTAAGCCTTCTAACAATGGCTTTTGCTAAAAAAAATCCTGCATACCAAAAGCTTTGAATCAACAGAAGCAAGCTTTGTAGCAACCACAAGGTGCTTGTGTCACTGCAAAGAATCGAGGTAAAACAATAATTTTCACGAATCATTTTCAATTAAATCTGCTCATGAATGTAGCACCCTTTTGTTTAAAGTCTCCATGCTCCCACATGCTTTCATCACATTCATCAATATGAACTTATTTGGCTTCATTCGTTCTCCTTGCATCTGCCAGAAACAATCTAATGCAAGAATACTGCCATCATGGTGGATATAACTGACAATCATCAACCACAATAGCGCGTCCCAATAAGGCAATCTGTCAAAATCTTTTGTGCGTCCTCTAAGCCTTCACATTTGCCGTACATCTCAACGAGTGCACTTCTTAAAACAACAGATTCAATTTCATAATCAATCATCTGTCCATGGATGCATAGACGATGCCCCACTACAGCAGTGGTACCACATGCTTTTAGAATATTCATAAGAATGAGCTTGTTTGGCCTTCTCTGTTGCATTTCTTCAAAATATTCTAGAGCAAACCTGATTATAGATTCATCTGCAACAACCCAAAGCGCTCTTAAAATCATCTGATCTGACAAAAAAGAATACGATAGTTGCAGATATGAACTCCGTTTTAGTGTAAAGGCGCGGAATAGAAACACTTTGGCACCTGATTGAGCGGAATGTTTAAAGGCAGTCCCTTAGTCTAGTATGCACGTTACCATAGCCTCTTATTTGGGACATTCTTGAACATATACAGAGTAACCAAGTCCATGTGGATGCTGGTAGGAACTAATCGTGCATTCTTTGTAAATGTCTATAGCTGTTAAAATTTGTACCTAGTTTCATTAAAAAATATAGGGAAAAACTCTGAAATACCCTTATGTTTTTCCCTAAAATATAAGAAAGAGAGATATATGTGACATGCCAAAATTGGATGACATGGCAAAGAGAAGACAAAATGCAATCAGTTAGAGAGCAGAAGCGTAGAAAGGAAGGAAGAGGGGGGACGAACTAATAGAGTGGGAAAGGAAGTGAAGGATTAAAAATTAGAACAAGAATTAGAAGAAGCGATTGAGGTAGGTAGTTCATTAGCAATAAGGAATCTAATCAAGTCTCATAATCTGTTTATATAAATCAAGCACCATCTATTAAAAACAATAGAATTCCATATCTGCCAACACACAGATTAATTGGCTCCCCAGTGCATGCTTGCAGACAATTCAGCAAACGAACCAGACACCCTATCTGCTTGCCGTTTGCTTAAAATTACCTGCTCATGGATACCAAAAGCGGCATCCCTGTCCGATGTCATCTCATTTCTATTACAACAGCCATGATTCTACCGTCCTTGAGTCTGTCAATCATATCTCAATTTAGTTTTTGATTCGGCAGCATGATTCTGCTCCTGATTCAGGGTCCTGACTCAGGATGATGCTAAAATCCAAGATAAAAGAAGAAAAACAAAGCCCTAGCTTGGAAAACTGTGATTCCAGGAAGCAGCTCCAAATCTTGAAGTGATAGGCTCCTCTGAGAGCTAAAGGGCCAAATTAAACAATCGACCTAGTCTCAAGCTATTTGGATGCCTTTAGGAATCATAACAATGAGCAGGGCGGGCCATCAGCTGCTGCCTCTGCGCCAAACAGAACCACGATGGTTCTTGGTGGTCCACCCAATCGGGTGATGCCAAGTCAGCCTTTTAAAGGAGTTAGAAATAAAAGAAGAGATGGCTATTAGAGAGATAAACTTATTTAATATTATATATGAAGCTTTAGCGTATTGGATAAGATGCTTACTTATAAACTAATCCAATATGCTTTACTTATAAACTAGAATAAACTAGAGGTCAAAAGTTCAAACTCGTGTTGGAATAAGATTCAAATTATCTTTTTGCATGTCACAATTGATAATTTGTGAAGTTATTTTTATTTGTATACGAAATTATAATAATAAGGTTAGAATGCTTATTTGCAAAGTTAATGTTGAATTATTCTTTTGCATGTCATTCTAGTTGATGTTGCAAGATCAAATTAAGTTATCTTTAGTTATTCGTTTGGAATTGTAGCCCATTATGACCTTTCGTAATATCGATTTCAATCTTAGTTTTGACTATCTAGGTATTGCATTGCTATTAGATATTTTTGACAAGATGTTATCATGTTGCTAGCCTAGATTGCACCTTGGTCTACCCACAACTCTCCGGGAAGAAGCACCAAAGGGAAATGTTTTACCTCTTGGAACGTCACTTCAGGACCTTCTGGCGAAGGGTTCTCAAAAAACCAGTACAGACCACAAAGAATATCACTCCCAAGCAGTGGAGGCTGTCATGAACCTACGCGAGAACAAGGAAAATACGCGGAAAATACGCAAGAAATACGGAAGAAATATGCAAAGATCGGCAAAGAATCTGATATATGAACATGAATCAAGAGTACACTGGCCGAAGGCAAGCAGGAACACGAGACAGATGCCTAGAAGGCTCAAGACAAGAAGGATATGCCTCCTTATATATCTAGGCCCACGCCACTCCAATGGATGAGATTGCGCCAAGTGTCACGCATGCATTTAATTCTAGAATATTCTAGAACCTCCTGGAGATAGTCCCACATATGAGAAAGACGTGAAGGATTATCTTCAACAAATATTGGTAGCGCACTTGACAAGGGTGTGTGATTTGAAATTGGAAGGTTCCAAGTTCAAACCCTATCTTGTGCAACTACCCTTTTGCATCCATGTGACGACCATCTTTTGTACATACGAGTATAATGTTCGTATGATACAAATATCCGTATGGTCATCACACCATCCTCCTCCTACGACGGCGACGAGTCCTCGAAGCTGGGATCGGAGTACTCAAACTTGGCTTGTATTAGTCAGATTCTCGGCAGGCTCTCAAGTTTATCACTTGGCGAGTAACCTTCCCAATCGACAAAGTAATACAATCGTCAACGAAGAAACTTGGAGTCCAGAATCTCTTGAACCTCGAACTCCTCATGATCATCAATCTCGACTGGTGGAGGTGGAGGTACTCGATCTGGAAATGGATTTGCCATATAGGGTTCCAACAAAGACACATGGAACACTGGATGAAGCCGAACTGATGGCGGAAGCTCAAGACAGAAAGCAGCATCACCAACTCGTTCAATGATCCGATAGGGACCTAAGCGCCGGTAGTTGAGCTTGTTACAAGGGCGAGCTGTCGGCAAATCCCGACGCAAGAGTCAAACAAGATCACCAACTGCAAAATGAGGAGCGTCTTAACAGTGCTGATCTGCATGATAACGATAACGTGCTTGGGCCTGGAGGAGATGGTGCTGAAGATCATCTTGGAGCATACGGAGCTTCTCGAGCCTGTCCTCGGCACTGGAATTGACTGAGGCATATCCAGGAGCAATGAAAGACCACCGGGGATGCATGCCGAAATTAATAAAGAACGGAGTCTGGCCTGTGGAGGCATGGACAGAATTATTGTAAGCAAATTCTACCAGCGATAGCCAATCAACCCAGTCATCCTACTGATAATTGATGAAGCATCGCAAATACTGCTCAAGTTGTTTGATTAGTGCGCTCCACCTGCCCATTGGTCTCTGGGTGATCTCCAGAAGAGAGCGAACATTCCACATGCAAGAGTTGCGATAGACGCTTCCAAAATCTAGCAAAAACTGAGGGCCGCGGTCACTGACAATGTTATCTTTTAAGCCATGGAGTCGAACCACCTCTCGAAGCAAGAGAACCGTTGTGGCTTCACTGGAGATAGAAGTGCTGCAAGGAATGAAATGTGCCATCTTGGAAAAACGATCAACAACAACAAGGATGGCGTCATGGCCCTAGGAGGATGGAAGCTCGACAATAAAATCCACCAAAATACTCTTCCAAGGACCGGCTGGAACTGGTAAAGGCTGAAGCAGGCCATGTGGGTGGTGCTTGGGAACTTTTACACGATGGCAAATATCACATGAGCGTACAAAAGTCTCAATAGTGCGGCGGAGACCTGGCCACCAATAATCTCGAGCAAGTTCCAGAGTCTTGGCAATGCCAAAATGGCCGGCGAGAGGAGAATCATGACAGGACTGCAGAACTTGAAGTCGAGGGGCACCATCCGGAATATACAAGAATCCATTATGAAACAGAAGCCCATCTCGAACCTCAAAATGATCATAGTCCAACCTCATTTGTCGGGTAGATGATGCTGAGCCAAGCTGTGATATTATGTTCTGCGCCAATGGATCAGAAAGAAGAGATGCTCGAATAGACTCCAACAAGGATGTATCATGAGGCCTCTCGAACAATGTGATGGCGAGCTGTAAACGATCAGGTCCTAGAATAACCTGTGATTGCTGATCAAATGCTGGCTCCCCCGCCTTAGGTTCGAAATAAGATCTGCGAGAAAGAGCATCTGGTTTCCCTTGAAGCGTGCTAGGCCAAAACTTGATGATGAAATTAAAGCAGAATAGCATCTGTGTACGCCACCGAGCCTGATGACGATTGTTAAACACTCAACACTAGTGAGTGGGCACTGATGAAGCTCACTAGTGCAGACTCGATGCTGGTCGCGTCGAGTTGCTTCTAGGTGAACGTTATTCCCCTGAGCTAGAGACCCGTAGCTTAGGGGACCGCAACATATTATTTGGACTTGGGGACGATGTGTAGGTTCTGCACCCATGGAATCTTAAACATTGTGTTAAGTATTTCAGTAACAACAAGTGTTGCGCGAAGGACCATCACAATAGCTCTAGTTCGACCATACTGTACGCCATTTTAAGACAGCATAGATAAAAGAAAACCTTTGGTCCGACCGTACTATGTGCCCTGTTAAGAAAGCATAGATAAAAGAAAGCCTTTACTTGATCAGCAAATTATGATGCTAATGTCATAGAAATCTTTGCATGCGGTCCCTTCAGAAGCACAGATTGTTGAGCAGAAGAATGAGCTAGTTGTACTTTAATGCAATCCAACATGACCTAAGCTGATGGTTGTTTTAAATTACGTCTTCCTGCTTATTTATGGACACAAGCAACTTTTGTGTCGGACCTGTTACCCATGAAAGTTAGTATCACATTTTCTGTGTCTTTCTGTCTTCTAAGGAGGTCACTTCCTAAAAAACAACACTATACAGTAACATCTCAAATACAGTTCTAACTTATTTCCTTAATATCTAGCTTTTAGATCGTCCATGTTAGAAGCATTTGTTAATAAAAACAGTGGTAACATCCTTAAACAAAAGTCTAAGTGACACTTCCATCATCAGAAACCATCTATTTACATTAAGGGCAACACCCATAATGTTTGATTTGCACCAAAAACATAGAGAGGATGGTTTAACAATAAACTAGAGAATATGGTTTTATTTTGCTCTATACCTTCCTGCTGCATATTATCAAAATACTGCAAAGTCAGATTGAAGATCAGTTATAATGACTTTTTCATGAATTTGTTGTCCCTATCCTATAGCTCCAATATTACCACTTGCTTTCAAGACTATAGAAAATATGAATTTGTTTGGCCTTATGCCACCTTCCAAGTGTTTAAAACACTCTAAAGCAGAAACACCTTGATTGTTGCTCTCCATGATACTGCATTTGAATTTTTAACTCATTGAAAATCATGCGGGCTTGGCAGTATATCTCTTGATTGTCCTGCTCATTTGATACATCTACCAATTCATATGGACCTGCCACCAAAAGAACCAGCCCGCATGCTACATAGATCAGATGGAGTGGCAAATGATTCTCAAGTAGCAGATGATTCTCAAGCAGCGGTGGCACAGCAGAGTCCACTTTACCTCATACCCAATGAAATTGTGGGGCCTATTTCTACTACTATAACTACCTGTGAAACATTAATCTCAACACATCTTTCCTTTAGTGCATCCTCCATTTCCAAGTTAATCCTATGTGCCAATCTAAGGGAAGGCAATCAAGCTCAATTGGGACAATAGACTCATGCCATATACAAAGCTAAAGGGTGTGTGCTTGGTAGATGTCTTAATGGTGGTCCTATAAGCCCATGGAGCATCATGAAGCTTGATATGCCAATCCCTTTTTGAAATATTAATGGTTTTTTTGAGGATTGACTTGAGTACCTTATTAGTTGACTCGGCTTGACCATTTCCGTGAGGATAGACTCTTAGTGTGCTTCACTTTGAGAGCAGATAGCAATGTGGCTATGACTTTGTTCATGAATTGGGAACCCCTATCAGATATAAGCTTGAATAGGATGCCAACTCTTGCACAAATGTTCTCACTCACGCAACCCGTGTTCATGTCTCGGCAACGGAACCATAGTGATATGGGGTTTCCCGACTCCCACCATCATTCGATTTGTGTGGCAGATTTTGTGAGAAAGGATTATGATAACTAAGTAGAAGATAAAACATGGAATGCGCAAAGGCACGAAACAATGTATAAAGAAAGCTTGAAAATCAAAATGGAGATTATGTGTGCAAGATGGAAAGATGTAAAGAAAGTGAGGAAAAGAAAAATAAAAAATATAAGAATTTTATGGAAGATAGGTGGACCACTTTTATTCAAAGAAGATGAATACAAGAAACTCTCTAAGAGAGTGTTACTCAGGTTATCACCATGGGGGAAGAGGCTCTCACCACCCTTCCCTGGGCCTGCCATTACCCAATCTCCATGGGACTTCCATAAGCCAAAGAGGAGGAGAACAAGTCCCCACAAGATATTTATAATTTTTTTCATAAATCTCAGCCGCCCACTTGGCATGATCTTAGCTCTTCTTTTTGACACCTCATCAATCCTCTTGTTTTTTCTTCTCCTCCGCCATAAGCAAATTTGTCCTCTTGCTTAACAACTAATAAAACTTGATATGGGCCCTTGAATTCTAACAACAAGTACAAATGAATCTGGGCCCTTCATTTTCTCTCCCTTTAGACCTTTAGAGTGCAATTCTTCTATGTTGACCGAGATGTGCCAAAAATTAAGTCAACAGTAAGATATGTTGCAAATTATTTAGAGGCAAATTTCTAGGGTGTAAATTAGATGTCATGTTGTTTTTCTATTTGCGAACCATGGACAGATTGTGCAGAGTGGAGCCGGTGGAGCAAGCAGGGGCGGATTGTGCAGAGCATGGACGATCATGCTTCCTGAATCTGGATCAAACCAAGCTTCTGGCATCATGGACCATGGTGTGAGTTTCTGTCGCCCAAATCATTCAAGCATGGCAATACTTAGATGCAAATTGCAGGGTTCTGTTGAGGCTGCCTTGGCTGGAGGTTCGCATTCTCCATCTCTACTGTCAGCGATTTTTTGCTTGCTTTCTTTCTTTTACCTAGGGCATATAGACCTTGATCCGGTTTTTATGAAGACTTCATTTTATGGGCACTATATGTTCAATAGACCATAGGAAGTGGCTTTCTAATTTTTTGTCAAAATATTAATGGTCGTCGATTCGGCATAATACCAAGAACATGTGGCTAATCAATGGAAGTCTGAATCAATATAACAAAAGAACTCATAGATATTTTTTGCACTATCACTAATCTCAATAAATATCTTCAAAGGCAAGCATAATCCTTAAGGAATTATAAGCCAGATTAGTAGAGAGATAAAGTTGCGGTTGTTGTCATTGACATCAACTTTTGCATGAATGAACTATGCCACCTGCAATGATTCAAAAAATAAAGTAAAATAAAATAAAAATAGAGAACTTTATCTAAACTGTGCCCAGTGATTAAGCACCAGTAATGAGCTCGTAATCGTTCACGTACTGGAAATCATCAATGCACTTGGAGCCAGAGGAGAAAAAATTCGTGTACCAAAGAAAATGCATCTTCACTTGCAAAGTGACGCGGAACTTAATTTGGGATTCTTGAACTTGGCTAGGAAAGCTCCATAAGGCTTCCGGAATGCACCTTACATTGGCTGCGGTGGCGCCTTTCTCAAAGGGCAGCTTGAGAGGGCCTTTCCCAGACGGCAGCTTATAGCGGAAGCGCTTATGTGGCTTGGTCGTGTTGTAGGGCTCTCCATTGGGCCAACGGAGGATGCACCATTCAAAGTTTGCAAGGGAACCTCTTCCTTCATCGTGAGTGGGAACAACACAAGTAGTCTTTTGATCGGGTGCTCTTCGTTCTCTGATAATTTCCTTGTTGAGAGTCAAAACGGCTGGGCTGAAGCCAAGCCGTATGCTCCCCCCCATTGTCCTCGTATCCTTGAGAGCTGTGGCCTCTGATTCAATGGTTTGACCATCTTTCTCGTACACTACAACATAGGCTTCATTCAATTGCATCTCGATGATTGGCTCAATTGACAAAGAGATGAAATGGGGGTAATACCCTAGCTGATGCTCTTCGTTGATAAAATCCTTCTTGTACACTCCCACCAGCAGTTTGTCCACTCGCATCTTAACAGAAAGTTGGGCCCGTGTGCGCTGGACAAATGGTTGAATCTTGAACTGAAGTGCCATTTGCTGAATCTTGTCGAATTCCATGTCGTTTGAGATGGTTCCTGTTTTTGCTCGAATCTCAGGTGGCCAAGGCTCCTTCCCAGGGTTGTAATTCTTAGCCATGCTGTCCAATTGAAATGGTTTGCATTGCATCCATTCTCCATCAAATGGGCTGCTGGACCTGGTAGAATCATCATCATACTGGGGCTCCAACTCTTCAGCTGGAAACACGAAAATTGCATCTTCTTGATCGATTGCATCAGTATGCTTCTTCACAAATGACACGATGGATTTATCCTTATTGTCATCAATGTCATCATCATCCAACTCTTCTACGTACCCATTAGAGATAAGCAGCTTCTTTGCATTCTCATACTGCTCCCAATCACGGTACAAAATTATGGGCCTCCCAGATCGACAAAATTTATCAAGCTCCTCCATGTTTGAATGAGATTCAGTAATCCAAACTAATCGTATGCCGAATAAGTGTGTTTTCACCGTCCTGATTTAAGAAGCTTCTGTTATGTATACAACACGATGGAAATGGGACCATGTCTTATAAAAAATGCCGTGACCTCTAGCATTATGTATAGAAAACGTACAAAACGATGGAGATGCGCCCATGTCTTATAAAAAATGCCATGATCTCCAGCACGCCTACCTTTCTCTTATAACTTGGTCAAAGCAACGCATTTAAAATTTGTAGTCAAACTATGATTTGTTGAATGCTTGTCATGAATTTGTGTCACCTCAACTTGTCAAATATATGATATATAGGTTGCATAATACAAAACCAACATATCCATTTCCATGGCTTGGTCAAAATTTAGAAATTCACTTTTAATACTTCTAGAGTGCTAATTTGTGGGCTCATATAGGGAGGAAAAAAAGGTCATGTATTAGGCTCATTAGGTCTTTTTTGCTATATAGCCCCTCCCATCATCATGAACCCCCTCCCTCCCCAAAAAAAAAAAAGAAAAAAGAAAAAAGAAAAAGGAAAGAAGGTATGAAGTGGTCAAATGTGGCTATTGTGAATGTATACATAATCCTTAAATAAATAACAATAATAAAAAATTCATATACATTTAACTTTTGGAAGTTGCAACCGAAGTTTCATATACATTTAACTTCATTAGTCTTTTGGAAGTTGCAACTAAAGTTATCCAGATAAGAATATTATATCATTCTAATTGGTGCACAAAATCTAGAACATGCAATATTAGTTTGTGTTATATTGATTTGGGATAACATTAATGTCAACTGAATTTGCACTATCTCGGAAGAAGAGGAAGAGCATATATCCAGATATACTTAAGACCATGTTTCTTGGCAAGAATACAAAATTATTTCTACCAAAAGTTCACATAGGAAGGATGGTGATAAATATTATAAGAAGATTCAACACATGAATGCAATAACTTTTATAGCTTTTTTTCATGGTCTTAATTGGGAGGCGTATATTCCTTTCAGATTTGCTGCTACACAAAAGAGCTAAGAAAATGTTTTGGAGAGCTCGTCTTTTTGTTTAAATACATTATAAAATAAAATTCACAACTACACGTGGCAACATTGAGTAAGTTTATTATGTATGTACTTTTGGTCGACATTCCTGGCATTGTGTAACGTGGGAACATGTTAGTACCCAAGAATGTTGACCAAAAGATAACGTGGGAACATGTTAGTACCCATTTTGTGGCAGTAAAAAATCTCTAGAATGATGGGTAGATCTTAGGAATGCTAGGCAAAACTTCTGAAACATTGCAAGTAGATCTCTGGATCTCTAAAATGTCGGGCAGAGAAGGTCTAGACAATGAATAACAAAGTTGTTTTTTCTAACGATTCAGACATAGAAAAATGTATTAAGATGCAATGGCAAAATGGACACAAAATAATCTTTATGTGAATATGACAAAACTTAAAACAATAATTATAGTAACTTCACTTATATTTTTCATTGTTGGACTAAAACTATAAATATTATTCAATGTCGTTTTCTCTTTCAAATAATGCTGAAATTTGTATTACTAGCAGTGATCATGGTGAAAGGTTTTATATTTATATGAAAATTTCTTTTTCGAGTCCAGCACTTTTTCAAGACTTAAAAAACATAACATCCCTGGATTACGCACATGAATAACAATTTTCAAGTTATCGTGGTATATAATCTCTGTTTAAAATTTATAGTCAAATCCAATTGGCCACGACTTTGCCACCTTAACATCATAAATTATATAATCCAGAGCTCTTATGCTTAGGCAGGTTGCCTCACTCGGTGGGTCTCTGCTTATCCGCTGAGATTTTATTCCTGTCTTTGCACTTATACTTGTATTTGACTCTTTGATTAAATGAAGTCTGACGTCCTTCAACAAAAAAATAAAAAACATGCCTACCTTTCTCCTACAGCTTGGTCACGAATAAGAAGTTTGATGTAAACAATGAGCATACAATTTGCGATGATTTGTAAAATAATTGTGACGAATTTGCCATGACTTTTTCACTTCAACTTTCTAAATATCCCGGGGGGTTCACCTCTATTGTTAGGGGCATATGGCATGTGCGTGCATCAGGTCGGGAGAAACCCCTATGTATACAGCTCGTCCTCCATACAAACCCCTATGTATATAATCTTGCGTTGTCAAAGCAAAATACCCGATTCCATACTTTTACACCGAGTCTAAGCACAATACACCCTATCCTTAACCTTATTTTTACGTCCAGTATTTATTCATATAACTTACCCTCTACTTTACATTTACATCCAAGCTACAAATGTTGCAAGCTTCGAAGAGTTTGATCATAGACAAAAGCTCTGAACATCATTTGTATTCAAATTATGTGGAAAACCTGCATGCAAACATATTAAACTGCCACGATTGATGCCTAATTTGCATATTTAGCTTAGTGCTTTTCTTAGCTTTGGGACAATCCCAGCCAATACACATCTACAACATGCCACACATCCACCATCTAAATACAATATGCTTCTGAATATCTTATTTCCTCATACACGGTGCCTAGGGTTTACCCTTCGGGCAACCCAAAAACATAAGGAAATTATTAGGCATGAAATCCCTTTTGCCTATTAAAGATCATCACATTTGAGGTAGATTCCGTTGCAACCAAAGGCTATACTTTGGAGTTCAAAGCTACCTGGTGGCATACTAGATTGAGAACTTGATTAAAGCTACCTGGTTGCATACTAGATTGAGAACTTGATTATATGTGTCATAATTATTGTCATAAATTTAATAATACGGTCTGGTATAACTCAGAGATTCTTGAAGAATATCATAATTCGGGCTATGAACACTTGAAATTGAGACTTGGTCCACCATAGTAAAAGGAAGGTGCAATGCCATCTTGAAGATGAAGCATAAGATCATAGCAGTTTGGATTTGTGACATTGAGAAGCAAATGATTTTGCGCAGCCATAGCAAACTTGCCAGAAACATCGACATAGTAAAGATGCCTGACGTAACTAGCCTTTCCACTTCCAGATTCAGCAAACTGGCCACTACCAATTTCTGTGAAACTGTGGATCCCATTTCTCTTCTCATTCACTATTTGTTGCTCCCCATTGCACTCTTGAGACATGTCCTTAAGAGTGCTCAAGAAAGCTCCAAGCCGATAACCAACAGTTTTTTCATCATATTTGAGCCAGCAGTTGCCACTGTTGTGCTCCTAAAACAATTAACCTTCAAAGCATTAAAGACTTTTGCTGTTTGTTTCAACTTTTGCATCTTACTTAAAACCATATTCTTAAAGCTCCAGATGGTATGGGTCTAAGTTAGATATTGGGGTACAAAAGCACCCGTCCGGACGCGCTGCTTTTCGTGCTTGGTCTGCTGTGCTTGGAGGTGCTTGGAGAGCGGGAACGCGATGATCCGTTTTTAGAAAATTGCTTCCGGATCGATGACATGGCTACCCGCAAAATCAAATTCGGTACAGAATCAATTTGGCGGGGTTGTTGTGAGATGGCGTGGAGAGTTAATAGGATTTGGCTATGGCGGGAAGCATGATCGGTGTTGTACCGAAACAGAAATTTTCTTTGTGCAAGCACGGTTTCTCGTACAAACACAATTCTCTCAGACGACATGATTCTAAATGGATCAATCAAAGATCAGATTTAGATGAAGAAAAGCGACTTCAAATTTTCCGGGAAATTCAAGCCGAGAGAAGAAGGCAATCTAGGCAATGGAAAAGAGATAGGGAGAGGGAGAAAGAAAATATCCACCTCAAGTTGCGGTGGCTTGAGTGCGAGAAGGTTTCAAGAATTGTCCAAGAGTTTGGACGATTATTTCAATAATATCACAAAGCCTTTGAAAGGCGGGGATAAGGCAGGTGGTGCCTGATTTGTGAAGAGAGTGAAGAAGAAATTGCCACTGGAGGTGGATTTTGTTGATCATGATCAAAGCAAGATCATGAAGAATGTCATTAGAAATGTTCAAGAGACACTCAATCAGCAAAAGAAACTAAGGAAGACAGATATAATGCAAGCAAGAAAGTCCACATTGCAAATGGTATCTTCAACAGCAAACAAAACCAACCAGTCTGCAGTTGCACGCCTCCTTCATGTATCAAGAAAATCTGTTATTGCAGCAACCAGAAGAAGAGTAATGGCAGAACAAGAATGTGGTCCGTGGTCAATGTTTTCAAGGAAAAAGAGATCAGATGCAATAACTGATGAGGTTAAAATTACATTTTACAAGTTACTGGACAGAAAACACAAGAGTCTCACCATACAGGAAGAGTTTGTTACAAAAGATGGTGAAAGAATTGATCATCCAATACAACCGCTTGAAATTTCTCGTGTAATTATTATGCTTTATATGTTTTCTTCGCTTGTTTCGCTTTACTAGATTCTTCGCTTTTAATTTTTGGAACTCAGTATTTTTGCTTTGTTTATAGTTGCAATTTTACATGGCCTTCAAAAAGGAATTCAATGAAATGAAGGTTTCACAGCGCACATTTGAATTGCTGAAGCCATCTTTTGTGAGGCGTTTAAAAGAAAGAGAGACCTGTTGCTGCCAATATCGCCAATATCACATGCACTTTGAGTATGTGATGCAAGCACTCAACAAAATCAGAACAGATCCAAATGGGGTGCACAAAGAATGCAAATCATGAATTGTGCCGTTTGTGGTGATGGTAACTACGTAGTGCCAAGAACCATGTTTATAAATCCATTAGTGATTTTGGAGGCAAATGGTGCGCTCTAAAGAAGAAGATGAAGAATGGCACAAACATCAATGTCTGCAGTTGGCATGCAAAGATTGTGGGCTGAAAAGGTACTCTTAAGTTTGTCTCTTCAATGTTATGATGTTTAAAGATATTACTTCTCAGTAATTTTAATTGTGGTGTTATAAACAGGTTTGCTTTTTGTCCTAGGGAGAAGATGGAAACTGATTACAAGGTGGAGTGGAAACAGTTTGAAAAGGTATTCTGTTTGGCTTAATTAAATTGTGCTCGTGTAACATGCTTTTTAAACAAACTACAAACTGACAGAAATGTTCATGGTCTGAAATCAGCAAGAAGTTGGATACATGAAGGAGACTACCAAGAAAAAAATGGGAGGGAGGAAACCAGCAAAAGTAACAAGACTTGCATACAAGAACGAGAGTCTGCCCCAGTTCATGAAGCATGCCTCCAAGACAATGGTACAATTTGTCACACACAATTATGTGGCACACTGGCAGGCAAAGCAATTCAGGACGTGTTTGGATACCTTTCCTGAAGATGCAATTGTCTCTGTAATTGACTTTGCTGAAAATTACAGTTTTAAAATTTAGAGGGAGGCACAATCTTGTCACTGGCACACGGACCAGGCCTCAATTCTGGTTCATAAGAAAGTCTTGTACAAAGAGTCATCCATAAGCACAACATCCTATACATCATTAAAAGCTGTGTAAACTTTGACAATTGGCTTCATAGATACTGGTTTGGTTGCACTGCCTGGAAACATAAAAGGCAGCACCTCACATTCATTCTGACCCCAAATGAATTTGAATTTAGCAATGTAGTGTGTTGGCAGAATACTGTTAAGGATTTGTATGATGTTGTGCTTCATCATGCTAGACCAAATCCCAACTTCAAATCTTTCAAAACAGAAATCCAAGAACTCTTGTAGAAATGGTCTGCAAATAACCACTTTCCCCCTGTTGTGTAATACTTCTCGAGCCCTGGTGGAATCTTTACTCTTGCTCTTTTTTGGAAGGTGTTGACCAAAACTCCATTAATGTCTAAGATGACAAGTTTTTTGTTTTCTACATCCTCTGCAACATTCATAAAAAAAGAAACTTAAACATCAACATGACTTAAACATGAATTAAAAGAAGTCATTAATTAAAGAAAACAGAATTACAATATTCAAACAATGTTCTCAAACAACGTAAAACAATTAAAACAGTATTTCACATACACTACAACATGTTATGTTCTAAAACTAACTCAATGACTTGATATACTGAGAAACAAAACCTGAACTACCATTTAACATTTTCAGAATAATATCAACTTGATCACCTATTTGCTTTGGTGCTTGAGGTGGCAGCTTCTTTGAGGGTCTCCCAATCTTCTTTTTGACCTTTGTTGTTGCTACCTCCATTTCAACTGCTGCTTCACCCTTACCCTTACCTTTCTCAGCACGTGAACATCTACATTTGCAGCAGTAGAACTTTCTCCTGCAGTTGCACTCCTCAACCTGGTCTTTATGCCAATTGCAGAAACCTTTTGTACAGGTTGTTCATAATATTCTTCTGAACTGCTCTCAACAACACGTGAACATTTTATCCTTTTTTTTGCTGGCCCCTTACTAAGCTGAATTACAGAACTTTGCTGCTTAGAACACAAATCAATTTATATGAGATTAAATTAATTAAAACACAAATAAGAAATATCAAAGTCTTACCTTCTGCAAAGCTTCTACAGCTTTCCTTACTGGACTTGGTGACACTTGAGCTGATGCAGTAGAACCAACATTTTTTGGTGACTCAAAGGCAGGTGAAGCCACAGGTGACACAGGTGCTTTATTAAATAATAAAGCAAGGGAAGCCACAGGTGTGACAACATTGGGAAACTTATCAGGTGAAGCAAATGCACTAGTAGTGCCTACCTCAAATGCACTACCTGCCTGAATCTGCATGTCTTCTTCACCTGCAACCTTTAGACCAAGTTCCACAAAAACTTCCCTGGGAACTTTCTTCAAACACCTGAAGCATGTCTTCTTTTCATACAATAGCATGCAGCATGCCAAGTGATAGACATGTTCACATGGTAATGCCATACTCAATTTATATTTTGGATTGAAGACCAATCCACATGCAGCACATGCATCTTCCATGAAACCAGGCAACCTGCTTTTCATAGTTATAATAGACATTTTTGATATATCTGAGTCCATCAATTGTCTACCAGCTTCTAAGTAGTTCCTGCTTTCCTGTAATCTGAATTCCAATGAAGTTTTTAATCTTTCCTTCTTTTCCTTCTCCTGTAATGTTTCAACACTAACCTTTGGAAGGCAAGCCTCCAGTTTAGAGCAAAAATATATTTCACCACTTATTTTTTGCTTTAACTCTTCCATCTGCTTCAAGTCTCCATCATTCTTGTCTGCTTTGGCATTCAAAGCAGACAACTCATTCTCCATTCTTGCTATCTTGTTCCTTCCATGCTCAATCATCCTCCCTTCCCTTACTAAAGAGTTCTTATCTACCTCAATGGTACTATTTATTTTTACCAGATCAGTTGTACATTTGTCTAAATCTGTTTCCAACTTACTAACCTCCTCTTCAATCAAAGAAATGTTGAAACTTAAATTGGAAACAGAAAACTCAGAAGACTGATCTGCTTTCCCCTTAAATTCAAGTTGAGGTGTTGATCTGCCTGAAGCTAGAGGTGTACTTTGGCGCATGAAGGAAATGTAGTTTTGATCCTTTTAACATCTTCTTTTTTAACATCAATATCATCCCTTTTTCTCCTGGACCAAACATTGACCTGTTTCTTGTAAGCATCCCAATCAACCCGACGAGCCTCAGGGTTATGCTCTGCCCGACTACAGTTTTTCCATGCAAATGATAATGCTACTAGCTTCCTCAATTCATTATTCGGGACACCTCCATCTCCATACAAGAAATCGATCAAGCCATCCAATTTCTGCTTCAAATGAGGGCGAACAAAGTAGATTTTGATTTCGCCTGAAACCATTGGCTCAGACCAAACACTGTTCCAGTCATCTGCAGTGACATTTTCCGCCAGCCATTTCAGCTTTTGCCGTGGGATGATTCCTTCACCAGCCATGAGAAAGATAAGAAGATACTTTAAAAAAAAGCAGCAACAAACAAAAAAGTCGGAGCAAGCGCCTTGAAGAGGATGCTTCGATTTGCAAAATGCAGGAATCGAAGTGCAATCAGGGAGCAAATTGGCATGTACAATTCAATTAGTAACAATGGGCGCAAATAATTACACCTCTGACAATCAAAATCATTGTTCGCCGAAAAGCGCGGAAATCGAAAAGGTACGTCGGGCGCTGCTTAGCGTGCTTTCTCCGCTTCCGCTTGTCGCGCTTTTTTGTACCCCAATATCTAACTTAGACCCGTATATTGTATTTGTGCTCTATAGAGTTTGATCTATAGACAAAATTAATGATTAAATATGCTACCCAGAACTTCCACAAAGCGACGAATAGATATAGAAGCTTCAATTCAATAAACAACATGGGGACGATGTTATCAGAAGACCTCTTTGTAAAAATGTTGAGCTATATAATGCTATGAAGGTACATAACTTGAATAAAACATGTTCCAGGCTTTCAAAAAGCTAAAAGATGGAAAGAAAATAGTTTAGAGCATAGAACAAAGTAGTGGCTTATCCTAAAGCACAGAACAAAATAGTGGCTAAAGAGAGCTTAAAAATAGTTGGCATTAGATAATCTCATGAAATAATACACTGAAGTTGCTTATTACTTGTTGTGTATGACAAAACTTTAAAGTTGAAGATGCAAGACAGGCAGTACAAAGGGCAGCCCAAGACCATATTTGCTTCTCCATTTACCAAAGGATCAGTATGCATTTGGCCTGCTTTCCGTGCATGACTTCGTTCAAAGAATTCTGTACGAGCAAAATCAATAGCAAGTGTAGCCAATGCAACAAGCATTGCAACAGAGACTGCAAATGGAAATTCTTTCCATGGGTGTTTAGGTAAGCAATCACTCGTCAGATTTTCCATGGCATCTGGAAGGATATGCACAAACCCAGTTGCCACCTGCTGCCAAGCCTTTTGCAACTACAAAGGTCGTGCCATCAGTGTGCATGACCTTAAGGCTTTTTGCAATTAGTGGTAGAATAACTCCACATATACTTGCCAGTAAGATAGCTATAAGAGCTCCAAATTTGAGACGTAATGATTCTTCTTCATAGTGTGACTCTCAACACAAGCTGATAATCCTCCTAAGATGTTTGTGCTATAATTTCATGCTTAGTAAATAAAACATCATGTCCTTAGCATCTACTACATTCCCTCTAGCCTACTGAGATATGCATCTACAAACATTCCTACATGTGATTATGCTTACAGAAATAATAAGTAAGTAGAAGAACATCAAAGCTCCCGTGAACTTTGCATTCATAAAAATAGAAGCATCAAATGTTTATTTGCATGACCCTCAATGTTAGCCTAGCCATCAAAGCGATGTTATAAAGAGGAACTAGGTGCTCTTTGTTATGCAAACTTCACACAGAATGGCACCCCTTGCTTTCTTCAAATGCAAAATTTATTTCTAACATAATTCTGCAACCAGTATTCTATCTAATTGTATCATATCCCTAGGGGTTCACATGCCCTTTTTTTCTGCTTTAACAACAGATTGAAGCATTGATAAGAATCATGAGAACAAATCTGAATATTGGAGCCATGGTATACACCATCAACAACAAGCTGTTTGGGGTCTATAGCAGGGTTTTTACCCTTTGAAATTTGTCCTGCATATCTCCAAGTATGATATTCCATGCATTAGAGAGGGACAAGTTCCCATTTCACATAGTTTCATATGTGTACAGAGATTTACCTTCAACAAATCCGTCCATAGCCTAATATGATATTCGAACTATGAAATGGAGCACAGACAAGGTATGCCATCAGCAGATTCGGCCTCTACTTGGTAGAAAAATCTAGAATGCCATTTTTATGCATTTAGTTATAGAATATAAGCAATACCTTATAAGAACGATAGAATCTATTTCAAGCATGGCCTAAGTACTTCCGAATCTATTCATAACAAACTCTATAACAAAGTTTTATGGGTCACAAAGGGAACAAGACAAAAAAACCTCAAAAGATTACCTCCGAAACACCAAACTCCTTAAGCGTATATTTGGCAGCAAGCTTCGGATTCCCAGCCCTGAAAACCTATTCTAACCCCTTAGCAAATCCAAGAAATCCTCCCGGAACTGTAAAACTTCTTACACCCGAGGCGCCAAAACGTAAGAGATGGCGCATGTATATGTACTTTTCATTTAAAAAAAAAACCCTTCTCCATCCACGCACATGTATTCTATGGAATACATGCGTGAAACCCCTTTGCTAAATGTATGATATAAGTTGCATAATACAAGGCTAGCATATCCTTTACATAGCTTGATCAAAATTATAAATTCGATTTAATACTTCTAGAGCGATAATTTTCCAGGTTATATAGAAAAAAGGGCACAGTTGTTTTCTACTACAAGGTCAACCTATAGTACAAAAGAATTAATGAGCCTAATATGTGACAAGAGTTCAAATGTGGCTAGTGTGCATGAAAACATAATCCTTCAAAAAAAAGAAATGCATATACATTTAACTTGATTAGTCCTTTGGAAATTGCAACAAAAGTTGTTCAAATATAATATAATAATATAAACTTATGCACAAAATCTGGAACTTGTAATATTGATTTGGGATAGCATTAATGTCAATGCAATGTGCATTATCTCAGAACAAGAGGGAGAGCATATATGGGCAAAAGTATGCTGGTGGGGTACAAAAAAACGCGGCCACCCTGCACCTATTATTATATCATAGTATTCCACTTGTCATTCGTTGGAGCTGTCAAAATTTCTATTGATTACCTAATTACCATGTGCTAGTACCAATAACACCCTAAACAAGCTGCCATATGGGGTGCTATATGAGTGCTATCAGCATGTGTCCGGACGCCTGCTTTTGTACCCCACCAGCATACTTTTGCCCATATCTAGATAGATTTAAGACCATGTTTCGTGTCTAGATAGCTGAACTCTTGATTCCAGTAGGCTGTATGTAACTTATAAATTCACAGTTTAATAAGAATGAGAATTTGTTTCACAGGATGGTTTAGGCGATACAATACGAGTTTCATTAACAGAGGACCCAGAGCATGAAATTGATCCATGCACAAGACTTGCTAGACTTGGAATGAATGCATCTGCAAGTGGGATTGGAGTGGTATGATGCCAAAAATTAACTTGCCATCTTCAGTGTTTCATTAAGCCACTGATTGTACTCCTGAACTTACAGACACCCTTTGAAGAAAAGCATAGACGCTAACACAGCATTGGATAGTCATCTGATAAAATTGCCAGGGCCTTGTACCAGATATATTGCAACTGTAGATGAGAAGATTAGTAAACGGCAACTACAGGCTATTATTGGTGGAACAAAAGTGGATGGTGTATTGTGTATTCCCAAGGAAGTTGAACTCCTGGATAAGGAAACAACACAGCATTTACGTATTGTGGTAAATATTCAAGATTGTCCCATTTAACTCAATTTATAATTAATGTCCTTGCATTTTGCTAATTGCAATTAGAATATGCAGGTCAGTGATGGACGCAAGCACGAAGTTCGGCACCTTGTAGAGAATGTTGGGCTGGAGGTGCCTTTTGCATTTGTAGATATTCGAGAGTGGATTTAGATGCCATTGCTTGCTAGTGGTAAAGTTGGAAAAATGTTTTGCAGGTCCAAGGCCTTAAGAGAGTAAGGATTGGTGGCTTACGATTGTCTCCCAAATTAAGGTAGAAACGACTCAAATGATACTGGTATATTACATTGTGTGTATTTGCTGATTATATTATACATGGTTTCACAAAGTAAATTTCTCGTTTACATTCTTATGTCAGACATGGATGTCTTGGCATTCATGCCTATAATATGTAGAAATAAGGTTGAACTGCATAATTCTTTTGCTGCAGCATTGGGAAATATTAGCAGTTGAATGACATTCAAGCAAAAAAGATACTGGAGGGCTAGAGGATGGCCGGGTCAAGATTAAGAATCTCCACTACTTCCTGCTCAGCTAGCTTTGCATTTCCGTGGACTCTGCAGGCAGCAAGGAATGCCCTTCAAACTACAATAATAGGTTGGCAGGGCTTTGTATGTATGATGTTCTGATGCACTTCAAGCATTGAGTCAAAGTGGAAACTACAGATGTCCACTAGACCCTCATGGTTTATAAGCTATCTGGTTATATGCCATATGTAGTGCAGATGTTTTGCTTCGTGTGGCTATCTCAA
Organism: Isoetes taiwanensis; assembly: GCA_021234155.1. NCBI lineage: Eukaryota > Viridiplantae > Streptophyta > Lycopodiopsida > Isoetales > Isoetaceae > Isoetes > Isoetes taiwanensis. Next base: position 30,732 of record JAJEKV010000035.1, on the reverse strand, counting down.
ATGTAGTGCAAGGAAAGAAAGCAGAAAGGTCTGACATATGTTGTATTGCTCACATCATTCAAGTTCTACAACACAAAGTTATGTACTGACTATTATTTTTTCCCAACTATATAAGGTAATCACATTAACAAAGGCATCTCCACATGCAAACATGTGGCTAGAATGAAAAACTAATTCCTTAACCTGGAAATGTGATGACAAAGTGCAAATGCTAACAATTGCAGATCAGTGCAGTTTCTCTCTCATGTAGCAAATTTTATTGAAGCCATCTGTAGAGTAATGCAATAATTAGTGCTATATTTTGCTCTTGAATGGTCCAAAATGATGCGGTGTTTTTAATTGTTCTTTGTTCTTGTTTGGGAGAAGCTGTCTAAGTGTGACCATTATGGACCTGTAACCAGATTCTGTTTTCCAGAGCTTCATGCTGCATTATCTTTACGAAATAAGATTTTAGAGTGATAGTGTGGATTCCTGAATATGATAAAGTATGGGAGGATGGACATTTTTAAATGCTGATAAATGACATGCTTCTTGTGAAGTATATATTCATATCAAATTTCATATGAGGTGTTGAACACAGATAACAGGATTATGCATGAGTATATTTACAGTTAAAGGCTACAGAACTTTGGTGAAAGCATACCTGGTTAATGGTGAGCACATATTAACAATACAGATTTGTGGTGACTGTGGTGAGAACATTTGGTTGAGAGTGGGATGAACACTATGCAAGATAATGAGGATGAAATGTTACCTAAGGATTGAATAGGGCACGTTTATCTAAAGGACCGTTCACTTGTGAAGATAAAGGACAAATGATGAACCATTGGGTTAAGTTGGGTTAATGGTTCATAAACTATTGGAGGTGAACCATTGAATTAAGTGATTGTGAACCATTGAACTTCATATTATTTTTAGTATCAATTCTTTCGGGAGGGAACCGAGATACAAAATCTCGGTCCAATACCATAGAGGCAACCTGCGCTCAGGGATTGATCGTCGGCTTTCGGTTAGGCCAAACGGCCGGACTGAGGGCTATAAGAAAATTGAAGAAGTATCAGAGATCAGTTGGTTCGGGAGTTTTCTACCTAGGTACACGATCGAGTGCGTAAATAGCTTGAATAACTTTCATGATTAGATGTTGGGTTTTTCAATCCATTGAATTACATAATGGGTTTTTCAAACTATTGTATATTGATGTTAACCATTATGTATCTTTCATTTGAGTTGTGAAGTTCTTGTGAAACTCTAGTATTCAATGGTGTAAGACCATGATTTATGATATTATTTCCATGGACTTCACGAAGTATATTGGTTGAGAAATTGTGCTGGTGAATTTTTAGTACAACCTATCTTACTTTGTGATTGGAATTAAAGTGTTTTAACAAAAACCTTACATTGGTATCAGAGCAGGTTAAGATCACAACATGGCAAGCAGATTTGGTGCAGGTTTACTCAGTGCAATTGAAGTTTTCAAGGGAGATTCTGGTTTCCAAATATGGAAAGAGAAGATTAAGCAGGTTCTGCTGGTGGAAGATCTTTGGGATCTAATCGAAGGAAATGATGGAGGAAACTCAAGTAGTGCTGTTGGGAAAGCTGGAGCTGTTGCAGCAGAAGGAAGTTCTTCTAATGAAGAACAAACTGATGAAGTAGAGACACGAGAGGTTGTCTCTAAAGGGAGAATACTTGAAGATAGTTCAAAAATAAGAGAAGCCCAGGGCATCATTATGAGCAAGGTGAGCTCAAGTATAGTTCTCAAATTGAGAGGTATGAATCCTAGCCAAATGTGGAAGTATATGCTTTTGACATATGAAGAGAAAACATCTTCACAAATAGATGTGTTAGAAAATGAGCTGAGGAGGTTAAAATTCAGTGACAAAGATAATGTTAATGAGTTTTTCCAGAATTTTGATAACATCATAGCTGACTTAGAAGGAGCAGGGGTATTTTACTCTCAACAGCAGCAGGTGTTGGCAATATCCAGGGCAGTAGCAGGCCTAGGGAATGTGGCAGTGTTCATAAGAACAATTGCTAAGACAAGAATTGAGGCAGAAAAAATGCTAAAAACTGAAATAGAACAGAACAAAGTATTGGAAGAAGAGGAGGCTTCTCAAATTTTATTTGCCAAGAACAAAGGTAAAAAGGAGGATCGATCAAGTGGCAAGATAGGACCGTGTTATAACTGTGATCAATATGGTCACATTAAAATAAATTGTCCTAATCTAATGAAGGAGATAAACTGCTATAACTGTGGTGGCAGGGGACATTATGCATCTAACTGTTCTACTCCAAAGAATAATGCAAGGGGAAGAGGAAAAGGAGGCAGAGGAAATTTAGGTCATAGAGGAAGAGGCAGGGGAAGGGGAAAGAATACCTATCATGAAGCAAATGTTGCAGAAGAAATCATGTTGGAAGATGATACAGGAGAGGAAGTTGAAGAGGTATGTTTGCATAAAGTTTTTTCATGTAATAATGATATTGACAATGAAGATTTTCTGATTTTAGACAGTGGAGCCGAAAAAACAATTGCATGCAACCCCAAAATCTTAAAGGATAAAAGGGAAACATCTGGAGGTTTCATCCAAGTGGGAAATGGAAGTCTGCAAAAAGTAGAAGACATTGGAATTCTTGAGTTATTCAGTTTGGATGGAGAAATTGTGAATTTGCAAAATGTACTTTGTGTACCAAGTTTAGTCAGAAATCTGATATCAATTTCTCAACTTGTGGATTTGGGTTTCAAAGTTGTTTTTGAACAAATGCATTGCAAAATCTATGAAGGAAATGTGCTAAAATTCTTAGGAAGACGAGTTGGAAACTTATTTGGAATAAATGCAAAGAGATTTGAAAGTGCAAATCTGACCACAATATCAGACATCACAACATGGCATGAAAGACTTGCACATGCAAGCATTAAAAATATAGAAACCATGATTAAGAATGGATGGATCAAGTCTGCTGAAAGCAAATTGGAAGATCATATCTGCAGGGGATGTATGCTGGGAAAACATTCCAGACTACCTTTTTCAAAGGCAAAAGGAAGATCCAATGAATTACTAGGATTGATTCACACAGATTTATGTGGCCCCATAAACGTAACAGGTTTAACTGGTAAAAGGTATTTTATAACATTTATTGATGATTTTAGCAGGAAGACAAAATTATACTGCTTAAGGACAAAGGAGCAAGCTTTTGAGGCCTTCAAACAATATGCAGCAGAAGTGGAGCTTGAAACAGGGAAGAAGATCAAGTGTGTGCGCTCGGATCGAGGAGGTGAGTACCTTTCTTTCAAATTTAAAAAATACTGTATTGATAGAGGCATAAAGAGGCAATACACATGTAGTTATACCCCTCAGCAAAATGGAGTTGCTGAGAGGAAAAACAAATCCATCCTTAATGCCACTAGGTCAATGCTGAAACACACTGGACTTCCAAACTTCTTGTGGGAAGAAGTGGTAAAAACTGCTGTTATGATTCAAAATGCCTTGCCATCAGTAAGTATAGAAGGAAAATGTCCTGAACTAATGTGGTCAGGGAGATTTCCTAACTATGAGAAATTCAAAGTATTTGGATGCTTAGGATATACACACATTCCTCAGGAGTTGAGAAGGAAATTGGATGACAGATCCATTATCACATACTTGGTAGGTTATGATGAAAACTCCAAAGGGTATAGGATGTATAATCCTTTGAAGAAAAATGTCATAACAAGCAAGGATGTGATATTTGTAGAGAATGTTCTATATAGACCAAATGTTGACAAGGGTGAAGGAACAGTCGAAAAGCCTGCTGTAAATCCTGACAGAAACTCAGAGTTTCATGAGCATGGAATAAGAGAAGAAGAAAACACAGATAACAAGGAAAACTCAGAAACAGAAGAAGGGGATTCAGAAAATGAAAGTGATGCTGACACTAGTATGACAGCTGACACATCAGAATTGAATGATAAAAATTATGAGATGGCAAAAAACAGAGATAATAAGGGAAGAAAAAAAGAAGGGGAGAGACTCAGGGAAGAACTAAATCTAGATATGACAGGGTATGGTAGAAAACCAGATGGGAGGAGTGGAAGACTAAGTGAAAGGTCAAGCCCAGATGAGGCTTTAATGGTGCTGCAAACAGGTGTTCCAGAAAACTTCAAAGAAGCAATCAGTGGCTTATAAGGTTTTAAATGGAAAAGGGCCATGTTAGAAGAGATGGAATCATTTCATAGAACTGGCACTTATGAGTTAGTAGATCTGCCAAAGGGAAAACACACAATAGGAAATAAATGGGTTTACAAACTCAAAGTTAATGCAGATGGAACACCAAAATACAAAGCAAGGCTGGTTGCCCAAGGTTACTCTCAAAAACAAGGCATAGATTATGAGGAAACATATTCGCCAGTGGTTAAGTTAGCAAGCATTAGAATGATTATAGCCACTTCAAATGCTCTAAATCTAGATCTACATCACATGGATGTATGTACAACATTTTTAAATGCTGATTTGAAGGAAGAAGTATATATGGAACAAGCTCAGGGCTTTGAGAAGGGAATTGGAAAGGTGTGGAAGCTTAAAAAGGCTGTTTATGGCCTAAAACAGTCCCCAAGGGAGTGGTACTCGTGCATAAACAATTTTTTGAGAGAGCAAGGGTTCATAAAATTAATGAATGATGGGAATGTATATCTGCTTAGAGAAGGACAGAATTATTGCATAATGGCAATATATGTAGACGACTGTGTTTTAGCTTCAAACAATTCTGAATTTATGAAGGTATGCAAACAAATGCTGAAAGGGAGATACAAAATGTCAGATCTGGGTGAATTATCCCAATATCTTGGAGTAGAGGTGAAAAGAGATAAGAAAAACAGAACGATTTAATTATGTCAAACTAAGTACATTGATTCAATGCTAGAAAAATTCAATATGCAAGATTGTAATGCTGTAAAGGCTCCCATACTTCCAGGTTGCAAGCTTTCAAAGAATATGTGTCCTCAAATAGAAAGAGAAGCAGAAGAAATGAAAAAGATTCCTTATAGACAGTTAGTAGGCAGTCTACTATTTATTGCCAACAATACCAGACCTGACATTGCATTTATTGTAAATGTCTTGAGTAGATTTAATAACAATCCTGGTTTTGAGCACTGGTTAGCAGCAAAGAAAGTGCTTAGATTCTTGAAAGGGACAAAAACTACAGGGATAATATATAGTTCAAATGATTTAGAACTAAAGTGTTACACTGATGCAGATTGGTGTGGAGATGTAGACGAGAGGAAGTCTACATCTGGATACATTTTAATGCTTGGAGGAGGACCAATAAGCTGGAGGAGCAAAAAACAATCCTCAATTGCACTATCAACTGCTGAATCCGAGTATGCAGCCACCACACTAGCAGCTAAGGAAATTATTTGGTCTAGGAGATTGTTGAATGAACTGGGAATCACACAAAATGGCAGCACACAACTCTTCTGTGATAACCAAAGTTGCATTGCAATGACTAAGAATCCGGTCCTACATGAGAGGACTAAACACATTGAGATGGAAATGCACTATATCCGAGATATGGTTAGTAAAGGGCATATTCAACTGACCTACATAAATACAGGTGACCAAATTGCAGACATCCTAACTAAAGCATTAGGCTGGAAACGTTTTCAAAAACTAGCTGGGATGATGAACTGTCAGGACATTATGAAATTGTGATCTGAAAAGGGGAATGTGAAGTATATATTCATATCAAATTTCATATGAGGTGTTGAACACAGATAACAGGATTATGCATGAGTATATTTACAGTTAAAGACTACAGAACTTTGGTGAAAGCATACCTGGTTAATGGTGAGCACATATTAACTATACAGATTTGTGGTGACTGTGGTGAGAACATTTGGTTGAGAGTGGGATGAACACTATACAAGACTAGTGACAATGCCCAGCGTTGCTGGGCATAAGTTAAGAATATGTATGAAGAATGAGAATGAGAATGAGAAGGAAAACTTGTTCAGCTCAAATTCCTTGCCATAAAAATGATATAATTAGTCAAATCCATAGAGAAAAGCTCATTGACTGTCATGTATTCTAGTAGTTCAACATTAAGTTGTGCCTAAGGGCTGTTAAAACCTTTGGGTTTCATTAACTATAAGAATAATAAATGCTAGAACAATAGGAATGCAAAAATTAGTGTGCATCATGGAGGTGGGTTTTGCTTCTCGTCTAGATTGTTCGTTTTAACATTGAATTATTCTATTTTTGCATCATAAGAGGTCAGTTTTGCTTCTTTTGTGGACTGTTCGATTTTGCTTCTTTTGTGATGATTTAGATTCAGCCTGACGGCGCTCTATGTGATGGGTTTTAGACATTTTTAGCATAGAAAATTGCCCACATTTGGTGGGCATTCCATGTGCTTGTCTGTGTATTGTATCATTTGATGATGTGTATATGTGCTTGCATCATTTATAACATTATGTATATTTGGTTGAGAACGTATAAAACTTTACAATGAGCAAAACTCATATGTGCAATTTTTGAACTTGAATAGTAGATTAATGTGATTGATTTTAGCTTTGTTAATGTCTTTTCGAATGTGCCAGTAGTCATGTAGTGCAATACCCCCATATGTATATGTTAATAGTTAACTAAAAACAATGCAATAGAAGGTTTTTATAAGGAGACCTTCAATAAAGCATGTTATTTAAAATATGTTCATAAATTTAGTCTTCTCTATGCATATACGTCTAATTCATAAGTTTATAAGTGTTATCTTGATCCATAAGGCCTAAGAACAATCCACGTATCCAAGCTGAGCTAAAGTGTTATCTTGATTCATACGGCCTAAGACCAATACATGTACCTGCCCTAAAATCCAACCTTCCAAGTTGAAGTTATGTGTTATAGAAATCCATGTTGAATTAAGTGCTATAAAAATCCATGTTTTCAAGTTGAAATTAAGGTTATCATATTTGCATTTGTTTGGCAAATATGTTGGGGTGTTTAGAAAATATGTTGGGGTATGGCACTCTTGGTTCAACACAATTAGTCTCCTGTTTCAAAACAGCTAATCTTTTGATACTTATACTCTTGCAATCTCTAGGTACACATAATGTGACTAAATGTCCTTGACTCCAGCTTGAACATAACGAAATTGTATTCAAATGCCAAGCCATATTTTTGCATGTGAAATATGAGCAAACAGTTGAATTTTGTGCAACCACACTTCCGACATGAATTTATAAGTGTATTCCCTAAACAATGCAGATACCTTCTAGCTAGATTTTTTGCATTACAACGGGCTCTAAGAATAGTGATTTAGAATTTAATTGGTTCTCGGGATATGTTGGGTCGCTCCTTTGATTTGAGATTTGAGTCCTGTTGAATTGAAATTGCGGCTTCTTCCTTAGAATTCAAAACTGATAACAAAATTTAGCAGAACTAATTCTTAGATTACCTGTGATCCAACAATACCTGTTAATCGCATCATTGGTAGAAAAAGGCCACTAGATTTGGGTCGGGTGCAATTTTTTAAGCCTAATACAGAGCAGATTGAGATGGGACGAAGTTTAGGAAAATGCCTGTGCCACATTCGATTTGACCAATTGCTTCTTTTGCTTCTAATCTAAAAGGCAGTCCTTCTAATCCAATTTACAGTTCTTCGCTGTGCGCTTCATGTGGGCTCCAATTTAGACCTGCCCAACAGAGTTCTGATCAATGGCAGCCTATTGTCGAGCTTTGCACGGCTGTTCATGCTCAGAAGAACCAATGAAAAACACAGACAATTTGTGTTTCCTGCATTCTATCCAACTTCGTGACCATTTCGCCATGTTAAAGTTTAAATTGAACTTTGGGCTCGTCCTTACGTTTTGCTTGGAGTAAATTGAATCCTGGTCCTGACTGCCCCACTTTTAAAGAGCCCTCAATATTTGAACTGGGTTTCAAAATTTGACAAAAGCCCAGATTTTTGGGCATATATTTCTGTGTCTTATTATCATCCTCAGAGATTGCAGTTCCATGCCACAAAATTTTTCTGCTGCGCTGTCCAAATTAAGCCTCTTGAAAGCTAGAATTTACCCTCCCTTCCTTTTTCACATGCACACAGTCTGTGTGCCTTCGTTGACTTTCCGATTGCTGAAATTTTGAGTTGCTTCTCAAGCACAAATCATGAAGGACATACAGAGAATGCCGGAAGCGATTATGATAAGTGCAACCTTTCAACAAAAAATCATGCCTCTTGTGGCATTTTGTCTGCACAATATTGCTGCATACAGCTTGGAATTCGCCCATTAAGCAAGCTAATGTATGAAAAAAACCTAACGATTGGTATTATCCGTTGAGCTAGTGCTGCAAGTCATGGTTTCATACTCGGCCCTGTGATAATACTTGGCCCTGTGATACGCCAGCCCTAACCTGCTACTCTGTTTCCCTCTGCAACCCCAATCCATAGTTCCCATCTTCAACAGAAAACAGAAACTTGGGCCAAACAAACACAGAAGTAGGAGAGCATAGAAATTTGCAGCAAATTCGTCCTCAGGGTATATGGCCATGAATCAAAGCCCATGGCTTATGCTTGGCACTGCCGTAGACATCAATAGCAGCTCTGCCGCCCTTTCTAGCACAGAAAAAACAGAGTGAGGAAGCTCGATGGAGAGGATAGGATCTGATTCTAGGGCTAAATCTCAGCCGTTGGATTTAAGGCTAAATCTCAGTCGTTGGATCTAGGGCTGGGTCCAACACTTACTGAATAACATTATAATATAAGACTAGTAACGGTGCCCAGCGTTGCTGGGCAAAACTTGGTAACCTGTAAATGATAATCCCTGTAAATGATAATCCTGTGAATTCATTTTGAAAACATGACATCTTGGGTGTTTTTACATTTAATCTTAATGCAATGGTAGCATATTGGTCTTTCAAAGAAGTGTCTTTAATGTCTTCTCGTCAATATGCAATATCTCATGGCCAAGACATAAAGCAAGGCTATAAGGAATTTATGCGTAAGAATCCCTCTCTATAAAGGTGCAGTTTGGTGTCCTATAAATTGAGCTCGCAACGTTGGAAATATTTTATAAGCTTTGCATAGACATGGGTACAACCATATCCCCTTAAAGTTGATGTGCTAACTTTCTTAAATGATGTTTTAAATGATGGATTATGTGTACATATGAGGATGTTTATGTGGATTATTAACATAGTAATTGCATTGCCTTGAATAGGGTATAATAAGTAATGCTTATTTTGATGTATATTATGCCCAATAGGTATTAAGTTGGTAAGTGGAACCAGCAAATATTGGTAGTTGGGACACTTACCGGACATTGCACTGGAGCATTGTGTAGAATTATTCTAAAAGCAATGACATGCTCATTCTTGGTGGTATTGAGTGTTGCTAGGCGATAAAATCGAATTGAATTGGCTGAGGTGAAGGTGGTGCTTATGGAGCAATAGTGCATGGAAGCGGCCCTATATCCTATCTTATGGGTTTAAATACTATCAAGCTTCCTCTTAAAAAGTTTTAATGTCATTGTATTAGAGAAATTTTTACGCAGCACACAATTTCTCCTAATTACAATAAATTGGCCATTCCCCTTGTACTTTAATAAGCTAGGAATTGGCTTTTTTTTTGCCACATTTTTTTCCACGCCCCTACTAAAGTTAGAACTTAATGGAAAAGCTTCAATTAAACTCATGACAATAGCTTCGTTTTCTATATATAGTTGCATTCTTATATTCATCGGATCATTATAGTGTATTGAAAATGCTACATGATGACTTATGGGGCAAGTAAAACCAACTCACGCAATATCCTACCAGATGCATTGGGGCACATGCAAAGGTCTTACCTACCATAGGTTGAGATTTCAAATGATTATGACAATTACATTTGTAAGAACATGGTCAATGCTTTTTCCAAGACAATGGACTTGGTCAATGCTTTCTCCAAGACAATGAACCTGATTTTGCAGTTGTAAAGGTGGATAATGCTTTCTCTCACATTTGCATCTCTAGCCTGCTGGTGATAGTGGACAAACAATTATTTGTCGTGGACATATGAGCTGCAAAAAGGTTATGCTCTCCTCTCTATTAAATATTTCCAGAGAAAACGGGTAGACAAATGGGTATGCCATTTGCTTTTAATATCTTTTCGGACCCGAATTATAAGCCATCCACGTGAGCAGGTAATAGAAATTTTGCACATTCTCGGGCCGCTACGACACTCCCCAATCGCTTACTTTGCTTCCTTCTCTGATATGCCTATATCAACAAATCAATAAAAACTCCTTTGGAAAAAAATGTACTTAATGACTTAACCAACGTTGAAAAATTCAGACGCAGAGGAACTCTTTGTTGTCTTGAGTGATATCTACAACAGTGCTCTCCTTCAAATTTGAACTAAGTCCTGCAGAAAATCCAAATTTTACCAAACTCTTTGTTGTCTTGAGTGATATCTATAGTAGTGCTCTCCTTCAAATTTGAACTAACTCCCGCAGAAAATCCGGTCTTTACCAATGCTCAATCCGGTTTTACATCGAGAGATGTAAAAGTCCACCACGTGTCCTGCCATACAAAATCCTATTCAGTATACTTTTGAAGAAATGTCAGAGATCTATATTTTTCGAATTTACTACCTCTAAATGGGCCAAACCCAAGTGCAATGGCCATGCCCTGCGATTGCAACCTTAGAATCAAATCTCTGATTCATGAAGTCTCAGATATACAACAGTTCACATTACGGTAAGATGACTCAAGACCTACACTGCCACAACTACACTGCTAGGCAACACTGACTCAAGACCTACACTCCCACAACAACACTGACCTGCATAAGCAAGTTTTACCATTAAAGACTTTGCAGAACAACTACAATTATCATGACAGTTTAACAAATGAATTTCTACAGGTGCCAACTTAATTATCATATGGTAACTTGATATGCTTACCCCTGTAATCTTCACTTCACATACCGGCCGCCCTTGACATGATCCAAAAGTTTGTTAACCAAATTTGTAAGGAACCGAGTGCAAATCTTCTTTCCAACATGCACTCCCTAAGCCACGAAGAAAGGTCAATTATCATTGTCTTGAATAACTTCCACATAAGACCCAATAACAAATGCATGCAAAAACTAATGCACTCAAAGATGAATCTCTATCCGGTTGGCATACCATCCCGAAGTAAACACCGTCTTATGTTTAACATGTCATATCGCCTGTGTGGATGGATAGCACCAAGCACAAAAACCGCAGAAGGTCGTAATTTACCCCCTTTTTCCACGCCCGGTTGGCTATACCATCTTGAAGCACCAAGTGCAAAGTCCGGTTGATGGGTGCATGGAGAGCACCAAGTGCATAGTCCGAAAGGCGGAAATTGCCTTGCTTTTCCATGCTTACATAGTTATATCTTTGTGTGTCAAATGAAAACTCCATCTGTTTGTTACCTTGAAAGGGCAAACTCATGCCCTTTCAAACCGTACAAATATATCTTCCATGTTTATACCAATCACAGAGACAATGAATGCAAAGACATCTCGCTTCGGAACAATGACATGGCCTTTTGCTCTCACTCCTTGATCACGAGATGCATTGATCGCCAAAACAGTTTAATGTCTTAAAGCAATGATTACAAGCAGGTCGAGAACACTCCGAAAGGATGCAATATCATAGTTGGATAGTGTCTTTTGGAGTCTTGGAATAAAAAATGACCGTAACACTCTGCGTTACCGGTTGAACCAAGAAGCCCTTTGTACATTACGTATAAGTCCGGAACAATAGAACCGAAGTCCCGTACATTTTGTGTAAGCCCGTAATAGAAGAACAGAGTCGTCCATAAACGAAAGTCTAAGATCCAAACAAGTTTACATAGCTGCGGCATCTAAGAGTCGGATCGTGACTGCGTGATCCAGTAGCTTGCGATTTTGTGTCCTTAAGAGTCGGATCTGAGTTTGTAAACCCGCTATTCAAAAAGCACTCTCCAACTATGACGATTTTATAACCTAAAGTGTCGGATCGTGAGTCCAAACTGCGATTGCAAAACTCCCCAAATCATGTACCCTTGGGTTAAGGCCCTTGGGTTAATGTGCCGACCGCAAAAGAATTTTCCCTTGATGCTTCAATAACAAATAAAACCATAACTAACGGGCATGATGAACTGTTAACAAATAAAACCATAACTAACCAGGGCTCTAAAAGATCCATTGTGCATAGCTAACCGAGCTCGAATAGAATGTAAAACCTGAATAGATAGAATGGATAACTGCTTCTAGCTCAAGCCCAGTTGGCCAAGCTTAGCAAGGAAATGTTTGCTGCTGGGCAAGCGCCTTGGGAAGGGACCAAGGAAGAGCAACCAAGCAGGAAATTGGCCAAGGCGGCTAGGGTTCGATGGTCTGCAAGGAAATCCAAAATTTTAAGTGAAATCTGGGCCGTCGAAAGTTTTAGGGTTTTATGCACGACATATACTAAAACTTTATAATAAAGGATAATGAGGATGAAATGTTACCTAAGGATTGAATAGGGCACGTTTATCTAAAGGACTGTTCACTTGTGAAGATAAAGGACAAATGATGAACCATTGGGTTAAGTTGGGTTAATGGTTCATAAACTATTGGAGGTGAACCATTGAATTAAGTGATTGTGAACCATTGAACTTTATATTATTTTTAGTATCAATTCTTTCGGGAGGGAACCGAGATACAAAATCTCTGTCCAATACCATAGAGGCAACCTGCGCTCAGGGATTGATCGTCGGCTTTCGGTTAGGCCAAACGGCCGGATTGAGGGCTATAAGAAAATTGAAGAAGTATCAGAGATCAGTTGGTTCGGGAGTTTTCTACCTAGGTACACGATCGAGGTCTGTAAATAGCTTGAATAACTTTCATGATTAGATGTTGGGTTTTTCAATCCATTGAATTACATAATGGGTTTTTCAAACTATTGTATATTGATGTTAACCATTATGTATCTTTCATTTGAGTTGTGAAGTTCTTGTGAAACTCTAGTATTCAATGGTGTAAGACCATGATTTATGATATTATTTCCATGGACTTCACGAAGTATATTGGTTGAGAAATTGTGCTGGTGAATTTTTAGTACAACATATCTTACTTTGTGATTGGAATTAAAGTGTTTTAACAAAAACCTTACACTTCTGTGCTTACAGGATGTGCACAAGAATTTTATACGTCCTTCTGTTGCTAAAATAGGGTTTTCTAGTTGGACTTGGGAGTAGATTAGCTTCAAAAACTCAGGTGAAGCTATGGCAAAAGGTTTCCCGATGACATTTAGCAAAGAATTGGTGGCATTATGATATAACCTCAATGAAATGGCATGTTATAAGTCCTTAACCACCTGCCCTTGTAGGTTAAGTTGATACAGTCATTGCCCACCGTTAGACCAGAACATGGTTATATGGCATAATCTCCCGAATATTCTTTTTTTTAAGAATATTCGAATAATCACCCCAATAATCTCTGGAATATGCCGTAATTACGGAATATGCTGTTACGATGGCTCTGTTCATGTCTCCCTCTGTTCCTGGACGCCACAGATCTTCAACTCCGGGGCCACAGATCTTCAATTCCAGTGCCTATTACTTACATTCTGCACAATTCTTCTGCAATCCCGAATTTCTGCACCTTCCAAAATGCCCAGCGCCTTTCCAAAACAGATTGCAATTCCTCTGCACAGATAAACCCATCATTGTTCTTATCAAATAAGTTACTCTAAATCATCCAATAATTCCTCTTCATTCTCTGCGTGGCTCTGTTTCGAAGAACAGAACATGCTCAAAAATTCCTGAAAATTAATGCATCCATCTCCATCACTATCCACCGAATTCATCCTTTTTTGTAAGCTCTTCATCGAAGACAACAGAACCGGCCAAGATCATCCTTCCAGATTAACGCGACTGTAAAAATCTTTAGCAATTCGCTCTCCAAGACTGCCTTCAATTCTGCCATCTCCTCAATTCCGGTGAATGATGCAATAGAATGCTTGTTTGTTTTGATTGTGCATCTGGATTCACTTAACCTGCTCGGGCATGTGGTTAAGGGAGGTCAACCCTCCCCTCTCGGAAATTACGGCAACAACCCTCTCAGCCTCCGGCCTCGAGGGTTATTTGCCGTAATTTCCTTGAGGGGAGGGTTAACCTCCTCATTAATCTGCACCCTGCCCTTGCTGCAGCTCTTGAAATCGCAGAAAATGAAATCAATAACTTCCCATCTTGTCTCATCCACGCCTCCAAATATTCTAATGCGCGAAAAAGAAAGAGTATATGACTGCAATATAGTATTAATCAGCACTCTGATAATTGATATATAAAACTGAGAATATGAACATTACCTCTACATGTTGCTATAGTTGTTGTACTGCCCTAATTTAATTCTGGGCTATTTATGACTTGCTGCTATTGTAGATCAAGATTTTTTTTTTTTTTTTATAAAACTTTATGGAAACCTCCCTAAGTTAGCACATGTGGAAACCTCCCAAGGCTTTAATGGAAAGCTTGGAGGTTTCCTAGAAGAAATGGGGGAGGTTTCCACTCCTTAGGACTCCAACCCAAATCAGGCGGATATAGTTTGATCGGATGGAACTGCTTTCACAAGTACAAAGATTGATCAATTTTTCAATTTCTATTATTTGTACAAGGAATTTATCGCGGCGGCCAAGGCCGCCGCGAACATTTCTCTTTACCGACTAGGTGTGAGTTTCAAAATGCAAGTACTATGAACATGTCTTTGCCACAAAAAAAGAGCACGGCGAGGGCATTTCAAGATGAAACTTTTCCAAAAACAACCCATTGATCATTGATTAGTCAAGTTGGATGCCATCCAGCAGAAGCGGGTATGCTTCCACTAGAGGTGGAGGCTCTTTGTAGGACCGTAACTTATGTTAATAGGGTACTACATATGGAGCATGATAGATTTTCTAAATTGGCTCTAGTGCAGTCTATATGTAAAGGCTGGTATTTTGCTATTAAACAATGGGTTGAATAATGCAATTTGGCCTACATCACTTAAATTTCAAGAGGTTCATACACAAATTTTTGGAATAGTTGTAAAGAGAATGTGGATACTTGTGTTAGAAGAAGATGTTAAAAAGAAGTTTTATCTGACTAAGATAAATGACTTACGAGAACAGTATCTTCTTTCCCATATAGATAGAAGAAACTGAATGCTCATTTCTCAACTAAGGCTATCTTCACGTACACTTCATATAGAGACTAGAAGATGGAATGGTACTCCTCGTAATCAGAGGTTTTGTCCTGGATGTTTAGAGCTAGAAGCTAAAACAAAGAAGCATGCATTCTTGAGATGTGCTTCATATGCAGATCTTCGAGATAGATCTAGCATTCATGCAACCACTCTAAAAGATCTTTTTAAAATGCCTAACACACCTAAGTTCATACGTGAAGGCTATCTAGAAGGAAAGATATAGTGAGCCTGTTTGAATTGATGAACGACTTTGAGTCCACTTATGCTTTAGAATGATCATCTTGAACGAGGAAAATATGTATCTTTTTGTCATAGAGGTCTAGGGGAATAAATGGCTTGATCAATACATTTACATTTACACTTACATTATTGAAATAGGTATGGTGTCACTTGATGCCTACAATATTAGTTAACACCATGGGTGTTCACTGGAATGATCCCAAAAGACCCATGTAATGATAACTTTAGTGTTCTAGCAATATCAACCTTGATTTTGTATAAGTGAAGCAAAATGCTGATGGGAGGGAGACATGCTTATTTAACATAAAACAGAATGGACTTGTTTGTTGATCATTATCTATATTCAAACAAAATAGATACCACCACATGGCGACTTGAACTACGGTCATAATGAATGTCAGCCCTTGATACGTCTTTTGCAACCGGTTTTGCAAAATTTTGGCTCTTCTTTTCAAGGCCCTCTCCAAGAGTAAAACGGACAAACCTCCGCACTTTGATATTTTCTCCAATACTCGCAATTGTTTATTTTATCAAGTCTCTCACAAGAATGCTATCATCCTTGATAAATGGCTGTTCAAGCAAACAAAGGTCCCCCAACCTCTTTGACATGTGACCATCAACAATTTTTTCTCTAATTTGCTCTGGCTTGCTTTGTAAATCTTCTCTTTGCATTTCAAGTTCGCGTTCCTTTTGCCTAACATCGAAGATATGTCATCCAATGAAATAAACCGAACACAGGGGTTTGCAACTCCTTGCATTGCAAGGTCTTCAAGGAGGCTGCTTAAATATTTCTCCTCTAGCAACAAAATCGGGTTTGAATTTACCTCTATTAGTACACCTATACGAGAATCATGCATGTAACTTCCAAATGACTCCTTTAGCCGCTATTCTACTTGCCTTTTTATCCGCACTTGCAAGACCTTTCTTTCTGAGATATTCTCGAGCCTTTTCATAATCACCCCCAGAATCAAAAAGTGCTCACTTGCAATCCACCATGCCTGTTCCTGTTTCCTCCCGCAGTTGCTTCACCATGGCAGCTGAAATGACAACATCAGACGGTCCTCCATTAGCAATTTCAGGTGACCCTTCATCAATCATTCCTTTGGCAAAGATCGTCTTTACTTCCACAGATGTCCCCGAATTGACTCTTATGGTTTTGTTTGGGCTGCTACTGCAAACAAAATCATGCTCCCTTTTCTCTAAGCCTTCTCCTAGAACAAAACGTGCAAACCTCCTAATACGGATAGTGACAACAACAAACAAAAATTGTGCCAAACGAGCAATAGGCATTACCATATCAATGGACTTCGTAATGAGCAGATAATTCAGCCCTGGATGACTATGTGTATAGAGCTTGTCCATTGGCATTGCCTAGATGGCAAAAGGCTTCTCCAATCTCACCACTCCTCTGCAATATTTGTGATACACTTAACTTCAGAAGGTCCACTGTGATCAAAAGACAACAACATAGAGAATGTAGACATAACTAAATATGAGTTTCTAAAAGTGAAAATATACTCTGCATGCATGTGCGAGCCAAATGGTAAGCAAATTTGAGTTGCACAATAAGAATTTGAAGAATAATGAGAATAAGACAGGATTAAACAAATTTTGGAGTAAACCTATTATTTGTGCATCTATTATTCACCCACTATCATAACTGACAAACAACAAGGTTTACCTGTAAACTTCCCTTTCAAGCTTTGGCTTCAAAATTGAGCAGATATGCCTGCCTGTACTTAGATCACAGACCCAAAGAATATATGGACTAGAAGCCCAATTGGAGGTATTATCATCCATCTTAGACTCGTACATCATTAGCCTTCATACCTTAGCATCAAATATTATAACTCAACTCTGTGAAACTAAAACTGCCATGTCAGCGGTACCATTGCTGCATAGCTTCTTAGATTCTGAGAAGAAGCTTGGTCTTACTGGAAAAATTGGATTCCACTAACAAGGTTTGCTTTGATGGCAAAATGATGATGTTCACATAAACACGGATTCAGTTCATATCACCTGCACTTTTACAATGATTTCCTACGGGTTGTCAAGGGTAAAAATTGAGCATGGCGGATGCAAATGTTCTTGAAACTCTTACATTGATTTTTAAAAGTGTTCATGCTCTCATCACATCAAAGGATGAACACGAGTCATTGGGCGATAAACCGCTAATGCAAAGCTTTGAAGCCTGAGCTGCAAAACAAAGCGAGAATACACATAAGAAAGGAGTCGTACATAACGAAGAATCAACTTAGCTTCTATTTCCGGCATTTACCAAAAACCAAGTAAATTGAAGCATAAATGCTCGGATACTTATGGCTTCAAGAACAATCACCAAAAACGCCGCCTCTCAATCCACTTGGAGCAGCAGAGCAAAGGGCATTATTGGGCAACGATTTACTCATCCTCAGAACCTGATTGTATGCTCGTTGGGCTTTGGCACGTGAGCCCACAAGCATCTTGGCCCAATTTAACAGGCAAAGATCCTCTTCCCTTTTTCAAAATGAAGTCACGAGCGGCGAGGTCCCCATAAATAATTACATTTTTGTTTGTGAGCCTATGACAACTCGAATTTGCCACACAAAATTTTTGACTATCCGGGTTGTGGCGGTAGTGTGCAAAGAAGAGCCCATCGAATGGAGCGCATAAACCGAGAAAGCAGAGCACGAGGGACAACATTTGACGGATTTTTTTTACTTGGTTGGTCGAGCTTTGATTGTGGTAAACCGAAGAGTGAAAAAAAACCTAATCTTGAACAAAAAGCGGCCGGAATAGAAACGCACCTTACTCATCTCCGAGATCTCTCGAACAAACAAAGTAAGAGAAGCCCCCTTATATAGTCAGGGAAAAACAGATCCCAAGGATGCTGGCTACGGTCGTATCGCCACCTAGAGCTTGAAGTCTTAGATCCGACCACGCGTATTCAAGGAGATAAGGATTCCTCCGAAATGCAAATCCGCCATCGCCAGTTGTGTCGGTGCAGAAATTTTCACGACTTTTTTTTCCTTCCTATTTTTTCCCCACTCGGGAATCAAAGAGGCATCAAGGCATCGAATCTTGGTGTATATAAATTATATAAGAGTAGATACTAGACAATATTTTACAAATAATGGAATAGTGATTATTGTGCAAAACTTTTCATCAAAATAGCGGTGTAATTAACAAACGTTTAAGGATCAGAAATTACTGCCACAAAAGCTTCACACTAGGATTCCCAGAGAGGAAAAAGGCTGCCCAGGCTGTGATATTGTATATACGGTTTCCACTATCATCTTCACTGTATATCATGAATTTGACAGCCTTCTGCATAGCCTGGGCGACATCTTCACCGGCAGAAAGATTCTGGTAGAACTGGAGCATAAACGCCAGGCTGTCCTTGTCACCAACCTTCCAGAACGATGCCACGCAAGCTGGGACACCTGCGATATGAAAGGCACGTGGCAATCCTAGAACCCCTTCGGCATGAATTTCCCCCAAGCCGGACTCGCAACAGCTCAGCACAGCCGCCGCTGCGTTCGGCATAACCTCGGAGGCAATGGCAGCGGCAGGTAATCTCGAACCTTGTGTTGTGGCGCCCTCTTCATTAGCTAGGATTATCGCACCCTCTCGGAACGTCTCGTTCACCTCTGCATGCGTTGCAAAATGTACCCAGTCGCACCTTCCCAGGCTTTCTGCGACTTTTTCTCTCGTCGCTTGCTCCTTCTCCAAATGCACCACTTTCTCGAACCCAAGACTTTCCAGGGTCGTTTTGATTGCCGTAGCTTCACTTTGGGCACCTGATAAATTGCTCGTTGGATTTCCAACCACAAGCCCTACCTTTGGCGGACTTGGTGAGTCGTCGTCAGTTTTCCTGTTGGCCAGCAAAGCCTCGTATCTATTCTTGCAAAAGCCGAAGACTCTCAAGGAAGGAGCGACCGCAATTTGGAACTTTTCAATCAGATAGTCTCCATCTTCATATTTATCTAGCTCAAGTTTAAACTCGCCAGTGGATTCATTGAAAACACTTGGGCCCGGGTACTTGAATGCGGAAAACGGGAGCCAGGATATTTCCTGCATTTATATATATTCTAAATCATCAATCAGACTGCCTACAAGAGAACGTAGCAGAGAGAAGATTTTAGTCTTACCTTTGCAGGAACCACAATCAGTCGTTTGATCCTTTTCCTTTGAAGCCATCCCTCATGAGGAGATATGAAGAAGCCGTAGAGAACTGACAAGTCATGGTCCAAGTCCTCTTCCCCTTTACGATTTATTATTGCATTCCGGGTTCGCTCCAGGTAATCAAACATGTGTTCTGATGGTAACACGAAGCGTGAGATGCTCTCTTCATTCACGCAATAGCTAATGATGCGATTCTTGATGCCGATTGACAATACCAGGAATGCTGTGTCGGAACCAGCGGTTTTGAGTATGGAGTCTATTTCTTGCAAGCCCTTTTCTTCGTCCTTATCATTATCAAAGCTCTTGAAATCATAAGCGCCTTGTGTTCCATTTTCAAAAACACGAAGGAGGAAGTCCCGAGTACGCTCTCTTTCTGCCCACAACAAGGCATTCCAATCCTCGCCAAGATCTATGTACATCATCTGTATGACTTGGAAAAGCTCTGTGACTTGATCTAAAAGCTCTATCCGGTTCTTGCTTGCTGGACCAAGCCTTAGCTCCATTTCCAGAAATTGACGAAACGGTTGGAGGAGGCTCTCCTTGTGTTTTGCAAAATCCTTCCTCCAATACTTCCCAGCAATAAAAGCTCTGCACCAGAGCACTGACATGCGCTCATACGACGATTTGGCAAGTTCTTCAGCTGTAGACAAATTCTGATTGATAGCTTGGAACTCCTCGGGATGCTCATGAAAATCATTTTTGTGTCGAAGGTACCTGATTTCGGAAAGGTCAAGCAAGGCCTGCACGCCCAGATCCTCATACCCGCACGCAGTACGTGAAACTGCTAGATACCCACTAAATAGCTGCCGTGCATGCTTCTCTGCTTCATTAAATAGCTGCCGTGCATGCTTCTCTGCTTCATCCAATAACAATTTGGCCTCTTTTTTCAAGCTGTGGATGAGAGGTACCAGAGGGAACAATTCGTTCATATTCCCAAGTGTGGAGGACTCCCAAGCACCAAGGTGTTTCTTCAGCAATTCCTCCTCGGATATCTCGTCCTCGGTAGCGTGCTCCCTATTCCTCTCAAGTGCCCAAGGTAATCTAGCAAAACCAGTCCTTTTACACATCCCTGGCCAGAATTCCTTTCCTGGTATACCCCTTGCATAGATATCTAAATCATTATAATCTGGAATCCGGCGGAGATGCCTGGAGGCCGCAATAAAATCCTCGTAGGCTTTCCTCTTTTGATGTCCGGCACTGATATTCCCCGATACGATATGCCATATAAATTTCGTGTAGTGATAACTGGGTGAGGAGGAATCAGGAACCTGATGATCCGACAATTCCTTTAGCTTTGCCACAACTATTTCATGCTTTGTCTTGTAGCCTTCGTTATCATACAAAATCGAGAGCTGATAGAGAGCATGAACTTGATACTCCAAATTCCCAAGCCTAGATGCCACTTCTAAAACCTGCTCCCAAGGCTCAAATTTATCCTCGAGAAGCTCTGCCCTTGCTAACTGGCATTCTGCCCTCAACAGGTCTGTCTTGGCAAGATCCATGCATCTGTCGAACCATTTCAATGCGGCTTCTGGTCCAGCCTCACGACCCCGTTGCGTTTCCGGCAGGTAAGCTAGTCCGGCGAGAAATGCACCCCAGGCTATCTCGGATTCGCCCTCGCCCAATCCTTCCAGATTGTGGTACCATTCCTCCTGGAAGTCGTCTTGGAGGTCATGGACGGAATTGGGGGCTTCATGGAAATGGGGATCTTCATCACAGGCCCGCAGGAAGAGTGTGCGCGAGATGGACGCAGCCCGCCGCTCAGCGGATTGCACTGCCAGAACATGAAGCACTGCAATTTCGGCTGCTTTCATGGGAGGATCCGCTGTCCATGCATTTGCTATGCATCGCTGCAGGGATCCTTGATTTTTTTCCATTTCGTCCATCATCTTCCAAAAATCCTCCACTTCCATTTCATCATCATCTGCCATTTCTTTACTCTTTCTTCTTCTTACTACTTACACGCTCTATGAAAGACGTTCAGAAGGATTTCTCAAGAAACACTGTTCCACTTAGTAGCCTACAGACCCCCAAATGGATAGTTTGAAATAATCCGGCCCCCCTCTACTGTAGTGCAGCGATTGAAACAGATGGCCCCCTTTGCTCCCCCCTTTGCTTCCAATTTATTACATTATTACAGAAAAAAATATAACTACTCAAAATCACGTTTGATTACTTTACATAGCAAATTGAAGGGTGTGGTATGGGTAAGGACAAGAGCTATAACAAGAATGCATGGACGTTTGATTGCTTTGCATAGCAAATTGTAGGATGTGATCTGCAATCTTATCGCTCACTCCTTATTGTGATCTGCAATCTTATCGCTCACTCCTTATTGTTTTTTGGGAAAACTATCAAAATACCCCTATGAGTTTGTGTAATTACCAAAATGCCCTTATGAGTTTCAAAATTACCAAAATGCCCTTGTGTATAATAGGTGTGTAGGGGCATTTTGGTAATTTTGAAACTCATAAGGGCATTTTGGTAATTACACAAACTCATAGGGGTATTTTTTACACAAACTCATAGGGGTATTTTGGTAGTTTTCTCTTGTTTTTTAAGGTTCATTGGATTTTGGCATATTCCTATAAATATGCCAGATCTAGGGTCCACACATTTACACATCACACCCCTATATACTTCGGCGCTCCCCAGTGTATGTATGTATGTATAAAAATACGTATTAAAATGGCAAATACGGGTTCACGAACCACTGCGAACCACCAAACCTCCCAGCTCGGCTCAACATCCGCCTCTGAACCTTCAAACCACCCAGCTCGGCTCAGCATGCACCCTTCAGCGGCCCATTCTATCTATTCTTCTATATCTGAAGCCCTACCTGCCACTTAAATTCATGAAATCCTGTGCATAATGTAAAGCAGAACTTCTAAACCTCGCCAATGCCCTGCAAAACCCGAAACTGTAACAGGCCCATGGTAGACCGCTCGAGTATTCGAACCTTGAATGTGCCTATGGGGCGTTCCCGAGACACCGGCATAAATGAATAGAAGCGACTACTCATAAATGTCTAGACGGTTTTGCCCAGTTGGTTAAGGGCATGTCGGTCGTCACAGAAACAGGGGCCCCCGAAACCGGGGCACATCTTGTAAACCTCGCTCTACCCTGCAAAACCCGAAACCGGGGCCAGAACAAGGAAAAAAAGCGCCAGATCTGCAATCCATCAGGCCGGATTTCTCCTGTCGACCGCTGCATGTCTAAAAAAAAAACTCCAGCCAAGCTACAGACCAGGTTTAGAAACGCATGTGCACATAATGAACATCTAATTTTGGATCTTGGAAAAAAACCAGAACAAACACAGAAACCCCCTTTCCTCGGCCCACCATTGCCCAAATCTTAGTATCCAGAAAATTTTGCAACCTTATGGGTAAGGACAAGAGCTATAACAAGAATGCATGGAAGGAAGGAAGGAAGGAAGGAAGTATATTTTTACGTCGCACCACAAAGGCAGCGTCACGGAGGACATGCGACCACAAGTACAAAGAAAACAAAAAATACATGGCATGGGCCGAAGCCCGTGAGCACCATGGCCCGGATTAAAAAACCCCACTGGGGAAAAACCGTTGCCATGATGACCACAGATCCAAAAAGCTATGCTGCTTAATTGGACATTTGGAAATTCAAATAGATGGCATTCAAAGTATATTATTTGCTTGGGATTTGTCAATTTGTAGATTATTATGTCAATCTAGAAAGCTCGCACTGTTATGCAAGGAAAGCAAATTCAAACAAATTTAAAAGCATTCAGCATAATAGAACACAGAATTTGCAAAGTTTAAGAGTGAATTCAAAGAGGCAAATTAAAACAAATTTAAAAGATTGAAAGAGATTTGAAAGATCAAGTATCTTTGAACTTGGTCGCAACAGTGTTCAACATAATAGAAGTGTATATAAGTTGCAAAGTCTAATTCTTTAACAGCGTATGCACTCCAATGTGTGGATCATCTCTCACAATGATTGCACACGTAATTTTGCAATTATTTTTGGGTTGTCCCTAGGGGGACAATCCCTTGTTTGTGTGGGTTTTAGGCATATTCTTGATATATGCCAGTATATCTTTAGAATATGCAAAAAACTGCTACAAACTTGCTGCTGGCAGTAAATTGGCGGTCACTCCCATTTCTCGGGGGCACTTTCGAACCGACTAACCAGCTGTGTGGTTCCGGTGGAGTAACATTCTTCAAGAACTGTCGGGTTCTTGAATTTTATGCTTAACATCTGGGTAGATGATCACTTGGGTTCATGTTGCCAGCATAAAGATTGAGAATGGATCTGTCAGGCTTCATGTTTATCATTATTTATCATGTTCCATATTGTGCCATGCATGTGCTGACTTACACTGGGCAGTAACATTGAATTAAGGCAGCTCCCTACGGTATTTGTCCGGCATCTCGAGGATCGACCAGCATTAGAAGAGCATGATTAATCCGATGAAGAGGTACCCATAATTGATGTGCAAGGTTTTGATGATGAGAGTTGTCGTGATGATATTAGGGCTAGAATAGG
Source organism: Isoetes taiwanensis (assembly GCA_021234155.1). Lineage (NCBI taxonomy): Eukaryota > Viridiplantae > Streptophyta > Lycopodiopsida > Isoetales > Isoetaceae > Isoetes > Isoetes taiwanensis. Next base: position 6,627 of record JAJEKV010000035.1, on the reverse strand, counting down.
TCAGGATTGCATAGAATAGGGTTTTTTCCAGGTCATAGATAATGAGTTATCAGTGGAACTCATGCATCATGTTATGGAGGATGCGAGATGCTTTCTTCGGAAGCCCGTGGAGGAGAAATTGGCGTATTCATGCAATTCAGGCATGGCACTGGAAGGTTATGCCTGCAAGGTTTAAATAGGGATGACCAGATCATGGATTGGAGAGATTACTTAAATCATCTTACTCTTCCTACTGGAAGATGAAATGTGGCGAATTGGCCAAGTGATCCCCCCGCATACATGTTCGTTTTGGAAATTACCCAGTTTGTCGCTTATTGGTTTACATGTAGCATGGTTTAAAGCTCATAGATAGGGAGAAGCGTTACATTGCACTACATCTAGTCGTGCTAGAAAGGATTGTTGCATCTTGAATCGGATGTATTTAGACCTGGAAGAATTCACAAATGAGTGTATTTAGACCTGGAGAAAACAAGGTCTATTACATTTGGTAATAATTTTACACGGAGATGTGAGGACCTGCCAGTTTTCTTCAATACTGATTTAGAAGAGAAGAGATTGTCGTATTTCTAACAGCACATCCCATCCCTTTTTAGAATCAAAATCCTGGATACAAGTCTGAGTCCATTTTTCTGTCCGAATCCACTCAACCATCTCCTTGCACAAGGACATTTGGAGAGCAGAAGTGCCAAGAATCTTAGCTATGGCGTCAATCACACTCCAGACAATCTTCGCCTTCTTAGCTTTAGGGATTATGGCAAAGAAAGGGCGATGATCTGTGAGATCACTATGGTTGGTGTCAATCACACAACGAAATGAGATCACTATGGTTGGTGTCCTTGTGCTTGTACAAGCATTTCCGCCATTGGAAAAAGAAAATGGATCCATGCTAAATTCTCAAAGACTGAATATGAATGGAAGGCTTCATTGAGTAATAACCTTCTTGATATGTATATCAAGTGCGCTGCTATAGATCACGCCTGTCAGGTTTTCAACAGGCTTCATCAAAGAGATGTTGTATCATGGAGTATTACGATTTCTGAATTTACTCTATTTGGGGATTGTCAGGATGCTTTTTTGCTATACAAACAGATGCAATTAGAAAATACTAAACCAGACAAGGTAACTTTTTGAGCATTCTGAATGCATCAGCTAACATTGCGAGCTTGGGATTAGGAAATCATATTCATGCAAAGGTAATAACGAATTGGTATGCATTTGACCTTTTCATTGTAAATACCCTTATTGATATGTATGCCAAGTGTTGGAGCATAGAAGATGCCCAATGCTTGTTAGATTCCTTGCATGTCCCTGATGTTGTATCATGGAGTGGCATGATCATGGGTTATGCTCAACATGGAAATGGTATCAAGGCTCTCATGTTCTTCAGGCAAATGTGTTTAGAAGGTGTGAGATCAGATGAAGTTACCATTATTGGCATCTTATGTGCATGTAGCATTATGAAAGGCCTAGAAGTAGGAAAACTGTGACATGCATATATTTTTAAATATCAATGTGGATCAGGTACCTTTTTGGAGAACACATTTATTGATATGTACATAAAATGTGGAGCCCTAGAAGATGCTGAAGAAGTGTTTAGGAGGATGGTTCTTCCCGATGTCATTTCATGGAATGCAATGCTTACAGGATGTGTACAGTATAGAGGCCGGTTAGCAGTTATTAACATGTTTGACCTAATGCGTAATCACGCAAATGCTATTACTTCTGTTACTGTCCTTAGTGCATGTTCAGAAAATTCAGCTATAGGCTATGGAAAATATATCCATGCTTGTAGTATAAACTACAAGCATGAACTGGAACCCCGCTTAGGCAATTCTTTACTTCACATCTATGCCACATATAGTAATATGGAGGATGGTTGCCAATTTTTTGACAGATCACCAACCCAAGATGTGGTGTCATGGAACACAATAATTGCGTGGTATGCACTTCATTGCAAAGTAAATGAGGTTTTCAAACTATTTAGTAAAACGCTATAGAGATGTATACAATCAGATGATGTAACATATGTTATGGTTTTGAGAGCATGTGACGAATTGGCAGCTTATTAAGGGGGAAATGGGTCCATGCAAGTATTTTCTATTTGATTGGGTTTGTTATGTATGGACTTAGTGTTAAGGCTCCATTTGCAATTGTAATTTGAGTTTAGTTGTCCTTTGTAATGCTCATTCCTAGGATGGGTCCTAAGATACAACAAGTGGTCGAAGTGAAGTGGTGTTCTCATTGAGCTTTGTAAAATTGTTGAGTACAAATTGATGTCCCTACTGGGGTAGAACTTTTGAAAAACTTTGAAATTTGAGTGCGCCGAAACTAGACAATCATCGAGAGCACGCCGAAACTAGGGAATACAAGATAAAAGATTATTCATCCGCCGTTCGGTCTATACAAAGATGAGAAAACTGGCGCTCGCTCCCATCAGGATGGAAAACCCCGCCCTTGCGCGACCTTGTGCAACCGACCACCAAGAGACCTCAAAAATAACCTGCAACGACAAAGATGAGACAAGATAATGACCCGTCAAGGAGTTAGACATTTTGCGCATTAATGTATCAAATATCTAAAAAAGTTCAGAGGCTCCAGGGCCACGCTGAAGAAAGAAACAACAGCCGACCAATCGGAAACCGTCCGCGGAATGACCATCATGGGAAAAAACATCCGATTAGTGCTGCCCCGGAGGCTACATCGCCACGCCGAGAGATAATAAAAATGAAGAATGCCTCGGAGGCTACAGTGCCACGCCGAGAATGAAGAAAGAGACCAAATAAGTGACCATGAACCAAGCTGACCAACTAAGAGGGAGGGGAGGGGGAGGGGGCAGGAAAACTAGGTAGAGGCGAATGAAGCTACGAAAAAAGCTCAAGGAAAACGCCGATAGCCAAAGACAAGAAACAATGGGCTATAAAAAGGAAAATGGGTTGAGGTGACGTCCCCATACAAGGAATGGCGGTTCTATTGCTAGCGCAATAGAACTGCAGCATTCCTGGGATGGGTCCTGAGATACAACAAGTGGCCGATAGAAGAGGAACCTACCTCAAAGACCAAGATGGCGAGACACGATGAGGCGCTCCTGAATATTGGGAAGAACATAGCGCGAATGGGAGGAGGCGGAGCGCCAACGCCCATGCATGGGAACGGACAATGTTCGATGGGATGGAAGAAGCAGCAGCGGCGGTGGCGCCCCCCCTACAACCTACATGGGTGCCAAACGCCCGAGGCTCCAAGCCGATAAGCATTAGGGCGGATTTGGGGTCTGAAAATGGCCCTTATCTTGGGCTAAAGATTTCCGCGTCGGTCGCCCGGGACCAATCAGGTTTTGCGCCTTTTTCTGAAAAGTCGGTATTACTTGGCGGGTAGAAGGATGAGCGGGCTTACTTGGCATCCACATGGCGTATTTTCATAGGGGATGCTGCGCTTTTATTGCAACCATTTTAATGGCCCGTATTTTTTCGAATTAAACCGCCGCCCAAAATAATGGTGACTTTGACCGCCCCTCTTGTCGGCGTCACCAACTCCCTTATCAAATTTTGGCGCCAAACTTACATCTTGTCACTCAGGCCCTCTCGTGCATCCTCTCCTTCTTCCTCCTCATCGCAATCCATGTCTCCTGTAATTTACGTGTTCTTGCCCCATTTCTGAGAACTCCCAAAGGTCAAGAAGTGGGAGGTTTTGTCTCAATAGGTTAGGTGGGTGAGTATCTTTGCCATCGAGGGGGCGAGCATAGAGTTTAGCGACAAAAGCGATCAGGCGATGCGGACACATTGGATAGGTAGGATAAAAGAGTTCAAGTTGAATTCTAGCGTAGGGAAGTGGAAAGTATAACAATACGACATGCATATACCCCTTCCGATATGGCCAAAGAGCTAATCTCCACCAAAAGCAGCTTCCCAAAATTGCCCGCAAATGGTAACCACCTTAAGCGGATCACACGTCGTGAAGCTAGGCTGTCGGCTACTTAAGCTGCGTAGAGATAGTTTGGCGTCGTGTGATCTTCTTATCTTTCATTTCTTTTCGTTGACGCGTGTTTACAAACAAATTTATTGTGCGGGTTTATGTTTATCGGGCGTCGTGGATGTCATTCCGGCCGAAAGTATTAGTAGTGTACTTGTGGGGTGTATCACATAGACATCGAATTGTCCTTTTCAAGGTATGGATGCGTGACCTTGCGGGGTATAGGCATCTGGTTTTCGGACATGATTATAGCGTAAAGGTCGAGGAAACCGAGCTTGAGGCGGTTGAATTGCCCCCTTTAAGTGAACTTTGTAAAGCCACGGACTAATGAGAACAATGTAATTGCAATGAAGAAATGCATGGTGACGAGGTGCAAGCGGGAATGTCACGAAAGCGGGCGTGAGGATGAGTTTCAAAATCTTCACACCGTTTGAGGTATTTGCTAACATATTCGGATGGCGAGGAAGTTGAAAAGCTCGAAGACATATCGTGCTTTCTCCCCCTGCCGATTTTGTGGATGGCTTATTTTTTTGGTTCCGACACGGGATGTTCGATTCCACGAATCATCCGGTCAACTAACAGAAGGTCAGCGTAGTTAAGTCCTCCTTTAAGTTCGGATACTTTCTTCCAAAACAATATTTATCGTTAATTGTCAACTAGAGCGAAGGAAGCAGAAAAAAGAGGCTGCACAACTTTTTGGGAGCCGTTTGAGGACCATAATAGACACTCCGTCACGGTGGATATTCGAGTATGGAGAGGGAGGAAGTCATTTATCGGCCACCATGGAAGCGAATGGCCATTATCGAGCTAAGAGTGCTAATGGAGAGGAGGAAATTGGCGGCGACTTCCATTATTTTATTGATGGCATTAGGGTTGGTTCTGAGGCAAAGAGGAAATGTAAAGTTTAGTGAGTTCGCGATCAACAAGAAATTGTCTATCGGCTAAGCGCTTTGAATCTCGGTTTTTATTTGTGTTTTTGTCGATTTTTTTTTAGGGTTCCGTATTTTGTCCGATATTTTTTAGGGTTCGTACAATTATTTAAAAAGCGTTACCATCATATTTTACTTTAACTTCTGTTTTTACTATTTATCTCTTGCGCAGTTGTCTATTTTTTGTCGGTGTTAAGTAGTATAAAGCGCCATCCATTTGAGAAGCCATGGCAAGAACTAAGCAAAGCGCAAGGATCCATCCAGTGGTGTAAGGCCGGTGATTACATTAGTCGCCTTCTTCATCGACTCGAAGTCTCGATAGAGATTCTCCTCCTCGAGACCATGCCTAACGTAAGAGAGGAAAAGAAATCCGCATGAGCCGGACAGCGGGAGAAGCGGCTCCGGGAGTAAGTAGGGAGGTGCACTCGGTTCGGAGAGACGAGGATGAAAATGTGAGAGACCGTGCGAGCGAGAATATGATGCGGATTAATTATTGGGCAGCCGCCTCTTCTTGCTCTTCCTGCTCCTCCTGTTCCTCCCGTGGAGGTGCCGGGACCTTCAAATCGAGAGGAGGAGGCCCAACGCCCGTGAAAGGGAAGGCGACCCAGGGAATGTGAGGAGGCGGCGGAAGAGTCGGCCGAGGAACGACTGCAGAATCTTGGGGGGGTGAGGAGGCGGCGGAAGAGTCCCGAGCAAACATGCTCAAATCTTTGGGGTGGGTGAGGGTAGAGGCGGAAGGAAGGCGAAGCACGGTATTAAAGCTTGGCGAGATTAGAAGTATCGAAAAGAACGAGATGGTCATTCAGCGTCTCCCATTTGCGGGGCTCGTGAGAGATTTCGCAAGAGTGTGGTGCGATACATCATACGATTCTGAGAATTCAAGCAAGCTGCCTTAAATGCTCTTCAAATGGCTTGGGCAGTTGGTGTCGGTCTGTTCGAGGACTCGCTGACTTGCAGCAATACATGCCAAAGCGGGTGGATCATCATGCCCAAGGACATGCGCCTCGTCTTACGCATAAAGGGATCCAGTACTATGGTCAAAATTTTATGGCTGAATACAACAAGAAGAAAGACCCCCGAAAAAAAAGGCCGTGAAGTGCCTTTGTGTTTTTCATATGTATAATATTTCTTAATGCAATGGCTTTATAAGCTTAATCTCTTAGTCCATTTCTTTCTTAGAAGCCTAGCTTAGCACTTTGTATTTTTTTTTTTTTTTTAATGTTATCGTGAGGATCACCGACTGAGCGACAAGCATTGTGCTTTTGTTGCACATAGTAGTCTTCGGCGTCGTGTGATCCAACCTTAACCCTAACCCTAACCCTAAAATGTGCGGACAAATCTCCCCACAATTTGTGTCCCCTTTCATAATCGACAAGCGGCTACTTGAGTTCAAAAGTGGCGGCCTTACCGGCTCCTAAACATCTTCTTGTTTTCGTCGTTTGCCGCCATGGATTGTTATGTGAAGTTCACGGAATGGTATGCATCCGCCCCTCATGACAACGAGGAAGTTCGCCCGATTGCGATTTATCCGTTCTATTGCAAGGAGTTGGACATCATGGCAAGCGATGGCGAGCTTGGATGCTATCGCGAGGTTGCTTTAGCTTTCACCGGACCGCTTGGTCTCGGCGACGTCCTTTGCGGATGTCCACGGCTCGTGGATTCCAAAACCAGCTCTAGAGGGAGGCTTCCCATTTGCAAGCGGGGAAGATGTTTTTCAAGAATCTTTGCATAG